>OY728129.1:1615261571-1616461571 GCA_963277665.1 Viscum album
AAGTTATTTGTAAGTTACTGGAACTGATTAAATTCCTAAAAATCTGAATTATAGAAGGTTTATTGAAAAGTTTCAGTAAAAAGGTATAGTTTCACAATCTCCCATCCTTTGTAGAAAATATATAATTATAGTATTAGGGGGAGAAAATTGATTTTATAAATGAAATTAAAAAATGAAATATTGATGATGTTCCATGACTTATTTATGAGTTTAAAACCATCCAAGTTTTTATTGAATGTTTTAACCAATGTGTTGAAGTTATTTCTATAAATCAAGTTGAAAAACCACATGAGAATATTTATAATAATTGGAATCAACCACTTGATTCATCTTGAGAATACTAGTTGATGTAAAATATAAGAGGGGGGGGGGGAGTTATATATCATCCACTTGACCTATTATAATGAATTCATTGAAAATTATTTTAGGTTAAAAAATGTTGGAAAACTATGATTATACAACCCCTAAAGTGAAAAAATTGGATAATGGTATCACATTCATGATAATTTAATGAAAAATTTAAATACCTTTGTTAATCACCCTTGTTTTCTACACTAGATTAGACCATGTTGACTTAGTGTCAATTAAATAGAGGCTCATAGAAAAGGAAAATATGGGTTTACAATACTTATCTCAATTTTATCAAGCTTAAACAAAAAATAGAAGTGGGGGATAAGTTTTATAAAGAAAAGTGTGATTAAATACCCACAAAAAAACATTTTTATTTATTTTCAATAATGGAAAGTTGAAAAAATTATTAGTATGAAAACATATTGACTTAAAATTATTTTATTTTATTAATAAAAACACAAAGGGAGATATTAAATAACCCATCTCAATGTTTTTATTTTTTTCATTAAGTTTGGATGTCTTATCAAGAATTATGGTGTCGATATATGAAAAAGTGAATGGATTGGAATTGAGTAGCATGGAGAATTCATAACGGTAAAGATTCTAACTTTATAATTAAGGGATATCAGATATATCCCTTTATTTATAACTATATTGAGAAGTATACATGTCAGATGAAGTTGATGGAATTAAAAGGAATAAGATTTGAGAAGTTGAGAGTGAGTCTAGAATTATATACTATAAGCTATAGATGTTTATTGTAACACCCCAAGATTTTATGAGATATATTCTTTTTAATTTCTTTGATGTCTTATATTGTACACTAAACAAATATTATCTTGTACTATACACAACATCATATTATCTTGCAGTATACGCAACACTATTCTTGGCTCGTGTTACACATAATTTCAAGTTCATTTTGTTGAAATTATTCTACGCAACATTAAGTAAAGATTTTTTTAAATGTATAAATGAAATAAGTTTTTATTATGTTATACACAACACCAAAGGGATCTTTCACTACACGCAACCCTGAATTGTCTTGCATTACTTGCAATCACAACCTTCCTCGATAGCGTGTGTAGTACGCAATACTAGGTTTCACTAAACAATGATATATTGTTATAATATTATTATAAAATAGCCGTTATGATAAGTATTAACTAAATTTTTAATTTTATAACATTATTATTCATCTTAAACATTTTCTAGAACATGGTATGAGAACAAAATAATTTTTTCTGGTAAAATAAGTATTTTCCACAAAATGCAGTTTTGTCGCCTTTTGATGGCGCACTAACTTTAAATATAGTTTTTTGAAATATTTATAAGTTCAATTTGACAAAATTAAATTCTTCTGTGGAATCAGGATATAAAAATTTACTTTGGATAAAATTTTCATATTATTCTGATAACTTTCATATTTTAATGAATAGTAAAAACACGCTATATTTTAATTAAAAACAACTTTTTTCATCGTAATAATTCATATGGTTAAATTATAATATGGAATGGTTTTAAAGTATTAATATAATATATTTTTTACCATTTAATATAATTTATGTCATTAACATTGACTTTACATTGAATACATAGGTAAAATCAATTCAATCTTTTGTAATGTTTTAACTTTTAAAACATGTTTTCTCAACAACGGGATTAATTTTAAATTAATTACTGAAACTTATGTGTTTTGAATTTTAAAAAATGGATTCCATATTTTTAATTAGTGGGTCCAAATTATGTTAATAGGTTACTTTTATTTTTTTGATATTATGAATAGTAACTATGGTAAATTTTATTTACCACAGTTAAAGGTAAATCAGGTAATTAAGGGTAAGAATAATACTATAAAATTACACTAAAACTATCCTAAATTATATTGGATGAATAAAAGTCTACCTATATCACCTAAGGGTCTGAATATATTCATTTCATGAACTTTTGACCATGAAAATGATATAATTATTATTAAAACTAAAGAAAGTGACAACATGTCACTCTCTTAAATATTATAAGTGTAATAATTTTCATTTAGTGCTAAACTTCATAAAACATCAAAAATAAATAGTCTACATAAATATAAAACAATTATCCATATCATGTGAATTTATTTAGAATTTTTAGGGATTAAATAATTATCATTAAGGATGACACAATAGTGATGTAGAAATTATTTTATTGGTTAAAATATCAAATAAATGGTTTTAAAAATATTAAAATAGATATTATATGAACTATTTAATGTGATAAAATAATTTTATAAATAAATATGACATGTTATGAATCTATTAAATATTTTATTTCATACATATCTTCTGTTTGTATTTTATTTAAATTCAAATAAATGATTAGTGTCAAAATTGACATTATTGTTATTTTATAAAAATAACATATTATAAAATTGTTTAAAAATCACAAAAATATTTAAAAATTATAAATTGAAATTTATATGGTCTAAAATATCATAAATTATCCAATTATGAAAAATTCACAACACATAAGTAATTATTTAGAACAATTTAAAATTTATAATATTATTACCACAAATAAAATAAATAGATTAAATAAGGATAAATCAAGTTGATAATGTTTAAAATAAATTCCCAACATGTATAAATTTTATTGGTTGATTATATTACAACCCTATATCATCTAATATTTGAATTTGAGTCATTTTGAAAGTTTTTATGTGGGTTTTGAGTTTATTATAAATTAATATTTTTGAGGTTTCCAAAAGTGCCCCTCTCCTCTCTTATAAAAGGGCGCCTCCTCCATCTCCTCTTCACAACCTTTTGAGCCTTCAAGATAGGCCAAACCCTGTTAATTTCTCTTATAAACTTCCATAGAAACATTCTAGAGGTCCTGGTCTTCTTCAAAGACCATCTTTAGTGTCCTAAGAAGAGGTTTAGAAAAGGCACAATGAAGAAGAGGTAATATCCTTTACCGATTCTTTCAAATTTATTTCTTCTTATACTTAATATTATTTATTTGTTTCATTATAAATTAATAACATAAGAATCATTAATATACTTATATGTTATTATAAATATTAAACAACCATATTTCACCTTCTATCCATCCTACGGAAAACGAAATCACCGCGCGTGTGTACGTACGGAATACCGTATCCACGCTGTGGTGTAATCTATTTTTCCACCACTACCTTACTTGGATGGTTATAATGGTGGAAATAATAACTATATATGATTATTATGACATCATACTAATTCTGATATATTATATCATCCACTACAATACCATTCAATAAATATGGGAATGATATCATCGCTCTTGCGTACGTACGGATTACCGTCTCCGCGACACGATGAGATTAATTCTCCATGTTAACCATTCAAGAATGATTATAAAGTATATATAATAAATAATAATGAAATATATGACATAATAATACTGTATTTATGTACAAAATTCTTTCATTTACTTAATTCCATTCAATTTAATATGGAAACGAAAACATCGCTCATGCGTACGTACGACCTACCGTCTCCATGAACGGTGTATTTCATTCCATTTATCGATCTATCATATATATTTATATTCTGAATATATATTATATATAAATCATGTATCAAATTCTAGAAGTAAGTAAATCCGGATATAAGTAATAATATCAAGAACAACAAGTCCAAACACGTACGATAAATGAAATGATTATGACCCAAAACTTTGCTTTAACATGGAATTGACAAATGAACTAGTAATATAAAGACCTAAGTGAATCATATATGATATCATAAATATTATTATGGTTCTATTACAAGTTAATAATATGTTTAAACCCAATATACATGAGTTGTGAAAACATACAGAAGAAATCGGACCTAAGGTAAGGGATAATTATTCCAATCTCGTTCTTATATGAGATTGTTTATTCGTAAGTATTTACTGGGGTTATATTTATCATCCATGTACATGTTATCTAAAAATGTTTTCATAAAGTGTTTACTATTCTTCTATGTATGTTTAAAGTCATTTTTACCCTTTTTTACTTTTACCAAAAGGTATGGAAGGAATCTTTCTTTTGTTTACCATATGAGGTACTTTTTGACTTTTCCGGCAAAAGTACGAGGAGAATGTTTTTTTAACTTATATGAAATTAACGGGTTTTTACATTTTCATAATTCATTATTTACATGAATATTCCTATGAAATATTTCGTGATTATTTTCAACAAAATTCATTTCTTTTAAAATTGAATGTCATTTTGAGAAAAGAAAATGATTTTGAAGAAGAAAGGATATTTTCCTCAAGAACCGAGTCCAAGTGTTTTATCGAAATTATTTTCCATATAAGATAATATAGGGTTATGTTTCAATACCTATTATTACATTGATTTGATTATTTTTATGATGGAATTATTTTTTTGAAGTCCATTTATCTTATATGGATGATGTTGTGATGGCATGATATTTAAGGTTCCCATTTTTGTTACATGGGTTATGCTATGATGTATGATTTATGATTTTGTGGCACACATAATAATGGTTTAATTATGAGATGGGTGGGACCTATATCTCCCTCCAATTAATTGGGTAAAGATTTATATCTCATGAGATAGACATGGCTGGAATGGTAAGTAAACCCGGTTCAGTAAGGGACTTTGTCCACTATGATGGCCTTGGCAACACTGTCTTGGCTACAATGGAAATCATATCATGTGCTTAATGGTTTTCCACAATTACATGTTTTATTCCAATGCCATTTTATCATGATTAATGTTACTTTATGATCTATGCCTTATCTATAGCTAAGGTTTATGTTATTGCTCAAGATTTTGATGTTTTATGTTAATGTTTTTACGTTCAAATGTTTATGGATTGTTTTATGTCCTCCTTGTTTACCCTTACTGAGCATTTGAGCTCACCCTTTTTATTTTTTCTTTTCCCCAGGATATAAATAAAGGTTTTAGGTAAGAAAACAAAAGGGGAATATCTTTATGGGAAATGTATAAGATCTTTCACCACGATTAGAAGAATATGTTCTGAGTTTCCAAAGACACTAAACTAATACGGTCTTTGGGTATTTGTTTTTGTCATGTATTAAGTATTGCACAAAAGTAATGTAATGTCCATGTACATCAAGATTTGGGTATATACATTTATTATTTTAGATATTTTGAAATAGGGTTGACTTTTGAATCATTCTAATCTTTTTTATGAGTGGAATTTAAGGCAGACATATGAGAAATTGGAGGGATTCATATGAGTAACTGGAGGGATTTTTATATGAGTTTTTGAGTTCATAAGACTTATCCAAACCATTGGTCAAACCTCATGTTAGAAATTCCCAAGTATCCTAACCATTAGATAAATCTATTTGAGCTTAAATTTAGGATAGTAATGATGAAATTTATGAAGGTCAATGTGAGTTGGAAATAGCTTAAGAATAGCGTGGGGGTGGTTCTGAGGATGAGAACCGTGGTGTCAGGTGACACTACGAACCTCTAGAACAGTTTGGTGCCAATGGATTTAAACGAAACCATTTATTACATCAATATTAATAAATAAGTAGACCTTAATAGTATTTTTCAATGTGGGATTCATCTTTAAAATTTCACTAATTTTCTTTTTAAAACATGTGGGAATGATTGGTAGACATTGTGTTCTTTTTGTTCCACCTCACCCTATTCCGGTATCAACATACTTGAATTTGACACTAAAGTGAACTATGAGATAAAGACGAGGTTTAGAAAATGAATTTTGTAGATAATAACCTAATTGGGTGATGTATATGGAAGTTTGAAAATAGTATCGGATGAATATTGAGTTAGAATCTATGAAGATTATCCAAATATTTTTCATGCATAAGTTGATCCATTATTAGAAGTATATTCATATAGAGGTATAAAATTATGAAAGAATATTTAGAGAAAACTTGAAAAAGGATTGAATAAGCCTCTTAAGAGATTCAATACTTGGTAGGATACATTCATAAGGTATAGTATAAATTCATCATATATTTTAGTTCATAGTGTACGACCTGAAGTATCATAAAATACATGATTTTGTAGGGTACATCTAACTCTATAAATAAATGTATATCTTTATACATTGAAAATATTTTGATTGTTAAACTTTTTTATGATGAAACAATATTATATGACTAACATGATCTAGAATTCATGGGAATAAATATCACAGTAGTGTGATTAAATATGAGGATTCATCATAAATAAATGGTCCACTCACAAAGAAAAACACCATGAGTATTTTTTATTTTTTACACGACATCGTGGAAAATTTTAAAAATATTTCATATTATGGAGATTATTTATGATATTTTCATATCAAATAAAACATTTTGTAATTCCCTAGACCAGGGTCCACTATAAATGGTTCCTTAATATGGATCTCCACCTAAACTTAGGTGTGCCTCCTCATATACCTAAGGATGACGACTAGCAGCACATGTTAAAAGATAATAACAGGGAGAATATACCCACTTACCAGACTAAATTCACAACAAATGTAAAATAAAAAAATGTCATAACCAGAAATAACAGTAAATGGATAATATACTGATAGAGTTAAAAAGTAACCAAGTGACACATGCTATAACAATTTTAGGAATACAATACATGTCAAGAAATCATACCATAAAAAACTAAAATAGAAAAAATATGAAAAACCCTAAACACAGTCCGGAGTCCAACCTGTTCCTGACATCCCATGCTCCAACCCATCATCCCATGCGTAACCCAAACACCAGGTCCCTATCCTAAACCTATACTAGAAAAAAGCAACATCTTCTTAGGTACCCAAGTTTCATGGTGGCCCAAGCAGGGTGTGAGTAAAACTCAGAATGCCACCACCAATGGTTTCTAAAGATATAAACACTATTATAGGGTCCTGAAAAATCTGAAAAGGATAATGAGAATCACCTTTAATTCAAGGAAGGATTCTATCCAATTTCCTTTGAATAAATGGAAAAAATGTAGAGAATTTAGTATAAGATGAACCGGTCCGTGGACCGGTCCAATATTAACGGTATGCGGCCGGTTCCACGAAGCGCCCCCTCCACATACCACTGTCGTTCGTGAAACAGAGGCGAGGGATCCTCCGCAGGCGCGAAGCAGGACGAGCGCCAACCAGGTCCACCGTCACGAACCATCCCAGCCGTGAACTGTGTCAAACGGCCCGGACCACGTACACTGTCATTCATGGAATAGAGGCGGAACCCTGTGCGGCCGCGAAGCGCTCCCCGAACTAGTTTGGTTCATGGGGGAGGTGTGTTCAATGGCCCCCGCGAGTTGTGGATTGACCAAGTCATCCGTAAACCGGGTTTCCAGTCATGGGCCTCCGCAAAAGGTGTCGCATGACCACAGATACATCCTTTTCCTCCACTATATAAAAGGAGATCGAAGGGAAAAAAGGGCGATCAATCAGATTCAGGTGGAAGGATTTTGAAGGAATGAACTTAGGATTTCACAAATAGCAAAGTTTTAGTTCACGAACCAGAATAGGTATGAAGTTGTGAAAGAATTAATAAAGAACCAAAAATGCATAACAACTTGGTGAACCGTGAATTTAAAATAACAAAAATAACAAGACCGCGAACCATGACCCCTCCGCAGATGAACTCCCTGCAGACCAGGGATTTTATGCCCCTTTTCTGATCTGACGCACTGTGTAGCACCCTCCTACGCGGGCGAAGCCCTGACCGACAAACCCCCGACAGACGTCACCCTTGGCCGCCGCTTCCCGCGAGGACCCCTCTGCATACCAACCTGGTACGCGGGCTGAACTTGAAGCCGTGTACCACCCTGGTACGCGGGATACCCATCAGTCCGCAGACCACCCTAGTTCGTGGATGGCCTCTCCATCCGCATAACACCCCCCTACACGAAGGTTTCCACTCCTCATATACCCATGTGGTCCGCCAAATCCTTCGGTGTTCCCATTCACTGAGCCATATAAAATCCTTACAATCTGGACTGACCCTCCACAACCCCATCGCTGGCCCATCCAACAGTCCCGAGCGAGGGCCTCCACCAAAGCCACCAGAACCATATGGTGTAACCTTCATGCGCATCAGTGTGCCATTTTGAGTTCACATACCCACAGTAAGCGAGGTAAAATGGGTTTCTTCGGCCCTTGAGAGGGTTCCCAAAGCATTCCTAGGTTCACATTTCCACGGTATTGCAGGGTCTGAGCCCAAGAGCCCCCTTTCTGCCTCTCCACTCGCCAGGTTGAGGGACCCCGTGTCCATTTCCCTTCAACGCCCACAGAGGTCGCACACATGCGCCTTCGTACTTATTCGGTGCCAAGGACCAAGAGGGGAAATGGGGACAAGGCATTTCTCACCCTCTCCCTTTGGTATTTTTCACCATCGGGCCGCAAACCAACACGTAAGCCCCTGTTTCCTCTTCGGGCCGCCTTAGAGCGTAAGCCCCACTTCGCTTCCCACAGACGCACCTTTCACGACGTGATCGTCGGGTCTTTACTGCCTCTTATTTATCACACCGAGAATGACTCATGTGGGCTTAGATTAAACACTGACCCTGACCCCAACCTCATCTGAACTACTATGACTTTGATCCCTATCTCCTAGGTGGGGTACGTAGGAAGCCTCCCTGAGGTTCAAGCCCACCACTTGTCTGTTCCGACTTCCTTCACGTCGGTACATCCTTCGCCCCGCATGACGTTAAACTGTTCTTGATAACTACGAGGACTTTGATCCCCATCTCCTAGGCAGGGTACATATAAAGCCTCCACTAGGTTCAATCCCAACACCTGGCTGGTCCGATCATCTTCACATCGGTTCACTGCACCAACCCTGGGAAGCCTAGAGTGTAATCCCCATGCCAACCGAACTACATGGATTCTGATTCCTCTCATGATGATACGTAGGAAGCCTATATCATGGGTTTTGATCCAAATGCTCAAGTTTTTAGCTGTCTCCCCTAGATGACAATAAACACTAGAGTGCCCGGTTATGAGGCTTTAAACCAGTGTTGTCTCAACGAGTCCCAAACTTTTCGGGGTCATTAATCCAATGAGAGATGGTAAACCTCAGGCCTAAATGATTCTGAACCTCTGCGCTCAATTAACCATTTCCAACCAGGAGTAATCCATGGATACTATGCTTGGGTATAAACCAAAGATTCGCAAACATATGAATATGTCTTAAATATATAAGAGACTCCCGGAATAGGCAATAATTCCCCCAAAAAGGATGATATGAGCCTGACTTCCCTTCCTCTCGACCAATGTGAGTTCTTAAGCATCGCTAGCCAAATCACCCAGCGAATGCCTGCCTTTGGAAAGTAGGTCCACACATTGCTGGATATGGAATCATTGGGCGTTTCGAGGTGAAAATGGTGCACCTGATATGAGTGATTAAGTAGGATCCAATCTTCTCTAATCAACCATCGGGTAGTGCACATTTCTCCCCCACAATTCTGTCGTGCGTCGCAAAACAAAAAATGGTGAACTCGACGTGAATCTTTAACCAAGCATGACGATTTTAACCTAATCCCGCTCTGTGCCCCCTTACACTCACAAGGAGGGCCAAGAAAGGTCATTAATTACGCATGGGGTCATGAAATACTTCTTTGACGGGTTTTCTGTTTTTATTTGTTAAAATGTTTTACAGGTACCAGTCAGAACTCCCTTCGATCCAATGGCATCACAAAGGAACTCACAGGCGTGTGCTTTCAACAATGCAATGACCAGACATCCTCACCAACGGAGGACCCCGTCACCCACCTAGAGTCTTCAACTTTGGGTCTCGAATGCGTTGATCAGAGAGTACCACTTGAACGGTACTCTCCCAACGGTGGAGGCGGCCATGTATGCCCTCCAATCCGCCAGGACCTGCCATTCGCCTGCCCAGCAGCAGCTGCAAAAGAAGACCTAGACGGCTCCCATTTCCGTCTCAAACCATTTTGTGAGTCTATCCCCATAATGAGATAATGCATACCTCCCTTATCTTAGGGAGGCAGATGAGGTCGACGCTGAAGACTTTATCCCTGCTGAATGGGGGTTCTGCTCCAAGGCCCCCGCCGAAAGATGTTGTCGCGGTCATGCTGCAACTCAACATACTCACGCTAAGGAGGATGTCACCCCGGGGATCCAGGCCCAAGCTCCCTGAGCTCAGGCCCCTCGGACCGCTCGATGAGGGCGGAAAACGTACAACTAGGGACCGGTCATCACCCTTGTCGCTGAGGGGGATATCTGCTACCTAGTCAGGGAGACGTATCACGAACAGGTACATACACCTGTTCGCTCCTCCAAAGGCTACCATCCAGACATGGAGGCATCATACGAGAAAGTGCACATCCCCACCAAGCTCTATCCATCCCGTCGCTCACACAGGATGGAAACTACCCGGTAGGAACCTCTCCCTGCCTAGGGTCGTGAAGCCCACCAACCCGACATGGTGGTGACCCAGCGCTTGCAGGACCAGCTCCTAGAAGATGCTCTAGGTGCTTACCACGCCAATGTCGTAGCGATCAGCAAATCCCGCCATCTAGATACGACGACAATTAATAGGTGGGCACGTCTCCCTGCCAACAAAGGACACCGACTCGATATGGTGGGAAACCAACATATGCAGGGCCAGCTCCCTGCGGATGCAAGTAAAGTCCGCCATCCCGATGTGGTGAAAAAAAGAGAGATAAACTAGCATGTCCTGGAATAGGGGAAGATTCATTCACCTGCCCCGACATAAGAGAATTGTCAGTACCCACTGACCACCAGAGGACTGGAGCAGGATATTCCTACTTCGATACCAGAATGGACCTTCATACCCATTCCAACCAAAGATATCTCTCTGCATATCCTGGAAATGATGGAGGAGTAGGTATCGATCCCAGATCATGTCTTGAAGACTTTCCAGCATGTGATTGCATCAGCAGTAACTGCAAGGACTCGGTCCTGTTAGCCCATATCCCCAATTGAGGCGACTCATCTAAGAGACAAGATAGACGCCTCAGAGTAGATCTTCATCCCTGCTTCCACCCGGGAGGGTGGTCAGACATATTTCGCGATACAAGGTCAACCAGATTGAGTAGCTTCACTTATTCCAACTGGGGTACACCCTTCCATCACAGTGGATGATCCAGTGCAGGCATATATCCCTACTAAAAGTCAAGATGTTCATCGGCGTATCCTGACAACGTCACGAGACCCAATTAGACAGGGACCCAAAGGTGAAGGTTGTTATCAACAAAAGACGGTCCCTATTTCCTGCATGAAACCACCACGAACGTGCCAAAGGCATCCGGAAAATAAAGAGTGGGTTCATGACTCCGCTCTGATAGAAGCTTGGGTTACCAATGCCACTAGGCACATATTAATGGCTCAGAACCCTTCCCATTACCATATTATGGGAGTGGGAATAGTAGTTGCGAAGGTCCTCCCCGCAATGTCTCTACCAGCAGCTCTGAACGTCCTCCCCAGAGCACCCGTGGGGGCCTCCCCCACGGGCATATAATGATCGATCATAATAGCTCTTCTTTTGATGAGAGTCATGGTGGCCCTCTGCGTGACCAAAAGATCAAGCAGCAAGAAGGCCCTCCACTTGGTGCAGTACACCCTGAAGGTCTTCCCCTGGGTATAAACTGCAAGCACTCTCCATACAGTGGGACCAAATATTATGATAGTAGTCCTCGCTATCATAGTCGCAACTACGGAGGCCCTCCCTGCAGTGATGTCTCATCATGACAAGAAGACCCTCCCCTTGTTGTGGACTACCTTGAAGGTCCTCCCCAAGGGTTACATTGCAACGACACTCCACGCAACCAGGAATCAGATCACAGTGGTAGTCCTTGACACCCTAATAATTAAGGTCCTCCCCATAGAGATGTCAAGAAACGAGAAGGCCCTCCCCTCATTGTAGTACATTCTGAAGGCCCTCCCCTGGGCGTACCCAGCAGATATTCTCCCTGTGGCAGTTGCGATGGTAGTCCTCGCCACCACAGCCGCCATTGCGAACGTCCTCCCTGTAATGGCCCCAAGCAACAAGAATGTTCTCCCCTTGTCGCAGTGTGTCTTGGAGGTTCTCCCCAGGATACACACCGAACGTCAAACCATTGTGGTCATCCTCACCATGATGGCAGTTGTTGCGAAGGCCCTCCCCGTAACAATTCTACACAGTCAGAAGGTCCTCCCCTTACTGCGATACGCCTGGGAGGTCCTCCCCGGGGTGTGTGCTGCAAAAGTCCTCTATGCAGTGAGGCGTCCAGCTGTAATGGTAGCCCTCGCCATTCCAGCCGCCACTATTAAGGTCCTCCCCGCAGTGACATATCATATCGACAGAAAGGACCTCCCCCTGCCGAATCAAGCCTAGAAAAGCCCTCATATGTCGAGGCACTCATAAGGATGGGGTCGAGCATGTTAGATTCCCAACTAGTCGCCAACGATGCCCTTCTTCAATCAGGAGATGGTCCAGAGTCACGTTCATCTTCTGAACCACCTCGGAATCGCCCGCATGATAATTCGATACCTACCGTCCCCACTGCCTCTGACCACACTATCGGTGAGCGTCTCAGTTGGGCCGACCAGGTAGAGGAATCACTAGTGGAGGAGTATGCCGACATGTTGCACCTAAGGAAACAACTGTCCAGGGATGATATACTAGTTATGTTTTGGTCCACGACCACCTCTCAATTCGACATACCCAGAAAGTTGTCAGGAGAATGTGTGCACAGAATCCGCTCCAATATATGGACAACCCTCCACTGGCTGAAATCAAGATTCTTCCCCTACGATGGGAATGTAGACCATGTAAAGACAATAGGAGACCTCCTGCGTCACATTGACCTGGAAGATCTTCCTTCGACGCAGCAACAACGACTCGAGAGGTGTAAAGGAAACACCGAGATAGGCTACCTCAGTGCATTGCACCAGCTGCGCCACCTCATTGGTGATGCTCTGACGAGAGTCCATATTAGGGGATGAGGAGAATATGGAGCTCTGCATTTCACTCTGCTCCCTGCCCAGAAGAACCAGTTTGGCATAATGTCTTGCAATTTCATCACATCAAGACAGTAATCGGGTGGGATCCCTGTTCAGGAAAGGAAACACACTCAAGAGAGACAGGCCTTGAGTAAGTCCTAGAAGCATCAGGCCCAATGGGAACAATCCATTCAAGAACTCCTGAATCAGGCCACCGAAAGCATCAATAGGCCTCTTGCCTAAGAGAGGCCAATCGACAGTCATTGCCTGCCTCCCAAGAAGGGATTGATTCATAGAAGAAATCAGCATTAAACCCAGTTCACCCCTGAATGGGGGGACGCAAGATCAAGAAGGTAGCGATAGCAGCAACCACTGCCACAATCTAGGGTCAACCCCAGCCTGCAGGGATGGGGGAATTTTTAACAACAAATACCCCTGTAAGACCAATAAAAATGGGAAGATACTCAACGTCCAAGGAATGTATCCAACCCTAGCCCCCAGGGCTGGGGGCATTATTACCACCTCAACAACAACCTACCCCACGAGAATCAGTATTCTCTCATCTGGGGAGGACAGTCGGAAGAAGAGGTCCCTGCCCTATCCCGTATTTTGAATCATCATCCCCTCCAAGGGGGAGGTGTACTATAAGGTCACACCAAAGCACTCTCCGCGTCACCCTTTGTCAAGGAATCCGAAAGCAATCCCAGGACAGGTAAGGGAAAGACAGTAAAAGGCGTAAGGGATCCTATTCCTATTTGGAAGATGACATCTTCTACACACCGCGATATGCATCCATCAATGCCATAGAGGTTAACCCCATAGATGACACCAGAGATGATGCAAATCCAGATGGATCAGGAGACGATGGTTCCGTTCAGGCTGTGATTCACGACGAACCACCAGGTGTGCACACCCGGAACTAGAGGGCTACCCTAAATATGGTCTCCCCTTCAAATAAACCTCCCCCGCATACCCTGAGATCTTCCAAAAAGGATTATAACAAAGGACCTATTACCCTTAACCTGCCTCCTTCTCTCAATAAGAATGAGCCACTTACGCTTGAAGAGAGGTTCGTTTGATAGGAAGAGGAGATGAAAGAATTGAGGCGGCTTAACGCTGAGCTACTCTAGAGGAAATGTCTTATCAAAAGTGCTTCCTAAGAATAGCCACACCTTGATCTCCCAACAAGTGCACCTCAAAGACCAAGGTTTGCCCCGTAAAATGAAGCATGGTCAGGGCTCCCGCCCAATGAGGCACCCGACCCATCCAACTACCTGAACGTGGATCCAGATGAATACAAAGACTTCTCTCCACTTAGGAAGCAACCGGAGAGAGTACGTCTGAACCCTCATAAGGTGTCACAAACGGCATATGCACCCTTGGTGCCGACCGAGCTAGATCCTCAATCAATGCCTCAGGCTGCACCTGCTTAGGACCGGGCCCAACAGGATGTAAACCAGGGTCTCACCAACACCATCGAGGCACTAACAGCTCGATTGGAAGTGATGGAAGGTCAACGTGCTCCGATACAGCCAGAGAGGAAGCCCTACCCATATTGGGTGATCAACACGCCTCCTCCACCCAATTTTGGGAGCCCTTTATTCCCTATTTTCAATGGATTGGGCGATCCAGAATAGAATTTAATACACTACACATCTTATTGCGACCCTATGATGGGAACTCTAGAACAGCAAGAAGCAGTGAAACTTAGATGCTTCGTGTGAACCTTGCAAGGATCTGCCTTCGTCTGGTATACGAGTCTGCCATCTCAGTCAATAAAAAGTTGGGAAGACCTTCGACAGTAGTACCTATTCCACTTTAGCTCGACGTTGCCTAAAAAAATGGTCAGCGCCCTCATGAACTGCAAATAGAGGGAAAACGAGAGGGTCTCATATTTCATCGCCAGATGGAAGGGTCTGACCTACTCTATGAATAGGCCAATGACCTAAGACGAGATGCTTTCCATATGCATCGATAACCTTCGGTATGAGCTGAGAACAATGCTCATACCAGTGGAGTGTACCATTGGCTTCTACCATCTCTCAGCCATCGCCTAGAGAATTGAGGACTCCCTGCAAAAAACTAATATAAAGTCCCGGATAGCTTCACAGGCTCCTGCATAGAGAGAAGCTAGAGCTAAAGCGACTACTGTCACGCTCAAGCCAGCCCCTGTGCATACTCCACCGCTTAGGCCTCCACCAAATCGTTATGGGCCCCCTGGATATCAGCATCCACCTCCACCTAAGCAGGACAACCAGAGAGGATCGAAGCAGAACTAGTTCAAGGAACAAAGACACAAAGTATAATCATTCCGAGAGGACCACGTCCGCGGATACTTCATCGCCTCCATTAATTGCAACTTGATCCGCCTCCTGGAGCCAAGGAAGCCCTAAGAAGTCGGCCGCGATGACAGGCCAGATTACTGTCCCTACCATCGAATGTTGGGAAACAATATCCGAGAATGATTCATCTTAAAATACCTCCTACAAAGAATGGTAGCCTCTGGTCAGGTCAATCTGGGACCACCCCCAGCACATGTGACGTATATCTCCACCACCAACTTAGAAAAAGGGGAGGGGTGGCAGGAAGTCACCAGCAAGAAGGGGCAGAAATTTGATGGATGGATGACTTGAAATACTATCAATCGAGCCCAGGTCATACTCCGAGCTCAACTATAGCAGCCGGTGTTTCCACCAACATCCCCTGATGCTGCACAACCAACAACATCGGCCTAGAAACCCTCCACGAGCCAGTCGTCCATGCATAATCGAAAATGGAGAAGACATGCACAAGAAGAGTATTCCACAACGAGGCCGAAGTTAGCCCCAACACTGGCTGATTTTATGCCCTCAAACTTAGCGCCACGGGCACCGACCCACCAAACGACACCATCAGGGACAACCGACCAGGTCGACCTATCACAGGATGAAGATCCAATATTTGGTTCCATCAATGTCATCCCCCTTATGGAATATTTCCCTAACGAAGGGTATGGTTATGAACCTGAGTTCCCAACACAAGGATCCGGAAAGAGGAATCGTAGAATAAGGGGATAATAGGGGAGGCATAGTCGCGGACGAAACCAACCCTATGGTTGGGCCCCTACCCAAACCGTTAATATCGTGGAAACCTGTGAGATATCCCTTCAACGAACTCAGCAGGAGAAAGAATGTCCCTCCACCTCCACAAGCAGCCACTCTGGCCCTATTATTTTGTGGTACCCATCAGGGGAGGAAAAAGTGTCTATCCACCTAGTGCTCACAAACAAACCGTCCGAGCCGAGACCCCAAAACGCGGGAACACCGTCGACATCCAACCCCACGGCTGGTCCCTCCTTGTCACATACTCCAGCTCCCAAATCGCACTGCTAAAAATCTCCCGCAAGTGGAGAAGCGTCGGTCATTGGAGAAAAAATATGATATCCTTAAGCAGATGGCGTCAGTACCAGCCAAAATGTCAATCTCGGATGCCATGAGTTTTTCAGTGGACCTCAAGGTGGCACTTATAGAATCTTTTCTCAACCCCCAGGAGTTTCAAGTCGAAGTAGCCACCACCGAGATTTACCCAGCATAGACTGGTCCGGTTGAATGCAATATGGTGATTTCCTTCACCGATCAGGATGAAGATTCGATCATGAATGGACACATCAAACCACTATATGTGTCTGGTACCCTAAATGATGTTGATATCCGAAAAGCCTTTATTGACAACGGTTCTGGAGTTAACCTCCTTCCCCTACGGACACTCTGTAATTTGGGCTACATTGAGGATGATTTAATACCCTCAACCACCACTCTGTTGGGTTAAGAAAAGAGTGAACATAATCCAATGGGAAAAATAAAGCTAAAAACCCATTTTTGTGACCTTGTGGCCTACTCGGAATTCCTGGTGGTCTGGAAGAACACAACATTCAATACCTTGCTGGGGAAGTCATGGCTCCATAAGCACATGGTCATTACTTTATCTTAACACCAGTGTATTAATTGCTGTGTCAATTGAAAAAGTGGAACATTGCACGTTGACAAGGCCCCTTTAGAGCTCTCTGAGTCACACTTCATTGACGTCGGGTTTTACGAGCAAAAGAAAACGAGGCTTTCGATCGATGGTATCAACTGGATCTCCACTCAAAACGGCCTGGAAATGGTTCCTGATGACACCCTCAGGTATCTTGGAGGAGAGTACATACTTCCCATCAACCATGTTGAGGGAAGGGAATCAAGTCTGAACAAGTACTCAGCTATCCTCATGACTTCATCCATAACAGATGAGCGTGAAAATGCAGAAACAGCCACTAACCCTAAATCTGGGGGAGAATACTTGAGCGATGATGCCCACAATGCCTCGCCTCCAGACTTTCAAGAGCCCATGTAAGGATCTATTCCCTCATCGGATCAAGAAGAGGAGGATTTTAGGGAAGAAGAGGAGGAAGACCTCAGGGATGCACCTCCCGCATTTGAGGAAGGTATCTCCACCACCGTGGACGAGCTCAGGGAAATAAACCTAGGTACCGAGGAAGACTTGAGGCCCACTCTCATCAGTGCAGCCATGTCTCCCAAGGAGCAAGAGGTATATAACTCTTTCTTGAGGCAACACCGCGATGTGTTTACCTATAATTACACAAAAATGCTGGGACTCGATCCCAAAGTGGCAACACACCACTTAGGTCTGCCAGAAGACCACCGAGGCTATAAACAAGCCGCCATAAGGATGCACCCCGCACATGCATCCAAAAAAGAGGCTGAAGTCGATAAGCTCATTAAAGCATGCTTTATTCGGGAGGTCCAATATCACATCTGGCTATCCAACATCGTCCCCTTCAAGAAAAAGTAAGGAAAAATCCACATCTGCATTGATTTTAGAGATCTCACTCGGCATTGTCTGAAAGATGATTTCCCAGTCCCGATCACCGAGTTATTAATCGACGCAACGGCTGGGTATGAGGCTCTATCCTTCATGGGTAGATATTTTGGGTATAATAAAATTAGGACGGCCTGAAAAGATGAATAATACACCACTTTCATGGCCTCTCAATGAGTGTTCTGTTATAGGGTCATGCCCTTTGGTCTCAAGAATGTTGGCACCACATATCAGCATGCCATGCATCGTATCTTTAAACCATTTATGGGGAGATTCATTGAATGCTACGTGGATGACTTGGTGGTCAAGTCTAGACAGCGCTCAGATCACCTGTCATACCTTGAGACCGTCTTCAATAAACTTCGACAACATAGCCTAAAGATGAACCCCTTGAAATGTGCCTTCGGGGTTACCTCAGGGAAATTCCTTGGCTTCGTCGTACGCCATCACGACATTGAAGTCGACCCTGAAAAGAAAAAGGCTATCTTTGGCTTACTGCCTCCCCGTAATCTCACTGAGTTAATAGGATTCCAAGGATACCTGGCTTATATCAGGCGGTTCATGGGAAACCTGGAAGGCAAATGTTTTCCCTTCACCAGGTTAATGAAAAAATGGAGTTACATGCCAATGGACAGATGACTGCCAAGAGGCGTTCGACATCCAGAATAAGTACCTCTTAAACCCATCGGTGTTCATGCCCCCAGTTGAAGGAACACCCATCATGTGACGGCCTTAGAGCGGTCAATGGAAGCCTTCCTCACGCAGAAAAATGACGTCGACAGTGTAAACAGTCTCTATTACCTCTGTCGAACCATGATCGATGCTGAGACTCAATACTCAAACATTGAGAATAATTGTTTGGCCTTAGTCTCCACAGTCCAAAAACTACGAAATTATTTGCAGCATCCTAAAGTCCATTTGGTCTCGCGCAGTAACCCACTCAAGTACATCCTCAGTCGCCCGATGCTGACCAGGTGCCTATCCTGATGGGCAGTCATTCTAAAATAGTTTGACATCCGGTTTGTGTCTCAGAAAGCCATCAAAGGCCAAGAATTAGCTGATTTTTTGGTGGAGAACCCCTCTACAGGGACCACCGCACCGGACGTCGAGCTACCTAATGAGGACATTTTCTTGATTCAAGAGGAATTCCCAACATGGGAAATGTACTTTGACGGTGCATCCCAAAGATCGACAAGGAAGAGAATGGAGGATCCCAAATTTAACAAGGTGGGTTTTGGGATAATAATCATGACCCCAGAAAAGGCAGTCCTGCCATATTCCTTCCTCCTGTCAGAAGGATGTACGAACAATGAAGCAAAGTATCAAGCCCTCACTGCAGGCCTGGAGCTTTCACTCCAGGCATAAGTACGACACCTTAAGGTAAAAGGTGACTCAAAACTAGTCATCAAGTAAGTCAATGGTGACTATGCTATTAAAAAGGAGGAGTTGATTCCCCTATTTGACCATGTCTGAGGGTTAATGGAAGAATTATCCATAGAACCAACATTGACCTATATTCCCTGGTCTCAGAATGCCCAGGCCAATGCATTAGCTAATGCGACCACAACCCTAGCTGACCCAGACCGGGATGAAACAGTTATCAGTATTTCTCATCGTCGAATAGTCTTTCCATTTGTCCAAACTAATATGGAAGAAATCAATGAAGTCAGTCCTGTCCCTGAACCACATGCTCCTGCCACTGGATGGATGACCCCCATTTCAAACTACCTTCAACGGGGAGAACTTCTAACAGACAGGGTTGAACAAGAGCAAATACGGAGAAGGGAAATCAACTTTTCCCTTTATGGTGGCGCGGGTCAGCAAGAGGTCCTCTACAAATGAGGCCTTGATGGAGTCATCCTCAGATGTATTGATGGAGACGAAACTGCTGTCGTAATGAAAGAAGTACATGCTAGAGTATGTGGAGCACATCAGTCGGGGTCCAAGCTTTCCCATCAGGTTTGAAGGCTTGGGTACTATTGGCCTACGATGGCATGAGATTGTGAACACTTTACCACAAAATTCCCCTCATTCCAAATTCATTCCAACTTTATACACCAACCCCTGAAGTTACTCCATCAGGCCAAATACTCCTAGACATTTGCCATCTGGGGAATGGATGTCGTGGGACCATATCCTCCCGCCACAGCCAAACAGCTGAAGTATATCCTCACAACGACTGACTTCTTTTTCAAATGGGCAGAAGTTGTGCCCCTCAAGGAAGTCGGGGCAAGAAACATTGTCAGCTTTATGAAAACCAATATCATCACCAGATTTGGCATCCCTCATACCATAATGACGGATAACAACAACAACTTCTACTCTGCTGAATTGGAGAAGCTATACCAAGAGTATGGTATTAGGGCTAACCCCTCATCTCGATACCATGCAACGACCAACGGACAGATAGAGGCTTTCAACAAGACCCTGTCCAACATTCTTCAGAAAATGGTGGATAAAGACAAGAGATCGTGGTTGTATAAACTCCTTCATGCATTTTGGGCTTATCGAACAACAATCTGCACCGCTACTTAGGCTACTCCATACTCATTAGTATACAGAACGGAAGCCATCCTACCCATTGATCTCCAATTACCCTCGCACCATGTTGCCATTTGTGATCAGTTATCCAACGATGAGCAATCAGAAAAAATTATAGGTGAATTGGAACAGCTGGATGAGAAGCGATTGCGCACTTTGCACCATCTAGAAGTATATCCTAACCGGATCGCACGAGCCTTTAATAAAAAAGTCCATCATCAATATTTCTTGGAAGGAGAATTGGTGTTGGTCCTTCGGACCCCAATGATACCTGGAAAGAAACCTGCAAAGCTTGACCCTAAGTGGGAGGGACCATATATTATACACAAGGTATACTCCAATAGAGAATATGCCCTTATCTACGTGGATGGGCAGTTCACTACCGCTCCTACAAATGCGAGATTTCTGAAGAAGTATTTCGTATAATTCAAAAGCAGTTTTCATCCGAGCTGTAGGACGTTAAACTGCCGAGCACCCAATGGTCCAAACTCTAGGACCCTAAACTAAGAGTACTTCGTCCTTACCACATGACGTCAAACTGTACGGATTTCAGAGAACTATGTATGGCTTGATTTATGCCCTCGAAGGATACATAGCGACGTCAGGGTCCCCTATCCTGGCCCATCCACTCCCAAATGGAGTAAAATTAAAAAAATTAAAAATGTCCCCTTCCCCCGTGTACGGACCAGCCCTGCACGGGGTGTACTTCGTCCTTACCGCATGACGTTAAACTGCACGGATTTCAGAGAACTACGTACGGCTTGATTCTTGTCCTCGCAGGATATGTAGTGACGCTAGGGTCCCCTATCCTGGCCCAGCCACTCCCAAATGGAATAAAATTTAAAAAAAGGTGCCCTTCCCCTCTATACGGACCAACCCTACATGGGGTGTACTTCTTTCAGAGAACTACGTACGGATTGATTCCTTCCTTTGCAGGATACGTAACGACGCCAAGATTCTGTATCCTGGTCCAACCACCCATGAATAAGAGTTAAAAATGCCCTCTCCCCTTTTGTACAGACCAGACCTACACGGTGTGTATTCCTCTTCCTTACTGCACGACGTTAAACTGTATGGATAAGAAGAAGAAGAAAAATTCCCTCTTCCCCAGTGTATAGACCAGACCTACACAGGGTGTATCAGAGAACTACGTACGGCTTGATTCATGACCTTACGGTATACGTAGTGACGCTAGGGTCCCCCATCATGGCCCAACCATTCCCAAACGAAATTCAAAAATGCAATTTTCCCCTGTATACAACTAACCTTGCTCTGGGTGTGTACTTCGTCCTTACCGCACGACGTTAAATTGCATGGATTTTAGAGAACTCCGTACGGATTGATTCCTGCCCTTACAGGATACGTAGTGACGCCAGGGTCCCCCATCCTGTCCCAACCATCCCCAAATGAAAAAAATGCTCCCTTCCCCTGTGTACGGACTAGACCTGCACGGGGTGTATTCTTCATCCTCACCACACAACGTTAAACTGTGCAGACTTCATCATTACCCACCCAAGATATATGGAAAAACGAGATGGGAATACTCATTTCACATTTGGATGCATCCTCTCCATACATCAGACTCCACGACCCGGATAATTGCGGATCTTCATAACCATTCATGGCCATCGGAAGTGGAAATTCATTGACCCGTGTAAACCTTTGTATGACTATGCATACCATTCCCTCAGTGGCTCTGCATATTGATAGCCCCTAGCCCATCTACCAAAGGAATGATTTCCTTAGGAGATACTATTCCTAGCCCCGTACGCCCATCGGCCTCAGAGCCCCCATATCATATCTCCCGATCCAAAAATTTATGGAGCAGTGGTTTACAAGTTCGTTCTCATCTCACATCCAAGCATTGCTCAGGGTATCCCTACCTGGTTAGCCTATGTATCCTCCCATGGTTCGCATAGTGACCTGCATGTATGAACATCAAACCAGGGCTAGGCTTCTCTAACTCAACGGACAATTGTAGTGAAGATGTTTCTTGTATGACTGGACACCATTATCCTCACATGCCGAAATTTGTACTATGAGAAACCCCAGATCTTCATAACCATTCATGGCCATCAGAAGTGGAAAGTCATTGACCCATGGACACCTTTGAATGACTATGCATACCATTCCCTCAGCGGCTCTGCATATTGATAGCCCCTGACCCATCTACCAAAGGCAAGATTTCCTCAGGCGATACTCTTCCTAGCTCCGTATGCCTACCGACCTCAGAGCCCCCACACCACATCTCATGGTCCAGGAAACCTCAGAGTTACAATTTACAACCTCCACCCTCCACCTTGTTTAGAGTATATCAGAGCATGTGAACTCAGTTATCCTTCGAGTGACTACATCAATAGTCACCCAATGGTCCAAGCTCTATGACCGTTAAACTAAGAGTACTTCGTCATGGCCGCACGACGTTAAACTGCATGGAGTGAAGGTACACCCCCATGCACAAGATAAATCATCACAGGGAGCTCTCTGACCTTTAATGGAAACCAGGGACGAGCATCCCTGACATGTCTAGATATTCCCTTACCAAATGACAGACTTCGTGGCCCGGTCAATCGTGGATCCTCATAATCACTCATGGCCATCGGAAGTGGAAAGACATCGACCCGTGGACACCTTTGCAGGACTATTCATACCATGCCTTTAGTGGCTCTGCATATTGATAACCCCTGGCCCATCTACCAAAGGCAAGAGTTACTCAGGCAATACTCTTCCTAGCCCCATACGCCTATCGGCCGCAGAGCCCCCATATCATCTTTCCTAATCCAAGAAGCCCTGGAACCACGCTTTACAGCATCAACCCCTCTCCATGTTTTGGACATGTCGAGATGTTCAACACCAGTTACATTCTAATCAAGTGTATCCTTTGCAACTATGTCATTTCAGCATGATGCTAAAACTTCATGGATCATGTCTTTGCCGTTTGGCGTGAAGCTGCAAAGACCAAGCATTAAACGTTCAAGAAAATGCCTCCAACTACAAGCATTTTCACTTATTTAAAAATGCCCCCTATCCTCGCTACACGATGTTAAACTGCACAGTATCCTTTAAATAATTCTCCTCGTCCTTACCACATTACGTTAAACTGCACGTAAGCCATCCTTACTGCATGACGTTAAACTGCACGGAATCCATCCTTACCGAATGATGTTAAAACTACATGGAATTTAAAATTCTCCCTGTCCTCACTGCATGACATTAAACTGCACGGATTTGATAATAATAACAGTGTCCTTCGTCCTTTCCACATGACGTTAAACTACACGGTCAAACCTTTCATGGGTTCAGTAAGGAACATAGGCTTTCCTCTGTCCCTCAGTGCACGAGATAGACCCGAACAAACCACCGTATCACACCATCATGAGAGGGGATGACTTCACCCATTCCTAGGAAGTTAGGCCAATATTTTTCTCTTGTACCTAGGAACCCTCTTTCCATAAACCAAACTATGTACTCAGAAAAATCCGAATTCTCATAAGCCACCCCTGGTGGTACCGAATCCCAACTTCCTTAAAGTTGCTTGGCTATCGGGAGAATGCAGTAATTGACCTAAGTATACCTTTTCATGAATATGCATACCATGCCCTCAACGACTCTACATATTGATCTCCCCTGGCCCGTCTACCAGAGGAATGATTTCCTTAGGCAATTCTTATCTCCGTACGCCTCTTGGCCTTTGAGCCCACTTGTCCATCCCAGGATTCGGAAACCCTTTGAGCTACAGTTTACCAACCTCTTTCATGACCCTTCCTGAATATGGTGAAACATCTCTAAAGAGATTATCGAGAACCAGGAGAAGCGGTTCCATTTTAGATGATGTCCCAACTGCATGACTTTAAACTACGCCAAGCTACAACCATACTTTACGCTAGATAAAAGCGTAGGATAGGGACCATGTGTTCACACTCCTGATTATTATATATGTTCCCAAACCCTTTCAGATGGCACACACCCTTTCTGATCCACCCCTTGTGGTTTCCATAATTCTACAAGCCACCCATGGTGGTTTCCATAATCCGGACTTCCATGAAGTCCTCAGGATATCAGAAATGGAAAATCATTGACTTAAGGACACATTTGCATGACTATGCATACCATGCCCTCAGCGGCTCTGAATATTGATCGCCCTTGGCCCGTCTTCTAAAGGCAAGATTTCCTTAGGTGATGCTCTGCCTACCTCTGCATGCCGATATAGCTCCCAAGCCTTGAGACATTCCCTACTTGTCATTCAAATCTAAACATGCTTCCCACCCACGTGCGTCTGAAGGGTGTTGAGGCATATTTTAATCAACCAAACCTCATTGGGACCCTCACCACACCATATCTGGTCAAAGTTGTTCGACCTAAAACATCAGTAATGATAGTCTTGTCGGTGGGACTTTAATCCGCTCACAAAAAAGAGGCACAAAGCCTGTTAGGCCGAAAACTCAAAAAGGGTGACCTAATAAAATGTCGGGCCATACCTGCTGGGTCCACACCAAATGGGCCTGGGTAAAATTAGGGTGTTAAGAGAAAAGAAAAAAAGTTTGTGGGGTTTTTTTCCTACAAAACCCTATCAATAGTCAAACTATGCTCGCTGGATCCCATGGTCCAGGAAAAAAAATTATAAATTAGAGCTTGTTTCTATTTTATCATTTTCTTGAATAATGATCAGTCTTGATTTAGTGAGTTGTTTTTTATGAGACAATTATTATAGTCACAATTAGATTTTACATCAAGGAAGGATCAACATATATTGTATTCTATTTGAAAAAAAAGGGAGGATTTCCACAAGCTAGGGCCTCTCCCTCACAGTAATAAAAGAAGTAAAACAGAGTGTACAGGAATGGATCGGATAGTCACAAAAAAGCCTGGCTCACTCTCTCCATCAGATCGGAAACCATGTGGTGAAGGATGTTGCAAGTCTGCTCCAGCATAGCCTTCTCCCTGGCCTCAACTTCAGCCACTGAATGAGTATGCCTCACTGTCGTTTAGAGATTAGTGATCCCTTTCTTGGCCGCTTCAAGGTTACCAGTCAGAGTTGACAACTGATCCCTCAGCATCACTGCTCGAGCTTCGCATTCATGCAACTTGGTAGATAGGGAAGCCTCCTGGTCTTGAGAGCTCACCTCTTGTGCTATCAGCTGATGGAGCTTCGTCACGGCTTCCTCCAAGGCTCGGGTTCCGCAATGAGAGGCAGTGAGGTGAGCAATTTCGTGTTCACTAGCGGAAATTTCCCTGAGGGAAATAACAACCTGACAAGCGAGAAAATGAAACTTCTAGTAGTTAAAGCCACCTGACCCCAAACCCTGGAAGAGTTGTCAGAGGGCTTCAGTTTTAGTCTCCATCTCAGCCAGAGGAGTTTAGGAAATAATCTCGCAAATCCAGGGCCAAGCCCACATTCTCACTGCTTGGTGGTCCGACATGACATGAAGATCTTTGGTATCCTTGCTAGATAGAATAGGAATGAAGTATGGTATTGCGACCAGCGCAGAAATGTGCATGCTAGAAGACGGTTCTGAAGATGGAAGGTCTGAAGCTTATAAACCCGGTTCAGGCTTGGGAATCAAGTTGTTAAGTCCGGTATCATCCAGAAAAGCTTCAGGAGTTATCTCACTGGGACCCGAAGCCACAAGGTCATCCTCATACACATCCAAGAAGGTTGGGTCCATCTGAACTTTGTCCGCAGAGGGGTTGGGAGAGAAAAATTCCCTGAGTCGCTTTGACCGACGAGCCATCAGTCGGTCCTCCCTCAGAGCTGATGGGGAAGGTACGGGAGGCACATCAGACTCAATAACTTCTGATTTGGTAACCTTCTATACAACCTTCCCTAGGATCCCATTGGGGTAATGATTTATCCATGATCTTGCATACTCCAAGGATAGACTGGCAACCACTCCTATGCTAGGCAATGGAATGCTTGTGTCAGATCCTTCCCGCATCAGCATCAACCACCATTGACGGAGAGTAGCCGGGTGTAGTCCTTGAGCCTGAGGAGGGGGAAGGGAAACTTGGAGTTGCATACATCCAAACTGGCGAGAAAAGCGATATGGGGTTTACAACTCGCACAGAGAAACCCTTTCAATCCGCGCAGACAAAACCCCATCTCGTAGAGAAATCATGTAAGAGAGCCCCTATAGGCTCCCCCTGTGGTCATCAACAACAATTTTGGAAGGGGTGGGGTAGGGAGAGAAAGTGAACTGGAAGAAGTCACTCAAAAGCTTGACGACTTCATCAGAGTGGAGGGACTTCAAGCGAACTCCAGCTATGTCGAGCAAGGTAGACCAGAAGGTAGGGAGAAGGATGTTTGCGTTGTGACGATACTCATAACAGTGGCAATGACTCACTATCCAGCCGTATATGAATTTAAATGGTCCACTTAGAAGGTAGGGTGACCCGCCCTCCTGTATATGGATCAGTAAATCGTAAATACAAGCCAAAGTGGGTTGTCCAAATTCACCAGGCGACCCTCTCCCAGCTCAGTTTCCATCATCAAGGTGTAAGCCCTGACACCTGGGTTGATGTCCCGAGATGGGAATAGCCACCCACTCAAGAACATGGAGAAAAGAACTGCTAGTCTGAGCATAGGCGGCACACCGAGGTGCACCTTGTAACCCCATGAAAGGTAGTCGCCCGCCTACAGAACCGCCCAGTAGAAACCTGGAATGGTTCGTGATTGTTGAGAAGGATGAGTCCTAGGGTGCTTGATCTTCGACACAAGACCAATGGTATTCATGAATAACCCTATCCAGGTACTATAGCGGATAAGAGAATGGGAATTCAAGGCTTGACCCAGCGACCTCTCCGCCATAATTAGCAGATCCCTCGCCAATGAAGGCACCTGTTCGACGTTGTCCCATGCTTCAGGGGTGGGCAGAAACTCATCGCACATCGCACCAATGATCGGAATCCCTCCCAATTGGTAGATGTCCCACAAACTAATACCAACTTCACCATGGGAAAGGTGGAAAGTATTAGTGCTTGAACACCAGTGACTGAGCAAGTCAGGCAGGATCGAAGATGGGGGTAAACAACAAACTGGGTAGCCCACACTGCGGAGTACAGATTGACTGCTTCCAGTGACTTGGGGAATTACAGACAATGATGATGGAACCAGAAGGCCCAGGCCCAGTCATTTGAGAAGATCCCACCAGACCGAAGATCCCACCTAGGAATCCACCCCACGCTAGGATCCACTTGAGAAAGGTTTATAATGGTGGGGTAACTCTTGAAGACAGCTTCTTGAGAGGAATCTTGAGTGTCCTGATCACTTTGGATCCAAACAGAGCCTCTCAAAATGAAGGTGTCTTTCGGATCAGAGTCAAATATTATCTCCCCCGATGGGGCAAGGTTCTCCCAAACACACTTTGGTGATGCTTCCAAGCAAGGAGACGAAAGACCTGAGAAAGTAGGGGGGATAGGGACGTCGTCTTGAAGACCGAATCCATAAACCGAAATTTGATTTGATAGTGGATAACCCAAGAGCTTAGGAGAGATAAAGTCCTTCAAGACACCCTCGTCGGGAATGATGGATTGGATAGGGTCCTCTTTGATGCTCTCTGCCCTACATATCATAGCTAGACGTCTCCCTAGATCGATCAGGAGAGGCTCGACAGCAGGCCTGGGTGTAGATCGAGGAGAAGCCATATTTTTCCCCTGCATTATGAAAACCAGATAGATGGTTAGTACGGAATAATAAAATCTGGAAAAAATACTGGGTATATGGTAAAGGAGTCAAGGAACCTTCACGTCAAGGCCCGTGAGCATGCCTCAAAATGTGGATCATGATGACTGCATCCAGTAAACCAACCCTACATGGAAGAAGTCTGCGGTACTCTGGCCCACAGAGCGTTGGCCAGGAAACCGCGAACCAGGTTGCTTCGCGGAATCTTAAATCCGGATTTAAATGGTTAAGTTCGGAAGACTTAAGAAATTTTCAATGTCTGGAAGATTTTAGTCTGTGGACCATCAAAACTACGGAGTGAGTTCCTACACGGCCCATCGTAACTTACTTTTTAGTTAATTAAAAGAGTTAGTTCGTGGCTGGGGAGATTGGTCCATGGGTGTAGTGCGGCGCGAATGAATAATGGTTCGCGGAACTGGAAGCTAGTTCGCGGATGAGCCATTTCGCGAAGGAACAAACACACAGAGACGAAAAGCAAGGGAGCACTTATTTCGCGAAGAATCTGGTAAAAGACAAAGGAAGGGTCCCCTATTTATAGGGGTGGCCCCTACCGGGTCCACTCCCCTACCACAAACTATCCACTTTTCAGGATCACTCTACATCAGAATAGTCTCCTCTTCATTCCGATCGGACCCCATTCTGATGGGGGGCATTTGTAGGGTCCTGAAAAATCTGCAAAGGAGAATGAGAATACCCTTTAATTCAAGGAAGTATTTTATCCAATTTCCTTCTAAAAATTGGGTAAAAATTTAGAGAAGTTGGTATAAGATGAAACGGTCTGCGGACCGGTCCAATATTAACGGTAGGCGGCCAGTTCTGTGAAGCGCCCCCTCCGCGGACCACTGTCGTTCACGAAACAGAGGCGGGGGATCCTCTACGGGCGCGAAGCAGGACGAGCGCCAACTCGGTCCACCTTCATGAACCGCCCCATCTGTGAACCACATCAACCGGCCCAGATCGCGTACACTGTTGTTCGAAGAATGGAGGCGGAACCCTGCGCAGCCGCGAAGCGCTCCCCGAACTAGTTTGGTTCGCGGGGGAGGCGTGTTCAATGCCCCCGTGAGTTGCGGATTGACCAAGTCATCCATAAATCGGGTTTCCGGTCATGGGCCTCCACAAAAGGTGCCACATGACCACAGATACATCCTTTTCCTACACTCTATAGAAGGAGATCGAAGGGAAAAAAGGGGAGATCGATCAGATTCGGGTGGAAGGATTTTGAAGGAAGGATCTTTGGATTTCACAAACAGCAAAGTTTCAGTTCGCGAACCAGAACTGGTATGAATCTGTGAACTAATTAATAAGGAACCAAAAATTCATAACAAATTGGTGGACCGTGAACTTAAAATAACAAAAATAAGGAGACCACGAACCATGGCCCCTCCGTGGATGCACTCCCCGTGGACCAGGGAGTTTATGCCCCTTTTCCGATCCGACGCACCGCGTAGCACCCCCCTAAGCGAGCGAAGCCCTGACCGACGAACCCCCGACCGACGTCGCCCGTGGTCACCACTGCTCACGAGGACCCCTCTACATACAAACCTGGTATGGGGGACGAACCCGAAGTTGCGTACCACCCTGGTACGCGGGATGCCCATCAGTCCGCGGACCACCCTAGTTCGCGGAAGGGCCTCTCCAGCCGCGTAGCACCCCCCTATGCGAAGGGAACCACTCCTCATACACCCATGTGGTCTTCCAAATCCTTTGGTGTTCTCATTCCCCGATCAAGATAAAATCCTTTCAATCCAGCCTGATCCTTCGTAACCCCCTCACCGGCCCATCCATCGGCCCCGAGCTAGGGCCTCCAACAGAGCCACCAGACCCGTATGATGTAGCCATTAGGCGCATCAGCGCGCCATTTTGAGTTCACATACCCACGGTAATCGAGGTAAAAGGTTTTTATCTGGCCCTTGAGCAGATTCCAGAAGCATTCCTGGATTCACATTCGCACGTTAATGCAGGGTCCGAGCCTGGGAGCCCCCTTTCTGCCTCCCCACTCACCAGGATGAGGGACCCCACGTCCATTTCACTTCAACACTGGCAGAGGTCGCACACATGCGCCTTCGTACTTCCCCGGTTCCAAGGACCAAGAGGGGAAATGGGGACATGGCCTTTCTCACCCACTCTATTTGTTATTTGTCACCATCAGGTCATGAACCAACGCGTAAGCCCCTGTTCGGGCCGCCTTAGAGCATAAGCCCTGCTTCGCTTCTCACAGACGCACCTTTCGCAATGTGATCATCAGGACTTTGCTGCCTCTTGTTTCTCACATCGAGCATGACTCACATGAGCTTAGAGTAAGCACTAACCCTGACCCCAACCTCATGCGAACTACGAGGACTTTGATCCCTGTCTCCAAGGTGGGGTATGTAGGAAGCCTCCCTGAGGTTCAAGCCCACCACCTATCTGTTCTGACTTCCTTCACGTCGGTGCACCATTCATCCCGCATGATGCTAAAGTGTACTTCTGATCTACATGGACTATGATCCCTGTCTCCTAGGAAGGGTATGTAGGAAGCCTCCACGAGGTTCAAGCCCAACACCTGGTCGGTCCGACCATCTTCAAGTCGGTTCACCGTACCAACCCTAGGCAACCTAGAGTGTAAGCCCCAAGTAAATGCGAACTACGTGGACTTTGATCCCCTATCTCGGGGTACGTAGGAAGCCTCTCTGAGGTTCAAGCCCAACAATCGGTCATTCTGACACCCTTTACGTCAGTTTACCCACATCCTGGGCCGCATCAGGGTGTAAGCCCCATCCCAAACTGAACTACGCGGATTTTGATTCCTCACATGAGGATACGTAGGAAGATCGTATCATGGGTTCGATCCAAACGTTCAAGTCATTGTTCGTCCCCCTAGATGATAGTAAACTTTAGAGTTCCCAGTTCTGAGGCTTTAAACCAGTGCCGTCTCAATGAGTCCAGATTCCTCAGGGTCATTAATTCAACGAGGGATGGTAAACCTCGGGACTAAATGATTCTGAACCCCTGCGTTCAACTGACCATTTCCAACCAGGAGTAATCTGTGGATACTATGCTTGGGTATAAACCAAAGATTCTCAAACATATGAATACGTATTAAATCTATAAGAGAGTCCCGGAGTAGGCAATAATTCCCCCCATAAGGGTGCGATGAGCCTGACATCCCATCCTCTCGACCAATGTGAGTTCTTAAGAATCGCTGGCCAAATCACCCAGCGAATGCCTGCCTTTCAAAAGAAGGTCCACGCATTGCTGGATATGGAATCGTTGGGTGTTTCGAGGCAAAACCAGTGAACCTTATATGAGTGATTAAGCAGGATCCAATCTTGTCTAATTAACTATCAGATAGCACATGTTTCTCCCCCATGATTCCGTCATGCGTCGCGAAACAAAAAATAGGGTCCTGAAAAATCCTCAAAGTAGAATGAGAATTCCCTTTAATTCAAGGAATGATTCTATCCAATTTCCTTCAATGAATTGGGGAAAAATGTTGAGAAGTTGGTATAAGATGAACTGGTCCGCGGACTGGTCCAATATTAACGGTACGTGGCCGGTTCCGCAAAGCGCCCCCTCCACAGACCACTGTCGTTCGTGAAACAGAGGCAGGGGATCCTCTGTGGGGGCGAAACAGGATGGGCACCAACCCGGTCCACCATCAAGAACTGCCCCAACTGTGAACCGTGTCAACCAGCCTGCACCGCGTACACTGTCATTTGTAGAATGGAGGCGGAACCTTGCATGGCCGCGAAGCGCTCCCCGAACTAGTTTGGTTCACGGGGGAGGTGCGTTCAATGCACCCGCGAGTTTTGGATTGACCAAGTCATCCCTAAACCGGGTTTCCGGTCATGGGCCTCTACAAAAAGTGCTGCATGACCACAGATACATCCTTTTCCTCCACTCTATAAAAGGAGATCGAAGGAAAAAAAAGGGAGATCGATCAGATTTAGGTGGAAGGATTTCGAAGGAAGGAGATTCGGATTTCGCAAACAGTGAAGTTTCAATTTGCGAACCAGAATAGGTATGAAGCTGTGAACGAATTAATAAGGAACCAAAAACGCATAACAACTTGGTGGACCACGAACTTAAAATAACAAAAAGAAGTAGACCACGAACCATGGCCCCTCTGCGGATGCACTCTCTACGGACCGGGGAGTTTATGCCCCTTTTCCGATCTGACGCACCGCATAACACCTTCCTACATGGGCGAAGCCCCGACAGACGAACTCCCGACCGGTGTTTCCCTTGGCCGCTGTTGTTCACGAGGACCCCTTAGCATACCAACTTGGTACGCGGGCTAAACTCGAAGCCGCGTACCACCCTAGTATGCGGGATTCCCATTAGTCCGCGAACCACCCTGGTTCGCGGACGACCTCTCTAGCCGTGTAGCACCCCCCCTATGCGAAGGGTGCCACTCCTCATACACTCATGTGGTCCTCCCAACCCTTCGGTGTTCCCATTCCCCGAGCCAGATAAAATCCTTCCAATCCAGCCTGACCTCCGCAACCCCCTCACTGGCCCATCCAATGGCCCTGAGCTAGGGCTTCCACCAAAGCCACCAGACCCATATGATGTAACCTTCAGGAGAATCAGTGCACCATTTTGAGTTCACATACCCACGGTAAGAGAGGGAAAAGGGGTTGATCCGGCCCTTGAGCGGATTACCGAAGCATTCTTGGGTTCACATTCCCACGGTAATGTAGGGTTTGAGCCCAGAAGCCCCCTTTCTGCCTCTCCACTTGCCAGGTTGAGGGACCCCGCATCCATTTCCCTTCAACACCGATGGAGGTCACACAAATGTGCCTTCGTACTTCCCCGGTGCCAAGGACCAAGAGGGGAAATGGGGATGGGGTATTTCTCACCCTCTCCCTTTGGGATTTGTCACCATCGGGCCATGAACTAACGCGTAAGCCCCTGTTTCCTCTTCGGGCTACCTTAGAGCGTAAGCCCCACTTCGCTTCCCACTGATGCACCTTTCACGACGTGATCATCAGGTCTTTTCTACCTCTTGTTTCTCACACCGAGCATGACTCACGTGGGCTTAGAGTAAGCACTGACCCTGACCCCAAACTCATGTAAACTACGAGGAATTTGATCCCTATCTCTTAGGAAGGGTACATGGGAAGCCTCCCTGAGGTTCAAGCCCACCACTTGTCCGTTACGACTTCCATCACGTCGGTACATCCTTCGTCCCATATGACGTTAAACTATGCTTGTGAACTACGAGGACTTTGATCCCTGTCTCCTAGATAGGGTACGTAGGAGTCCTCCATGAGGTTCAAGCCCAACACTCGGTCGGTCCAATCATCTTCACGTCGGTTCACCACACCAACCCTGGGAATCCTATAGTGTAATCCCCACACCAACTGAACTACATGGATTCTAATTCCTCTCGCGAGGATACGTAGGAAGCCCGTATCACGGGTTCGATCCAAACGATCAAGTCGTTAGCTATCTCCCCTGGATGACAATAAAATCCAGAGTGCCCAGTTACGAGGCTTTAAAAAAGTGTCGTCTCAATGAGTCCCAAACCTTTTAGAGTCATTAATCCAATGAGGGATGGTAAACCTTGGGTCAAAATAATTCTGAACCCCTATGCTCAACTGACCATTTCCAACCAGGAGTAATCTGTGGATACTATGCTTGGGTATAAACCAGAGATTCAAGAACATATGAATACGTCTTAAATCTATAAGAGTGTCACATAATAGGCAATAATCCCCCCCAAAAGGGTGCGATGAGCCCGAATTCCCATCCTCTCGACCAATGTGAGTTCTTAAGCATCGTTGGACAAATCACCCAGCGAAATCTTGCCTTTGGAAAGTAGGTGTACGCAATACTGGATATAGAACCGTTGGGAATTTTGAGGTGAAAATGGTTCACATGATATGAGTGATTAAGTAGGATCCAATCTTCTCTAATCAACCATCGGGTAGCACATGTTTCTCCCCCATGATTCCGTCGTGCGTCGCGAAACAACTATATAAAATAGTGAATGAATATAATCAAAGTTCAATAAATCAAGAAGGGGATAAATAAAATAATTCTTCACATTTTTTTTTAATCATGTAGTTTTCATAGTGTTGAAAAAATCAAAAAACATTCTTTGGTCATGTCAGGATCCTAATCCCTAGCATAAAAGGGGTTACACACACTTTTAGTCAATAATGGGCGTTTAATAACCAAACAATTTATCAAAATGCCTCAGTGGCTTGGTCCAGAAATCAATCCATGTCCATATGTTTGTGATCAAATAGAAGGAACACCTAAGTTCATAAGATAAATGATTTTGTATGGTACATATAGCTCTATGAAGAAACTTATATCATTATACTTTTAAAATATTTTGAGTGTGAAAATTTGTGATGAATAAAAAATATCAAATGATGAACATGAGCTGGAATTCATGGGAATAAATATCATAGTAGTGTGATTCAGTATGATGATTCATCATAAAGAAATGGTCCACTCACAAAGAAAAATACCATGAGTATTTTTTATTATTAACATGCCATCATGGGAAAGTTTAAAAATATATTTTATATTTTGGAGATTCGTTATGATATTTTCATATCAAATGAAATTTTTGGTAATTCCCTAGCCCAAGGTCCACTATAACCTATGCATTAAGATAGATCTCCACATTAACTCAAGCATCTCTCCTTGTATTCCCAATGTTTATCAACTCATTTAACCATTTTCTAGGGTTCTACATTCCCTATGGGTATTCCCTAGGTTCAGTCTCACATCATTAACAAACCCAACAGAGTATGCGAAAGGTATTGCACCTAAATCTAATTCCCAAATTACTTTACTTAACCAAATAAATAAAAACACATCAAGTTAGTTAATTATAAATACTATATGCACATATAACATATCAATACTATGGGGAAAATGTTTAAGACCACATACCTCATGTTTGTTGGAAAATTCTCTCTTAATCTATTCACTTGATTCGAACTCAAAAAATCTTCAAAGACCTAAATTTGAATCTAATAGAAAAGTGAGTTTTTAGGGATTTAGAAGTAGATAAGACAACCAATGAGGCCTCATATAGAAAATGGAAGTAAAAAAGTTTAAGACTTACATGGAGATTTGATTGACACCAAACGACACTCCAAATGCCAAAGAATCGAGGGAGAAACATCCATAGAGGAGGGAGGAGCTCCTAGTTCATCACCCTTATTGTAGGGGGGTCTAATGGGGGAGAATATTGAGTTAAAACTCATTAGGCATGAGAGGTAAAAATTGGAAATTCACACTTTTTAAAGGTTTCACGGTTGGCCAAACCATGAACTAACCATGCAAATCCTTCTGTCTAAGAGGGGCTAAGAAGCATGGTCTCCTGGGGAGGCCATGTGGTTTGAAAAACCATGTTGTGGGTGTTTGAGATGGCTCTATACAAGGCATCATGGTTTCTAGTTTCTGCTTGCATGGTTTATAAACTGTTCACCCTTCCCTTCCAGGCATGCACGGTTATGTCACACTGTTACTACTAACTATGCTCCAACTATTCTCTCAACACAAATTGGCCTCCGTTTTCCACTTTTTCATTCCCTGAACCCTCGGGACACCACCAAGACCTATAATACACCTGATAAACATTCCATTAACCAAAAATTTAATCTGGTACATACCTTATTTTAAGTTCAAGATCTTATAGTCTCCCCACCTTATAAGGGATCATCCTCAAGAAACATTTCAAAGAATCACCAAGCCTCCAAGACAAAAGTTCATTCCACAGGGCCCACATATCAACTTCTATCTCCTAAGTTTTCTCATAAACATGGTCATGTCTTTACTACACTCATTCCAAAGGAATAGTCCTACCAGTATGAATTTTTCACTATGATCCACAATCATGAACCTGATACTCCTCAAGGATGCATCAATATCAAACCCAACATCTACCACATGAACCCCATTGGAAAACCAAGGAAACACTACCTAAATCACAACACAAGTAAACATCATAGATATAATCATACCATCTTTTAAGAGATAATATATACTCTACCATCCCGATCCTATCAAAAACTCATGGCCCAAATCACATGGTGCTGACTTACCATCTTTTTCAAAATTCCAATGGTGACCTAATATCATAATCACCCAAGGAATGCATGATTTTCCAATGAAATTCCCCAACCTACATTGGTCCATAACTTAAGGCTCAATAACTTCATTCCACACATGAAAACCCAAAATAAAACCAAAGTACAACCTTAAAAATCCTTTTCCCATTGCTAAAACCAAAATGCGAATATAGAACTTTACTTGATCCCATCCAATATGAAAAAATTATCACCTCATCAACCAAAAAATTGCCCGGTATGGTGCTCCCCACTATATTTTTTATCTCACCACCACTATCTTTTTATATTTGGAACCTCCACCATTTGGAAGATCACTAGAACATAAACTCAACTTATACAACATGCCTAACACGTTTCCTAACTAACTACACCCAAACATCCACAAGACACCATCCAAAATTAGCATCCAAACGTTCCATAAAAACCACCTGGAATGGATGGATCTCCTTCATATGTACATAAACCTAAGAGAACTTAGTTCTTCCTCAAAAATCATTTCCATTTATGAAATGAAAGTTTTAGTTAAAACATCCACCAAGGGTGTTTAAAACCCACCACTTTTGTTCTTTTCTCCAAGCCATATCAGACCATCCCTGACCAGCTTATTCTAAAACATCCAACTCCCATTTTTGGCAAAATTACACTTCACTTGATGATGGTTCCTTCTAACTTAAGGAATACCACCATCATCTAAACACACCCACTAAGGTCCATACTTATATCTTGATAAGATTCCATCATTAAACCTCTATTACCCACATACTTTCATTATTAATTTTTGTTTCCATCAACAAATCTAACACTGGAACCTCATATTTCATTTAGAACCACCCTAATATTGAAGCCAACACTTGGTTCAATCAACCACAACATCCAAGACCCACAAGGAATAACCTAAGGAACCCAAATTTTCACCTCATAGGTTCCTCATTGGCACCCTAATGCCACCACATCTACTTCATGGTCTACTCCAGCCATCTATGACTAATATATCACTCCCCAACATAGGAGCGTCATTATCACCACTTTCCTAAAACAATTACAACCACCATGACTCATAATTCAATCACTAGATAACCCCCAAAACTTCGACATGGCCATTCAAATTCAACTAGAACAATAAAACATCATCAACCACTACCCACCCCTCACTTTCTTGAATGGAACTCATGAAATTCATTGAACTTTGGCTCATCTTAGGGACCTCACCTGTAACTGGTCAATGGTGTAATTCCCACCATACATATCCACACACACTACTCCATGTTCATAACCTCAACGAGGACCCATATCTACCTAAAACACATTCAGATAGCTAGGCATAAATCCAATTATCTCTCATCATACCCAGGATGATTGTAAGATATTGGGAATGATCGTCACTATGCTAAGAAGTCATCGATGAATACCATCACAACTTATCCATTCTCGATGTCACCTCTACTATAGTGACACATTAAACTACTCAAATTCCCGGGATTACCTTTCCAAAATCATCTCATAGGAACTCAACCACAACCACTGAAGTGGTATTTCCAACCAACAATTTCCAACACTTCATGAACCTCTACCAAGAAGGCGTGACCCAACATCCCCTTTGGCACTAACACCATTATCCCACTCGATTCCTTCTTAAAAAACCTTAGAATTTCAAAACTGAAACAAAATGATCTGTCACACCGATCAAAAACCAAATGGTCTCTCAGATAACTACACTTCTGTCTTTCATTTCACATAAAAGGATATGCTCTTCTCCTAGGCCATCTATTCACCCATCCTAAATGGAATCATGCCTTCTAAGAACGTGCCCACATTTGGACCTCATCAGCTCCCTCAAGGTATCTCACATTCCTATGACCACAGACTGAACCCGACTCTAGATCACATGAGCTATACATCACCCAAGTTAGGACCAACACCTGCTTACAAAAATGACCACGCCTTTTGGTCCATCATCCTTATTCAACTCAAGGCATCCACAAGATTCTTTTTCAATAAACCAATAATTCATAAAAGCAATCCCAACCATGTTTCACCCCTCACCTCGAGTGTCACCACCATAACAAAAGAATCCTTCCATGCTTGGGTCACCATTGTCTTGTCCACCCAAAATCGACATCGATTCCCACATCAAACATGATCAAATCCATGGGACTATGTTTTAGAATAATACTTCCCTTCAAAACTAGCCTTACAGCCAATCGTAAGCACTCAAGTGATCCTATTAGAAAGAAAACAAGGCTTGATCATGAATATTACCAAAACATAATAGCAAATATCATGTATTGATTCCACCTTTAAAGAATACACTTATGTTTCCAATCCCAAAGTACCCACAACAGTGGGTCTAACAGACACTCATTTACCCTCAATTACCCTAGCCATCAACTTATGGATGCTACCCGAGTCATATTTCCTGAAATAACTAGTTCCCCCGCCTATCCCACTCTAGGAATCACCCTTTATTTTATACTTTCAGGGTCTCAAAATTTCCACCTGTGCCACATGCACCCAGAATCACTAATAACCCTACCACCCTCACTCATGGGTCATCTCTAAAAATAAAATGATACCAACTCCCTCAATTGGAGTCACATATGATAAAGGTTGATGGGTCTCCCTTTAATCCACACATGTCGAACCTCTAACAACTTGTTTCACACAGGTGGAACTCCTGCCCCCATTCCAAAACACACTGTGTCCAATGCACACAAGAAACCATATACCCTACGTTTCACAATAAGGATACCCACACACACACATAATTACAAAAAGCCAAAAACATACTCTAGGGTCTAAAAAAACTCACTAGGTCTCAAACCACAAGGTTCACCACATCCAAAAGAATAGATGAGACTTCACAAACATAAAGTTACAACATAACTGAAGGTAAAATGAACAAAATTACACTAATTGGAACAACAAAAACCCTCAAGGACTTACAACTCATAACCCAAGGACTCAGAATAAGGACAATATCACTGGCCAAACCACCCATACATAGGGTCAAAAGAAAACACAAGGGATACTCACTACGGGTGACCCTAAATTTTTTATCATTTCACATTTCCCATTTTTAATTAATATTTACCTTTTAAAACCCAATGATTCACATTTCAAACCATGAAATTTCTTAAACCCAAGGATTTACACTTTCCAAAACCTTTTAATTAAGAAAAAATTTAAAAAAACTCATCTTTATTCAAATTCATATTGTAAAAAAGTTCCATTGAAAAAACATTTCAAAGGAACCTCGAAAGGAATAAACTAAAAATAGGAAGTACACTACCAGCATATAACTCCCATGGAATTATCAATCATGGGAAACATACATATGACCCATCAATCTTATGTACCTAGTATGATGCATGACAACACACACCCACTCTTTCTATGTTAGGCCAAGAGACAAAACCTTTTAAATCAATAACATTATACCCAAGTGAACCATTCAATGTGGAAATATCAGTCAACTGTAAAAGTAAAAAACAAAAAATCATTTCCCACCCCTAGAAAATTGGGGTTTATCCATGCGTATGGGGCTGCAGGAACCCATGCATGAGTTCATTACCAATCTCTCACGAGATCTTGGTAACCTTTCTACCTTTCCTAATTAGTAAGACAAAATAAAACCTACCTATGATACCACTTTGCAATGCCATGACTCAGGGGACACTATAAATGGTTCCTTGGTCCAGATCTCTACACAAACTTCGGAACACCTCCCTACATTCCAGAGGCTACCAAGTAGTGGTGCAAGTCAAAATATAATAATTGGGAGATTATACCCACTTATTAGAGTATATCCACAAAATAAGTAATATAAAAAAATGTAATGAAAATCAAGAATAATAAATGGATAGTATACGGCAATATCCAACAAGTAACCAAATGACACATGATGTAATAATATAGTGAACACACTACATGTCATGAATTAAAATAGTAAATACCCACAAACCAAATCCAAAGTCTAACCTAATCTTGACATCCCATGATCAGATCCATCATCCTATGCATAAACTAAACACCAGGTCCTTGTACAGAACCTATACCAAAAAACATGTAGAATCTTCTTGGGTACCCAAATTCCATGGAGTCCTGTGCAGGGTGTGAGTACAACTCAACAATCCATCACCAATGGTGTCTAAAATAATAACCAGATTTTATAATAATTTATGTAGATAATTAATGTGGAATAAATAAATAAGGGAAAAAAGGAAATCATTATTCACATCTAAATAGTTTTTAATTTTCTATATTTATTTTTTAGGTCCCATAGTGTCTAGAAAATCACAAAACTAGTACTGGTCATGTTGGGAGCCTAATCCTTATCATAAAATAGGTTACAAAAACTTTTAGTCCTGAAAGGGAATTTACTAACCAAAACAATTATCAACATACCTCAGAGCCTCGTTTCGGGAATGAAGTCATTCCCATACATTTGGGAGCATGGAGTCTTAATTTGGAATCCCAAACCATGCCATGTTTAGGTGAATAGAGACTCAGTCTGATATCCTAAAAAAATGAAAACATCGGTGGGCTTAGAGCATTAGTCTAGACTAACCTGAAATTGAGGAGACTCAATCCCTAATTTAAGAGCAAAAATCCTTAGTCTGACATCCTAACTAGATAAATACATTAGTGGATCCTAGAGCATCGATCTAACCTGACCCATGGAAGTAGATCCTTGGTCCAATGCACCACCCATTCAAATTATCACATAAACATGCTTCTTTAACTATTTATCACATTTACCCATGTATAATTTCAACTAATAAGGTCCTAACTGACCTTTTAATCCAAAACAATGGATAAAAAAAATCTAAATACTCATTTTTAAATCATCTTAAAGACACCCTTTAAAACATGGTTCTTCCACTTTGAAATAGTAAAACATTCCTAGAGGATTTCATTCCTATTTACAACCATTTAAATATTCAATAAGAAATTTCACAAAAAGTGTAACTACACCCCTATTTCATATCATCATTTGAAACCTAATAATCAAATTAAATTTTCAATTCCCTAGAGCTCAGAACAACTTTTTTTAAAATACCCACTTTCAAAACATTGTTTTCCATCATTAAAAACCATGATCAGATAATAAGCCAAAACACATCATTTAAACCATTTCAAAGGTCTCCTAGGCATTTCACAAAAAACTAGCATAAAATTGTTCAATTAAACCTTAAACCAAATCCCACACACCAATTAAGAATTATAACCCACTCACTTTCATAATTACTCTAACTTAACATTTAAAAAGTAATTTTACAATTTTAAGGGTTTGGATTACCCCACGGGTATGCCCAAGGTTCGGTCTCACATCATCAATGAAGCCAACAAAGACCATGAAAGGTATTTCACCTCAATCTAAATAAAAAATTAATTTAATTTACCAAATACATAAAAAAATATTAAGTAAATTAATTAACACAACTACATACACATATAACACATCAATATTATGAGAAAAGTCTTTAAGACCTCCTACTTCATGTCAGTTGGCAACCACTCGATTAATCTTAACCTTTGATTCAAAATCAAACAACACTCAAATATATGACTAACTATCCATTGGAATAGTGAGATTTTATGGATTTAGAAATATAGAATACAACCAATTATGCCTCTTCTAGAAAATGGAAGGAAACATACTCGAAGACTTACTTGAAGCTTTGATTCGCACCAAATGACACTATAAATTCCTATGAAACGGTGAAGAAATGTATATTGAGGATAGAGGATTTCTTGGTTCATCAAAAATCATGTAGGGGTTTTAATGGTGTAGAAATTAAGGTTATAACCCTTAATTACTAAGAGGGAACATTTTAAATTCCCAATTTTTAAAGGCCACACAGTTTGGACACACAGTTAGAAAACTTTTGTGGCAACCATGTGAATCCATCTGTCTAAGAGGGACCAGTTTGTACAGTCTCCCTAGGAGCCTTCTTGGTTTGAAAAATGGTGTGGTGGATATCTGGGATGGCTCTATCCATGACTACATGATTTTTTGTTCCCACTTGAATATTTTCTAAACTATGAACCCTTCCCTTCTAGGCCCACATAGTTATGGATCAAATTACTACTAGTCATTCACCAACCATTCTCTCAACACATATTTGAATCCTGCTTCCAATTTTCTATTCCCCAAACCACTAAGACACCACCAAGACTTGTCCTACTCCCAAGAAACATTATATAAATCAAAAATTTAATTTGGTATGTACCTTATCTTAAGGTATAGATCTTACAAATCAGAACCCTAAGTATTTAGAAAGACTTAAATGGATTACCAAACATTATTTTGAATGAGTTCTATATTTATAGAAATCTCATAGATATAATTATGGAGTTTCCTTGTTCGATTATGGAAATAAAAAATACTACTTCGATAAATATATACAAGGTGGAAAATATTAAGTATTGTATATAGTTATCAATATATGAATAACGAAGAAAACCAATAAAAGATAAAAAAGAGTGGGGGTCCTTTGAAACCTTTACTGTATGGAAGAATCCTTATGAGTCAAAGAATAAAAGGGAATAGAATATTGAGAAGAATACATGACCAATTTTGTTGCTATTATTGTATTCATTTTATCAAGACCCTTTTAGAATTTGGAAAAAACTATGATTATAATATACAATGAGTGTGAGGAGATATAGTAAGACTGGTGGACATGATTTCTTGTTTATACTCTTATGGAAGTGAAAGATATATTTCACAAGGAAGAAGATATCATTACATTATATGCAGTGATATATAAAGCCTAAGGAAGGATCTTTTTCAAGAGTTCAATGTGCATATTTAATGAACTACTGGTTCTAATATAAATAATTCCATCATTACTAGTGGGAGGAAAAATAACTAATGGGAGGTAGTTTCTGTTATAGGAATAAAATAAGAACACTTCTGTTATCTTTTATGTCATCTATGTAATATGGCGAAGAAAAAATTTCAGAATTTGAGGATGAACATTTCCCATGCTCTATTGTAATCATCTCCTATTTCTAGTGATTACTACAAGTCTTGAAACTAAACCTGTACTTGGAAAGGAGTAGGATTTCAATTTTAAACCCAATAAATATCAGTGTATCATTTTTCTTGATTTTATTTTGTATTTCATGCTTGGGTTAGGATTGAGAGAACATAAAAATATACATACTTATTAAATCAAGCAGTAGTTTGATTAATAAGATGAGATCAATAAAAAAAGAAATCATAACTTAGTAAAAGTTGGGTTCACTAATTCACCACCCTCAGTGTCCCTACACAACCAACAGGTACTTCACACTAAATCATTTTCAAGATAATCAAATTTATTTCAAATTACTCTTAGTTATCTTAAAAAACCAAAACCCAAACCATTTTTTGATTGAATGTGGAAACATGATTTTTCAAAATCTTTGGAGACAACATTTGACATCTACTATATCATATTCTTACTTGAGGTTATTAATATCTTTTTTCCACACCAATGAAAGTTATTTAAAAAACATGTCTCCATTTTTTGGGATTCTGAACCTATTTCATCATAATTAACTCAACCCTTAATTTTCAATACTATATCTCATACTGACTAACTACTCACTCTCAACTTAAAAGTGGAAATAACAATGTGTTATATTGTAAGGGAATTGAGAAACATTGATAATCTGATATCAGACATTAAAAATGATTCATTAATAGACATAAGTGAAACGTTAAGTATTTACTATGCATATGAAATCATAAATATAAATCTTAACCAAACCATTATATTTTATAAAATCAAAACAATAAAATTAATATTCCTTCTAAAAAATATTATTTTGAATATAAATATAGATTGATTTAACTTTTTCCAAAGTTACATGGCCTTTTAGAAGAATATTAAAATATATTCATTAAATAATTCACCATGGTTTGTGAAATATGGAATCCAAGAGAACTGGATGAGGAAGAAGTCAAGTAGAGAGAATTTCCATTCTCTCAAAGTAGTGGATAATGAATAACTATACATCCTATAACCAAGATAAATAAATGATTTTTATGAACTTTAAAAAAGTTTTCTATGATGGTTCTTCATAATTTTAGGGAGTACTACCCTGATAAGAGTGATCTATATCATAATTAAATCATTGATAAAAATCATGTATGATTATTGGGTATGATTTAAGAAGTTATGTGATGATTTACCACATCAAGAAGTAGTGGAACATCATTACTTAGTATTCTATATCAAGGACTACTTGATAGTGATATGAATTTGATGGATGACTCATCTAAAAGATCTTTAATTTAAAAGTAACAAATTTAAGTTAAGTGACTAATTGATAAGATATCTTAAAATTCAAAATTGTGTGGTGTTAGAGGTATTGGGACAAGATGAGTACATGAGGTAAGTGAAGGAATCAGGGTGCATAGTGGAATCATATGGGTGTAGAATTTAAATTTTCTTTATCAGATTGATGTAACTACATTTTTCTTGGTGAAGCAAACCTTGGTATAATGTTTGAGGACCTCTCATTGAAGATTTAATCAAAAAAAATTAAATCGAACATATATCTCATTCGATTTGAAGGCATGATCGATAACCACCCATTTTTGGTGATCGTTTCTCGAAGTAACCAAGGTATAATCCCTCTTGGTCATCCACACATGATTCCAAAGTCTTTAGGAATGATGATCATTTAAAATTGGATGCTCGTACAGAAATTAAATGAAGCCTTTAATGTCTGGAAAATCACCGTAGTGATGATCCTCCAATCCATGAAGGAGAAATCAGATTGGTTTCTCAAATCAATATATTATCTCTCTAGGATTCATGATATAGAAGAGAGAGGATCTCAAATTGATGCAATGAATAGTTCACTAAATGAGATCCCATTCTCACTTATCTAGCGAGGTATAAAATACTCAAAAAATGGATCATGGCCCCTGAACATTTATTACCCACTAAATAAGTTGTAAACAACATGTTATGACAAATGAACCATGTAATAAGCATCATTAATAGTTTTATCACTTATAATATAATAAATATATTATGTGATAAAAGAGAGCGATTAACTCGACTTAATATTCCTACTAATATCAAATGAAACTTAAATATTAAAATAATATTCATTTGTTAAATATTTTCCCCATGTATTCACTTAATCACTTATAAATAAATTAAATCAATAAATTCAATTCCAATTTTTTTTATTTTTTTTAAGAAAACAAGAGAGTCTCATATTTAATTTCCATATAGAAAGGGATGGCCTACTCTCTGACTGCAAATAATTTTCCCCTTTTCAAAAAATCCGCTTTAAGAGAAGTGGGAAACGTTACATACCACCACAAAGTTTAAACACCACCCCCTGAAACAAGGTTACACAACATACCAGAATGACAAGCCACATTCAAATTTGAAAATTCAAACTCAAAAAATGAAAACTCAAAATGCGGGAAAAACAAGCCGCCCGAGAAACCCAAAATGAGTAAATCCATGTCATCGTCGCTTCCATCATCACTTTGCCAACCTAATCAACTTATCACCATCACCGCATTCACATCATAGCATCAACATCATCCCTACATCATCGGCACCATCAACACATCCCCGACGCCATCAACGCACAACTCCATCAATGCATTGCCGTCGAAAAACCACCAGAGAAACACACCGAACCATCCATCACATAAAAACACCTCACCATCATCGCTCCACCATCTAGAAGTTGAATAACCACAACCAAAACGAAGACCATCCCGGCAGACCCGAAGACGGAGTAGAATCCATCACGAGACACCCCCTCGGACGCCGTCGGCTGATCGAACTCACAGCCCAAAACACAGTAAAAGCCACCGCACAGATCCAACTAGGATTAGATGTGGAAACTTGGAGCAAGAGCAGAGAAAGGATTGGACTCAGGCATCGACAGAGAGCTCGTCGTCATGACCACTCAACGACGACGGCCGCCACCTCATTCAACCGAACATCACCAAAACCAAAAATACAGGTCGACCACTTCACCAAAAAAACATCATAAGGCCTGAGATAACACATGAGAATAAAAATAAAACAAACCTCCTCCACTGGATGAGTAATAAACATCAAACAAGAACCCGTATTCACAAGAGATATCCGACTCAGGCTGTGTCGGGACACCGTCGACCGCCAAACCTCATAACCTAAAACCCCTATGTAACCGCCGCTCCAGATCCACCTTGGAGAGTCGCAGAGGAATGAGGGCTCAGAGAATTATCTTGAGCGATCAAGGGATTCGAAATCACACCATTCGTTAGAACCACCGACCACCATCTTTAAATTTTCCAACAACGAAAGAAATTTCACCAGCCACCCGAGCTCCATAGTTCACCGGAAAAATACCCCACCGAAGACCAGCATGAAAGTCCCGTCACCGCCATCCAAACACCCACAGGGGCCACAAAAGACAACCGACGCAAACACCGGAGTTGAGGCAGTAATCCTCAGTCCTGGAGAATGGATCCCGGTCGTTGGGTCATCACCGTGCTTCCAGAAGAAACCCTATCCCACAAAGGGGGAGTGAGGCAATAAGAAGGCCAACCTCGATGAAAAATGCCGATACAGCCGAGTCCGCAAAGTCACATGATAGTACTGAGTACTACTCAAAGAACAGAAGAGGAGTCTAGTAACCCATCAAGTCCACTAAGGAGATAAATAATATTCATAGTAATGAAAAACTCTCCTATAAACACGTGTCGTGTAAAATAATTTTTTTGTCTCATGATATCTCATAAAATAAGATACACACATTGTGTCATCATCTTTATTGCTTTATTGTTTTTACCATACTGGATGGAATTACCTTTATCTGCCATGACCATTGATTTAGAGAAGTCACTACCATCCCGATCAACTGGGCCTATGATATCACTTCCTTTCAAAATCAAAAAAATTCTATATTGATTATTCAATCAATTTCGTTCCACTAATGGAACAACCAATACAAGCTACATCACCATGACATAAATTTCATGGTGTTTGTCTTACATAAATATACATAATAAAATGATACACACGGATAAAAATCTCAAATCAGGAGACCATTACATGTGTTCGTAGATAGGAACTACCAATGACACCTAAAACATGCGGTGTTCCAATTGATGGTTTAGTCCTTATAATCTCATATACTCATGATCACTAAGTACGAACTTCATGAAAAAGAAGTCTCAATTATTATAAGCCTATGGAACTTGATAATTACACATTATCTAAGTATTGTCAGCATGATGTATCTGAACCATAGGACATAAGTTTAAGATTACTATCAAAGTATCTTGAGGTTCTCATTATAACTTAGGAACTATTACAACCTATTTGATATGACATGTAATTTAAGGAAATTTCCCTAAATATAGTGGATGAAAAAGTATCAAAAAAATTATGGTTTGATAAAAAAATGTATATATAAAACTATGTACATGTAATTGTAATCAAAGTACACAAAGAAGTTTCTCACAGGTTACCCACTCACAACACTCTCACTTTAACTAGATCCAAATACTAACAATCCTCAAACATATATCTCTCACATGAGAATCATGATTCTATTAAAATATAGATTTAGTTAGGGGGTATTCTACGTTATCCTCTATGGATACTATGATAACTATAACTTTACCTCTATATGTAAAATCCCCTAAGAGATGAATCTATTTAAGTATATTTTTTGTCCTGTGATGTCACCTAAGCTCCTTGGAAGGCACCACTACAAGAGTATTATCACAATAAACTGAAAATTGGTCTGTACTGCTAGAAAAATACCTATATCTGAGAAAAATCTATGCATCCATACTACCACATGACATACATCAGAAGATTCTATATACCTGGATTCTGTTGTAAAATCAGCGACCACAAGTTTCTTCAAGATTATCCAACTCACCGCACCACCATTCAGAAAAAAGACATATCTTGACTGTGATTTTTAATCATCATAATCTATCTAGAAACTATAATTGGTGTATCCCCTCACTATTAGTTCATCATATCCTCTATATATCAGGAAATGATCTTTTTCACATCTAAATTTCTTCAATATGGTTTTTATAGCTACCCAAGGTAGCACTCTTAAATTATCTTGATATCTTCCCACCATGCTAAAATAAAAGGCAACATAAAACCTAGAACATATAATTTCCTATATGACAGATCCCACTGTTGATTCATAATTAATTATACTCATTATTTTAATCTTAAACTATGTTTTTGGACACATTTTGTTAAAGAATTTGATACCATATTAAATAGGAAACAACCCCTATTTGATTGTTCCATATTATACCTTTTTATTACCTTGTCAATATATATACTTTTACATGGACCAAGAATCCAATGAGATCTATCATGATAGATATTTATCCCTATGATGTAGGCTTCTTAAACTAAGTCTTTCATGGAGAAGTATTTATTTAACTAAGTCTTAATTAACTATAATACATACACTTTTTTCCATAATTAATATGTCATCAACATATAATACTAAGAAAATGATTGTATTCCCATTATCACTCTTATAGACACATGGATAACTCTTCTTCTTGTTAAAACCAAATTTTCTTATGGACTCATCAAAAGGAATATTCCATTTTTATAAGGTCTAATTCAACCTATAAATAGATCTTTGTTCTTATATACTTTATTATAACTCTTTGAATTGATGAACCCTTCAGGTTTAATATTATAGACATTTTCAACTAAATTCCCATTTAGAAATTTAGTTTTACATCCATTTTCCAAATTTCATAAACATGGACAGATTCTATTATAAGTAATATTTTGATGGATTTCAACATCACTATTGGAGAGAAAGTTTCATCTTATTCACTTAACATTTCTCGAAAACCTTTACAACCATTAAAACTTTATATGTATTTACTTTAACATCAATGTACATATTTTTCATGAATACCCATTTTCTCCCAATCGGTTTTACATCAATTGTAGGGTCCACTAAAATCCAAAATTGATTTTGGTACATGGACTCCATATATGAATGCCTAAAATCCTTCCATTTAGAAGGATCATTTCCATCCACTTCTTTCTTATATATTATAGGTTCATCATACTATAAGAGTTACATGCCACCTAATTTATTAAGAATAAAACCACATCGCTCTAATTTTATTACCTCTCGAGTAGACCTACACAGTACATGTGTCTTGGAAACATCTTGATCTCCCATTATCACATGTGGATATTTTTATATCACTAACTATTTCACTCCTAGAGAATCAACTTCATCAAATTAAATCTTTTCCCACTATTTCCATTATAAATTTGGTCCCTTTCTAGAAATATGGAATTTCTTACCACAATATATTTTATATATGAAAATTCATATAGGTAGTATACTTTATTTTCATTAGGATAACCTATAAAGATTAAATTCTTAATTTAGGTTTCTAATCTATCACTATGTATCCTCTTTATATAAGTATCGCATCCCCACACACATATATGGGATAGGATGGGTTTTTTTCCACACCCTAAATCATATGGAATAACATTTGTATATTTAGTTGGTACTCAATTGAGGTTATATGTCATTGTCTACAATATGTATCCTCAAAATAATAATTTAATAATTTCCTAACTCATTGTTGATCAAACCATGTTAAGAAAGGTTTAATTAATCATTTCACTAACACTGTTACATTGAGTTGTATAATGAGTAGAAAGATGGGATATTATCCCACACTCTTTTAAGTGATCAATAAAATCTTGTTTGATATTATCTCTACCTCGGTCTGAGTGGATTTCCTTAATATTCTTACCGAGATTTTTTTCTACTTCATATTAACATTCCTTTAACATTTGAAAGGAATATGACTTATACATCATTAAATATATATATCCATACCTACTATATTCATTGGTAAAATTAATTAAGTATGAAAATACAACCCTTTTCCCTACTATAAATAGACCCATAAATTAGTATAAATCAATCCCAATAGTTATGTGTCCCTTACTCCCATCCCGGTGAAGGGTTATTTGGTTATTTTGCCTAATAAAAAATAATGGCATTCATCGAAGGGTTTTAATTTGTTAGAGTATAAATACCCCGAGTGGTGTATCTTTTGTTAATGCTTCTCATTTATATAACCAAACCTGAACTACAATATGTAGGTAATATATTAATCATAGTTACTAGTATTTCATTAGTTTATATTATAGGTTTTTCCAGTTCAAGTATATAAAATCCATAGTTAAGATGAAACATACCGTAACATATTTTATCCTTTTAAAAGATACAACATTTATTTCCAAACATGAAATAAAATACAATGGTGTTCAAACTCAACATAGAGATTATGTTTTTGGTAACTGGAGGAATATAATAACAATTTCTTAATATAAAAACCAAACCACTAGGAAAATTCATATAGTAATCTCTCACTAAAAATGTTTCTAGTTTCACACCATGTGTAGACTGAAGATCCACCTCACCCTTTATAATATTACAGAATATAATTGGTTCCTATTTGTGAATACAAATGTATGAAACACATGTTTTATCCAATACCCAACTTATAGAGAATGATAGATTATATCAAATGAAAAAAAATACCTGAGGTAGAAGTGTCACCATGATTCTTTTTCCTAGCCATGAAATTATTCTTACAGTGGCCTTTCATACCCCATGAAAAGTAGATATCCTTATGATCACATCCCTCCCTTTATATCTTTGTCATCTTGGAAAGATCGTATGTCGGTGTTTTTGACTTGGTTTTATCCTTAGACCACTTATAATTTCCCTTCCTCCTCATGTTCTTTATAAGGATTAAAGATTTGGTATTCTTTATATCCTCATCAGATTATAAAACTAAATCCAATATGTGTGAGAGATACTTTTTCATGTTATTAATGTCATAAATAATAATAAAATTCAATAAGCTAGGTTGTAACTAGGAAATAATGAGATCAATAATTAGTTCTTGGTTCAGTTTGAACCCAAGGGATTCTAGTCTCTCAATTCACCCAATCATTCTGAGTATATAATGTTTTGATTGATTCCCTTCTGCTAGTCTCTACCTAAATAGCGCACTTGATATCTCATATCTTCCTTTTCTTTCACTCTCTTAATATAACTCTTGGAGATGAGATATCTTCTTGTAGTAATCTTCATCCACATGAATTTTATATAGTTGACTTAACGTCGATGGTAGCATGATACATTGTACATCTAGTGCATCATCTAAATGCTTATTGTATTTGTCTTAATCCACCCTACTTTCTCCCAAATGAGGATAATAAGGAAGTGGGGACTCTATCACATAAATATTATTTTCTTTGTGTAGTACTATTCATATTCACCTATACCACCCCTGGAAGTTATGGCCGGTTAAGATATTTTATTTGTCGATAATTGATAACAATGAGATTGTGTTTATAATGGTGTTGGATATTTTATCTACAATAAATGAACATATTATTTATTACATTATCTTGATTACCAATTATATATTAATGATCAATTAAATCATTAAATATCTCCACTATTTTATCGCACCCTAGTATCTCTAACTACTAGATTCATAATACCCAGTTAGTTAATTATTCTAGTGGCTAGGATCCGTAAAAATTCTCGTCATAGTCCAATATATGGAAGTGAATATACTCATAGATTTTCAAGTTAGGCTCTAGATAGACCAACAACATTGAATCACGACTCCTTGAATAGTTGAGTGAAGTCCCCACTTTTAAGAATTGTAACCTTGATTTACTCAACACTTCACCTCTAAAGAATAAAAAAATAGATATGGATACTTCATTGTCATCGTCTTTAGTTAATTTGACCCAACAATCTCATAGTAACTCCATATTATTAGGATTTACCCTTAACTAGGGATCATGAGCACCCCGTACACCTAGTTTTATTTAAATTTAAGTGATGGAAGTCATTAAAACCTAATATATCTTTGAGGGCTTTTATCATTACTTAAAAAATGAATTAATGTTCCATTTTATATGCTCATACTATGTGATTTCACTCACAACTAAATAATTCATTACATAGAATACATTCATCACACTTTTCATGTTTTAATATATAAATTTTAGTTTATTATTTCATGTGATTGATTAAACATGTATATCCTTAAAATAATAAAAAACTATGAATAAATTAAATAAAATATCTAATTGATATTGAACATTTACTATTGGTTGACCCATTGAACATAAATGAAACAACCATGACCCTAGGGGTTGAATACCTGAGTGGTTTCTGACTCGTATCGCATCTCACACCCATGCCCAATGTAATCACATATCATCTAGAATACTGCCACGTATCGGTGTGTTCTATGTCTTATAAATTTCTCAACATAATTCATAAACACACGGGAATGAAAAATATATTTTTAAAATTACACTAATGGATGCACAGTCCCTTGCATATTAAGTAAAAAAATATGATGTACAGACCATCAAAAATAAATTAATTATTACATATGTCGCATGAAATTACAATAATCAATTAAATAAAATAAATTCCAAACATTCATTAGTTGGTCGATGCTCAAGATTAGTTAGCAGGTAAAATAAAATCATAATAAAATTAAATTTCTAATAAATTTATCTAGATGACGTTTAAAATGAATTAAAATAATTTTATTTGATTTTAATTTATAAAATATTAATCTCATAGTCCCAGGAAAATTTTTAAAAAATATTTGAAAAAAATATTATTTTTTGATTTTTTTTAAATTTTTAGGGCTTGAGTGGTCTTGAAACCCCATAAAAGGGGTTTTAGGCCATTTCTAGGCCCAAAATGTCCCGGGTAGGTCAGGTAGGACCTAACCCAGTCTAGTACGAGTCAGCGAGTGGGGGAACCCAATGTGGGTTGTACATGAGTAGGTTAGGTGGAGAGGGAAAGGGGTGGTTGCACCACCCCATGCCTTAATTTTTTTTAAAAAAATATACTCATGCTAATGTGGAACTAGTTACTTGATCCCCCAGACCATAAATGGGGTGGATCAAAATGTCTAAGTGGGTTCTAAATCCACCCTCAAAAATCAATTTCTTTTCTTTTTGGCATAAATTATTGTATCCCCACTCATTTGCTTTCAATTTATTTCTTATTATCATGAATAGGGGTAGTACCCCCCCCCCATTTGAGTTTTTCAGCCATTTATTTTCAAAATTCAAAATTCATACTATTTTAGGATTTCATTAAATTTTTCAAAAATGTGTGAATGTTTTGGGTATCGGTTGATAAATTTTTTAGACATTGAAATCTAGTTGAAATAGTAGAGTTCACTAGAAAAAAATTATTGGCCTCTGCCTATGTGTAAGATAACATGTGTGTGTGTGTTATTCATTTCAAACCCACAAAATTTGGTTTTGATATAATTTAATTATTCATTTGTTTGTAATTTGGTCATCTAAGACCAGATCAAATCTTGATTTGGTGAAATGTGACCATGATGAGTCCCTCAATATGAATTTATTGAAAATTTAATTTTCCCTTGGCTTAAGCCATAACATGATCCATCTGATACCAATTTAAGGGTATTGGGATGCACAACAGAAGAATATGGACTGAAAATTTAATTTTATCATCAACGTATTGATGTCACTACATCATCTCCAAGGACTTAATCATAAAAATTAAATTCAACATATAACTAATTTGATTTTAAGGCTTGTTCAATAACCTCTCATCACTGGTGACTCTTTCTCAAAGGAACTTAAGTTGGATCTCGCTAGACCAACCATACATGCTTCTAAAATCTATAGGAAAGATGACTGTAAAAATCCAGGTACTAGCATAGAGATTCGACGAAGTCTTTGATATCCTGATGATTACCTCTATGAAGATCCTTGGATCCATGTAGGATAACTTGGAGCAGTTTCTGGAATCATCAACTTCTCTCTCTAGGATATGGGTTATAGGAGAGAGGTACTCTCAAAATCATGAAATGAATTGTGTTCCAAATGAGATCTCTTTATCACTTATATAGTGAGGTATAAAGTACCCAAAAATGGCTCCCCATACCTTAAAAATTTATTACCCACTAAATAAGTTATGAATGAAATTTCATGGACAATTAACAGTTTCATAAATGTTTTTAATATTTTTACCACTTACATGTCAAATAATAAATATATAATGTGATAAAATCAAGTCATTAACTCTACTTGATATTCCCCCAAATATAAAACAAACCTTAAATATTAAAATAATATCTGTTTATTAAATATTTTCCCCCTGTATTAACTTAAATACCAGTAACTACATTAAATAAATAAATTCAATTCCAATTATTCTATAATAAAATAATAATTAATATATTTATTACATGGAGATCATTTATACTCGAGCGTCTCTCAAACCTCATGGCGGTGCCCACCATGTCCTATACTCTTATTCGTTATAATAGGAAAATGTTTTGAATATGCTAAGTGTGTGACCCTCTAGGTACTTATCTCTATAGTAGCGAGTACTAATCATAGACCAGAGGTAGATTCTAACAACCCATAAAAACCCTAGGGAGATAAGGAATAGTTATAGTAAGGACAACATCTCCTACAAACACACACCATGTAATATAATCTATTTGTCTTCTGATATATCATAAACCATGACACACACTTTGTTTCATTATCTTTATTTGATTTATTATTCATTTACCTTAATAGATGAACTTACATTCGTCTTCCATGGCCATGGATTTGACGAAGACCTTACCATCCTGATCAACTAAGCCTAATATATCACTTCCTTTTGGTAGAGAAAAATTCTATCTTGATTATTCAATCAATGTCATACCACTAACAATGAACCCACTACAGGCTACCTCGCTATGATATAAATTTCATGCTTTTCATCTTGAATAATTTATGTAATAAAATGATACAAACTAATAACAATCTCAAGTCAGGAGACCATTACATGTGTTCATATATATATAATTTCAATGACACCAGACACATGTGGTGTTCCAATTAGCTTTTATATCCTCACGATCTCATCTACTAAAGATCTCTAAGTGATAACTTCATGAGAAGAAGCCTTTATTATTATGATCCTCCAATACCTAATAGTCACACACCATTTTTGTCCTGTCACAATGATGTATCTAGACTATAAGACATAAGTTTAAGATTATTGTCATTGTATCTCTAGGTTCTCATTATAGCCTGGGAAATTCTAAAACCTTTTTGATATGACATGTGATGTAATGAAATTATCATAAATATAGTGGATGAATATTCATAAAAACTATTATTTTAAGATAAACACATGTATATATCAAAATATATACATGTTATGGTAATAAAAGTGCACAAATGAGTTGGGTCTAGTGCACACACTCACAATATCAAGATCTACTGACTCACCTTTACATGAATAATGAGGAACTAACAACTTTAGTAAGGAAAATTAATCTTAAGAAATAAATTTATTTTATCTTTCTAGTAAAGGTAAGTGCACTTTTTTCCTCATCAAATCAATTTAATGGCCAATGGGTTGAGATATAAGAAACTGAAATTTTATTGCAATGTATCAATAAATGAAAATCCAATATCGCATGAAAAAAACAATGATGAAGAGACAATTACCAAATCCATTAAGCATTCATAAATAAATAAAATCATGCCTATAAACCATTTGAACACCAATAAAAACAACTTTCACCATTATAAAAATAGTTCAAGAAACCATATAACAAAGAACATCCCAACCAAACCCTTTTAGAAAAATAATTCATATGAACAACCTTAAATAAGGGACCAACCAAAAATTAAAAACCAATCATATTAAAGAATTGAGGAGTTTAGAAACGAGATGAAAGATTTGAAACTTAAATTTGGAAAGCTTGCAGAAATGATGACAAAAAATACTGAGAAAATTCCAATGCAACCCATTATAAATCCAAAGATCAATGTGACTATGGTAACAATAAGGATTGGAAAATAAATTCACCATAACCAATAAATATTTCTAGAACAAGCCATTTCAACCATTGAGGAATAGGGGAAAATATAAAAATATTAAGAGATAATCAATGAAACTAGATAAAATAAAATTAAAGCAATAAATAACACATTCCATGTCTAGTTCCCTAAAAAATGATATAATAAATGAATATTCATGAGGAATAAATCCAAAAGGAACTTATAGATTCCTTTAAAACGGTTGAAATTGACATACCTATTCTTTAATCTCTTAAATAGTTTCCCAAATATGCTAAGTTATTCAAGGAATTATTACCCATCAAAAGAAGACTTCAAGGGAATGAAAGGGTGAATTTAGAAAGGAATGTTATAACATCGATCACACTACAACAAACTAACAAATTTCATGATATTGGGAAACTTTAAAATTCCCTATAAAATGGGATCCATGCCTTTCAAAAATTTCTTATTTGATCTAGAATATTCTATTAATTTTATTCCACATTCTATATTGTATTCTTTGTATATGGGAGATAACGAATCAAAAAGTATATATCTCAAAATAACCTAAAGATCAACTATTTTCCTAGTCGTAAATCGTGAATATTTATTTTTCGTAATTTAGAATTTGATCTTCCCAGCTAAATTTTATACACATTACATAGAGGATAATCGGAGATCAGACCATCCATTTATCATCTTGGAAATATTATTTCTAAAAACTATAAAAATAATCATCAATGTCTAGAAAGGTACTTTGATAATTGAATTTGGGAATAACACATATAAATTAATATATTTTATCCCATGAAATTACCTTAAGAGGAACACTAAAATTCCACACTCACACTTTTTTATAATCAAATTCTATTGGGAAAATTGATTATTGAATGAAATTTTAAATTTTATAAGTCAACAATGATATAAAAACATATGAAAAAAGCTGTAAACAATCGTTTCTCACTATATAACCACTAGTGGATGTGATAAATTATAATTTATTTTATGGATTTGATATTTTATTCAATAATTAAGGATTTCATACTTTATCTTTTATATAATAAACACATACCATTATGGTTAGTACACCCAATCTAGTTTCATGTTCAGTTAGGTTTAAAATTTTGGAACTAAAACCACTACCACCAGATTTATGTGTTTCTAATGGAGTAAAACAAGCTACCAATAATTATTTCTGGAAATGTTTCTTATGGTAAAGAATATAAATTGATTATCCTTTTTAAATAAAATGTGAAATATTTATACCGGTGTTTAGAAGATATCTCAGGTATTAGTTGTAATATCTATATGTGAATATTTATCCATGAACATGATTAAAAACCTATTAGGTGACCTCAAAGGAGACTTAAAAAAAGAAATTATAAAATTTTTTAAAAAATAAATTTAAAATTTGTTAGAGTAAGAAATCATCTACCCTATTTTTTATTCACAATGGTTAATTCTAATTCGTATGTCCATAAAAATATGTTCAAATCATTGTGAATAATTAACTAAATGAGAAAATCCCTATGAGAATCCAAAAGAAACATATTGTTTTCATTGACTATAAAAAACTGAATCATTTCATAGGAAATGATTATTTTTCATTTCCATTTGTTCATAAAATCTTGGATATATTGTTAGGAAAAAGAAACTACTCCTTTTTATATATATTCTCAAGATACCACCAAGTGCATATTTTACTAGATTAAAAATAAAATAAAATATTCACTTATCCTTATGGAATATTTTACTATAATTATTTGAATTATCCAATATAGCTAGTATGCTCTAATGCTTCATAGTATACATTCTTCTTATTTACTTTATTATTGTTTCAAATATTTTCTATATGATTTCTCTATGTTCGGTAATTTATTTGATCATCAATTTCCAAACCTTGATAATGTCTTGAAATAATTCATTAAAATAATCTTTTATTAATCTTTAAAAAAATATAGTTAATAGTTGAGAGAGTTATTGTTATTAAATAAGTGATTTTACAAAATGGTATAAATGTTGATGAATCAAAAAATGAAATCATCACAATTTTTATTTAAAAAACATGTGTGAAACAAGTTAGATCTTTTTTGGGAAATATATCATTCTATATAAGATTAATAAAATTTAAGTAAGATTTATTATCCATATTTTTGGTTACTTGAATATTCAAAATTCATATTTGAATAATCTTAAAATAAATATTTTGATGTGATAAAGTGTAAAATGACCATGCCAATGATCATACAAATATATATTTAGGTACATCCATTTGAGTTGTTATGTAATTATTTAAATCATGCTTTAAGAGAAGTTTTCTATTACAAAAATAAATGAATAAACCATGTCATTTACTACAAATAAAAAAAATGTATACGGAAAAAATCCACTACACCTACACTTAAAAGGAGTTCTTTGTAGTTTTTTATGCCTAAATAAATTTATATCTTATTTTATTATGACTAAAGTGGGTTTTTTCTAAATTCATGTAGCCATAAGGTACTTAATGAAGACAAAATATGTAAATTCAAGGATGGTGAGACATATGTTATTACAATAAATTTTTATTTAAATATAAAGGAATAGAAAGGAGTTGAAAGTAATGTGATAGATCATATTATTATACTACCTCACATAGTTGAGGTTGAAATTATATACAATAAGGAACTTTATTAATTTATTATAGATGATAAACTTTATTTGGTTAAGGTATATGTATAATAGTATTTTTATGGTAAATTATCTTGCAACTTATCAATTACTATAACATTTGAAATAGAAAAAGTCTTGTAGACTCAAAATTGAATAAACATTTAATGTTTGGGATGATTCATATCTCTAGAAAATATTTAATGATCAAATGATTATGAGATATATGCCTGAAATGGAAGTAAAATTTTTACTAACCTTGTGTCACACATTACCCTATGGATAACTCATTGGACCTCAAAGAATTATTATAAAGGTCTTGGAATTTGTAATATAATAGTCATATATGTTTAAGGATGCCTATGTGTCTTGTAAAAACATAATTAATTACAAATCACTATAGACATATTAAAAATAAAATAAATTCCTCAATAGACAATGAATTTCTATGAAATATTTAAAGTATGGGGTGTAGATTTTTTTTAACCATGTCCAATATCTTTTATGTATTCTTACATATTTCTAATAGTGGATTATGTTTCAAAATTCATGAAATAAGATGACCCAAAATAATGATTCATTTTTTATTTATACTTTAGTTAACACTAATACATTTTGAATATTTAGAAACCCAAAAGAAATCATCAATAACCTAGTATATCACTTTTGTAATAGAATCATGTAAGATTTGATAAGATGATATAGAGTTACTCACAAAACATAAACCCCTTACCATCCATATAAAAATGTAAAATATATAGAGAATAAAGGAATTCATAAAAATATTTTCAATATAAATTGGAAGGATTGGCACCAATGTTTTGAGGATGACTTGGGGATTATTGAACATCTAAAAAAACTATAATTTAAATAGTCCATAATCATTTGATCAATGGGAAATGTTATCATCTACCTATGGAGATAGAACAAAAGTATTTTTGTGTATTTAAAGAGATTAATATTCATCTAGAAAAATATATACATCAAAGAATATTTCATATTAAAGAGCTATAAGAAATAAGAAGTGAATATTTTTTAAATTCTATAATTTATAAGGAAAGAAAAAGAGTGGAAGATGACCATACAATTCAACAAAGATAATTTCAAAAAGGATAAAAGTATTTATCTACAACTCTAGACTAAAGATAATTTCAAGTAAACTTCATTCCACATGGAAAGGACAATTTACTATAGATAATTTTTATCCATTTGGTGTTGTACAGATTATTAAATAGGGAGATTAGAAACTATTCACAATTAATATAAAATGGCTGAATAAATATTTTGGACATATATTAGAAAAACCAGTGGAGGAGGTAACACTCCCCCATCCATTCTAACAATTAAAACCCCCAGGATATACCTTTTTAAAATATTTTTTTTATAATTTTATTACTATCATATCTGTATGATCTGTTTATATATGTTAGAATTCATTGAGGACACCACATGATTCAAGTATGGGGGAATTAAAAATTGTATATTTTTATGATTTTTTTGTTTTTATTTTCCATTTTTTGTGTCTTTTTTATTTCATTTTTTCTAGTTTTGAAATCTTTTGAGATCAAATTGAATTTATTTTTGAGATTAAAACCTATGAGAATTTTAAGGAACGGATTTAACATTAGGTAAGTCAACATAGATTATGAACTTAGTTCTAAATTCATTATTTATTAAAATCATCAAAATAAAATTTATTTTTTAACTTCATGTCATGACATACTACACACATTTAATATAAACTACTTGAGAGTCTTCTGAACCATTTTTGATATATTCTTTACAGTGCCTTGATTTTTTGAGAGAATCAAACCAAGAATGAATAACCAAAATGTATTATTAATTCCAATTAAAACTTTCGAGCATTAAGGAACCTATGTTTAAAATGATTGAGTCATTATTTTTGGTTTGAAACTCCCCTTTTTATAATAAACTTCTTTGAAACCTACCTTGACATCTTACCATTGAATAACCCCCTTGCAGTAATGAAAAAGTTTGTTAGGTGGACAAATTAAAGTGTGAAATCCCTAACCATCAAAATATTGAACTAAATAAATGATAATAGTAGAACTCAAGTATAGGGGGAAAGTTTTGTTTTAGTAAATCTGGGTAGAAAAATCAATTTTTTGAAATATGGAAGGGAAAATATGAAAAAGATATTCCCTAAATCCAGTGTGTATATGGTTCTCTAGGAATATATCATATGAGATGTTTTAGGGGTATCATATAGAATTTTATAAAATATAATAATACTACCATAATCTAATCATATGTTAAAATATGTATATATTGTATGGAACAACCTTGGAATGTCATATTAAATGGATTATAATGGATAATTCATTTATGGAAAGTGAATGTTTAATGGTAAAATGTTCGAATTGCTTCCACATGATACTTTTAATAAATCTGTTTCATCATATGAAATGCATGAGATATTCTAGAGTGAATTCATAAGATAAATTCATGTTCATTTGTAGTATTAATTCATACATTATGTAATGCATAAGTTAATTTATGGTCATATGAATGTATCCGCATGGACTGTATATGGAGGTGATCACCATGTTAAAGATATTGATCTTTCCTTCCAAATATTCATGTAATTATCCTTGTAACTCTCCTTTTAATCCTAATTTAGCTTCCATGAGATACTTCCATATCATTGTTCAGAGGGGGTCATTCCCATCAAATGGTTAATTCATCATGTCATGTGGATACACCATGGACAAGGGAGTCTGGTCACTACCACTTGGTGATATTTATCAAGCATGGACGAGGATAATGGTTGCATATCTTTAGTGTAAGGTATGTTATGTTCAATATTTTATAGTATCATAGTTTTAGTTATAAATCATGGTAGATCCTAATATTTTGATTTCTAATCACTTATATTTCCTTGATTAAGTGTTGATCAATACTATGAAACCCTTTAATTTTATCAAATATTTACTATATTCTTTGACTCTCAAAATCATGTTGAAAATTAAGAAATGAGTAATTAGTGTGTATATTGATTTTCTTATCATAGGTTGTGATATAGATTTTATTTTAGGAAAGTGGATATCATAATACCTATAATCAAATAATGTTTTAATGGCAGAAATTACATTATGTGATAATGAAATTTTCATTGGGATCGTAACATACACTATCTGATATTATAGCCAATGACATAGAACAAAACCCTTTGTTTTGGTTTATCATAGTGTGTGACATTGAGATGTCACAGGGGATGATAACACCACTCAAAATTTGTAAAATAGATCTTTAGGAAATAAATAAAATATACTATATATTGTAAGTAGAGAAATATCGGGATTCGATGGTTTTAATACTATGTCGGGCCTATATCGTAAGTCAAGATAGAAAGGCATGCTAAATTAATCATATTCAAAGTCTTTTTTGTGGGCTATGATACCCAGGTGAAAGACAATAAATTGTAATATATGGTTGATATCCTAAAGTTTTTGTGTGTGTTGTGGCCTATTTAGTTTTTATTACAATATGGTTATATCATTAAACACAATACAGATGAAAAATGTATTCTTCTTAAATTTAAATTATGAATTGATTTATATTATTTGTAGATATATGAAAATGGTATTTTGGGGTATTTATTTAATTTATAAAGGTTTTTATATATTCATTAATGATAAAAACAATTATAATTAATTAAATAAATGTATGTGAAATAGTTGTTAAATTTTTACTCTATAATAGTAATTATTAATAATAAAATACATTTTTCAATGTATATGGAACAAATTATAATTTGGATATAATTATTTTATATAGAAATTATAAGTGTAATGTGTAAAGGATTTATAAATTACCAAATAATATTTAATAGAAATGTGTTTATATGTAAATTTATGAATTGTTTATAATTATTAATTTGAATTGTTTAAATTAAAAGACATTATTTGAGGATATAATTTAAACCATATCAATAAAAGTTTTGATAATTTATTTTATCAAGGTTTAAATAAATTTTAAATATATGAAATTTTGGTTATGTTAATTCTTTATATAATAGATATAGAATATAAAATTTTTATATTTCATTTAAAATCATATATTTAAGTAAAATTTCATATAAATAAATAATATAAAATAATTCGCGTTGAGAATAAATATAACATGTGTGTATTTATTTATTTATGGAATTTCCATAACATATACATGATGAACATGATTAAAATATAAGAAACACAAACTAGGATTCAGATTAAATCAAAAATTGAAATATTTAGAAGATTGGGACCACCTTAACAAGGCTCAAATGAACCTTTATTAATAAAGAAGATTAATGCGTGGTGTTTAATCATCAAGTACCCAAAACTATTCATCCAACTTTATCATATAATGGATTCTATAATCAAAACTATATATTGGATCATGGATTCCGAGGAATCACCATTGCAATATCAGCTCAGATCAATCTTCAATATCTATTTAAGGGGGTAAGAATTGACCGTCTACCTATTTTATTCTTCTTATTCACTAGAAAACATGATGTAGACACTGGGTAACCATTTTCCACTTCCCTCTATCGATGAATTAAGGTCCAACCAAATAAGATATATCTAAGAAGAGATAATTTTTGATGGAATAGAATCTAGTTCATTCCAAAAAATCATAGCATTTGGGAGATATATCACCTCATAAAGAAAATTTTGGATCTAAAAGATCATATAGATGGTTGAGATCCATATAAAAAATCTTGAAATAAGTTTACTAATAACCTAAGTGTAAAATAAACTTAAAAAAATAAGACAAACAGAAGGGGTTTTTAACCACCCATAAATTCAACTATGAAAGAAATAAAAATGGGAGAAATCAAACCACATGATGATGATTAATCAACGGATCATGATAAAGAAAATTAAGTGAAATGGATTAGATAAATGGTTATGGGGTAAGGCTAATAGAATAGGGCCAGGTAGAGAAATCCTAACTTAAAATAAGAAATATTATCATATAAAATCAATTACAGGATTTAACTTTTAAAAAATTAAATACAGAAAATAAAATATTCTAATCATGAATTATGAATCAATTAATGAAATTTTACAATAATTAAAATCAATTCATATTAAATATGTATTTAATTTACTACTAAATTTGAATACCAAATCCAAAATTCACTCGAAACACTTGAGATAATAAGATAGAGTAGGGTCTCTAACAATAGTGATATCCATGATGATGCACTGAGTTTTTGTCTCACAAACAATATTTTATATTTTATATTTTTTTTGTTTTTATCATGTTTTTAGAATAAGATTTTAAATAATTATTTTTTAAAATTGATTCCATGTTATATATTTCCAAATTTCACGACTAATCATTTTGGTTTACTATAATTGTTTCCATGGGAATCTTGTGTATTTTTCTCTCAGGATAATGTAGTGTAATTATACTGGACCTTATATATTTAGTATGTGTACCTTATAACCCTTTCTTATTGTGTTATTTTAGAAAATTTAACCTTATATATGACTTTGTACCACAAGATGACACTTACTTGTACCTTTTCATTGTAGGTGACTCATACATATGACTTTATGTTAGTAGAAGACCCATACATATTCCTTTTTTATGGTTGATCCTTAAATATATCTATATGATTCTGATGATACTTTTATGTATCATCTTATGACCCTTACATGGTTTCTGAGTTTTCTTTTCATAGTTCAAGTTTAATTCATAAGAAATTATTGTTGCATATAGTATATTAAAATGGACATTTCATATATGAACCCTATGTCTGAACATGTATCCCAACTATGGTTGTGGGAGATTTGTGAATCCAATTTATTATTTCCCGATGATTATCTTCATTATGAGGGATAATACAACGAATTTTGGAAATTCTGGTGGATAAAAAATTATAGAGGAAGGAGATGGTTTTAGAGAGGGTAGAGTTATGCCATGGATTCATTGGTGGAACCACTCATGCCAGATTATAGGTCATTTCGATGGATTTTGATCTCAAGGTGGGATTCAGTGATGATAAAAAATAAGAGTATGTGATTTAAAAGGTGATATTGATCAATGGTAATGAGTTCTCAGCCTAGTTTTCTTCTTTTATGTCAATTATTTTCCCTTTTTTTATGTTTTGGTTTCTTAGTCATTGTATGAGTGGCCATCTTAGGGTTTATTATTTAGCTCAGTCAATTTCATTATTTTCATTATCGTCTTCTAATTATAAGCTACCATTTTTTTCATTTTTCAAAAAATGTTTTAAGATGTGGTTCTTATGATGAAAATAGAACCAATGTGGTCTAAATAAAATTAATTTGGTTTTTTATTTCTAAATGTAGTTTTTTAGTTTTAGGATTACATATATATTTTCATTTTCTCTTACTTATAGGTTTTATGCTTCTTATTTTTATTTTATTAAGTTTATTACAAACTTGATATTTTATATGACTATATTTATGGGTTGGATGGTGTTTTATTTCCTCCCCCATCAATAATTGGTATTGGATTATATATTGTATGTTTAGTGATGTCTTTATCTTATTTTGATATTGATAAGTTTGGTTAAGGGAATTATTTCAATCTATGGAGAGTCAAGATTAATTCTCTTCTTGTACATAATGGAAATGAATATTATTTGATTTTATTATAGAAAAATATCATTTTTATCTATACCGATGGGAAGATTTAAACTTCTTATGTGGATTTTCACCTTAAGGTTTGGAAGAAATCATACTCCCTAGTATTATTAAACCTTGCTGAACAATTCCTACAAGAAGTTATCTATGAAAGCACTACTAGTACTATCTGATTGAATATTTCATATCTTTACATGAATAAGTCTCTTCTTATTAGGTTAAAAAATAAAATCAATCTTTATAATTTTAAAAATTTTCACGGTTGTCATGAGACAACCAGGATAACATATCTAGATGGTACCATAATCTTTTCTGGCATAGCTGGAAGGGAGTTATTGATCCCCATGGGTAGGTGACTAGCTCCAGAGCATCAATACAATCAATATGGGATGATTTATCAACAATAACTCATCAGGAGAAAGTAGTAGATATAAAATAATAAATAGTCAGTATGCCAAACACTCCTCAAGATAAAAAGTACCACATATATATAGATACAAGTATCAAAATGATATGTTACCTACAGTTATTAGATGAAACAATCAAGACATAAAATTAAAATCTCCATGAAATAATTGGACCACATTATCCATTAGTCACCACCAAACCCTCAGGTCCTGCTAATGAAGTACACCCACCACCTCTGAGTGGTGATTTCACTTTTCCTATACCTAGTATAATAAAATCTATATATTATTGAAGTAAAATATAGGGTGTGAGAAAAAAATCCCGACAGGATCTTACCAAGTATTTATCAATAAATATATAATGAATAAACCAAATTTTTAAAATTTTAGATAAAACATGGAATGGAAATATTTTCTCCATTCATATCAAAACATGATTGAAAAAACATTTTAATGGATAATATAAAACATGTTTCAAATAAAATTTTCATCTAATCATGTTGATATGAAAATCATTATCAAAAAATTCATGAATAAGTAATTAAATTAAAACACACATGATTAAATCATTCCAAATAAACATTGACATGTATAAATAATTTTGAATCATATAGTTATGTTTATAATGGTTAGGGTTAGTACTAGTCACAAGGTCATACACAATATCATCAAAATATGACTCCCGGTATACACACACTCCCTAGATCCCAAAATTATGGGGAACATGATAGAATTACAAAAATTAAACACCCTTACCTCAAGATATTTTCATTTAATTATCATCAACAAGTTATTTATAGATATCAGTTTACTTAGTGTGCATACCCTTCTACCAAACTACCCAAACTCCCATTTTCTTCAAGTTAATCAATCATACTTGGGGCTATTATTCAATTAAATAAATCTCAATTCATTCTATAAATCAATCCATTTTGCCCCAAGTTCAAGTTTAAAATCATGACATATCATTTAAAATCCATCATAAAATAGGGTTGTTCAAAAACTTATGCCTTGAAATCAATTCATGTCATTTAAAATCATAAAAATATTTATTCCATATCTTATCAAAATTCATTATCAATTTCATGATTCAAATTACCCATTTCGATTAAAGTTAATTTTTCCAAAAATATACACTTTATTTCAAAATCCATTTTCAAAGTAATTGCATCACACACACAAACCATGCGATATATTATTTTTAATGTTAATCAATTCAAGATTTATAAATAATTTGGAAAACTGATTTAAATTAAACAATTATCAATGGTTTCAATAGATATATATTGCCTTACGAAAACACATAACTCAATCAATATTGACAAACACCTTCACATAATCCAATAATGAAGTGTCATTGGCTAGAATGGTCAAAGGATAATCATGGAATTATAAATCATAAATTCAAGGTCTATATCATTCAATTACATGAGGATTAACCACTCTAAAAGTTGGAGATAGAGAGGAAGAAAGGATAATCCATAATGAAATAGAAATTAAACTTATTAGAAAAGATAAACACACAAACTGACACTTCTATCCATAAAGAAATAGGTTTGGGAGATCCAAATTCATCATTAGACAGCCTCTTAAGAGTTTTAGTTTGAATGAAAATTTAGGTAGGTGTTTTAGACATGAATTAGAGATTAGAAAATAAAAAAGATGATATTGGATATCCAAAACTCGGCCATGTTTGCATCACCTACTAGCAAGTGACCTCCACTATATATCCAGTGGTGCTCAATAGAATGCACAACATTGTAGAAGTACTATCAACTGTCTGGTGGAATTATTTTAGATTTAACTACTACCTAACCTCACACTAGCTGGTTGATGGTCCTCTTTTAGGAATTCCCACTACCCAACCTCCCACTGACTGGTTGGTGGCCCTCAATGGAGAGCCGGTGGGCCTCTTGTATCTTTTCCAACTGTAGGAGCATTCCCACTCCCATGATAAGAGCCCAAGAAACATCTTAGCCACTAAAACTAGATTCAAACCCTCTCTCACACTCCTTTTAAAATTCAAAAAAGGTAAAAAACAAGAAACAATAAGCATCATAATAAGAAATAGAAAAATCTAGTAATAAATCATGAAAATAAAGAGAACCAATTATAAAAAAGTTTGTACCTGAAATCAGGTAACATGATGTAACAACCTCCCCACCATAAATTCTTTCTATCCTAAGAAAGCTGGTCAAGAAGAATCAAATGAAAATAGGTGAGGCCAGTTCTCTCTCATATAATCCTTACACTCCCACGCCTCATCTGAATCAGAACCACACTTCCAAAGAAGTATAATTAATGGGATATATTTTCCAAGAATAAAATTTATTTTTCTTAATTAACAACCAAAATTGTTTGGTCGATCATGGATAAATCAGGTTCTACATCAAGGCCCCCTCAACTCAATAATTGAGATGGGTCAAAGAGATACTTTTTAAGTTGAGACACATGAAAAATGTTATGGATTGATTTCATATGAGGTGGAAAATCCAAACAGTAATACACCTTCTCAATCTTCTCAAAAATCTCAAATAGTCCCACATACCTCAATGTTAACGTTCACTTCTTTCCAAGTCATCAGTGACCTAATCAAAGTGGAAATCCCAAAAACACCAAGTCAGCAACAAAAAACTTCCAAGTGTGTCAATGATGATCAATATAGTGTCTATAATATATTTGTGTCATTTGATGAGTCAATTTCATCTTTACCATCATATCTTAGACTAAACTTGGTCCAACCAAAGAAACTTCAGCAATCTATGACCAAAAAAGTGGATATTTATAAATCTGACCATATATGGCCTCAAAAGGTACCATCTTGATGGATGAATGTAGTTTTTATTATATAAAAACATGAAAAGTATCAAGTTTAAATCCTAAAATCCTTTAAATTCATGAGAATAATATTGAATCACATCCTGAAGAATATATATAAATTCCATCTGATTATTTATATGAGGATAGCACATTATGCTCAACATTATATGGGATGTCATTTCCTCCTAGATTCTTCTCTAAAAAATTATAAATAAACTTGAATCTCTATTAGAAAATATGGAAGATAAAACTCCATGAAACATTATGATCTCCTACACATACGTATTTCAAAAGTCCTCAACTTTGGTTATTTCACAAGTGGGATTAAAGTGAGAGAATTTAGTCAATCGATCAATCACCACCCATATTGAATTCTTTCCTTGAGGTATAGGTGGAAACCCAATGACAATGTTTGTTCATATCTCATCCCACATCCAAGTCATAATGAGAAGGGGATAAATCAATCCTGGAGGCTTCTAATGCTTGTCTTTGATATTTTGATAAGTATAGTAATGAGAAATAAAGTCAATAATGTCCCATCTCATACCTAGACACCAAAAATTTTACCTCATATCATAAAAAAATTGTGTGGTTCTTTGGTGTACCATCCATTAGGAATTAAGGAAATCCCCCAACACATATTTCATCATAGATAATTAAATAAAAAAATAGTTTCAAAATCATAGGATACCCTTGGAATATAGAGATAATTCCTTGATGGTTTCCACACTATAGACATAATCCATAATTCATCAGATCTCATCATCAAGATATTATTCCTATAGAATCAACTGGAGGAGTGAGGATATCAACTGAACACTTGACAAAACAACCTTTTTCTCATCCTCCCAGACTCTCAAATGTATACAAGTAAAGTGAGATGTTATATTCCACTCCTGAAAATATTCTTTCATGTCCATGGAAGGAAGTTTCCTACTAAAAGCATTAGCAATGAAATTCCCCATACCAAGAGTATAGGATATGTTTAAATCAAAGTATTATAGATATTCCAGTCACCACCTATAAGAAAGATTGGTTATTTAGAGAAGATATATGTCAAGATATTATAATTATACTATATTATAAAACATTCACTAAACATGAAATGTCACTAACTCTTTAAAGCGTGAATAAAAACTATGAGTTTGATATCATGCATGGGGTTGTTATTCTCATGAGGCTGAAGCTAATGAGAACCATAAGACACTACATGTTCACCGTGTACAAAAATTCATACCAATATAAAACATGATGCATCGAAGAAAACTAAATAGCACTGCTCGACTTTTGGAAGAGTCAAAAAAAGATATAAGGTCAACCAATTCTTCAACTCATCAAAGAAAGCATGATATTTTGAATCCTATGTAAAATTTTCCCCTTTTTGAGTATGGGTGGTCATAATAGAATCCTAATTTGATAAATCCTTCAACAAATGGTTATAATACCCTAGAAAGACTATGAAGCTATGAATATTAAAGATATTATGTTTTTATTTAGAGGTTATAATAAGTTTCACCTTCATAGGATCAACTGAAATACCATGTTCAAAATCTACATGTCCCATGAAATTTACCTCATTAATTCGGAAACTACATTTATTAATCTTGGTATAAAGTATGTGATTTATCAAAATGTCCAGAATGTCTATCAAGCGATTCACATGATCCTCCCCATTCTTGAAGTAAACTAATATTTCATCCAAAAATAGCAAAAAATATAGTCAAGGTATTGGTGGAATATTATATTCATCAATTCCATAAAAACTGTATGAACATTTTTCAAACCAAATGGAATAATAAGGAACTCATAATGGCCATACTTTCTCTTTAAAGTGGTATTGGAGATATTAAACTCCTTAAGCCTAAGATTTTGATAAACATACTAAATATTAATTTTCAAGAACCACTACACCCCTTTAATAATGTTAAAAAACTCATCAATATAGGTAAATGGTTATTTTTTTCTTGACCATGAATCGATTGAGATTTTGATATTCAATACAAAGGTAAATGGTTTTTTCATCCTTCTTGGAAAAAAACATCGGCACTACTAAAGGTGACTCACTAGGTCTAATGAAGTATTTGGAATTCAAGTCATCCAGTTATGTATTTATGCACTTCAGTTAAAGTAGTGTCATATGGTAAGAGGGAATTGAAATAGGTTATGTACATAGTACCATGTTGATAGAAAACTCTACCTCCCTCATTAGTGGAAAACAAGAAAAGTCATATTGAGCCGCATTATAAAAATCATCCACTACTAGAGGATGATCACCACCCAATGAATCCTACTCCAGTTCAAAGTAAAACATGGATATCATCCTACCAAACTACTGAAGTAGAGTTTCATCTCAAATCAACTTCATGTCCCATTATCCCATAAGGACATGGAACACTACATCAGGGGAAATAAAAGGGACCCACTAAATATAACAGTTGATCTAAGATTTATGAGTGAATAGTCAATACATCTAAATAATGAGATCTTGTGTTTTTATATCTATAACCAAAAGTTCCCAAATAATCATGACTACTAAAAATGAGAAAGTACAAGAATGGAAATTTTGACCTTGTTATCTCTTCTTCCCAAGAGGTGTATAAATATTTATAACATATGGAATGATCTCCATAAGAAGATTGAAAAACTCCACAACATGGGTAGATTCAATGGAATGAGAGGCACCGATAAAAAATAGTGGTCACCAAAGATAAAAGAAATGGTTAAGGTACCTCTCATGGTCACATGACCTTTATTATATCCCTCTAGAGACTAGTCCACTACATGAAAAATCTTCATTCCTGATACATTTGGTCGGAACCACTTTATTCCTTAAGAATATAACTACACTACATATAATCTAGGCACTGTTGATCTCATTCCATAACTCATAGTGGTAAAGACATGGGAAAATATCTACAAGTGTCATGAGCATCCACACGAGCTATATAGTTTCAGTGTCTTTATGAAATCTCACATGGAGTGCTCGAATTTTCCACACTGGTAAAAAGTAAGTGGTTACCAAATAATATAAAAGATTTAAAATAACTGTGATACTGAGATACACCATTATGGTTACCATAACAAGACTTATCCTATTTCCCATTACCTTTAAAGGGACCACTAGAGTCACCACTGGGAGTAGGAGGAACTCCCATCAAACCAGACTTACCCTCAAAGTCAAGTTCCACCACCAAATATCTATCCATAAAATCTTCATATGAGATGATACTCAGAAAGAAAATAGGAGATCAGATATCTAGTCAAAGACCCATCTCAAAACTTTGGGGTTTTAGCTTAATATTTGATACCACCTCACGTTAGAAATGAACAACCTCAAAAAAGTAGTTGATATGATGATTCATAGTTTTATCACCTTGATTCGGTTTAAAGAACTCTAAGAACTTATCAAAAATCATAGATTATAGATAGAATTGGCATGTGAATGGATCAATAAAATTTTCCACTCCAATCCCACATTATTCCCATTATAAAATATTGAATCCCACAACCTTCTTCTTGAACCATCAAATTTTAAGGTGGAACATTACATCTTATCTGAATCTAGAATCTCCATTAACTCAAAGAGCTTCACAACTTTCTTTAACCAATCCTCAACCTCCTAAGGATCATTAGTACCCATTAAATATTAAAGTTTCATATGAAGTAATTTCTATTAATGATCTCTACTATTAACACAATGTGGTACAACATCTGCAACATGAATGGGGGAAATTGAAACTACCTAACTCTAAACTTGGGCCACATGCATAACATCCTTCATAAGGTTTTGATAAACTGGAGGGTTTTCTTGACATTTTTCATTAGTATCTCCCTATAGAGGTCTATTAAAATGTATTCTTGGGGGCATGGTACTACACAACATCAATAGAAAATAATGTAAATTTTAGTCAAGAGACATGAGATCATCAACTCTATCAATAATAATTTAACCAATTTAGATATAATATTTGGAAAAATTCTAGTATTAGGTCAAAAAACTACTCAAATACACTTTTTCCCAACATCCCATGGTAAATAAAGGTTTTTTATGATGATATATATATAGGAACCCACTAATAACACAACCCTTAAGTCCTGAAAATCATGTATTATGTCTACCAAGGTATCCCAAACAACATACCTGCATCAAATAAGAGGACTAAATTCTATTGATACCATTTTTTTAGGAACCAACCTAGATAATCCACCTAAATAGTACCTGAATCAGTTCTGACATAACCCGAATGGTCTTCCCAGTCCCCACTAACTGGAAACTAATATCAAGGCATCAATACAATCAAGAGGGGACAATTTTACCACAATAATAACTCATCAAGAAAAAACAAACAATTATAAAAAAATAAACAATTAGTATGCCAAACAGTCCTCAAGATAAAATATACCATAAATAGATAGATACAAGTATCAAAATGATACATCAACCAGAGTTTTAGATTAAAAAATCAAGACATCAACTTAAAAGCTCCATGAAACAAGTGGATCACAAACTCTACCAGTCACCATCAACCCCCCAGGTACTATTAATTAATTCAACCCACCAATGAGTGGTGTTTTCACTTCTAATATACCTAGTATAAGAAAATATAGAAATTATTAAAAGAAAATGTAGGGAGTGATACAAGAATCCTAGTAGTATTATACTTAACATTTCATAAGAAATATATAATAAATAAACCAACTTTTTTGAATTTTAGATAAAATATGGAATGGAAATATTTTCTCGATTCAAATCAAAACATGCTTGAAAAAAAATCAATGGATAATATTAAATAGGATCCAAATTTAATTTCAAAAAAATCCTGCATATATAATAATATTTATTGAAATATTCTTGTGTAAGAATTTTTATAAAAAAAATATAGGATTAAATCATTTCAAATAAACACTGATGTGTAAAAATAATTTCCAATCATAGAACTAGGGTTTTTATACTTGGGGTTAGTAATGTTCACATGGATTTTCATAATATTAATTAAATATAGATCCATGTGTTTACAAAATCCCTAGATCCTAATACTTGGGTGAAGATGATATAATCCCAAAGAATAAACTCTCTACCCACAATAAAATTTCATTTTATTTTCATAATCAAGTCATTAATAAATATCAGTTTACCTAGTGTACATATTATTTTTCTTAACTATGTAGAATCACATGTGATTTAAGGTAATCAGTCATAATAAAGGATATCATTCAATTCAATCAACCTCAAACAATTCAATGAATCAAATCATTCAGCACCAATTTCAAACATCAAAACATGCCATATCATTTCAAAAACCAACATCAAATGGATTTTATAAAAAACTCAATCCTTTTGAATAAATTCACTGTATTTAAAATTATAAAACATTTCATACCTTTTATTTTCAAAATTCAGCATCAATTTAATTATTTAAATTACTCATTTTGATTTATGATTTTTTTTAAATCTAAAATTTATTTCAAAATCTGTTTTTAAAGGAATTTCATCACACACACAACATGACATGTCAAATAATTTTTCAAGAGCCTAAATTCAAGATTTAGAAATCAATTGGAAAACCAATTAAAGTTAAATAATTATTAAATGTTTCAATTGAAAGTGATTTACTTTTGAAACATCCTACCTCAATCAATATCAACAAACACCTATGCACAATCCACCAATTGGAGATTAATTGGATAAAATAATCACAGAAGAATCCTAGAATAAAAAATTATTCGCTCATGATATATATCTATCAATTAAATGAGTATTAACCAATTTCAAAGTGGTATATAGAGATGTAATGGATAATTTTTTATGAAATAGGGATTACACTCACTAGAAGAGATCCAATGCGCTAATCAATACTTCAATCCATGAAGAAATGAGGTTATGAGAGCCAAATTCATCTTTATAGATCTTCCTAAGATTTTTTGGTTGAATGAAAATCAAAAGAGGTGTTTTAGACATAGAATAGGGATTAAAAAATTTAAAAATATTATATTTCCCTACTGAAACTCAACTCCCACAGCATCACTAGCTAGAATGTGGTCTCCACCGGTTACCTAATAGAACTCAATTGAACTAACTACATTATTAAAGTCCCACCAACTTACTAGTGGAATTCCTATAGGAATTATCTCTACCCAGCCTCCTACCAACTGTTTGGTGGACCTCATGAGCTAATTTGTGGGCCTCATATAGCTTTCATATCTACAGAAACTTACCCACTCCCATGGTAATATGCCTAGACTCCTCTCAGCTAATAAAACTAGATTCAAAACCTCCCCCATGACCCTATAAAAATCACGAAGTGGGACAAAAAAATAAAAATAATAATAGCCTACTAAAACTAGAAACAAGTAGGAATAAATCATGAAAAAAATACCTAAGTATAAAATGATGTCCATACCTAAAATAAAGTGACAGGTTGTTACAATGGAACTGTTATCTAGGTTCATTTAAATGATTTTAATATGATGGTTTTAGACTTGGCCGATGTTGGTGTGAAGATGTCAAATGAGGATCATGAATATTTTTTATTAAATTCCTTGGATGATTTAGTTAATCCTATTAAGGATTTGAGGACATATAGTGTGGATTCCATTACTTTAGAGGAAATAAAGTTCGTGGTCAAGTTTGAGGATCCTCAGATACATGATACGGGGATGGATGACATTGAGGTGATTTATAAACCTGAGTTTCTCAATTTGAAGGTTCAAATAAATAATAATATAAAGGAGAATAAGAATGATTGTGGGTTTATGAATTTTAGGTTTTATCACTGTGGAAAAAATCATTCTCTTTAATAGATACTACATGGAGAATACATCAAGGGATAATATGTCCCAGAAAATGTAGTATACCAAATTAATTATAGTGAAGATGTTATCTACGTTTTTTTAATATCCCTTATATTGGATTTAGGTATTAATTTTGGTTATATTTCTTATATGATCCTATTATCAACTCTGTATGTGATTTTTACAGGCTCTTAGTTAAAAGGAAGGGTGTGAGTTGGGCTAGTTTCTTGATCTTTTTATATCCAGGTGAATGATTTGTCACCTATCGACTTTTTTTATTTCTTTTTGTGTTTTTATACTATTTTATTTGTTTATTTTGATATTTGATATATCTATGATTATATTTTGTTTTACTTTTAATCCAATAAAATGTCCATTGCTTCTTGTTTATTGTTTTTTATGGTCTAAGTAATGTGTTTGGAAGGAATGTTACCATTATTTGGTGTAGAATCACCCTATAAAACTAATTTAGGTTTAAGTTGATGCTAGAGATCGGTCTGGTTCAATAAGAGAGATACTGGTATGGGTAATCTCATGTGTCTTCAAGGAGTAGGTTTCCTTTACCTAACTGATTTGGTAGAGATGGTACAACCCATGTCATGGGATAGGGTTCGTTATATTTTTCTAGTTTCCTTCTGGGATGTTACTCCCATAATGGACAAGAGAATGGGCTCCCCATGATGGTTGAATAATTGGACAGTGCCCCCTACCATGTCAGGGTGCGGGCCCTCCATAATCATTAGAAGGTATTGTAGGTACTCCCCCATTGGACTAGGCTATGGGTCCTCTATATATGGAGTTGGTACTCCCCGATTGTACCATGGAGCAGGTCCTCCATTCATGACTAATATATATAGTAGGTACTCCCCTACAATGTTAGGGACAAGTCCTCTACCCTAGGAGTTGATACTCCCCTATCATTCTAGGGTGTGGGTCCTCTATACATGTTGTTATGAAATATTTGGTACTCCCATGTTGTTCCAGGGAGTGGGTCCTCAATCCTAGGTCGGTACTCCCCTATAGTGTTAGGGAACAGGTCCCCCATAGTAATTGAACTGTTAGAGTATCACTCCCCTATCGTTCTAGGGTGTGGATCCTCTAGCCACATAGTGGTACTCTTTTATCGGGCTAGGGTGTGGGTCCTCTATTTATGGAGTTTTACTTCCCAAACATATCAGATTGTGGGTCCCCTATTCTCTTAGTAGTATTCCCCTGTCATTCTAGAGTGTTGGTCCTCACTTATGGAGTAGTAGTCCCCCATATTCGAGTAGAAGTGGCGATTGGATCCTCCATTAGACTCAGAGATCCCTTGCTTATGTGTATAGTTACAAGGAGTGGGCCCCTCCACAATATACAAGCAGTTCTTGGTTTGGATATAGTGCTCCCTCTACAAACTGAGGTGTGAGGAACTATATATATTAGCGATATAGGTTTTGTGGGTTAGTTAAAAGCTAGTACTCCCTCGACTGTGGGGTAGTGGTGAGTGGTGGGTCCCTCCATTCTCTCTTGTTAGAGAGAATTCATGCAGTTTATAGTCTAGAGCAGTGATCTCTCAACTGTGTGCAGTGGTGAGGGGTGGGGTCTTCACTTCAGTTTCCTTAGCTTGCATTGTGTGTAAGGTAGAGATAGAAGGACATCTGTTGTTGGGAACTAGATATGGACCTAGTATGTTTTTTCTGATGGAGCGTGCTATCTCACATGTACCATTAAGAATGGTAGGCTTATTCCCGATGGAGTGTAACTCTCATATGGGTTCCATATTTGATGGATGAGCTTATGGAGTGTGTTATCCTAGTTTTATGTGTTACCTTTAGAGCCTTGAGTATAAATCTTATTGATGGACATGAGGTCGGAACCTCATTAGACTTGGAGTTTGACATGAGTATATATAGGTATGTTTTCTAGGAGTCCTTATAGTGTTGTCATGTGTATGGGTTGACACTCATTATAGACTGAGTTATCTCATCATGTATAGTTGAGGATGGTTTGAGATGGAGGTTCTCTTTTGATTGGGTTCCCTCCAGCTAGGTCGAGTGGATTGTTTCCTTTCAATTGTTCCCTTTTTATTTTCGGTTTTTTTTGGGGAACCTACTGAGTATTTTTATACTGACACCTACATAGGATTTTCTCAAATGTGTTGTGTCTTGTGCAGACCACATGCCTTTCGAAAGATTATATGGAGGACCCAAGGTTGGAAAAGCTTAGTGTGATAGTTCATTCAAGGTGTTTACTGAAGTTGGTATGGGGAACTTACTAGAAGTTTCATTTGAAAATGATCCCCTCCTTAGCATGTTGGATGCTTTTACAGTTTTCTTTGGTGGAAATTTGTTTTCATTTTGTTATTTCAATACTTCTATTGTACTCTAAAATGGGATATATGTATGCATTCATTTTAGTGTTACAGATTTTTATATCTCTGCACTATTTCATTGAGGTGTTTGTGGGTGTGTGCGTACAGGTACTTCATGAAAATAACTCCCATCTGTGTGATATGCCTACTCAGAGCTAGTCTCCAACCACTATCTTATTGGAGGTGGGATTAGGGAGTTGTTGACTGGGCCCTATCAGGTTAGGTCTTGACAAATTGGTATTAGAGAAAGTTCCACTTTGGGACCGTAGTGTCGTGAGCTTGGTTTGGGTTTCATAAAGATAGTGAAATAATGTTTTGAGTTCACCTCCCATGACAGAGATTCTAGTGTTAGTGCGACATCCAAAGAATCCATTCATTGAGACTCTGATAATCTTCATTTCTACTTGGTACATTAGTAAAATGGTCACTAGGAAATACATGGTACATGCATAATATAGGATTGGGTTTTGGTTTTTCCTTGTCCTTCTTGAGTCAACTCCCCATATATACTTTTTAACAGTGGTAAATTATGATTCTATTTTAGGATTCCTCTATGACAACATATAGACAGGATTCCATGATGTGATTGTGATGAAAATCTACCCCATGAGGAGGCTTCAGTGTAGGACACTAGTTCTGAGGTGTTACCTCTGGGTGGTCCGCTGGTTGTGTCACCACCCATTGAGCAGTGGGTTGTGTTGGCAGTTCAGGCCGAGGATGCACATAGGCTGAGTTCACTACTTGAATTCCAAAGGTAGTGACCTTTTAGGTATTGGGGTGATCCATACCCCCAGGCAGTAGATGACTGGTTGAGTTAGTCACTCATGTTTCCCACTTAGTGAGGAAATATCCCGATCAGATGGTGGTCCTAACGTCAATCCATATATAGGGTTCGATAGGGAGATAATGGAGTTTGGTGATACAGTCTTAAAATTAGGTGACGCTCACTTGGTTGGATTTCGATTGGATCTTTAGGGAATATTTTTACCCATCCATATTGATATCAGTGTGTATCCATGAGCTTTTATAGCTTCAACCGGATAACATTACTATGGAGGATTTTTTAGAGAGGTTCACAGACCCATCATGATACTCCATGGATATGGTTTGAGATCCATTTTCCACAGTACAAACCTTCATGTAGGGATTGCAATGAGATATCATGGCATATGTGATTCCACTATGCATTCCCACCTATGATGGAGGGCTGGATCAAACTTTGGTGGAAGAGAGTTTCTTGGCTGAGGTACAGTCACGAGGATGAGGTATCTACAATAGTTAGTAGACAGAAGGTGATAGGATCATATAATAGAAGGTATACCCATTATCAGACCTAAGAAAGTAGTCATATAGAATATAAGAAATGTCAGGGATCATGTCTATAACAGGAGAAGCACGATTATGATTACTACAGCCGGGGATATCTCGCTAGAAATTTTCTGACCCGTCATGTTGCTGATAGGGAATCGGTCAATAGACTGCCTTAGTAGAGACAATTCTTGGAGTAAGAAGTTCCACAAGGTATAAGACAATGAGGGGGAGATGATGGAGTAGCATGAGGGGGAAAGAAGTTCGAGGTGTTTCCACCACCACCCCTTGGTGGTCCACACTATGCTCAAGGATTTAGAGGATGCGGGAGAGGAAAGCTACAGGTTGTAAAGGCTTTTGACCCTAAATATCCAAGGATGAATAGTGGTACACTCTTTTTTCCTTTCTACTTTATATTATAGAAATTATTAGACATTTTAGTGAGGTACTCTTACTCTTTCTTATTATTTATTGAGCTTTAACCAAGGTGATGTGAAGCATCGGTAGGTTCCCATGTTGGTAGTTATGACATAGGTCCCAATAGTAGCCAATGTGTGTTTGGGTATCCTTTTTTTGTTAGTACCCTCATGTTTTTTGTGTCATATTTGCACAGGACACGTTCAAGGAGGATGTGGTGCAGTTTGACGTAGCTTTGGACTCATGAAGAAGAATGATGCTTTCACCACTGAGATTTATTTTTGTGATGTGACCAAAACCATGCGGGCAAGTTAGTTCTTCCCAAAGAAGACTTTATCAAGGTGTGGTGGGTGAGATCCTTATACTTGCATTTTCAGGTTGAGGTTATGCGATGGAGTGTCAGAGTAGGTCCTAGAATTTCCAATAGAGTTTCTCTTCTTGAACCTTTTTTCTTAGAATCCCTGGTAGAGGGAGAGAATTTTTTAGAATCATTCTATAGTGGAAGGGTAAGACCCTACCGTGTTTTTGTAGTGTGTTTTGATTTCATACCATCCATACTCAATTGGTATGCCACTAGTGGGTGTGGTAGTGTTTCTATTTTGGCGAGCTGTGTTGTAGCTGGGGGTTTGTAGAAGAAGGACCTAGTAAGACCCAGTGTTTACTCTTGGGAACCCCAATTTTGTTCGTGAATACCCTCATGTGATCAGTGTCAACATTGAATGAAATACACTTAAGGAGGTTTTGAAATACTTCATCCAGGGGGTATGTGAACAATGGAGTTATGTCGGTATCTACGTTAGGTTAGCGAGGTGGTGTGTCTCTAGACCCCGTGATTGTCGATGGACCATGGTGCTTGGTGATTTTCACCTATCACAGCTAAAAGGACATGTACTACTTTTTTGCGCAACATATCCTAGTTTGAGATAGATGTAATAGTGGTTTATATTTGGTGTTTCTAGTGAGTGTGTGCATGGAAGTGGCACGAGAACCCTTGGTGAGATCTCTGTCCTGGGAGTCCATTGGAATGATCAGTTTCTTCCCATGTTCTTAGGATTTTGCTTTTTGGGGATGAAAATCCCTATGGTGGGGAGAATTTAATGAATTAGGTTTTGAACCATAAATCTTTTTTATACTCCTAATAATATTTACGAATAAGGGTGTTGAGTCAGTATGGTGATATTAAAAATATTAAATACACTTTTTCCCGCACACGTAGTTTCAATTGAAAAGAGGAATAACTATTGTACAGAGTATCAGATCAGATTTATAAGGTCGCGATTGATTCAAAGATGTCTTTTTTGACCTATGTGTGACCTAAAGTTGTCTACACTGAGAGTTTTGTTTGGAGGTGAGTCGGCGGGGCATTATGAGGTGGGTTAATTAATTAAATAAAAATTTAACTAAACATCCTAACCTAATCCCCCACCCTCCCCACATATTGGGCACACAACAAAACCAAGGGGATCCCTCTCTTCTCCTTCTCCTCTTTTCCCTTTTTAGAAATGATGAACCAATTCCAAATAAATGAAGCACGGTGTCATCGATCTTTGTTTCTGACACAGATCATCATCCGATCGAGGAGCAGCAGTATCCGAGCATCGTTCATCACCCAAATCTTCAGTGTTTCTCCATCGAGGTAGGTGGATTTTATTTTTCACCAATCAACTTTTTTATGCAATGTTTTAAGGTTATAGATCCCAAATTCATTTTCTAGAGATCACTTCTAGGTAGATCTGCAGGTTTCAAGGTAAACCAGGGTAAATTGGGGGTTTTTTGAGATAATTCCCAACTAGAATTGCCATCTAACAGTGTTTAGTCCAGTGATACATGTTGTGTAAGTCTTCCTGTTTGGAGAATATGATATTTGGGATCTACACACCATGTATAGGGGTTACATTCCAGGTAGTTCCTCAAACTGTGTGACCATGGTACATGGAATGGGTTAGTCATGTAAAACGACATGGTCATGTACTAACAAATGGCCAAAGTACATGGACATTGGGATGGTACATGGACATAGGAAAACTAAATTTAAGGTGTTTTTTTATCCTGAACACACCATTTAGTATGGGATACACAGCATGTAAGGGACACATGTGGTTGGTCTGTGTAGAAGAGGAACACAACCAGGGGGCAGGTGAAGAGGGACACAGTGTGTACCATCACTACACGCTGTGTACCCCTACATGGGTTGTAAAACCATGTAGTTAGTATACATGGACATGTTCTTGGGAAGGATTACATGTTCTGTATACCCCATTGCACTCCATGTACTCCAAGTATATTTTCCTGAGATCTTACACCTTCCATATATTCTTCTCTGGGACTCAGATTCAGGATTGTGAATAGCCTATCCCGAGTGGTTTTCTATGTATAATGTGATGGTGTCTTCCATTATGACCTATGTGGTATGAGGTGGTATAAATCAATAAATAATCTTGTGAAGTTATGCTAATTTTATGGTTCAAATCAGTGTGGTTCGTGAAGAGAGATGTCGTGATTGGTACTCTCATGTGCCTTTAGGGCACGAGTTTCCCTTACCTCTCTGATTTGGTAGAGATGGGACTCCCCATTTTTTGGTGTGGGTTTGTTATATTTGGTTAGTTTCTTCCAGGTATATCACTCCCCTAATAGACAATGGCATGGGTTCCCCATGATTTTGGAATAACTAGACAATGCTACCCTGATGTGTTAGTGCGCAGGACCTCCATACTCATTGGAAGGTAGAGTATGTACTCTCCTGTTGGACAAGGGTGCAGGTCCTCTATCCATGGAGTTGGTACTCCCCTATTGTACCAAGGAGCGGTTCCTCCATATATGACGTATAGATATAGTTTTCACTCCCCTGCTATGTTAGGGTGTGGATCCTCTATCCTAGGAGTTGGTACTCCCTTGTCGTTCCAGGGTGTGGGTCCACAATATGTGTTCTTCTGGTAGAGTTGGTACTCCCCTATCCTTCCAAGTAGTGCGTCCTCTATCCTAGGGTCATTAATCCCCTACTGCATTAGGTTAAGGGTCCCCCATAGTCATCGAACTGGTAAATTATCACTCCCCTATCATTCCAGGGTGTGGGTCCTCTAGCCACATAGTGGTACTCCCCTACCGATTTAGGGTGCATGTCCTCTATTCACAGAGTTGTACTCCCTTGACATATTAGGGTGAGGGTCCTCCATTATCTTAGTATTAATACCCTATCATTATAGGGAGTTGTTCCTCACTTAAAAACTATTACTCCCCCATATTTATGTAGTAGTGGGGAGTGGGTCCTCTATTGGAGTTTGATCTCCCTCATCTCTGAGTATAGTTATGAGGAGAGGGCCCCTCCAATAGATACAATAGGTTCCTAGATATGAGTTTGTGCTCCCTCAGTGAAATTTTAGAGACCCATTTTTTGCCTTGTAAGACTTTAAAATATTTAGACATATATTTCTAGAGCTAGGAGCTGAGACGACATGTGATTCTGAGGCCCGGTGTGCCTGAAATAAATAATACAAAAATATTAAGTTTTTTATACTATGCACATTATAGAAATGGTATATCTATCAAATGGTTGATCGGATAAAAAATATGAGACCAAATTTTGGTCCGGAATGCGGTGTTTACACTAGGAGCGATATGAAATATATCAGCCCGGGACGTTCTGACCCCTCACTCATTAGAAATACATTGAATGGATGAATTAATTTATTAATTCATTCATTTAATAGCTCAAACCCAAATAAATCTAAAACGGAAACTCATATTAGAAATATAAGTCCATGGGTGAGTCCAGAATGTGGTGCTTACCCAAGGTGATGCATAAATTTTGTTGGTGTGGGATTTTTGTGAGAAAAGTCACCCATGGTTAAAATCATAAATAAAATAATTAAATTTAATTATTTTACCCCTGATGCCAAAAACAATATCTTTAGAATGGGGACTCATATTGAAAATATGAGACCACCATTAAGTTCGGAATGGGATGTTTTTTCTAAGTGCGACATAAAAAGAGGGGCATTGAAATTTTGGATTGCATGCTGAGTGGGACTTCTATAAATAGAAGTTCAAGAGTTATGGGTTAGGGTTAGCCCAAATCCTCTCCCTATTTCCTCTCTATCTCTAAACCATTATTCGTCTATTATTCGTCTAATTGAGGAGAGATCTCCACCGGAACCTTGGTGGATTGAAGCAGGATTGCAGGGGATAGGTAGGCAACGATAAACAGATCAATCAAGATAGGATTTACCTCATTTTTATATTCTGATTCAGTTTTTATTTTTATTATCCATTTCATTTCCTTTTTAATTGTATTTATATTGTCAAATAATTGATGGCTAGATTAACTTGACCATCAATTTCTATTTGGAACCCCATTCTTCATTCGTTCTCTGCAGATACCCGCTATGAATTTTCTAACTCATCAACCGATCATCCAATCATCGATCAGAGGAAGGTTACGTGAATTTCTTATTGAATGGATCACAGATATGTTCTCAGATCTAGAATTGGGTAGAAGAACGAGTCATGGTGGTCCATGGAAGGGACCACTGAAGCAAGGTCGTCCGACAGCGGTGGCCGTAGAGGGTGGAACGACGTGGTGTCCTAACACTGCAACAGTGCGTTGGGATGAGGAGATGATGATGGAAGGGGTTCAGGGGATGGCGTTTGAGGTGGAGGAGGCTGAAGTGGTGAAGCTGACAAGCTAGGAATGATGAGGTTAGCAGGCCAGTGGAACCACAGCTAGCGTGCTTAGTCAGGGGACCAAGATCTGGGAACCATAGGGGGGATGTCCGTAGACGCGATGCATGACTGGGCATCTCGAGGCGGTCAACTGAAGTGAGGTGGAGTTCCCGTGGACCACGGTCTAGTGGTAGGTTGGGCGAGGAGAATGTGATTCGAGCTGTGCGGCTAGGTCATGGGCTGGCGGAGTGGACCTGGCTGGTCGGGGTGGGTCGACCCAGGTGGAGTAGTCCGTTCAGAATGGGATGGACCTATTCGATCTGGCTGATATAGATTTAAAAAGTTGTATCTCCTAAATGGAATGTCTAATTGACGCATCATCTATGGCCACACATCCCTCTCAATGAGATGGACCTTTTTAGAATAGTTTGGTACATTTTCTATTTTTAGGGAGTTGTTTAAATGAAATTCCTAAGTTTAAATAATAATAATAAAAATATTATTATTAAGAAATCTTGTAACAAACCAATCTTCTAAATGGAATTTCTTCTTGATGCACCATCAGCAGCAGCACAATGGCGTGATCCTTATAATTTGTTTTAGGAATGAGGCATGGGCCCCACGTGACCCTTCTCAACCAAAATGCAGTGACTTGTGACGTTTCCTTCAGATGTCCATTTTTGGCATATAAGTTGTTGATCTTGTGTGTTTTTTTCGCAAGGATCACAATGGTGTGATCCATTTGAACTTACAGAGCCCTCTTTGTGATCTCATTAAATATAGAAATATGAAAGGAATATCAGTGGAAGATATTTTTTGATGTGTTTGAAGAGAACCCACAGTTTGGGTCAACCTCGACTCTTGTGAGAGTGGACAAGACGTATGAAGAGATACAATCAAATTTTTTGGGGCTGCTTGAGGAGGCATGTTAGAAAAATTGCATCTCTATCCTTCATATCAACAATGAGCATCGTGCACCTTTAGCCTATTGGCTAGGCATCTCGTGTACTCTAAGATTACACTAACATTTTTAGGGGTTCTTGATCATAGTTTAGTATCTGATAATGTCTAGGTACATAGACATGTGATGATGCAAGGCCACATGATGTGTGGTCCCCACATGCACAGTTTACTACTTTTTGAATTCTTCTATCTCTCATAACTCCTTCTTCTGATCTTGGATTTTACATTTGAGTATCCTATCCTGAGTGTTTTTTAATAGTACATGATGGTGACCTTCATAGTGTCTTTCGAGTTATGATTCAAGGTGTTCCTAGAGTGACTCCTATCTAGGGTGGAACCCGATGACTGCAGTTGTGTTCTTCCAAGAGATACCATCTAGTAGGGATGGCCAGTGTTCCTCGGTGTTTTCAAGAGGTACCATCCAACAGGGATGGCTAGTGTTCCTCAATGATTTCTAAGAGGTACCATCTAGCAGGTATGACCAGTGTTCCTTAGTGATTTCCAAGAGGTACCATCCATCAAGGATGGATAGATTTCATCGATGTTTTTTTGAGAGGTACCATCCAGTAGGGATGGCCAGAGTAGTTCTGGGTTTACCTCCAGTTGGGCTCAAAAGTGGTCCCCAATGGCAGTTCCATGTTTCCCTCTAGCTGAGATGGGTAGTGGGTCCCATCGAAGTCTCTTTCTAGGAAGTACCCTCCAGCTGGGCTAGGTAGTGGGTCCTCATCGACTATCAGAGTGGAATTCACTTGACACACTGGGGTGTGAGTCTTCTATGATGACTATCAGAGTTAAATCCCCCCAATGCATCAGGGTGTGGGTAGCCTCTGCGACTACTATGAGAGTGGAATCCCCCTAACATACTAGGGTGTGGGTATCCTCTACTTTGGGTATACACCTCAGATATGTGGAACAATGATGAGATATGTTTGACGTACCTTTGGGCTCTCAAGAAAGAGGGACACTTTTCCCACCATGACGTGTCCTTGTGATGCGGCCTAAATTTGTGAGGGCAAGACAGTGCTACCCAAATCGGATTGTATCAATGTGCGGTGATTGAGACCATTTGACTTGTAGTTGAGAGAATACATGTGGGATTATAGGCATTGAAGGTTACTTATGGTAATATTGGCTACTCACTTTCTTGGGCTTTTCCTGCACTTAGTGTTCCCTTGAAAAAGATAGACAAGTTGATCATGAAATCAGAGTAGCTTAGGGATACATGGTCTTAGACTGCGTGCAATGGTCATAGATTAGGGTTTAGGGGAGGTAATCTCCCAAATACTTTACTTTCTTCACCTATTACTGGGTTGTGGAACTTTTCTAGTTGGGAAAGTATTTTTCCCCTTTCACTTTCAATTTACATTTCTGTACTTGTACTGTTTAGAGGTCAATGCATGTTTGTGGTTTCTATATAGTTGTGTTGTATCTTATTTCCATTTTTACTCTATACTTTTTCATTGAGTTGGATGCATGTGTGTGTACAATTTCATAGGCAAATGCCTCCCCAAATTTTTTGTGCCTTCGGCGCTAGTCGCCAACCCATTGATTATGGAGGCGGGCTTGGGGTTGTCTCAGATCGAGCCCCAACATGGGTCCGCTCGTGAAAAAGTGGTATCAGTGAAGGTTTGACCCTTGGGAAATTGTTAGGACATTCACCTAATAAGGTATTGGTTGGGTTTAGGGAAACTGTGTTGAAGTGTCTCGAGAGTGACTCTTAGGCATGGGAGTCTAGTGATGGTACAAACAGACAACATATCCATTCACCAGGACCCTGATAACCTGCTCATAACCTCGGCACCCTAAGACACTTTTTGTAGGGAAAAATGGTACATGCATCATATAGGATGGTGTCTATAACTATCCTTCTTAATTCAGCTACACATTTTTCTTGATATATATATATTCTCATCTGACTGTGGTACTCCTTGATAACATTTAGGATGTATCCACGATGACAGCCAAACATGATACTAGCTCCAATTCTTGACGACAAACCTGTGATCAATGAGGTCTCAGTTTAGGACCTATCATGTGATCCCATTCCTTTAAGTGGGTAGGTAGTAGCACCACCACCTATTGGATAGTAGATATCCCTATTAGATAGGGCTGAGAACATGTGTAGGTTGAGCGCACTTCACAAGTCCCAGCGATAGAGACCTTTGAGGTTCCGTGGTGAGCCAGACCCTCATAAATAAGAGGTTTGGATAGATTCGGTGGTATACCTCTTCAGGATTTCATGGAAACCGACATATTATATGGTGGATTTAGCAGAAATCCTTTTCCATGGATTAACAAGATGTTGTTGGAGCTTGGTTACTCATATGCAGAACGAGTCCGAACTATTGTGGGGTGAATTCTAGTAGTTGTTTCGTGAGGAGTACTACCCCTCCTACATGAACTCCATTCAAATTCAGGAGATCATTCAGTTTTAGTAGGGAGGGATGAAGGTGAAATAGTATGTGACTGGGTTTACAGACCTTTCACACTACTCTCTGGACATGATCCATGATGGATAATTCTAAGAACGGAAGTTTTAATAGGGACTCTGTAAAGATATTTATGTTTTCTCAATACCCTTGTGCATTCCCACCTATGCTGGGGTGATGGATCAGGAACTAGTGATAGAGAACCTTCTGTCATATGGATGCTATATAGTTGGTTGTGGTAGTGGGGGAAATAGAGCTGAGACGTCTTCAGCAGCTAGCAGGCACCGGTCGATAAGATCTAGATGCAGGAGGCCTCCCCATAATTGGTCTTAGGAACACAATCGTATGGGGCTGAGTAAGTACAGAGTACATGGATATCCTAGGTAAGGTTGATTTTATGCTTGTGATAGGTGAGGTCACATGGTACATAACTACTTGACCAAACATGATGAGAACACAAGGTAGGCAGTAGGTGGACCACTAAGGTAGAGGCAGCACCGTGATCAGGGTGGTCCCTAGGGAATTGGTGCAGGAAGAGGAGCAGGGGAATTTAGAGGTGGGGGTGATGTTATGAGGTCTTTCAACCCCCTCCAGGTGGCCCACATCATGATCAGGAAGCTGGAAGCTAGGGCAACAAACAACCACCATCTTTGTATGTATAGAATCCTACAGATCATGATATGATAAGAGGTATGCCTAGTGCCTTTTTCTACTTTCTGCAATATAACTTGTTAGAAACTGTGTGAAGTACTGTTTTCTCCCTGCTCCTTGGTTGAGGTTTTATCGAGGTGACACAGGACTTCGATGAAACCCTGTGTTGGTGTTGTTCAGTGTAGCTTTGAATGAATGAAAAAGATGGGTACTTCACCCACCAAGACACGTTTTTGTGGAACTAGAAAAACTGTGAGGGTGAGTCAGTGCCACCCAAAGTGGATAGTATCGAGGTGTGGTGGAAGAGTCCCTATGACATGTGTATTAAGGGAAAGGTTGTCTGATGGAGTGTCGGAGTAGGTCCTAGAATTTATAGTGGAGTTTTACTGCTTCTCCTCCTTTATCTTTATATTCCACTAGTGGGATTAGTAGAGTGCCTATTTTAGGGATTACTCTCCTTCCAAGAGGGTCGAAGATGTGTGGGGTATGCCATGTTCTTTCCGTGTATAGCCTCTTGTAGTTGAATGAGTTTACTCACCTGCCTTGTTCGTTCGTACCTTGCATTATCAACATCAAGCCTTGATACTACAATTATTATGTACAAGTTGAGGTGATGGAGACCCCATGAATAGAACAATGCAACTCACTATTTGGTTCTGGTAGCGGTAGTCTTCACCCATGATAATGTGTTGATTCTACCTTCTTGGAGAGCGCTTTGTGGTTGTGTAGAACACCAAAGTCTCAGGTATGTATTCACCCAGAGAGACTTGAACATAAGGTGGAAACACTAGTTGAACTTTCTACAGGACTACGACTTCGAAATAGTCAAACGTTTTAAAATATTCCCTTAGCAGGAAGTCCCAATATCACCTAGTTTGGGAATCTTCAAAGTAGTTAGCTTCCCCATATTTGACCCTAGTGGAGCAGGAGGGAACAACTTTTCTTCAGTTGATGGTATTGACACCTTAACTTCTTGAGCATCTAAGAGATTCTCAGTTGAGTTATGTCAACTGTGCAATCTTGCGTAACCTGATATCCATGGGTGTTTAACCAGATGGATATTCTGAAGGAGGGAATCATGAGACCCTATTTTAGGGTCAAATAGTGATACCAAACATGATGTTGGATGTAGAGGTACAACCGGGGAGGGAAACTATCCCCTGAGTTTCTTAGGGCCTTTCGAGACCATGAAAGATATGGCGTGGTTGACTACCGGCTTTACCTACCCCCAATTGATAGAGTTGGTGTACACCATCTCCCATGTGTCGTAGCTGAGTAGATGCATTCATGATCCTATACACATCATCGACAGGTGCATACCTTATGAGGAAGGACCATCCCTTTGGTTCACGTGTTGTGCCAACATGGTAACATGTAGGTCTTCCTGGTAGTGGGAGAGTCGAGTGTGAGCTCGGTATCCTGAGTAGTTTTCCCCTAGTTTTTCTTTTCATGGAATAAATATTTAAGGAGGGAATGATGTAGAGACCCATTTTCGGCCTTGTAAGACTTTAAAATAATACTACATATATTTCCAAATCTAGACACTGAGATGACATGCGATTATGAGGCATGGTCTTCCCGAAATAAATTATACAAAAATAGTAAGTGTTTTTGTAATATGCACAATATGGAAATGGGATATATATTAAACGGTTGATTGGATTAGAAATCTAAGACAATAGATGAGTTTGGAATGTGGTTTTTACCCTAGGAATGACATAAAATATATCTATGTGAGACATTTGAACCCCTCACTCATTAGTGGTATGTTAAATGGATGAATTAATTTAATAATTAATTCTTTTAATAGATCAAACAAAAATAAAACACAAAATGTAACTTGGATCAGAAATATGAGGCCATAGTTGAGTCTAGAATGTGGAATTTACCCTAGTTGAGGCATAACATTTGTGGACACATGACTTCTGTGAGAAAAGTCTCCCAGGGGAAAAATCATAAATAAAATAATTTTATTTATTTATTTTACCACTGAAACCAAATAAAATAACATTCAAACAGAGACTTAGATTGTAAATCTGAGACCATCGTTGAGTTTTTAATGGGGTGTTTTTTCTAAGCGTGATATAAAAAGAGGGGGCACAGAAATTTCAGATTCTACGCCAAGAATAACTTCTATAAATAGAAGTTCATTAATTTAGGATTGGGGTTATCCCTAATCCTATCTCTCTATCCTATATCTCTCTCTATATATATATCTCAATCATTACTCATTCTTTATTCATCAAATCGAGTAGAAATCTCCACCAAAACCTTGGCGGATCGAAGAAGGACCACAACAAATGCATCGGCAGCGATAAATAGATCAATCGAGGTAGGATTTACCTTGTTTTTAAGTTCTGATTTAGTTTCTATTTTCATTATCCTTTTAGTTTCCTTTTTAATAGTATTTATATTGTCAAATAATTGATGGTCACATGAACACAACCATCGATTTTTTTGGAACCTCGTTCTTTGTCCATTTTTCACGGATACCCGCTATCAATTTTCTGACACATTAACTGACTGTCAGATAGTCGATCAGAGGCAGAAGCTGTGAAGGTCTCATCTAATGGATCACAAATGTGTTATTGGATCCAAAATCGGGTATTTGGTTGAGTTGATATGGTCTATATAAGTGACCATCAGAGTAAGGATGACCAATGGTGGAGGTGCGCGGTGGCCACAGAGGGCAGCGCGACAGGGCGGCCTTACACTACGACGGTGTGATGGGATGAGGAGTCGATGAATATGGTGTCAAGAGGCTAGTGTATTAGGCGGAGGAGGTAGGAGTGGTGTGGATTGAAAGTTGGGAACAGCGAGGTCGGCAGGCCAAAGGAACCGCCAGTGGGCTCAGGCGGGGAAACAAGATCTAGGAACCGCAGGGGAGGGGGGTCGACTGTTGACGAAGGGTGCGATTAGGGGTCATGAAACTGTCAGTAGACGCAGGGTGGAGCAACCTAAGGGATAAATCGAGTGGAATGTCAGGATAGGATACGACCACTAGTCTAGGAGAACGCGGTCTAGTAAATGCTACTAGGCTGCGAGCCGACAAAGTGGATCAACCTCACCAGGGTGGGCCGACGCTGGTGGAGTGGTCTGACCAAAATGGGCTAGACCTGTTCGATCCAGCCGATACAACTTTAAAAAGATATGTCTCCTAAACAGTTCTTCTGATTAAAGCACTGTCTGTGGACACACATCCCTATCAATGAGACGGAGCCTTTTAGACCAGTTTGGGACTTTTATGATTTGGTTTTAGGACTCGGTTAAACGAAACTCCTGAGTTTAAATAATAATAATAAAATTATTATTATTAAGAAATATTATAAAGGAACTATCATTAAAATGGAATGTGTTTTTGATGCACTATCAATGGCCTTGTGACCTTGGTCTTTCTGTAGAATTTTCAAGAATACTCTCAGGATCTTAAACTAAAGATGAGGTGCAAGCTCCATGAGGCCTAGTTTTCACGCTTTGCGATGAAATGAAACTTTTTCACCGGGTATCTATTTTGGACGAATGAGTAGTCCATCACATATGTTTTTTCATGAGGATTTCAATGGTGTGATCTATATAATTTGTTTCAGCACTATGGCTTGGGCTCCACGTGACGCTTCTCAAGCAAAATGTAGTGACTTGTGAATTTTCCACCAGATGTCCATTTTGGGAAAATAAGTAGTCAATATTGCGTATTTTTCTACAAGGATTACAATAGTGTGATCTATTTGAACTTAAAAATCCTTGTTCATGATCTAATTAAATGTAGAAACATGAAAGTAATATCGATGGATTATAATCTTGACGTTTTTGAAGAGAACCCATGGTTTGGGTGAACCTCAAATCTTGTGAGAGTGGAGAAAATGTATGAAGATATACAGCCAAGTATTATGGATCTATTTGAGGAGGTGTGTTAGATAAATTACACATTTTTCCTTCATATAGATAATGAGTATCATGCGCTATTTAGCCTATTGTCTTGAAATGTCATGTACTCTAAGAGTACACTGACTTGCTTAGTGGTGTTTGATCATAGTTTAGTACCCGATAATGGCTAGGTACATGTCCTGGTGATGAGGTGGGTCCACATAATGTGTACGCCCCCCATGCTTCATGTACTAATTTACAAATTCTTTTTTATCTCACAAATCCTTCATCTAAACTTGGATTTTGGCATTTGAGTAGCCTGTCCAGATTGTTTTTCTTCATAGTACGCGATGGTGACATCCATAGTGGATTCTGAGTTTGGTGAGAGATGTTCTGGGAGTGAAGCCTATCCGAGGTAGAACCTGATGACTGCAACAACGTTCTTCTGAGAGATACAATCCAATAGGGATGGATAGTGTTCCTAGGTGATTTCTGAGAGGTACCATCCAACAGGGATGATTAGTGTTCCTTGGTGCTTTCCAAGAGGTACCATCCAGCAGGAATGGCCAGAGTAGTTTCGGGTTTACCTCCAGCTGGGCTAGGAAGTGATCCACAATGGCAGTTCTAGGTTTCCCTCCAACTGGGCAGGGCAGTGGGTCACATCTAAAACTCTTTTCGGGCATTACCCTCCAGCTTGGTTGGGTAGCGGGTCCCCATCAACTTTCAGAGTGGAATCTCCTTGACACACTAGGGTGTGGGTCCTCTACAATGACAATCAAAGTGGAATCCCCATGATACATCAAGGTTTGTGTAGCCTCTACAACTACTATGAGAGTGTAATCCCCCTAACATACTAGTGTATGGGAATCCTATACTTTGGGTTTACACATCATTTTTGCATCACAGTGGAAAGACGTGTTTGACGTACCTTTAGACTCTCAAGGAAGATGGACGCTTTTCCCTCCAAGACGTGTACTTGTGATGAAACCTAAAACCATGAGAATGAGATAGTGAAACCCAAAGAGGATAGTATCAAGGTTCATTTATTGAGTCCCTTTGACTTGTAGTCTAGAGAATATGCTTGGGATTCTAGGAATCAATGATTACTTCTAGGACAGTTGGCTACTCACATTCTTGGGATTTTCCCACACTTGGTGTGCCCTTGTAGATGACAGATAGGTTGATCATGACTTCAGAGGAGCTTAGGGATACGTGATATTGGACCACATGAAATGGTCCTAGATTAGAAATCGAGATTCATACTCTCCCATCTACTATACTTTCTTAACTTGTTGTTGGGTTGTGGCACTTTTCTAGCTGGGTGTGTATTTTTTCCCTTTACCTTTCAGTTTACTTTTATGTACTTGTATTGTTTAGAGGTCAATGTATATTTTTGGTTTATATATAATGGTGTTGTATCTTATTTCCCTTTTTCCTCTACATGTTCTCATTGAGTTGGCTACGTGTGTGTGTGTGTGTGTGCAGGTTCATAAGTAAAGGCCTCCTTGAGTTTTTTGTGCCTTTGACGCTAGTCGCCAGCCCATGGCCTATGGATGTTGTCTTGGTGTAGTCTTGGCTTGAGCCCTGGCATGGGTTGGGTCCTAATAGAACTGAGTTTTGGGACACTTCATATAGTAGCGATTATGGTTTCATGGGTTAGTTAGGAGATAATACCTCGTCGAATATGGGGAAGTGGTGAGGTGTGGTTCCCTCTGTTCTCTCTCTTTAGAGAGAATCCACGTGGTGCATAGTCTGAGTAGTGATCCCTCAATTGTGTGCAGTGCTGAGGAGTGGGACTCTTCACTTGGGTTTCCTTAGCTTGAAATGGGCATAAGGTAGTGATGGAAGGAACTCTGGTGTTGGGAACTGGAGCTAAAGATAATATGTTCCTCCCAATAGAGCACATTCTCTCAAATGTACAATTAGAAACAATAGGGTTTCTTCTGATGGAGTGTAACTTTTTAATCGGTTCCATCTAGAATAGATGATCTCAGAGATTGTGTTCTCCTAGTTTTATGTGTTACATTTAGATCCTTTATTAGAAATCGTGTTTCTATCCATGAGGTCGAAACCTTATGAGACTTGGTGTCTAAAATGAGTATAACTGGGTATGTTTTTTGGGGGTCCTTGCAGTCTTGTCACATGTCTGGGTTGAAACCCCTTGTAGACTGAGTTGTCTCATCATGTAAAACTGAGTATAATTAGAGATAGAGTTTCTCTCTTGATTGGGTTCCCTCTGGTTAGGTCGATAAGACAATTTCCTTTTAGTTTCTCCCTTTTCTTTTGGGATTTTTGTGGGGTGCCTACTGAGTATTTTTATAATCACCCCTACAAGGGATTTTCCCACACATTTTTCATCTTGTGCATACCATAAGACATTCGACGGAGTCTCTGAAGGACTTGGGGTAGGTAGATCTTAGTGAGAGAGACCAACCAAGGTGTTTACCGGAGGTGGGCCGAGGAGCTTTCTGGATGTTTTATTTGATAGTAATCCCCTCCTTTTGAAAATGTTGGGAGATTTTAAAATTATCTTTGGGGGTGTTGTTTTTTCATTTACTCTTTCAGTACTTCTATTTTACTCTGACTTGGGATATATGTATGAATGCATTTTAGTTTTCCATCTTTTTATATCTCTATATTGTTGTATTGAGGTGTTTGTGGGTGTGTGTGTGTGTACAAGTAATTTAGGAAAATTCCTCTTATATATGTGATATGCCTACTCGATTCCAGTCTCCAGCTCCTATCCTGTTGAAGGCGGGATTAGGGAGTTTTTTCGTAGGCCCCATTAGGCCAGTTCATGATAATTATCCCTCGGGATGTGTATAAAACATGGGTGCATCATCCCACTCTAGCAGTGGATAAAGTTGGTAGGGTTCCCACCCAAGGCTGGTCGGATATATAATGAAGTGATTTGTGTTAACTGGGTTGGTTATCATACATTGAAATTTTCATATACTCATATATATATAGGTTTTATCTAGGGACACCACTGGTGGTGGCCTTCTGATCTCATAATCACACCCTTAATGGACCATCAAGATGTGTGTGGACTTTTTGATATGTTATATAGGAATGATAAATGTACCTAAAACCAAATCATAGTTGGATGTTGGTGAAGTTTATTGATGATGGGTCATCGAATGATTTTGGATCGGGACTAGGTGGATCCTCTATTTCAATCTAGTTTTTTCTTCTTTTTAAAAAAAATATATTTGATTGTACTATGGGTGGTCTGGGTTATCCTTGTATGGTTCGTGTGATATTGGAAATATTCATTTTACATACTATGTGATATATCTATGGATTTATTCTTAAGGTTATGTTTTTATTTTTAGTTATGTATATTAATTATTGTTATAGTTTTATATACATTGGGTATAGTCTCAACATTTTCACCTATTAGGACAATGCTACTAGTTAGAAGTCTCTAGTGTATGAGGATGCATTCCTGAGGTCAATGGATCACTAGATCAAGTTCCATTTTGGTGATCTAGTTCCGTGATGATATATAGTTGTATCTGAGCAAGGTTATTATAGTGTGAGACTGAGAAGGTTTCTATTTTATTATTTAGGGTAATTTATATGGATATATAGATATTTTTTGACACTTAGAAAGGATTTCATATTGTGTACTTTTCCAAAAGAAGTGTGGTATGAAGCCCAAGTCTCTTATGGAATTGGGAATTTTGATTTATTTGTTTTTATTAAAATTTATTTATTTGTGTACATAAATATAACATAGTATGTTGTTGATTGTGGTTTTGACTCTTGGACCTGAGAGGTAAGAGGTATCACTCTTTCATCATTTTAGGTATATAGGGATCACATGACAAGAATGTGCCAAATTTTTATTATTATGTTGTCTCTTGAAAAAGGGGTTTAGTTTTTTAATGTTAAGTTCCCTAGACCCACACTCCCAAGTATGGTGCTAAAAACACATTATTTAAACACTAGATTTGATACAAAGTGATATAAAATATTTATTTACATAATTTTAATAAGTTAAACATTACATATCATAATAATTTTACATTCCTAATAATATAATGTTTAGTGTTTTTTATGACTAGCTACATAAGAAACTTATTATACAACACTTTTTGAACTTCCTCCATAATTGAGCCACACTATACTCCCTTATAGACTTAGAATAAATTATAATCATCTTCATAACTTGGGGAAAATAAACATAAGAAAATGGTGAACTCGAATGCTCAGTAAGGGAAAAATTTTCAATATGTCATACAAGGCTAGATCATAATAATATGAGAATACACCACATGGGAGAAATTTCTTTTTAAAAATAACGTGGAAAAATAATATTTCTCCATTAGTCATGATATAAGTACATATATTATCAATGAACAAAAATATACCATGGAAAAATGTTATGGAATCCAGAGATAATAAATATGATCCATGGAGCATAATCATGAGTATATGGCATGAATATGTAACATACACTAGAAATATAGAATAAATAACTTTTGAGAAAACATTAGCATATATAAATTGTAACATTTTGAATAAAAAACATTCACACTTATTGTTGTGAATAAAAAAATTACATTCTTCTTATTGTTAAAAAACAAAATTTTCATGCTTCCATTTGTGAATAAACGAAATATCCATGCTTAACATACCAATATCATGAGATATAAATACTTAACTAGTGCATCAGAGGGTGATATAGGAACCCACCAGTCAATCATCCATATGTGTGTGTACTTTGAAAACAATCAACCGTCAAATTATAAATAACCCATGGAAATAAAAATGGGTTACACAACATTTCTAGATGGTATCACCAAAATTTTCATCAGGAATGTAAATGCTTTATATCCAAATTCAATCACCTCAAAAGAATATTTCATAACAAAATTTATAATTTGATTAATCAAAAATAACTTCCATGTAAATAAATCCTTTTGAGATAAATTCAATATAGTAGTGAAATCATAAAATATTTTTGATAAAACAATTTTATCTTTAGCATAAAAGAAGATGTTACAGTCACTTTGAAAATTTATTATTAAAAATATGAAGTGAAAACTTTTGAAAAATATTAACTTCTAAAAACATACTATTAATAGTGGATCCTTTAAAAACAAATAAAGGTTTCAAAAAGGTAATGTGAAAACACTTTGAAAACAGTAAATTTTAAAAATAATATTTAATAATAGATCCTTGAAAAATTAAAAATGGTTTTAAAAAGGTGATGTAAAAACATTTTCGAAAATGGTACTCTTTATAATAATATTCGGTAATAGAGATTTTAAAAGGCGTAAAGGTTATCAAAAATGAATTTGGAGTGGAAGATAAAAAATTTTATTTTTAAATGACAGAAAACCTTGTGATTATTTTGAAATAACTTTATTGAAAACCCGTATCCAAAAAGAGTGAAAAAATGTTTCTTTTTAAAGGAGAAAAAAATAAATATGAAGCTTGAATATCTTCTATGGTATTTTCATAAAAAAATTAGTATTTATTAAAAAATTATGAATAATTGTTTTAATAGGTTAGGAACATTTGATATTTCTTAATATTTTTTTTTGAATTTTATAGAGGAGGTGAGGAATGTTTCCTTAACTTTTTGAATATAATTTATTACAAAGTTATATTATGTTGAGTCATTATTCAAAGTTTCCAACATTATGAAAAATCTTATGATCTAATCTTGTGATCAAATGAGACAGAATTAAAAAGTTTACCTGACGCACTTTACTAGATGAATATTATTGAACGCAGATTTTCAGACATATTTCTTCAGATATAAGGTGACCAGACAAAGAAGTTGCTATAGTGGAGAGAGGTGAAACTTTATTACTAGATGAAAGATACAAAACAAAGACCACCAGACATTGATTCTTGACATATTAAAGTATATATATATTTACATGAAATTATTATTAATGGAGTTTTTTTAAAAAATATGGAATCAAAGTGTAATTTGATCCACCATACACATATATACGGATAGAAGTTCTAAATAAAGAGTTTCAAGAAAACCATATGCTGATTTTTATGGGTATATAAAAAAGGATAAAACGTTCATATTTGATAAATTAATTATAAATTTGGATAATTCAAAAAATGAGATGTCATAATTTTATTTTTTATATTTTCAAATGCAAAGGGAGAGAAATCCAAGTAGGGATCCAGAAAGATATGTTTCATGTAACAAAATTCTTTAAAATTAGCAATAATATAGTCAACTATATTCAGAGGCTTAAGCTTACCAGGAAGAATATTATGAGTTTTCTAAATAGATAGTTTGTTAAAAGTTAATATGATAATGATTTATGTAACATAATATATAAATTTTGAAGTTATGAAGAGCCTTGAGTTATGAAGGAAATGATTTGAGTCCATCGGATGATGAACCATCAAATAGAGAAAAGTATGAATAGTTAAAAAGAAGTGAAATGGGTGGATAAGTCACCATCAAATAGATGAGAATCATATAAACAATCATGATATCATTAGGCAAAAGATTCAATGAATTTTTTTAAGAGAGTCTGAGATAAGGTAGGATGAAAAGAAAGAGTTAGTTAGATGAATAAAATTAGAGAAGTTAAGTTTTTTCAGTAGATGAAGGAATTCCTAATGAAAAAATATCACATACATTCTATCATATGTAGTTTTATGAGAAAATTTACATAAAATTTTAAATTATCTTTTATTTAATGATGTTGAGTTGATATTCTTTTCAATTGGTATGTTGTTTAGCTGAAATAAGGAAGCGTGAATGAGTTCCTTAACATCTTAGATTAAGGAATTTAAAACGATGTTAGAATATTTTGATTCTTCATGAAAATTTAAAAATATTAAATAATTCTAAAGAATGATCAAGAAGCTTTAAGTGAGTTTTAGTTGAGCAGGAAATAAAAAATGAGTTCCCCTCTTTTTAATTTGGTAGAACATATATAAAGGAGGTGAAATTTATGACCGTACTTAACACTATTAATTCCTAGAAAAACATGACATGCTAAATTTCTTGTGATATTATTTATTTATAACTGATTTGGTTGAATAAGAGAGGAATTAGATAGAGTTTTCAGAGTTTATTATATCAGACAATATTTTGGTTCAAAGAATCTGGATAGAGTATTTTTGATAAGTGGCATCAAATAGAGAACCCTAAAGAGTTTAATAGACAAAATTTTCAAGTATATTTTGAGGTTTAATAGTTTTGTTCATAAAAAAACATAGGTTGGAAAATATACACAATTTTAGTAAGGTACACTAGATAGAGTTTCACCAGACAGAATTAGGGAATACCATATGGACATTTTCTAGATATAGTAAATTGGATGGACATTTCTAAAAAAATTATTGGGATTAGTTTAACAAAGTTTCACATATTTTTGGTGGATCAGTTATATAAGAAATTTTTTTATAAACTATTGGGAATTATTATAATCATACCTATCGGAAGATAAAAGGAATCTAACAAGATTTTTATCTGGTTATGTTCACTTATTCATAATATTTAATTTTCATGGATCTATGGGAGTCACCATGGAAAGGATGTAGGTTCTCACACTGAGGATGAACCTTGTAAATCTTGTATTTCTTCTTTATTGTCTTATATTTTCAAAATTGTGAGTTTTTTATGAAATATTAATAAGGCTGAAAACTCTAAAAAGTTGTAGGGGTAAATTTCATGGAATTGAAATTTTATAAGGATAACCACTGATTCAACCCACCCCATCTATATGGTTTCAATGATCCCGAGGAACTTAAATTTTTATACTAAGGAAGGTTCATATGTTATTTCCTTATCATAGAAAATCTCAAATCTGTGAACAAAAATGTATTCCAACATTTTATGGAAAAATTTATTGTGGTTAGAAAAATAGGATGACACCCTATATTCTAACTTTTGGACTATATTTTATTGATGAAACAATAGTTGGGTTTCCACCCATTGAGAAAAATTCTCCTATGAATTTTATTAACAAAATAAATATTGAGGTAGATTAGAAATATAGAAATATTATTATTATTTCTTTTTTAGAAAAATTATTTATGAAGGTAATGGTTATAAAAATATAAAACAAAACATGGGAAATACTAAAAATTATCATCAATGGAAACACAAAAGTGAAGAAATCAAAGTTACAAATCTTTCAAAGAAAGTTCAACGATATAAAAATAACCGATGAAGAAAATATTAATGAAAACTTTACTGGAGTTAATGATGTTTTTTGCAACATCATAGGTTTTGGATATATCTTGGAAGATTATATAATTGTTAAGAAACTCATGATAAATATTCTAGATAGGTTTGATTCTAAATTTTCTTCCTAAGAAGATAAAAAATATTTATCTCTTGAAAAATTACATGACATTTTTATTTATTATGAGATGATAAAACCACCAATATGGAAAAAGAATATCAAGGATGAAATGTATTTTTAAGTTATGAAAAGGTTTAAAATCTAAAACAATGGTTTTTATGACCTCAGTTATTAATAATATATATAATATGATGAAATGAATGAAAAAAATCATTTCTCTTAACTCTAAATTATTTTGAAGAGATAGAAAAAATATTGGGTAAAACTCCCACTTAAATTTTTTGAGTGTAGAGGAATTGAGAATTTTTATATGGACTATACTAAGATGAAATTAATTGAATATATAGATTATTATAAAGAAAAACCATGATGGAAGAGGTGGAGAAAAAATTTCAAATAAGTTAGGAAATCTTCTAGAAGTAAGAAAGTGTTCACCATAATAAATATGAGAAGTATGTTGTGTAATAAAGATGAGCATGAATCTACTGAAAAAAATTCTTTATAATATTAAAATATATATAAGTTCATAACATTATTTAAAAATTTAGTTAATAAGTACAATTCCTCAAACAATGAATAAGGAGAAGAAGGGGAAGAAACTTTTAGATAATATTAACTGAGATCAGAAATCATTTCATGTTTTGATCAAAATAAAAAAAACTCAAGAAAGAGATCAGAATGTTAAAGATGTTAATTGGAAAGAATAATAAAGGAAATATGTCCTTAAATTAGAATACAGTTATATCTAGAAGATCATAAACCTCAAACTAAAAGCTACTAAAAAATAAATATAGTGTAATATCTTGGTAAGAAACTTTCAGCTAAGGTAGATGGGGTTTTTAAAACTCAAGTGACATGTCTTAAGGTTGAAATTAACTTAAAGAATATGAGAAAAAATTTCAATGATGATTCCAAGATAAAGGATGAATCATCTAAATATACTAAGAAAACTCATTCAAAACATCAAGTGAAAACTTCACCCACTTATTGTAAAATTTCATCTGGTTTTATTAATCATTCAGGTGTTAAACAATTTTGCGAAAGATTTTTTTGAGAAAAGATGTATAAAGTCTACCAAATTGATTTTTTTAAAAATAACCTCTATAGTAATGTTTCCCTGCACTAGGATAAAAAAATAACCACAAGAAGTTACAAACCACTAAAAACATTCAATAGGTAAATATCCTAATTCTATAGAATATAAAAATTTAGTGGTTTTTATTAGTGATGTAGAATATATGAGAAAAATCTTGAAACTATTTGTGTAAAATGTCTCTCCCTATAAATAAGCATGAACTTTAGGGGATCAATAGTGGAAGAAAAGAGAGAAACTTTTCTAATACACAAGAATAATGAATGTAAAAATCAAAATACGCCAGAATGTTTCCAATGAAAAAATAGTTTGGATTCTTAAAGGATATTTATGGAAGATATAACTAATTTGGTAACATTGGTAGAGATATTTTGACAAATCTATTAGGAAAAGTTACTTATTATATAAAATAAAAGGAGTAAAAAAACAATAGAGTTTGAGAAAGAGCATTTGTTGTTGAGATAGCTCTAAAAGATAAAAAATGTAACAAGCCTATGATTATTGATAGTGGTTGTTTCTCACACATGATAGGTGATATAAAAATCTCAAAAAATGTTGAAAAATATGAAGGAAGAGAAGTTTATTTTAAAATTATAGTTCCTTAAAAATCATAGGAATAAGAACAGATAAGATTAAATCTTAAAAACTAAAATCTATTGAAGTTTTGTATGTTGGTGGGTTCAAACACAACATACTAAGTGTTATCCAGAATTGTGAGTATGAAAAAGAAGTTTTCTTCAAAAAATATTATTATTTAATCAAAAGTGTTTAATATGGAAAAGTTTTTACCAAGGGATAAAGAACCAAAAGAAATATATTTTAGATTAAGCAACTTTGTAACTCATGTTACTTGAGTGTTGAGTATGAAAATAAGTTATGGAATCGAAGAATTGGGAATCTTGGAAAGCAAATTATAAAAAAACATTCCAAATTATAAGTTATAAGAAACTTACCTCCTTAAAAAAAGAAAACATGATGATTTTTGTACAACATGTCAAAATGGGAAGATGGTTAGTGGAAGGAATAAGAAAGTTAAAATCCATTCCACCAGACCACTTGAGCTTATAAACTCTATTCTTTTTTGTCCAATAAGGCATTAATAAAAAATGGGATTTTTACTTTATCACTTTTATTTATGATTTAACTTGGATGAACAACAAATGTTTATGAAGCATAAATTAGAGGCTGTATAAATGTTCATATTTTTAGAAGGGAATTTGAAAGTGATATAGGTGTGTATATATTGAAGATGAGAACTGACAACAGAAAGTATTACACAAGTAATGCTTTCAAATACCATCTAAAGAAACATGGAATCAAACACCAATATAGTTATCCATGCACTCCTTAACAAAATTGAGTTATGTAAATGAAAAATATAAATTTAGTAGAAATGAGAAGAAGTATATTGGTTTAATATAAAATTTCTATTTTTTTTGGAGAGAATCTATTAGTACTGTTATTCATGTATAAAACATAAATTTTTTATTTACAGAATCCAAAATTACTTCCTAAGATATGTGATATAAGAAAGAACCTTTAGGGAAATATTTCAAGATTTTTGGGAGTCCTTTCTTAGTAAATATAAAAAATCTGAATCTTGGAATGTTTGATGAAATTTTTTTTGAAGGAATTTTCATGTGATATTCATCTAATATAAGAATTTAAATTTTTTTAAATAAAACATTACAAAATATGGTGGATTCTTATATTGTAAAAGTTATTAAAATCCAATATCCTTAAAAAAAGTTGTTGAAAATGTTATTGAATAAATATTAAAACTTTACTAAGAAGACAATAAAAGTGAATATGAATATGTGATAAAACATTCACATGAATATTTTGATAAACAATACGATAAGGAAAGTGAGACAATATAATGGCTAATAATTTTATCAATGGAATTTCCCTTCTTATAAATGTATCATATTTTAAAATTTAGGATAAATCACATGATCCACATGATGAAACAAACAACATATTATTATACTAGTTTGAACATTACATTTAAATAATAAAAATGGCCATAACTATTGAACGTATTACAATGGGATAAGAAATAAAAAATAAGATAATAATAATGGAAAAATCTGGATCTTCTTGATCCCCTAGAATAATTGTACGCATGAAACACATTGTAGAAATGAATTAGAATGTTACTAATCCAGTATAACTTTTGAAAATGAAAATATATATAACCTTGTGAAGAAAATATAAGTGAATGAAGAATAGATGAAAAATAGTTCTTTATAGGAATTATTGATCTAGTGTGACTATTATAGATCTAACCATTGGAATAGTAATCTGACCACTAGAATAGTAACCTAATCATTGGAATAGTAATTTGACCATTAAGAATAGTAACATGACCATTAGAATAGTATACTCACTTATGGAAGTGTAAAATAAATTTTAGGTATCTTATAAAATTCAAATATCATATATTTATACCATGGTATAAGTAAATAACATATTTAAAAATGATAAATTAATTATTTGTGTTTTTGAAAAATATAAATGTTTTAATGTCACTTTTATAATAAATATAATGATTTAAAATAAATTTATTTTAATTAAATGGACTTATGAGACTATAAGTAATTTTTTAATGGGTCAGAAAATTGATCATAATAATAATATTGATATTTTTCAAATAAATGAGAATCTTATTTGAAAATTAAAATTTTCATATTTTTAAACTTATTTTAATAAAATGGATTTCATTTTTATAATATAAACATTGAAAATGGTATACTTGAATTTTTTTTACTTTTCTAAAATATTTGAATTTTTGTGAATAGTGAAATATGGTAAAATACAGTATTTAATATTATAAGTTAAATACATGAATTTTTGAGTCATGGATGATTTAAGAACCTATTAGTTCAAAATATCATGCACTAGTTACTTTATATAGTTATATGAATCAATATTATTGATATTTTTGAGAAAAAATAATAAACTAATGAAAACAATATTCAAAAATATCCCTCTCCTCCCCTTATAAATATCACCCCTCACCACCCCTTCTCAACACAACTTCTAATCCTAGGAGCTTTCCAAATTTCTACAAAAATATCTTCCCAAACATCTCCCCAATGTCTTATTACTTCTTGTGTCACGAAAATACCAATTAAAAGTTCATTAAGGAGTATTTCAAGGAGGTGGAATTTAGGAGGTAATATTCTCAATTTACCTTTTCTAAATTCATTTATTCTTCTACCCTCACCTTACCTCCATCATCTAACATATAATAATAACTCCAGTTTCATATATACATATACATATGAGTGTTATATTTATAATGGAATATCTAAAATCCACCCCTTTCTCATATCCTCTTATTCTAAAAAATGAAATTTTTTCCCATATTATGTCGTTTCACCACCTTCATGGATGATAAGTATTCGTTTTCCACCACCACAATCTTAGGCGGTTTAAATTCACCTATAAATGATTAAAATGAACAAATTATGTATAATATTTTTTCACATCCTATAATTAATATAGGTACATAATATTAAATAAAACAAAACTAGTTTTGATGGTCATAAAAACCACAGAAATATACTAATTGTATAACGCTAATGTTTTACTAAAAGAATCAACACTATGTTAAAACACATATGGGTATTTGGGACCATTTCAATTTTTGTAAGTATATGAATACCATTTTATTTCAATTTTGTAGTTGTACTCCCATTTAATAAGAACATCAATAATTATACACAAGTATCTAACCTTGGAACCATGAAACAAATTCTATAAGAACAACAAAATTAAGCATTATATCTCATTAAAATGATTATAAATAGACATAATATATAACACCCTAAGATTTTAAAATAATAAATTTTTGTTTGATAGCATATAGAAAATGGGAAAACGGGATTATAATAGAATGTAACACCTTAAGACTTTAGTATATATTTCTTTTCTATATAAATTAAATCTCTTCGATAGCTTATGATGCATGCAATATCAGGTTTAAATGAAATGGAGTCTTTATTAAAATATTATTTTTTAAATGTTACCATTATAACCTATTTGTTAAGTTGAAGGGAATTAATACTACTAAATAAATTATGAAAATTATATGGTTTACACATATATAAACAAATTCATTGGTTATATATTTATTATAAATAAAATAATAATTATTTGAAATAAAAAGAATTTTTTTTTAAAAAATTGTATTTTTCTAAAAGGAAGCTTAGTTACGCTTTGTATAAATAATTTTAAATTAATTTGTACCAATTTTATAAAATTTATTTTAAAAAAATGAAATTCATTTTTGAAATCTATAGGTGAAAAATACTGTTGGGTGATTTTTTATAATTTTATGAAATGATTAATTTTTTGATAAATAGTGAAAATACTATTTTTTAATGAACATTGCCTGTTTGTTTAAATTATTTAAAAAGTTAAATTATATTTTATTTTTTTAAGTAAAATTAGTTAAATTAAATTGAAATTTAAATAATTTAGGTTATTGGAATCAATTTCTTATTGAATTATGATATAAGAACTTTTTAAACTTTTAAAAGTTTTTCTTTGGAAAACCCGTTTTTTACGCGTCTACGAGTTTAATTTTAGAATGAATTCTTCCACTTGAATTTAATTTTTCAAAGTGTATTCCATATTTGGAATAATAATAATATATATTATCTAAAAATTTCAACTTAAATTATTACCATTGTGAATAGTAAAAGTAGTAAAAATTAATTATCATGGTTAAGGTAAAAATAGGTTTACCATGGGTTAACCTAAGAAGATAAGGGTTATAAATGACCTAAAACTTGTAAAAACAAAATTTTATGATCATATTTAGACCTTATCACATATAAGGATCTATAATGTACTATTTTTATCATTTTAAATGTGAAAAATCTAGGTACATTTTATTCTTTTAAAACTTTCTTGTGTCCTCTCTCCCGCTTATAAAAGACTACTCCCTTAATTAACTTATTAACACATATAAATCCATTTAGGTCATGTAAAAACTACAAAAATATATCCCCAAAATACATTTACACATTTTAGATATTTTTTTCTTCCAAAAAAACCAACCCTAGGGTCCTTAAGAGGAGATCCAAAGGCAGTTTCACTAAGAGAATATAGTTCTCTTAACGAAGCTCTTCCATTTTATTTCTTATTTTACCACCTTCAATTATGTCTTAAAACATAAAATATAATAACAAAATTATCTCCCATGTAATTATATTTTATTAAATTTAGGGAATAATATTTATCCATTTCCTCCATCAAATGGGAAACAAAATCATCGATTGTGTGTACAACGAACTACCGCCTCACGAACTGATGTAACTATTTTTCCATCGACACATATCACGATTTTATATAATTATGGATTTAATATATATATATAATATTTATGATATTATTACACATATGGTATTATAATATCACATATACCATTTTACATTCTATGTCGTTTAAAATATGACAATGTTTCTTATGAATATGGTGGACTATCACCTCATGAAGTAATGAGATTCATTTTTCACTTAAAATTTACGTGGAAAGTAATAATGATGAATTTAATGAATAAATGTGATATATATGAACTGATATTGACTATTTAAAATTATTATACCTTCTAATTACTTTCCCTTTCACTTATTATGGGAATGATATTGTCGCTCGTGCATACGTATGGCCTACCATCTCCACAAAGTGATGCGATTCGTTTTGAAAGTAAAACCTTCAATAATGATTATAAAAATGTTTATAATATTAAAATATGATATTTTACACATTATTATAAATTTGGATATGATGTATCTTAATTCTATACATGATAACCAAAACTTTCATGAAAACATGTGCATGAGAAAATAAGGAAATTAGCATATGAAACCGTGAATATAATGAAATATTATTAACAAAAGGGTGATGGACTATGATAATAGAAAAATATATGTTATTATAAATATGAATATATTTATTTTTTATATTAATAACATTCTTTAAACCATTATACATTAGGTTAAATCATATTCAACTAAAAGGAATCGTGAGGTAAGGGACTTCGTCTCAATTTCCTTTCATTGAGGAATATTGTAATGCTATGAACATAATTTTTTATATGGTGTATATTCTACCCCTTTTATGTATAATATTATGAATACTTCATAATTTATGTTATTTTAAGTTAAAATTTGGATTATCTCAAAAAATTGAATTTGACTTGAAAATTACCATGTGGTAATGAATTTCATAACTCAATTTCTTTTCTTTGGGTTATATTACTTATTTATTATCATTGATGTAATAAAATTATGTGTGTAATGACGTTTTATTATATTATAATTTATTTCAAAAAAATTATGTGTTTTTTCATATGATACACATAATTTATTCATTGATTAATTTTTACTTCAACATTATGATCTTTGTGAAGTTTTATTTCACAATCTCATTTTAATCGAGATTGTTTATGCTTGAATTTCTATTGATGGAAATTATATGATCATTGGATAATAAAATCATTTAATTTTATTATTATCTACTTATTAATGAATTTTTAAAGTAATAGTCTCATTTCTTTCTCTTTGGTACGTAAAATTACTGTGAAAATTCTTTTAAGAAAATCGGACTTTATTTCTCTCATTGTTCAAAAATCATTTTTCTTCCAAAACCATGTTTTCTAAAAATGTTTTCAAAAATTATTTTAAAATTACCCAAATGATTTATTTATTACATTTTAACTCTTTTTGAATTTTTATAATTTTTTTGAAATGAATATTCTTGTATTTTTTCAAATAAGGACTGTTTGACTTTTTCTAAAAATGTGAAGGGAATATTTGTTTTAACATCTATGGCATGTATGGAATTTCCATCAGTCATGACCATTAACTATTTTAAATATTAGTTTATAATTTTAAAATGTTATTTTGAAAGGAAATTATTTTCAAAATGTTCTTTGAACTTTTAGTTTTAAAAATATTTTCAAATTAAAAAGGGATATTTTCCTCAAAAAATGATTTTAATGACATTTTTATGGTATTTCTATTATTCAACAACTATAACCCTTTATTTTACTTATAATACACTAGGTATATCTTGTATTGATACCATAATTATTCTTTTTATGGATATTTTATGATCATTTTGACCAAATAAAGTATTAAAATTTACATTCATGATTCATTTTTGTAGTCATTAACTTTCCCTTGAAATATTCACTTTCCTCTGATCATTAGACATTAAATTTATTCTAAATATCCATATTATTTTTCATCTATATATTTAATTATTAAAGTGTATATTGTTTTTACATATGGTGTTCAAAATTGAAATTTATTTTATTATCTTGGTGAATATTTATAAATCTGTATTCTTTACTCAATACAAATATTTGATGATAATGAAAATTATTTATGAATTAAAAAAATTATTTGATATATGAGGAATTATTTTTACATGAAGATACATATAGGGTCTGGTTATAGATATCCCATCAAAAATTATTTTTCTCATGAGACGAATCAGTTGGCTAGCCTTAGTTGAATGGTTTTATGTTTTATACCTACCCATCAGTTTTAAATTTTCTTATGAAATGTATTGAAAATAGAGGTATCATGATGCGTGAGATCATGAAATCTAATAATTAATAATTTATATCATTTAAAATTTAATTATTATTATTATCCATGGTATTTTTATAATTATATTATCTTTGGATTCATTTCATTCTCATTTTATTGATTAAATGAAATGGTTGTTCAGTTATTTACATTATCATATTGATTAATCCTTATCTATTCATGATATTAAAGTTATTTAAATATCATGTGTGTTCATTTATTTACCTTTCATATTTATTATTCCTTATTTAATCATTATATTAAAATTATTTAAAATGTAATGTTTTTTCGGTTATTTCTCTTTCCATATTGATTATGCTTATGGATTCATGATAGATTCCACTTTATGTAACTCTTATTGACCATCTTATCTAACCCTTATTTTTTTTCGTTCCCCATGAATTGAAGAAGTGTACTATGAATTTTATGAAAGGTTATACTATAAGGAATATTTATATTCTTGAAAAGAAAAATTGTGTTGTAATTTGTGTATTCAAGTGGAACATGGGAATCATGTATGTATTTAGTTTACTAAGACTGCTAAACTATTTGGTTCTTCAAGATGTGATCACTTGTATCTAATGAAAAAGAAGTAAAGTAACCATCAAATCTGTGCTACTGGAGTTGGGGTCTCTATAGTTCATATCAGAGGAATTATGGTAGAAACCTTTAGAACTAGATTTAGGAAAACATAGAATATAGTGTATAGACCTATGATAGACTTTGATGATAAGTGTATAAGAACATCCTAAATTTTTTGTAAGGTATAGATTATGTGGTTTTTAATGGAAATATATCCCTATCTAGATACTAAAAGTGGATGTGGTTCTATTATAGTTGCATCTAGGGGTAATAAATCTGAAAAAGGTGCATTGGGATTTACTTGATCATTACCTGGTACATGAAAAAAAACCTTATTATGCACCTCATTTGACACTCATGGGAGATATAATTTTGATCACTCAAATTTTCTTTACAACCCATTATGAAAGAAATGAAAATATGATAACAATTAATGAACTAGGTTAAACCTAATGTTTCTTCGAATGAAGAGAATATTTCATGATTTATTCCTCCTAAAATGATTATATGGTTTCCCCACTATGATTATTATTTATAACACTAAATATTTTGGTTTTAGTCAATAGATGGAATCCGAATGAATCATGTTATAATTGAATATGAAAGAAAATGTGGTGACAATAAGAAAGAAAATGGGATGATTACTAGATTGAAACATATCATGATTATGCCTAATCCATTATCACAAAAAATTACTAATAACTTATACATGAACTAACTCTTTTACTCAAATAAAAAATAAAAGATTGATTTTTTTAAGATCTCATGTGGTGGAGACTATGGAGGAAAGAAGGCATGATTTTCTTCATGTAAAAAAGTGGAAAATACACCCAGAAAAGTGAATCAAAGGAATGGTGAAATTTTGTATGTGTGTTAAAGAAGGGAATAATGTAATGAATTTCTCAGGAAAAATTAACAGTACGGTGGAAAGAAATTAATTTCATCCCAATTTATATTTCATTTTATTAAATGTGGGGAAACCTAAAATTATCTATGTCAATTCTATATTCTAAGGGTCAACCTCGATAACAAGAAATCGTCTCCGTTGAAATAAAATAGGTAAAGTATTTATATATTGGGATTCCATAATTATATTATAGAATTATTTTTAGAGAGGGTATTTTTATTATAAGAACCATGAAACATATAATTATTTTATTAAATTTTATAATCATATATGTATTCATTAACTTAAGACTTATGGATTTCATCATGGGTTTATGATTTTAAGATTAATCGTAAGCTCAAATACTTAATCAACCCTTATTAGGTTTTATGTGATGGTAGTGTACTAAGTTTAAGGATATTTTGGGAATTATTTATGGAAATATAACCCATTGGTTTAGTATATGTTTTAGTGAAATGGTTATTTAAGGTATAATTCCCTCACTTTTGTGGGAATAAGTTTAACGGTATTGGTAACCTTTACGGTTCATCTTATCTTTAATGTTAAGGTAATTATAGGTATTATAGTTTGGGAATGTTATCATAATTATATTAATATGGTTTTAGAAAAAGGATAACCCACGTGTCGGGTGAAAACTCGTCTCATCAGAAAAGGCCTTGGGGCTTGAACCTATAACTGAATGACGTCAAGTATATTGTTCATACCACTGACCTACATGATGTTCTGGTTAATATATCCTTATGTTTACTTAAAATATTTTATGGATGAATATTAATGTTGAAATAATGGTGTTAATTTTTAGGTTTAGATGTTAATGTATTATATTAGATAACTTTTTATAACCATATTGGTTTTGGAAAATATTTCAAAACAATCAGAAATACTGATGACTATTTTATGGATCTTACATTCCATTTAAAGTTAATTTTAGTACTTCACGAATAAAATTAATTTTATATCTTTATTTATTATAATAATATATAATGTGTAAATTGATAAAACCACAACCAAAGTATGAAATGTTTCTTATGAAATATAAATATATCATATAATTATATTTCCTTATATTCTTAGACAATAAAATAGTTCCCCAACATTAGGAAAAGAATCTTGAAAAAAATGTTATCATATTACCTTCATATTAGATGAACCAAAAGGTCTTTCCAATCATCATGTATTTATAGTTTTGAGGTTCATAACTTTATATTTATCATTAAATTTCTTTTTATCAATGATCATTATAACTCTCTATAATTATTTAATCCTTTCTTCCATGTCCATATATTCACTTTCCACCAAAGTTCTACTATTTGGAAACCAAGTATGTGTTATTACAGAAGACCATTTTTCTTACCTTTCACTCTTATAAAGTGGATATTTTATTAGTCCTTTTTATTATATGGGTTTATAACAAATATTTTTTCAAATTTCAAACCCTTTATTACCAATACCATGATTAAATTTCAAGGAAAAAATTAATTTAATGGAGTAGAATGTAACACCCTGAGATTTTAAAATAAGAAATTTATGTTCAATAGCATATATGAAATGTGACAACAAGTTTGGATGAAAATTTAACACCCCAAGAATTTATTATATATTTATTTTTATATAAATTCAATCTCTTCGATATCTTGTGATAAATGCTACATCTAGTTTAAACAAAACAGAATACTCTGTTAAAATATTACTATTTAAATTATAACCATTTTAACATAGTCATTATGTTAGTAGGTATGAATAATACTAAATAAATTAGAAAAATTATATGTTCTACACATGTATAAAAAATTAATTTATTATTTATTTATTATTAATAAGATAATATTCATTTTAAAGAAAATTATTTTAAAAAAAATTATTTTTCTAAAATGAGGTTTATTCTCACTTTGTGCACATAAATTAAAATTAATTTTTACCAGATTTATAAAATTTATTTTAAAAATTAAAATTATATTTTAAATATTAATTTATAAATTATCCTTAACTAATTTTTTTAATAATTTTCTGAAAATATAATTTTTTTGATGGATAATGAAAAATACTGATTCTTAATGAATATTTGTTTTTCATTTAAAATATTTTAAAAAATAAATTATATTATAAATTAGTTTTAAAGTTGAATTAGTTAAATTATATTAAATTTTAACTAATTTTTTTCATTGGAACCAATTTCATATTTAATTATGATATAAAAACTTTTTTAATGTTTTGAAAGTTTTTCTTTGAAAAAACTATTTTTTCGACTCGTCTCCAAGATTAATTTTAAATTGAATTTTTTCAATTCTATGAATTAAATTTTTTAAAGTTTATTACATATTTATAATCATAATATTTCATTTTATCTAATAAGTACAAATTAATTTTTAACCATTATGAATAGTAAAACCTGTAAAAATTAATAATCACGATTATGATAAAATGGGTTTACTGAGGGTTGAGCTAAGAAAATAAGGGTTAAAAATGACATAAACTTTTAAAAATCCATTTTTTGGAAATATTTAGACCTTATATGTTATAATTTTTATAATTATCCTTTTTTAATACTTTTTCATGTGAAAAATGTGGGTACACTTTATTATTTTCAGAAATTCAATGTGTGTCCTCTCCCCCACTTATAAAAGGTCACTCCCTTCAATTATTTTTACCAAAAAATACATTTATCTCGACAAAAACCTACCCAAATATCTCCCAAAAACCATTATAAAAAATCTAGATCTATTTATATTCCAAAAATACCAACTCTATGTTCCTTAAGAGGATATCCAAGGGAGGTTTCTCTAAGATCGGTTAATTGTCTTGACAAAGATCATTCATTTTCTTTCTTCTTTTTTCCAACATCAATTATGTATTAAGAATTACAATAAAATAAAATAATTTTCTTCAATATAAAAATATTTTATTATTTTTATCACATAATATTTATCCATAACCTTCTCTATCAAATGGGAAACGAAATCATCAATCATGTGTACGACGGACCACTACCTCACGGGTTGATGTAAGTCTTTTTCAGTCAATACATATAAAGATTGTATATAATGATAGATTTAATTTATATATATAATATTTATTATATTATTATACTTATATAATTATAATATCATATATACCTTCTTAATTTACATGTTTTTAAAAATATGATAATGTTGCTCATGTGTAAATCCGGCTACCACCTCACAAAGTGATTTGATTTCTTTTTCCCTTATTCTTTACATAAATGGTTATAATGATAAATTTAATGAATATATAAGATATATATGAAATTATAATTATTTTTTAAAATTAATATACCATCCACTTCCTTACCCTTTTATTCATTAAGGGAATGACATCATTTCTCGTGCGTACATACAGTCTACCGTCTCCACGAAGTGATGCGATTCATCTTCAATGTAAAACCTTCATGAATGATTCTAAAAATGTATATAATTATTAAATATGATATTAATAAAATTATTATAATCTTATATATTATGAATATATATCCTATGTATAATAACTGAAACCTTCGTGACAAAACACGCATGATAAAACAAGACAATTAAAACCCAAAACAGTGAATATAATGAAATATTATTAACAAAAAAGTAGTAAAATCTTATAATAGGATAATATATGATATTATAAATATTAATATGACTCTATTATAAATTAATAACATTATGAAAACTATTATATATTATTTTAAATCATGTTCAACAAAAAGTAAGTGTGAGGTAAGGGACTTCGTCTCAATTTCCCTTCATTGTGGCATATTGTAATGTTATGCGCATAATTTCATTTATATGGTGTATATACTAAACCTTTTACATTTATTATAATTAATAATTTATAATTCTTGGTATTATATGTTTCAATTTTAGTTATTTCATCCAAGGGGATATGGATTGAAAATTAACTAGAGGTAAAGAATTTCATAACTTAATATCTTTTCACTGGGTTGTATTACTTCTTTGTTGTCTTGAATTTTCTAGGATTATGTGTGTAATGAATTTTTATTATCAATTATTATATTTAAACATATTTTATGTGGATTTACATTTTATATACATAATAAATTCATTTATTAATTATTACTTCAACATTATAATATTTGTGAGGGTTTATCTCACAATCTCATTTTAATCGAGATTATTTATGCCTGAATTTACATTAAAAGAAATTATTTTATCATTGGATAATAAAAATATTTAATTTTATTCTCCTATATTTATTCATTAATTTTTAAAGTAATAGTACCATTTTTTACTCTTTGGTACTTAAAATTATTATGAAATTTTATTTAAGAAAATTCGACTTTATTTCTCTCTTTAGTAGAAAATCTTTTTTCTTCAAAAACCATATTTTCTAAAAAAATAAAAATTTATTTTAAAATTATTCAATGAAGTATTGTTTTTCTTTTTCTAAAAATATGAAAGGAATATTTGTTTTAATGTTTATAACATGTATGGATTTTCTCACCATCACGACCACTGTATGTTTTAAAGATTAGTTTATATGTTTAAAAGGTTATTTTGAATGATATTTATTTTCATAATATTTTGTAAAATTTTATTTTTAAAAAAAATTCAATGTAAAAAAATTATACTTTTCTCAATAATTTATTTAATGAAATTTTTATGGTATTTTTATTCATCAATGATAAAACCCATTATTTTACTTATACTCCATTGGGGATATATTGTATTAATACCATACTTATTCTTTATATGGATGGTTTATGATCATTTTGACCAAGGAAAGTATTGAAATTAACTGTCATGATTATTTTTTTAGTCATTAACTTTCCCTTTAAATATTCAATTTTTTTTATCATTAGACATTAAATTTTCCCTAAATATCCATATTATTTATTATAGATATATTTATATCTTAAAATGTATATCATTTCTATATAAGGTGTTCTATATTGAAAATTATTTGATTATCTAGGGAAATATTGATGAATTATTATACTTTACTCAATATGAATATATGATGATAGAGTGATTTATTCATGAATTAAATCAATTATTCGATAAATAAGTAATTCTTTGAACATGAATATATGGGTTTTCTTGCTTATATATATCCCATCAATGTACCAGTAGTATGATGAGATGAATTAGTTGGATATCTATAGTTAAATGGGTTTCTGGTGTATACATACCCATCAGTTTTAAGCTATCTTGCGAAAGGTCTTAATAATAGAGTTATCATGATACATGAGATCATGATGTCCAATAATTAATAATTTTCATCATTAAGAATTAAAAAATTATTATCCCTGATATTTTCACAATGATATTATCTATATATTCATTTCATTCAAAATTTATATATTTAATTACATGTGTATTAATTTATTTACATTTCCATGTTTATTAAGTCGTATCTATTCATGGTAGTCAAGTTATTTAAATGGAATGTGTGTTCAGTTATGTACCCATCTATATATATTATACCTTATCTAATCATGATAATAAAATTATTTAAATGTAATGTATGTTCAGTCATTTACATTTCCATGTTGATTATTCTTATTGATTCATGATAGCTTCCACTTTACAAAACAATTACTAAGTTTCTGAGCTCACCCTTTTTTATTTCCATTATCAGGAATATATGAAGTTCAATATGGATGATATGCAAGGATATACTAGGAGTAATGATATTCTACAAAAAAAAATATGTTTTAATTTTTTTATTCAAATTCAATATGGTAATAATGTATGTATCTATCTTACTAAGACTATTAAACTATTTGGTTCTTCAAGATGCAATCACTTGTATCTTATGCCAAAGAATTAGAGTAACCACTAGATCTGGGCTACCGGGGCCGAGGTCTTTACATAATAAAATTACAATAATAAAATATAGATATAAATGGTTTTAAATAAAATAATTAATTACTCTAATTTTATTATAAAGGATGTTATGTGAAATTGTAGAACGATTCTGGAACATAAGGTAAGAGATCTCTCTAAGACACACTTTTTCTTTATGTTAGGATTTTTCTCTCTCTATGTCTCTTTATTTATCTCTTTAATATTATAAAATGATTCTAAATACTGTATATATTTCTCTCATATATATGTTGATCTTATTCTACCTTCCTTCAATAGGGTAAAATATGGTTTATGTTCATTTATCAAATGCCTTTTTTAGGAAATATCTTTTGATTATTATGTGAGGACAAATTAAAAAAACATTTCTTTCTATGGATAATTCCTATGTTTATTCCTTATGATTGATTCCCTTTTGTGGAACATATAATAACGTACATGTTAGGATGGGTGTTCCTAGGTAGCTTTTCCATTAATTGGGTAATGTTTTTGTCTCTTGATATGTTATGTATGGGAATAGAGAGTAAACCTAATCCATGATGGGACTCTATCCACCATGTAATGTTGTCTTGGTGGTTATTCTTAACTAATGCTTATGTAGTGTTTTATATTTTTTCCACTTTCCTATGTCTCCATGATTTCATGATACCATGTTCTTTATGAAATTTTCCCATATGATTATTCATGATACCTCTCTATTATGATATCATGTTATTCTTTTTGACTCGTAGGTTATCACCCATTGGCATGTTTATTCCCCTCTTAGACTTTATAAATCACTCCTTTATTATATGTATTCCCTAGGTTATCCTATGCTGTTTTAGAAGATCAAATGGATTTAAAAGCTCTTTATGAAGAATAAAATAAATATGTTGTGTTTTAGTTTCTTATTGATGTATTGTGAACCTAGTTTTCTAAAGGTATAATGTTTTTTTTATATTTTGGTGGTATTTATTTTTATTTGTGTCAAAAATAATATAATAATATGTTTAAAAGACTTTAATCACTATAGAAAGGTATAAAATCTCTAAAATCTCATACATTATAGAAACAAGTGAATCTAACAACATCATTAGAATTTATAAAGGTCTAGTTCAAACTATAAGTAAGTTGATATTATAGAATTAGGCATCACTTATCTCACAAGTTGACCCAGATTCATTTTTAGAATAGATTAAACATAGAGAGTGGGTAGATAAAATAAATGAATCATTATATCAGATTGATAATAATGACACATGGGGACTTGTTATACAACTAGTAGGAAAGAATATTATTAGGAAAATTGGGTGTTCATAAAATTTTTTAATGAATATAGGTAAGTTTCAATAAACAGGGAAATACTTGTTTGCAAAGGTTGCTCAAAAGTGGTAGGTGTTTATTTTGAAGTAATTTTTTCCCATGTTGTGAGATTAGAAACTATTAAAATGTTCCTGGAAGTTCTTTCACATCATTTTTACAAAGTTTAACAAATATATTTCAATCCATATTTCTTAAATATATAAATTGATGGAGAATTTTTCATTAACAAACCTTGTGGTTTCTTACGTGATAAAGATGGAACCATGGTGTGCAAGTTGAAGAAATATTTGTATGGGTTGAACCAAGATCCAAATATATGGTACTCTAAAATTGATAGTTTCTTAAATAAATTAAAATTTTATAAAGGAAAAGTTGAAAACAAATTATATGTGTAGTATATCGCCTTAATTACCCTAATTTTTATGTTTTACATTGATGATATGATTTTTTAAGGAGATAAGGAAAAATTATGTAAAGAGTTTTCATGTAAAGTGAGAAAACATTTTGAAATGTCAATGATTAGAAAATTAACTTTCTTTCTGGGCTTACAAGTACAACAGAGGGAAACATATATATTTTTAACACAAGAAACTTATGTTAGGTAGTATCTAAAAAAGATTGAAATGGTTGATTCCAAATAATTTTCTTCTATTATTTATGTTGTCATGAAGATAATTAAATATGAATATCGGAAAATTGTGAATCATAAATACTTTCAGAAGTTTATAGGAATCTCAATCTACCTTATAGATTCAATGCAAGACATTTTTTATGTTGATACATTATGAAAATATATCATAGTGATTTAAAGGAATCACATATTCTAGTAGAAAACAATAATTATCATATATGTTAATGTATTATCTTCTTATGTGATCTATAAAATTGGTTATGACATGGACGTTCTTTAACACATTGATGATAATTGGGCTAGAGGTTTCAATGATAGAAAATAAACATCAGGGGGAAATTTTTCTTTATAGAATTTTGTGTGGGATGGAAAAGTAATAAATAATGTTTAGTTACTTTGAGAACAATGGATGTTGAATATGTTTCTTACACCAAATCTTGTACTTAAATGTTGTGGATAAAATTTAAACTAGAAGATTTGATAATGAGTGTTATAAAATTGTTGAAGATTAATTATAATGAGTAGAGTTTCATTGTTCTTTTCAAAAATCATATATAGCATTAGATATAAAATTACATTAATATTAAGTATCATTTTATTAAGGAGAAATTTTCTGGTGGATATGTTATACAGAATTATATTTCAATGAAGTATAAAGTGTTTTTATTTTTACACCAAGGATATGCTAAAAGAAATATTTATGGAATTGAGGCTCCAAATTTCTATTCAACCTTCAAAAAGTACTTCCTAAAGTTCTTAAGGAAGTTCCCCACTGTACTATGGATTATGTTGAAAATGAGTGAAATAAAATTTATATGTTTATAAGAAAACGTGAAACTCTTTCATTTATGAATCTATATCAGTGGTTATCGTAAAATTAAATAGATGAAAAAATTGAGAGAAAAATAGAGAGGATAAAATCGAGGGGGGTTATCTTAATATGGCGAAATAATTTCTTATCTTTGAGGGATATATTTTATTCTAAAAAATTAATTTTTCTAGAAGTTTGGTTTTAGGAAATTTTCATTGAGAAAATCTATGATTTGATAAAATTTTAAAAAGTCAGAAAAAGTACTAGTTCAAAATGATTTATAAATAACATGAGTTGTTAAAATCTATAATGATTGTTTATAAAAAAAATCCAAAGGGGGTTATTGAAGATACTTTTTGTTGTTTTCATGTTTTTCTTTTTTGATAATATATATTTTTAATAATTTCTTTGTAAAAAAAGTAAGAAGGAGTTATTGTTTATTAAGAAATATTTTGTTATGAAGTTGTTGGGGGAGGTGAAAGAAGTTTCTTTAAATTTATTAAGAAACTTTCTTACAATGTCAAATCATGTTAATTAGTTACAAAAAAGTTTCTAACGTCATGAAAAACCGCATGATCAAAGATTGTGATAAAAAGGGATATTAGTAAAAAGTTTACTAAATGGACATTACTAGAAAAATATCTTCAGATGCAGAGTTCCAAACACAATTCTTCAGAACGGAGGTGATCATACATGGAAGTTTATAAAGGGGGGTGAGGTAAAACTATGTTATTAGATGAGGGTTACTTGACATACACCACCAGATGCAGATTTCAAATAGATGAAATTGAATAGATATTTTCATAAAATTCTCTTTGCTGAAGTTTATACAAAATATGTGAAATCCAAGTAGAGTGTGATACACCAGATATAGATGACCGAACAAAAGTTCCATACAAAGAGTTATAAGAAAAAACATATTCTGTTATGGGAATATACCAAAGGATAAAATGTTAAAATATGATAAATGAAGTATAAATGGGGTGAAGAAAAAAAATTTGAAGTTGAAATTTGTTTTTTATCTATGAAAACCCGAAGGGTGAGAAATCCAAGAAGGAAAGAAAATAGGGAAGTTTCATGTAGAAAAGGTATTTAGAAGATACAACAATGTAGCCATCTATCTTCATGGGCTCAAGATTACCCAACTGAATCTGATGAAGTTTCTAGATATAAATATTTTATGAAGTTCAAATGGAAAGGTTTTGTGTTACATATTTTATGAAGTTCAAAGTTATGAAGAGTGATGAGTTATGAAGGAAATTGTTTAATTACATCATATGATGAACTATTATATGGATAAAAGTCAAAAACATATGAAAAGAAATGAAACATATGGAGAAGTAAATATTGAACTAATGATCAAAAGACAACCAATCATGATTTCATCAGACGAATGATTCATAGAATTTTTTTAAGTAGAGTTAGATCTGAGCTAGGATGAAAAAATAGAGTTATCCGAAGAAATAAAATATTGGAAGTGAATTTTCATCACCATACAAAGGATTTCCTAAAGAATACATTGGAAATACATTACATCAGATGAAATTTTATGATAATATTTACATAACTTTGTAAATTCTATTTTATGTGATGATACTGAGTTGATAATTTTTCAATTAGTTTGTTATTCAACTAAAAAAAGGAAGTTTCAATTATTTATTTAATGTTTAAGGTTAATCAAGTTCATAGAAGTTTAGAATTCTTAGAGTCTTCATGAAGGTTCAAGAAGATTGAAGAATACTCTAAAAGTTTCAAGAATCATTAAGTGAATTTCAGTTGATTGGGAAAGAAAAAAATGAGGTCCCGCCTATTCTAAATTATGAGAACCTATATAAAGGGGATGTGAAGTAAAAATGTAATTAAAATTGTTTATACATATAAAAATATGACATGTTAAATTTTATATAGATTTATGAGTTTCTAAATGATTTAGTTGAAGAATGGATTAACCAGATAGAGTTTCTAAAGTTAATTTTACTGATTATAGTTTTTGGTTTGATGAAACCAAAAAGAGGCTTACTAAGTAGTGGCATCAGACAAAGTACCAAATAGATTTTAATTGACAGAGTTTCTAAGGAGAGTTTGAGGTGTAGTATTTTTTTCAGATGATATAACTCAGATTCAAAAACATATACAATTTTTGTGAGGCACACAAGATATAGTTTCACTAGAAAGAGTCTGGGTGCACCGGAAAAACATTTTTCTAACAGAGAAAATTAGATAGACATTTCTATATGAACTTTTTGGGATTAGTTTAACAATGTTTCACATATTTGTTTGCATTATTTTTTTAATTAAAACATTTTCAAACTGAAAGATTTAGTATAATCATACAGATCATGATATAGGAGTCTAATGGTAGTTGGTTCAAGCTTTATTCACTTCTTCATAATAGTTAATTTTTATGGAATGGAGAGAGTAATTTTGGAAAGGATGAAGGTTCTCACACTGATTCCTAACCTTTTAAATCATGTGTTCTTTATTTACATTTTTATCCTTTCATTGTTGAGATTTTTTTATAAAATACCCTAGAAGTTCCAATTATCTTAAAAAACTTCAAAGGCCACATGAGATAACACAAAATTAGATTTCAAAATATAAAGAAGAAAATTGGTGGGAAATGAAAATATGAAAAAGGAGAAGATACCATCATTTAAGAGGATGGGAATTATTCATGATAATGATATACCTTTTATGGGGTAAATCGAGTAGGAACAGTTGAATCAAGAGTGTTATTTTTTTAGAGAGATAAATTATGTTGAAATAAAATCTTAATTTGGAAGAAACTAGTATTGGAAGAAAGATGTTCAAGAAGATTAATCATAACTCAACAAATGGATTTGAGTTAACAAAAACCCTTAACAATTTTGTATATTCTAAATCAAAGGATATTTAATGAAAGAACATGATACGTATCTTCAAACCCCATTAATTTCATGAATATCATAAAATAAATTTATTAGTTAATAATCATGTCATACATAATAATTGATGGTGCACAAGATAAAATATTTCACATTGATTTGAAAATGATATAAAGAAACCCTTATTGCATTAGAAACATTTGATTCAAAACCACATGTGTAGTGTCCCGCCTTGGGTGTCACATATAAATGCCCCGAGATAGTGGCCACAAGACCTTAAGCGCACCTCCTTGAATTCTAGAGGCTTATGACTAGAAACGAGGGCCTATGGTGTGTTCTTGGGGAGACTATTCCCTTATATATTAGAGTGAGAACAATAGAAAATGATATATAATAAATATAATATTCATAAATAAAAAACATATGGCATCAAAATATTTATAATAAACATGCAAGCTAATGAGAAAGTAAGCAGAAGCTGAATAATAGTAGTCGATAACAAAGATGATGATGTTATAAAAAATGAATGTTCAAGGAAAAGGGGATACAAGCATATACTAACTCATGAAAAGCATACAAAATTCGAAAAACTATTATGAGTAGCATCACTAGAAGAGGCTTGGTCCTCTACTCCCTGAATCCCTACTAAAGCGGGCAATTAAACATTGGAAGCTGGCTACTTCCCTTTGTCAATACCTGCAACCATAAAGTCTACTTGAGTACCATAGGCATCACGACCAGCATGTGAGATAAAATCTCAGAAGGCTTCCACCCATGGTGTCTAGGAAAATCCATTTTGTGCAATATTAAATTCACAACATGCCTTAATTAATAAAATGTATAGAAAAAATAAATAAACAAATAATTGGACTAGGTTTCATTTGGACACCTGCCAAATTTACCTGCTTCATCCTAATCCAGTGAGTTGTAACCAAAGAAACTGTGATGATAAAGTGAGGGGTATAATTTTTAAAAAGGTTGACTTTCCCCAAGCTTGTTATTGGTCTTGGGGGACACATCCATATGTTTCTATTTCCACTATCTTGTTTCATTTGGATTGAAAACATTATCATTATTTTCAATTCAATTAAAAATATATTTATAAAAGATTGATGGTTACCCTGATCCCATCCAAGGAAACTACGATATAATTTCAAGTATCATTCTAGGGGACCTTTGTAAGACTAATATCTATGGATTCCATCCTAGGTGACCCAAGAATGAATTCCCTAGTGTCACTACATGCATGTTGTGAAAACATCATGAACTAACCTCTGAGTTCTTCCCTGGTATAACACATATGGGTATGTATCTCTCTCGTGGCATGGTACAACCATCATTCCATAGATCCCATCCAAGGGGTCTCCCCTAAGGAACCAGTGTCACTTTTCTAGAGGTAAAACAAAAAATTCATGGCGATCTCATCCCAGCCATAACTAGTGTTACCCCCGATGTGTTTACAAAGCATTAACAATTCTAACATGAAGGAATTAGAGTTTTTATAGGGGATCCTTATGTTATATTCCCTTGTATCTCCCTCAACACTATGGTGGAAGAATTAAAATATTCAATTTAATCATATTGGGTAGTCTGTCCAAGGTGTCCATTTAAACAATCCATTTGATGCCCAATGGAAATATTCAATCACTTGACCAATTGAGCTAATTCATTTATGGCATACGGTGTAAGGGATTAACTCAAGGGTCAACACCCTAATTAATATAATTTTAAAAGTAAGGTATTTAGTATGAGGCAAGACCCATTATTGGTGATTAACAATGTTAAATGGGGAAATTAAGCCTTAAAAGTGAAACAAACCCCTTTGGTGGCATGGGTTAAGGTGATCAACCCAAGGGGTTGATTCACCACTATCCTGAGTTGTAAAAGGCGCTATCTTGAGCTGTAAAAGGCATGGGGAAGCTATCAACTTAATTTAATTATCAATTTAGAGGTCGCATTAGAAGGGACCAGATCCTGGAATTATGGAACATAATATAGGATGAAATTAAATGAATGGAAAGAACCTAGACCACCTACCTTAGCCTTGTATAGATCCCCTCTTCCAATCTTGGCCTACGATTCGAGCTTGGTTGGAAGAAATCAAAGAAATCATAAAAAAAATCCCTAAATTGTGGTAAATGATCTTGCACCGAGATTGCACAATAGAGGGGATTAAGAACATAAAATAGAAGGGTGTTGATGATGAGATTACCTCTAGCTTACTATTCCTTCCAATGGCGATTGATTCAAGTGACGGATGGAGGAGTTAGCAAGAAACCTAGGTAGAATGAGAGGAGGGAACTTAGCCACAGGAGATGAAGGAGAAGAAATGAAGAAATAGTTTAAAATAATTTAAGAGGGGAAAATCATAAATTCACCCTCAATTAGAACTATACACCAACATTGTGCCGAGCCACTACTTCATGGGGAACCCCACAAGTTTTGCCACACGGTTTGTCTAACTATGTAAAATTTGTGAAAAACCCACCCTATAAAAAATAATAGATGGCTTGCACGACCATGTTTCTTGGGTTTCATGGTTGCAGACAATCTATGCGGCCCCCATGTTCCCATTGTCTGTAACCACAGAGTTTCTACTAACCATGATACCATGTCTGTATCTTTGATTTTTATGACTTCGGGCTTCAAATGAGACCTAAAGACCTTAAGACCTCCCTGAATTGATTAATAATAATTATTAGGTATATTTAATGAAAATAAAACCATAAATTAATAGTCCATACCTTCAGAAAAATATGGGATGTCACAACCTCCCCTTCTTAAGACAACTCGTCCCCAAGTTTCCCTTATGAGGGTGGTAAAACTATGTCTGAGAAATTCTCTAGCCACTACGTACATACATAGGCCTCCCATTCTAAAGTTTCTTCCTATACACATTTGTGCTGCTAGAGCACCCTAACTAGGGGAACTGACCAGACTCAAATATCCTTATACACCAATCTACGATACATATTGGATGCTCCTCAAAGGATGCATCCACCTCCAACTCAATATCTTTGGGGTAAAATGAATGAGATGGTTCAAGGTGATACTGCTAAAGCATAATTCTTGGAAGAAATCATTTGTGTCATGATACCTATGAGATAATATCAACTGATATGCTACAGGCTTGACTCTCTCCACTATCTTTAAAGGCCTGACATATCAAGGCAATAACTTTTTCTACCTCTTGATTCATCTATGAACTAGTCTAGGTGATACACATAGAAAGACCTGATGTCCCACATCAAAATATAGAGGTCGATGGTGAAAATAAATATAATAATTATTTCTATACTAAGCTATATCCATACACTTCTGCATCATATGGACTTTCCCTAAAGTCTCTTTCACAGGACAAGGACCCCATAAAGCTTCCTCGCATGCCCCAAGATAGAATAGAGGTGAATGGAACAATCTTCCATAGAAGTCCTCATATATATCCATCTGAATTATTTTCTAAAATTTTATTTGTAGGAAAACTCTACCATAGGAATATGCTTTTCTCATGAACCACCAAAATCAAGGATGCAAACTTATAGCATATCCTCTAAAACATGTATGGTCTAATCGGAATATCCATTGGTTTGAGGGTGATATGTCATGATCAATAGAACCTATGAACCAAGTGCTTTATGTAACCCTTTCCAAAACCATGATGTAAAATGGGAGTCTCATTTTGAAATGATATAACATGGAACACCATGACGTCACATGAGTTCCTAGATGAAAATCCTTCCTAGATCATCAATATAGAAGGTATTACAAATCTGTAGAAAGTGTGTGACCTTAGTCAACCAGTCAATGATCACCCATACTACATCACTGTCTTAGGGGGGTCTTGGAAATCCCATTACAAAATCCATGGTGATATAATTCAATTACCACTTAGGAATAGAGAGAGTTTGTAAAAGTTCAGCAGGTCGATGGTGCTCTACCTTTACTTTCTGGTAGGGGGAGCACCAAATAATAAATCCTACAATCTACCTTTTCATACCTGGGAACCAATACTGAAAGTGGATATCTTGATATATCTTGGTGAGACATGGGTAAACTTACCAAATAGAGGCATGTGATTCCCCCATTAGCTCTTCTGATATACCAAAAGGAAACCCATACAAAGCCAAGGAAGAGTAAGGTATGACTATCATTAACAACCCAGACAGGAGGAGGGTTCTCTCCTATGATGCTCTCCCTCAAAATGATTCCTTCTGAATCATATTACCACCTCATTCGGAATTGTTCCATAAGGGAGGATATCACTACTAGATCTTTTAGAACTAGCTTCTTGTTCTGATCTTGAACCTATAGGTGAAACTCATAGAACATAGCCATCATCTTCCACACACTTTTGGAATCCTTGATGGCTTACGTCTACGTTTTCTTGATCAAGTAATCAGCCTTATAATTTCTCTTACCATGGGTTTAAGCAAGCTAAAAATCTAACTAGTGTAGGTATTCAACCCACCTGTGCTGCCTCAGATTTAATTCTCACTATATAGAGATGTAATTTAGTTTTTTATTGTCCATATAATTGGAGATCCACTCACCCAAAAAGTATTTCATCCAACATTTTTGAGCATGGACCATGTAAACTAGCTTGAGTTCATTCATAGGATAGTTCATCTCATGAGGTATCAAATGGAGGGATTTATACACTACAACTCAATCACCCTGCATTAGAACTGCACCCTGCCTGGTTCTTGAAGAATCATAATAAATAGTATATTTGTTTCTTTGTTATGGTATAATCAGGATTGGTGTTGAAGTGTGTCAACAATTTAAATCCTAAAAATATGTCCCACAAGCTTCAATATAGTATAATTCCACACCCTACTTGGTCAATCTTGTAAGTGGATCTGTTAAACGTGAGAAGCCTGGGATTAATCACCTGTAATAGATGGAACTCACTAAGAAACTTCACATGTCAAATATATTGTTTTGATACTCCTTGGAAACTTTGATGCACACCTTCTATGGGTTAATAGATACGCCAGATTCATATATGATGTGACCCAATAAGTGAAACTTATTGATCCAAAAGTGGCATTTACTGAGCTTCAGAAATATCTGGTTCTATCTCAATTTTATTAGTGTTATATCAAGGTAATTGTCATGGTCATGTCTGGTTCATGAATACACTAAGATTTCATCTATAAAGACCATCCAAAAGGAATCAAGATATGGGTGGAAAATCTGATACATCAAGGCCATGAAACTTGTCAGTGTGTTCATCAGATAGAACAGCATAACCAGATACTCATACAAGTCGTACCTATTCCAAAATGTTATACATGGTATTTATGATTTCCTAAATCACACTTAATGGTATCCAGACCTCAAATTGATCTTAGAGAAAATTATTTCTCCTTGGAGTTTGTAGAATATGTTGTTTATCCGAGGAAGTGGATACCTATTCTTCACTATAAGAGGGTTCATTCAGTGGTAATCCATGAAAAAATGAAGGTTACCATCCAAATTCTTGTGAAAATGGATTGGTGAACCCCATGATGATATTCTAGGTCTAATAAAACCCTCATCCTCAAGAACATCTAGCTACTTCTTGAGTTGATGAAGCTCTATAGGCACCATCCTATATAGAGGAATAGACATAGGTGTCACACCCAGTACAAGCTCGATATTGAACTAGACCTCTCACTCAGGAGGTAATTCAAATAAGTATTAAGGGAATATATCCATTAAATGATCCAAAATAGGATGTGAATCCGTTATCTTCATTCCCTGATCATTCATAAAGAGACTGGCCATCTTTGATGCAACCCAACATAGACCAGTATGCTTGAGTCCAAATCGACTTTCCTAGAGATCCCATTTTCCCTTATGAATGTACATACCACCCTCAAGTGACGTGAAATATAGTTGATTGCAATATAATTATACCTAGGATAGATAAGGCACAAGTCTGTCCATACTGAGAATGACATTGAAATCAGTCATCTCGAGGACAAAGATACTCCACAGAAAGAAGTACCCACCTATTTCAAGGGGGTAATCCATACACTGGTGTATACCCTTAGCTCTAACTCCTAATGGAATTTCAAGCGTCATTGTTCCATCAAATTACTCTACGCCTAATCCCAAACTTTTCATAGTCGTAGAAGATAGAAATGAGTGAGATGCACTTCTATCAAAAAGGGTTGAAACTAGAGTATAGGATACCAGAATAGTACCTCTAAATGTATACGGTCCTAGAATATAATCCTATGGAATAAGATACACTGCATAGATGTGTCATGAACCACGGACATGAGAAACTGCATAAGTATCCTGAGCAAGGACACTCTGCTGGCGTTGAATATACGAGGCCTGAATACCTCAACCACAACCACCTGCTCAGCCTAAACAGGTTATATAAGACTATCTTCATGCCCACCATGGTGTTTCTGATCCTTTACCTGAAGGAAGTGCTAGAAAAAAATCCCACCCAATTGGCATTGGTGGGAAATATTAGTATAAACCATGGAGGTGACCCATCTTTCTTCAATCCTGAAACTCTGTTGGGTTCCTCCTGCAATGGGGATTTTTATGGCCTATTTTATTAGACTGGTGACACACCACAATGCTTTCAGTTCATTCTACATGGATGTTAAATCCACCACATGTACCCTCAAAACATCCTTCCCTACTTCTAGATAGACCACTGCTCTACCTAGAAGTTGAACTGCCCTATTTCATGTCACCTGAATCCCTTAGGTTTCACTCAGTGATGAGGTTCTGATTCACTCTCTCTAAAAAAGTGTTCAGACAAAATAAATTCACCTACAACCAGATGGAATATGAAAGCCCATATTTTAATCACCTTACAATATTCATCTCATCACCAGTCAAGGTCGGTGTGAATCACTATAATTTGGTGAAGTGATCTAATTATTCCATCACTGATATGTCACATTGATGAAGGTACATGAACTCCCAAACATGGTCGATTCTAAAAGTATGGGGAAATAAATAGTTGAATAAGGGTTTTTTGGAAGTCCACACATACCATACCTTGATGTTGACCATCCTCAATCATGACATCCCATATAGGCTTGGTGGAATCACATAGAATATAGGTCGTAAGATTAACCCTCCACTCCCGAGGGAACTTGATATGATCGATGATGGGCAGCATGGCCTCCATACATGATTAAATAGCCTGAGGTCCACCATCTACCCAGATTGTGGGAGGTTTTTTTTATCGGAACTCTCGAGTCATATCTGTCATAGAAGGGATAGGTCGAGGATCACCCTGAACTGACTGTACAAATTGAAAGAAACTATCCTTGAACTAAGAATCATCACATGGTGGGAGATCTGGATGAGGTTCCTTGGGTGGCACTATAAGAGGTATCACAGGTGGCTTATATCCCACAACCTTAGTAGTATGCTCATTTTCACTCTCTTGTAATATAGAACAAGGTATTCATGGTGGCATGGATCTACAATTTTCAAATGAATTCCTCAAATATATCTTATAACAGATAGATAAAGTGATAAATTTAGTCAGGAATATATCCATCCTAAAAAGAGACAAACCCCTATTCCTACTCATGGAGTCAGGTCTAGGTGACTTGAATGAGTTACAGAAAGTTCATAGGAGACATGGCCTACTTCCCACTACCAAGGTCGGGTTAGGTTCAAGGTCTCATGTTGCACATATCAAGGTTTATTTCATTTAAAGGTTGAATTAATTTTTATTTACTTATGTATTTAAATTCCTTTAAGTGGTTGAATTGGATAAATCACCATCTCTAATTTATAAGGTCCAATAAACCTTATAAATTGGACTATAGTTTCTATTTAATCCTAACCACAATGCAATCTATCCTATGTGACCAATGGTCCATGAATTAACATGTGAAAATTGGCTACTTAATGTATCTAATTTAACCTATGTGGGAAAAAAATTAGGTTAATGAAGATACTTTATGTTCCGATTTTGTTTCATCAATCCTGTATGTAAATTTTAGCACAATTCTATATGTAACAACCAAGAAACTAAATACATAAAAAATAAGGTATGCTCAGGAATCACACCCAATACAGGCAATGCACGTTCAAAATAAATATGGAATGTAAATAATGCATAACATTTTAGTCCTAATGTGTTTAGTATGATGAAATATTTTTATATTACCTCTTATAATTGGTCCAAATCTAAACACACCACTTTAATAAAATTAACATTAATAACATCACAAATCAACTGATTCACCCAACAGTGAAATCCATGAAACCATAACAACGTAATAAACAACAAAATTTTCCCAACCCAGAAAATTTGGTTTTCCCTTGTACTTGGGGTAGCTACTCCCAAGAATAGACTCATAACCAAATACCAATATCCTAGTCTCCTATCTAATCCTGAACATTAAAACAAAAATTAATGGCTCTGATACCACTTTGTATCATCTCATCCCGAGTTCCACTTATCGATGCCCCGAGACGGTGGTCACAAGACCTCAAGGATGTCTCATTGAATTCCATAAGTTGTCGACTATAAGAGAGGGACCAAGGTGTGTCAGTGGGGAGACTATTTCCTCATAGATCTGAGTGATCACTACAAAAATGATAGATAATAAATAGTAATAGTAGAAATAAGAAACATATGGTATTAGAACATTTATAATAACCACGTAAGATAAAGATACAATAAGTAGAATCTAAATCATAATAATAACTGATACAAAAGATGATGATGGTATAAAAAAATTAATGTGAAAGGGGTAGGGGATACTATAATATACTACATGCGAACAAATATAAAAATCCCAAAACATGATAAGAATAGTATATCAAGAATATGTTTAGTCTTATACACCCATACTTTATCCTAAATCTGGAAATCAAGAATTAGAAGTTGGATTCTTTCATTTTCCAATACCTACAACCCTAGAGACTACTTAGGTACCATAGGAATCCTGATCAAGGTGTGAGATAAAATCTTAGTAGGCCACCACCCATGGTGTCTAGGCTAATCCATTTAATGAAATATAAAATTTAAAAAAATTCCTTAATTAATAAATTAAGATCATAAATAAAAAATAAATATTTAGATTGGGTTCTATTAGGACACCCGTACAATTTACCAGGTTCAACCTAAGTCGGTGAGTCTGAACCGAAGAACCTATGGTGATAAAGTGAGTGGTATAATATCTAATAATTTTGAATTTCCCCAATATTGTGATTAGTATTTTAGAATATTTCCATATATTTCTATTTCCACTGGATCATTTCATTGGGTTTTAAAACATTGATATGCTTTTCAATTCAATTAAAAATATATTTATAAAAGATTGAGGGTCACCTAGAGCCCATCCAAGGAAACTCTCATATAATTACAAGTATTTATCTAAGGGGCCATTGTAAGACCATTGAATAAGGAGTCTCTCCTATGTGACCTAATAATTAAGTCCCTAGTGTCACTCCAAGCATGGTGTGAAAACATCATGACCTAATATATGAGTCTGCCCACAGTATCACACATAGGGGACCGAGTCTCTCTCATGGAATGGTACAACCATTGTGCCATCGAGCCCATCAAAGGGGTCTCCCCTACGGAACTGGTGTAACTCATCTGGAGGTAAAACTAAAAATGCATGGCGAGCCCATCCCAAGAATGGCTAATTTTACCCCATTGTGTTTAAAAAGAACTAACAATTTTAACATGAAGGAACAAGAGTTTGTAGAAGGTTTCCTTAAGTAGGAACCCATTATATCACCCCTTAAACTATACTGGAAGCATTAAAACATGTAATTTAATCATATTATGCTAGTTTTCCAAGGTTTCCATTTAAACAATCCATTTGAGGACTAAGGGAAATATACAAACACTTGACCAATTTAGCTAATTCATTTATGGCATGCGGTGTAAGGGCTTAACTCAAGGCTCATTTACCTAATAAATAGAATTTATAAACTAGGGTATTTAGTATGAGGAAATACACTTTAAGGGTGATTAAAAAACTTCAGAAAAGGGGGAAATTAATCCTTAAAGGTGAAACATGCCCATTTGGTGGCATAGGTCAAGGTGGTTAGACTAAGGGGTTGAATCACCACTATCTCGAGTTGAAAAAGGCATGGGGATGTGATAAATTTAATTTCATTAGCAATTTATAGGTGATGTAGGAAGTGTTTTTCTCATGGCATGACTAAGCATATTACAGGATGCAATGAAACGATGGGAAAGAACCTAGACCACCTACCTTAGCTTTGTAGAGCCTCCCTTGTCCAGTCTTGGCCTATGATTCAAGATTGGTTGGAATAAATTAGAGAAATAATAAAATTAATTAAAAATGGGGAAAGTGTGCTTCCATCAATATAGTGCAACATAGTTGCTGAAGAACATGAAATATAATGGTACGTATGATATAGATTACCTCTAGATTTTTGTTGCTTCCTAAGGTGATTGATTCGGGTGCCAAATGGAGGAGTTAGAAAGAAACCTAGGTAGAAAGATATGGGAGATCATGAATGGGAGGAGGGTGCTCGTCCACTGGAGAATAAGGATGAGAAAGGAATAAAGGGATTAAAATCATTTAAGAGGGGAAAACTATAAATTCACCCTCATTTAGAACTGTACACATTTTGGTCGTATAGTTGGCCAAACCATACACCAAGCCACAATTTTAAGGGGAACCCCATGTGGTTTTCCAGATGTTATATCTAACTATGTACAAACTATGAAAAAAATTTCTATAAACAAATAATATGGATTGTATGGTCATGTGACTTGGGTGACATGATTGAATACAAACCATGCTTCCCTAAGGTGCCATTTTCTATAACCACATAGTTAGGGAAACTATGCGGGTTGGGAAGAACGATTTATACTAAGCATGTGGCCAAATTTTTATCTTTTATCTTTTTGGGACTTCTGGAACTGAACAAGCCCTAGACACCCCTCATACCTCCATTACATGATTAAGCATAATTATTAAGGCCATTTAAAGGAAATAAAACAAGAAATTAATAGTTTGTACCTTTGTAAAAATCTTGGATGTTGCACCTTGAAGGATATGATTTCAGATTAAACCTTAAATACCATGAATACTAAGAGTATCATGATACAAAATATTAAAGGGTAAGTATATACACAATTCCAAATAAACCATTGTTTTAAATATGAAATATTTCTTAAGAAAATAAATTTGACACAACAAACACTTTGAATTATCACTAGGTTGCTCACACTCTAAACTCTTATTTCACAAACATAACCATCTTAATAACATATTTAATAACCTTATTAATGTATACAAACTTTTATAAACTTCATTTACATTTATTCTCTACATGTATTTTAGTTATTTTTTATCTATTTTTTTAATATCGGGTGTGGGAAATCATAATCATTTTGAACTATTTTCATAATATAAGTGTTGTTATTCATTATTATCCCAAATTTAATAATTCATATATCATAAATGGTAATTTAATCAATGTTTCATTATATTTTATAAAGTTATACTTTCATTCAGTGATATTTTTAGTCGTGGTTCTTGTAGATGAAAATGGAAACAAGCATCTTTCAGTGATTTTTAGAAAATGAATAGTGGAAACCTTATTAATGAGTTAAATGGTTTTATTACCAATATAGACCCCAAAACTAATAATAATTTACTTATTAATATAAAATATTAATTTTATAATTTCATTCTTGATATAAATTAATATTATTTTTCATTTAGGTGGTTAAACTAACCCAATAATAATATGCTACAATCTTCGTGTGGGTATGGATATGGAATAGATTTTTTTTCATAATATCATTTTCAAAAAAAAGTATAAAAAATTATTTAAATGTTATTAAGGTGATTATTTATAATTTGTAATTTTTAAAATAATAATTTAAATTAACTAGAAGTTGATACCTATAGATAAACCATTTTTCCTCTTAGTATATTCATTTTAGGTAGTTAATTTTACAATGATCTATTATTGAACATATATAGAATGAAAATTTTATATTTCAATAATATAAATCCTGACACAAATGGAATATATATTCCCTAGACCCATTTCTATATCCATACATTTTAGGGATTGATTAAAAACAAACGATGTTGTTTATAGAGGTGGTAGTTTGCACACATGCATGAGCAGCGTTTTCATTTTTTTGATTGAATGGAAATATAATAGATAATTGTTGTACCATAAATATAATTAAATTTAAATTTATTATTTATAATTATGTAATTATATACATATGGATATAATGGTTTTTGAGAAGGGTGTATGAGAAGAAAAATAAAGGAATTTCAAGGGTAAGTAATACTTACATTGGGAATTTTGATATTCTCTTGAAGTATCCTTTGAAAATGAAGGACTTCAAGAAATTTATTGAGGTTATTGGTTTAAAAAATTATATATTGTCTCTATAATAAGTAAATTTTTTATTTTTTCATTAGAATTTTTAACTGTAGGATAGTATTGAAAAGAGTATAAGTGAACTCCTTTAATTGGTGAAAAAGAGGGACAAATCATTAGAAAAGAATGTTAGGTAAGGGTTAAGAATTTAATTTCAAGAGAATTTTCTGATTTAAGTGGGTAAATGTTGGTGAGACATTTAGGTATTACTTTATAACCTAATAAAGGCATTCTATAAGTTCTAAGTTTAAAATTAATACTGTAAAATTCGAGCCACATTATATTACCCATTTTAATGCTTAGTAATCTTGATTAAATATTTATCATATTTATTATTTTATCAATAAAAACATAATATGACCCTTATTACCAAATTTATACATGATTGATATTAATTTATACTATATTTAATCTAATAAAAGTTCTAAATATGAAAAAATTAACTTTTATATTAAAACATATAGTTTTTTCAAAAAATTGTTTTTGTAGAAAAAATTTCATTTTAATCATTAAGTATTTTAATCATATTTAACATTGATTACCAATGAAAAGATTGTAAATTAATTTTTATATATTTTTAAACATAATATTATATTCTTAATTTATAATAAATAAATTTCATTTAAAATCACAACATTTAGAAAAGTACCATTCTTTGAAAAATAATTGTTTCGCCATGGTAACTAATATGTATCTTGGTGACATAATTATATTCCAAAAAATGTAATTAAACATACTATATAGTATGAAAATTTTTGATCTAAAATATGAAAATAGTTTTATAAATCAAAATTTCTATAGTTTATAAAATTTAAATTTAATATTAGCAGACATAACACATAAAACCTATTTTTAGAAGAAAAATAGTGATTTTTAAACTTAAAATTTATATAGTGTAAATTTATCAATGTCATTGTATATAATTATATAAATTGGTTTTTTATAAATAAAATAAGGGTAATGTGTCTTCAAAACAAATAAAAAACTAAATATTATCATTTAAATATTTAATTAAAAGAAAATACCAAAAATAGTTTTAAAATTAAAATGAAAGGTTGCTTTGTTCTAAAATTTTGAACATAGGTTTTATAAGTTAAAAATGATATTTTAAATACATATTTCTAATACTTAAATAAATATTTAATCAATTAAAAGGTTTTATAAACTTATATATGTTTCTCGTATAATGATAAAGTCATGAAATTTTTAATTTTGGTAAAAACTATTTTTTCACTACTCAATTAAAAATAACTTATTTCAGAAATATTCAAAAATATCTTAGTATAATCTCGATATTATGAATTGAAAATTGAAATTTATTTTAAAATATTAAAATTCTAAAATTTATAAATTTTGATTTTAGATGCAAATTAAAATATACAAAGAAATTTTTAATTAAAAATTCCCTTTTAAAACTATAAGTGTTCTTAATCCTATTTTGTATAATTTTATAATTTATTATAGTATTTCTATATATTATATATTTTATCATTATTAAATTTTCTTTTTAATATTCATCAAATATGTCACATATCATTTTAGTTTGGTGTTTCATGTGGAGTAAGCTATCAAACATTTTATAAATTTAGAAAAATATATTCCAAAATCTTGGGGTGTTTCATTCCCCCCCCCCTTAAATAAATTAAATCCTTTTAATTTTAATAATGACCTAATAATTAAAATATCTATGTTTATTTAAAATATATGTGTAATTCAAGATAAAAATTTTAGAGAGATATCAACTTCATAAACTTAGGAAATAAATAGTTTTCTGTATAAAAGATTTATCCCAATCATTGAATTTTTCTAAAATTATTTAAGACAAGTGTCTATCATTATTTAGTATCAAGAAAAACATTATATAATTTTCTTCTAAATAGTTTTCATACTCATTATTTCATTGATACACTTCCATAGGTTGATATGAAATTTTCTTTCCATATTCCAAATAAATTTTCATAGATGTATAGGGGATCAATATATTTCCAAAATCAAATTAAATACATATAAAGTAAGGATAAAAATATTTTCACAACATACATTCCTATAATGTTCAACATGGGATACAATATAAAGAGATTTTATCTTCAATAATCAAATTTCTAGGGTGGTGATTTAATATTCTTTGAAAAATTCCTAAATACCCTAGACTAGAATATAATAAGTTGACTAAAAATATATATTAGAATACAAGTGTTCCTTAATTTTCAAGATTCACTTAATTAGTGGTGATTTGATAGCATTTTTCTTATTCCCATGGTTTATGAGGTTATTTATACCTATATTCATTTTTAGACCTTGTATTGGGGCATCGATTTTCATAATGCTCAAACTCCTTGTATTCAAATTGTTTATGTGAGGATGGTGTATTATTTAGGGATCCAACACCTTCCATTGTATTGGCTGACCTCGTCATCTCACTTTGAAAATTACAAACCTAATATAAAATCCATCTACACTTGAAAATTTTTAGTATTCCTTTGAGACATTATCTTGGGTGATTTTTCCTATATTTTTAACATGTAAGAAGTTAAATATTCTTTCCTTAATCATCTTCTTCACCTGATATTTTATAAAACTCAATCATTCATTTATTTTGTGTGTTCAAATGTTTGGAGATACTTAATTTATTAATCATAATTCGAGGTATTTGGGTGATAAAAACCATTATATTTTCAATACTATCTCTATCCCATTTATTTTATCATTTGTAAAATTAATATATTGGAAATCACATCCATTGTTAACATGGTTCCTTTTAACTATAGTAATTTATAAAAAAAGAGAAGTTAATTGTGAGTGATGATAAATTAAAACCATAAGAGTGTTATTTTAAGATAATTACATGAAAAATTAATCATCAAAATATATTAATATTTGGAATTATTACATTATCTTTTAGATCTACCTAAATCGCTCTTAGTTAAATCTAGGTTTATTTAAGTTGGTTTCTTTCATATTCCTTAACCTAATTTCATAAAATAATAAATCCGTTATAATGGCATATAAATAGAATGTGATTAATCAAATCATATTCCTTAGGAGGGTCAATAGAGATGTGCAGTCTTAGGCCTACTCATCATGCTCCAAAGTGAAGATTGAGTTGAAATGTAGCCAACCATTTTCAGGGTGATTACCCCTAGGTAAATATCTTCTATAGTTTCATCCATTTTCCAGTATCTTTAAAGGGATATAATTTCTAGGATAACAACACAATCTCTACTTCACCAAAATTTCCTAATTTTATCCAAAATTTAGACTAATCCTTAGGTTTTCACTAATGTTCTCCAGTAATATACCTAAAATCATTAAACTAGTCCTAAAAATAACTAAACCCTTCTATGATACCAAATGAAGTTCCTCGGACCTGCACTTTCTATTCAAATGAAAAATTTTCTTTAAACACTGAATTTCATATAAATTTAGATAAAAATATATTTATTTATAATATTTATATAACTTAAACATGAAATATTACAATAATGAACAATCCCATTAATGAAAGGTTTAATGTATTTGAGGACTAGGTCCATAGAAATCTTATTATGATACATTTTTATAATATTTTTCAGTAATTAAGCCACACTTGACACCCTTATATACCTTTCATAAGTTATAATCATCTTCATAACATGGGTAATGGAAACATAAGGGGTGAGATCAAACACTCTATAAGGGAAAACTTTTCAACATGTCATAAATGGTCATATCATAAGTATATGAGAAAACATGACTTGGGAAAAAATTAATATAAAAAATAACATGTAAAAAATAACAATTTTTTTCACAAGTCATGATAAAAGGACATATGTTATCAATGAACAAACATATATCATGGAGAAAGGGTGTGAATTAAAGAGATAATAAACATGATCAATGGAGCATAATCATGGGAATATAACATTGATATGTAAAATACACTTAAAATAAAAAAACAAGAAAAATAAGAACAAACATTAGCATATAGAAATTATAACATGTGTGAAAAAACAAAATGTCCACACTTCATGTTTTTAAAAAACAAAATTTCTAGGCTTCCAATTGTGAACAAAAAAAATCCACACATCTTGTTGTGAACAAACCAAATGTCTACTCTTAACATCCTTATCACATGAGTTATAAACCCTTAACCAAATAATTTTATTAGGATATAGGATAACACCCATAAATCATTTATATATACATGTTCTATACTAAAAAAATCATTCATCACATCATAAATAACCAATGGATAGAAAAATTTGGTTTTACAACATTTCCAAATGGTATAACTAAAATTTTCTTCATGAATGTAAATTTTGGTTACCCAAAATTTAATCACATCAAAATAGTATTCAATAATAACATTTAAAATCTCATTCATCGAAAATAATTCCGAATAAATAAATCCTTTATAGATAAAGAGTAACATGGTGGTGAAATCATAAAAGAGTTTTTAGAAAAAATATTTATCTTTAGAATAAGATAAGAAGTTATGAACACTTTGAAAAGTAATTTTTGAAAAGGTGAATTAAATTTTTTAGAGAATTATTTACTTTTAAAAATAAATTTTAATAGTTTATCCTTGAAAACTACATAATGTTTCAAAAAGTTTAAGTGATTTTCTTTTGAAAAATGTTTCTTTAAAAAAATGTTCAATAATGGATGCTTGAAATTACACAAAGGTTTCAAAAAGTTGAGGTGAAAATATTTCAGAAATATTTTAATTTTAAAATTATTATGCAATAATATATATTTGAAAATACATAAATTTTATAAAATATTAATTTGGAGTAGGAGATAAAACATTTTATTTTTAATTTACAGAAAACCTTTTGAACATTTTGAAATACCTTTTTTGAAAACCCACATCAGAAAAGAGTAACCAAAAATTCATTTTTAGAATAATAGAACGGAAATATAAAGGTCACATGAGATAACACGTAATTTTATTTATAAATTTAAATTATAACATTCGGAGGAATGGATATATAGAAATTTTGGGGATAACATATTTTAAGAGGATGCAAACTTTTCTTAATAATGATATACATTTTATGGGGATTAAATTCATCAAGGAAGAATATTTGAATCAAAAGTGAAATTTCACCTAATATAAATAGAATTTACTATGAAATAAAATCTTAAGCTAAAATAAACCAATATTGAATGAAATAAGTTCAAGAAGATTCATTATAACTCAATAAAGGGTGTTGAGTTAAAAAATCTAATGATTATGGTACCTCTTGAATTTAAGGCCTTTAATGAATAACATGATATGGATTTTCAAACCCAATGAACTTCATGAATATGTAAAATGAAATTCATTAGTCAGTAATCACACAATATAAAATAAATAATGATTCACAATATCAAACATGTCTCATGTATTTCAAAATGAGATAAAAAAACTCATAAAACATTAGAAAATTTTGAATCAGAACCCATTGAAGGATGTGATTTAATAAAAAAATACCATGAATAACTATAGGATCATGATAAAAATTATTATATAGTTATTATATTACCCATTTTAAATAAAACATGGTGTATAATATTAAATATGTCTCAAGAAAATAAATTTGTGATAAGAAACCTTTACCTTGAATTACTTCTTATTTGATCACACTTTAACCTCTTTTATATCAAACATAACCATATTTATCACATATTTAAGAACTTTATTCATTTATATAACCATTTGTAATAATTATTTACAATTAATAGCTATATGTATATTACTTAGTTTTTATTAATATTTTCAATATTAGGTATGAGTAAACGTGATCCTTTTGAACAAGTTTCAAAATAGTTGTGTTGTTATTAATTATTTTCACAAAGTTAATCATTAAAAAATATTATAAAAGGTACTATAAATGATGTTTCATAATATTTTATAAATTTTTAATTTCATTCAATGATATTTTTATTCATGGTTCATGTAGATAGAATCAACGATAAGCATGTTTTTATGGTTTTTAGAAAATGAATATTTGTAACTTAATTAATGATTTAACTGATTGTATTACAATTTATGGTGAGTATGACTAGGGAAGTGATTATTTTTTTATAATATTATTATCAAAGAATTATAATGAAATTATTTATATTTTATTAAGGTGATGATTTATAATTAGTATTAATTATAATAATAAGACAAATTAAATATGATTTTCACTTGTAAATAAATCTCTCTTCCACATGGTATGTTCATTTTAGGCAATTAGTTTTACAATGATCATTTATTCCTAATATTACCTATATAATGAAAATTTTATATTTAAATAATTTAAATCATTAAATAAATAAAATATTTATTCCCTAAACTCATTTTTAGAACCATCCTTTAATGGTGGTGATGAAAAACTAAATTTTTCATTCATAGAGGTGGTAGTACGCACACGCACATGAACAACATTTTCATTTTTTTGATTGAATGGTAGGGGAATATATAATGGTTATACCAAAAATATAATAATATTTAAGTATATTATTTATACGAATTTAATTATATACATATGTTTATAATGGTTTTAGATGAGTTTGATGAGAAGAAAAACAAACTAAGATTAAAGGTAAGTAATACTTATGTTGAGAATTTTGATCTTCTCTTGAATTATACTTTGGAAATAAAGGACTGAGGAAATTTTTTAGGCTAGAAGATTATAAAAGTGTAGGGATGATATATAATAATTAAATTTCCTAGAGTTTAATGTAGATTTTGAACTATATGTCTGGATTGAAGATATTGAAAGTGATCTCCTTTAAAAGGTGAAAAAGAGCAAAAAATATTTAAAAAATAATGTTTAGTAAAGTTCAAGAAGGTAATTTCATGAGAGTGAGGTTGGTTAGGTGGGTAAATATTGGTGATACATGTATATATGAATTTAAAACCTAAAAAATGTACTATACATGGTCTAAGGGTCAAATTTATATAGTAAAATTCGAGAAACATTAGATTTTCCATTTTAACACTTATTAATCTTGCTTAAATATTAATCATGTTTATTATTTTATCACTTAAAATGTAGGATAACCCATATTAAAAAATTTAGACATGTTTAATATTAATTTATAATCCATTTAAACTAATGTAATTTCTAAATATGAAAAACTATGTTTTAAATTAAAAATATATTACATTAAAAACTATTTCTGTAGAAAAATATAATTTTAACCATTAAGTGTTCTTAATATTATTTAACATTGAATTAAAATTAAATAAGTGTTAATTAATTTTTATATATTTTTAAACAATATATTAGAGTCTTAATTTATAATAGATAAATTTAATTTAAAATCACAATATTTATAAACATATCATTCCTTAGAAAATAATTGTTTTATTATGGTAACAAATATTTATCCTGGTAACTTGATTTTATACCTAATCTAGTGGTTATAAATTTTAATTTTAATATTATCGCACAAAATGCATAAAATATATTATTAGAAAAAAGTGTGTTTTAAGCATACAATTTATGTAGTATAAATTTATCAATGTCATTGACTCTCATGGTATGAATTAGTTTTTTTATAAAAACAAATTAGAGTTATATAGATTCAAAATCAATCAAAAATTAATATTACAATTAAAATTTTTAATTAAATGAAAGAACTTAAAACCATTATAAAATTAGGATGAAATATTATTTATGTCCTAAATGATTTAAAAAGGGTTTTCTAACTTCAAAATGATATTTTAAAATAAATATTTTTACTCAATAAATAAATATTTAATCAATTAAATGGTTTTATAAACTTATAGGCCTTTTTGATATAGCAATAATGTTATAAAAATTATAATTTTTGCAAAAAACTATATTTTTTACTATTCATTTAAAAATAAATTATTTTGAAAAGATCCAAAAAATTCATCTTTAGATAATTTTATATTATAAATTAAAATTTTAAATTCATATTAAAATATTCAAATTCTAAAATTTATTAATTCATCTTTTAGATAAAAATTTCAATCTAAAAAGAAAAACTTTTTAAAAAAATTATCTTTTTAAAAAATTCAGTGATCTTAATATTATTTTGTATGAATTTATAATGGATAACAATATTTTTATCGACTATGGGTTTTATTATTCTTAATTTTTTTAATAACATTCTTATAATATTCTATGACTTGTTTTAGTTCATTTTTGTGTGTGGAGAAAGCTATCAAACATGGTATTAATTTAGAAAAAATATATTATAAAATCATAGGGTGTTACATAAAGTGTAAAAACAAGCTACATAGTTTTTCCCTGTATAGTTTCATTATGTTATTATACTCATCTAAATCTAGTTTTTTGTTCCATTTGTTAAAATTTATGTGGATCTTGTACGTTTGTGTTGAATGTAGTGCTTGACTCTAGAATGGGAAGGTGGTTCTATAAGGTTGGATGGTATGGGACTGATATATATTAGGGACCTTCTAGTATCCCCCATAGTTATTTTTCATGAAATGTCGTACCCCCCCATAAATCATGTGTTTATGATCAGTTTTTGGTTACACCTGGCTTTTCTCCCTTAGTATGGAACCATACATTAAAAATCAGTATTTTTTATTATTTATATATATATTTCTAGTATCCCCTATGAATTATGAATTTATTATTAGTATTTTATTTTATATTCACTCCTATGTATTTTTTTCAATAGTGTATGATTGTTCCTATGTTTTAGTTCAATTTATATATATATATATACCAGATACCTTCTAGTATCCATGATGAGAGCTAGTATTTTGTTAATTTTTAATTTATTTTCATTGATAATTAACCCCCAATTCTAGATAAAACCTAAGACAATAATTGATTTTTGATATATTTGTAAATATAGACTTTGAATAATTAATTGATTTAATATTATTTTGTTGTTTTTTAATTTTTTGAATTTAATTGAGAATCCATACATTGATTTTAAATTAATTAATTTCATTATTTAAATGCATTTAATTCTGAACTTCAATATTTTATTCATTTTAATAATGATTCAATCATATATTTCATTGATTTTTTTCCATGATTTATAGATTAGAAGCCGAAATATGGAAAAGTTTTTTAGTTTAATTTTCATGGAAACCAATGTAAGTGTCGTCCAATATCTACATGGGTGTGATCGATGGCCAATGTATGTGTAAAGTGGCCATATGTAAGTGTTATCAATCTCTACATAGGTTTCATTACACCTATGTATGTTTCATCTAGCCCTTTTTTAATTTTCCATATGCTACGTAAAGGGATCCCCAGGGAAAGCCATTGTATAACGGTAATTGGGACATTTCAAAAGCTATGTAAAAGTTGAGCTCATGGTTTAGCCACATCATAAGGGTAATAATGGACCACTACATTAATGTATCCTACATTTCCAGATTCAATTAGAGTTACTCCTATGATATTTCTAAAGGATACATAAGGGTTAAGATTCAAAGACACATTGTGTAAAGGTATTCATTATGCAACCATCGCTATGTCAAGGTAACATGTGGGAGAGCACTGCATCATGGTACCTTGAGTAATTCAAGTTATACATAAGGGTTCCACTAATATTTCAGGACCTAATTAAAGTTAATATTCATGAAAAGGAGCTATATAAGGGTAACTAGTGCAAAATAGCTATGTAAATGTATTAGAAATTCCCAAAACAAATAGAGCTCGACTTCAAATAACTTTTTTCTATTGGTATTACCAAATAGGTTAAGAACTCACCTGATATACAACATGGATATGATCAAGATGAAAATTAATTTTAATATCATGGTAAGAGTGTGTGCTAATAATAAGATTTGAGGGGAATGTAGCTAAATCCATTATGACCCTCAAGTGGTGCACACGGTGTAAACCGAACAAGAAGAAGTTTAGAACTTATTTTAAGTAATTTTTCAAATGTATATGAATATTTAGGGGAATAAGACATCAATGATTCTTTTATACAAGAAAATGATGTTGAACCAAGAAAATAAATTTGTGACACTTCTATAAGAACAATATTTTTCATTGAGAAAAAAGGGGGTTTATGATGGGGCGGTGATGCAGGGATGATGTGGGAAGGTGGTGACGCAAGCATGATGTAGGAAAGGGTGTAGTCCCTAGTCATGCTAATATAGTAGGTACTTTATGCCATCAAAGTATTTTAGGCCATTGGGCCTCTAGACTATAGGAATGAGATCCACCCATAAGTTAGTAGTCCCCAGTTGAGGAATTCATGTAGTAGAAACCACCAAAAAATCTAATAGCATTGGAAGAATGATAGGGTATAGAAATTGCCATCGGTACTAGGCACCATGCATCTATGCATGGGGAAATTCTAGTTGATTATTCGTTTGAGGTGGTGATCTAGGCACCATCAATGAAGCGGATGCTGGGTAGGGGTAGTTCGGATGTTTTGGTTCTCTAGGCCTTTGGGCCATGTATTGGGATTTGTGTCACTGGGCCTATGGTCCATGTAGGTGTTCCCTCTCAACCTAATAAAAAAGTGTATTATCAAAAAATAAATAAATAAAATATAAAGTCATTCAATCCATTTGGACTATAATTTATCCAATGATGGAATAATAGTACATTAGTGGTCTAGCCTAGAAGATTCTTTACATTCTATGTTAATGAATTTTCTTCATCATTGATCAATCTATTCTTCTTATTTCTCTAAAAGTTATTAATATCTTAGTCGTTATGAGGCTTATTCTAATATTTATTTTAAATTATTCTTCTCTCATTCTTATATTTTCATACACAAGAAACTTTTATTTAATTCACTACCTATGATAGTGAGTTATGGATTGGTTTCAGAGTGATTGGATATATATGATCACTAGGATGGGAAGGATTGGTGGATACAGTGATTATCATATCCCATTATTCAATAAAAAAACCATTTCAGAGTGTTCAATGAGATCTCATTTCATTAAGTATTGAGAAAGGAAAATATTTTAGATAATGATTTAATAGGAGAATGAGGGGACAATCCATGGTTATATCACTATCTTCAAAAACCGTTTTTAAATCCAACTTGATTACCTTCACCAAAAAATATAGTCATAACTTCCTTTAGAAAACACCAAAACACTCTCCTTTATATAGAAAACCCGAGTCCAACTTTTAATACATTTTAACTTTGGTTTAAATTTGTTTAGTGAGAGTCATATGATATGCTCCTCATCAACCTTGTTCCACTCTTGGATATTCCATTATTGTGTTTTTATTTTTCTTTGTTTATATTATTAAAAAAAATATTATAACGAGTTCTAGTTCCAATAAACTCAATGGTTTTGATCTAAAGGTTGAAATAACTATTCTTGAATGAATTAGGAACATGAAAATCTGTAAGTGGAGATAGATATTCTTTCATGATTCTATTGACTGGATCTCTATCTTCTTCTTCTTCTTCAACTAGAGATACCCTAGTAAGGGAATTTATATAGGGGGAATTAAATCAACTGAATAGGACCATTAAATAGCTTTATGCACCTAATTTTAATAATAATAATTGTCTATTATAATTTATTAACCAACATGACTATGATCCTAGAACTAGAATTATTCAACAATTGACTAAATTTCAGGATTATCAGGAGAGGATCCCAAACATCATTTAAAGGAATTTGGGGGTATATGAAATATATTCAATCATATAGGATCCTATGGGGAATAAATCAGTTGGAATTCCTCCCCCTTCTCCTTATAATAATTTCCCAAGGATTAGTTATACAACTATCAACCAGGAAAGGTCATAACCTAAGATAAACTTCATAAAGAATTCCTATTAAAATTTTCCCTATATCTAAGAGTACCCATTTGAGAAAGAAAATATATAGGATCAAGATATAAAATATATAAACATAATAATAGTGTAAGGAGATATTAAAGTGGATGAAAACATCCTTACCACACTATCTCTTAGAAGACCACCATTTCATGATATTCTTTTTCCAAGGGCTAATGGATAATAACAAGAATCTTTTGGATTCTTATTCTGGATGAGACCTATTTGAATAGTCACCTACTAGAGCTAGAGATATAATTTAAAGTATCTCTCAAAATTTCCAATAATTTGGAAAAACATCCACAACTATAGGATAATATGAGGTAAAAAAATTATAACTCTTGTTTACTAGAAAATAAAATTGAGGAATTAAACTCTATTGTGAGTTGAATAACATTGAACAGGGTTTAAGAATAATCACCTTTTACACCTCCTTGGGTGTGAATTTTTTACATTATATGGATTATTACATTGATTAATACCCATAAGTGAAAGAGAGTTGTGATTCCTTGTACCAAAGGCATTTCCATTACTAATCAACCAGTACCCAAAGATTCAAGGAGTTTCTAATACTCATAATAGATATGGAAACCAACAACCTAAAAGACTACAATTCTAATATTATTATCAAAAACCTTTCTATACCCCACCCTATAAAAGGTATTCCACCCAAACATCTACAATATATCAAAAGGTCATGCTCAAAAATGCTAAATAGAGAATTTTCTAAAACAACTTGTGGAGTCTAATACCATTCAACACTCCACCCTCACCACTACTGGATTAGAAATGAATGAGCTACAAATTAAATTTTTATAGATGATATCAACCCTTAATAACTTAGAAAAAAATATCAAGTGAAATTCATGACTAGTTAATTAATAAACCCAATGTGAGTGTCATTTCTACTTATTTAAGGAGTGAAACGGAAGTGAAGATAAATAAAAAATCATCATTAGGGACTGAAGTTAGAAGTGGATAGCCCAAGTAACCTGAATAATGTTTTCTTAACATGGAACTAGAAGAGGAAGTGTGTTTGGATATGAAACTAGTGAAGAATGAGAAAGGAATTTCTAAGAAGGAAGACCAGCATCAACCCCAACTTCCCTTCTCCATGATAATTAACCCATCAAATAAAACTAATGAATAATCATTAGAACAAGAGATTTTGGAAATATTCAAGTTAGTGTAGATCAACATCTCTTTTTTGGAGGTCATCTACTAAATCCCAGAGTATGTGAAGTTTATTAAAGATATGTGTACTAATAGTAGGAAACTTCAATGACATGAAATATTTATTTTAGGTAGAAATATATTTTTCCTTATTACGCCCATAATTACTTATAAAATATAAAAACCTGGGTGTATTCACTATCTCTTACACTATAAGAGAACTCACTTTTACTAATTAATTATGTGATTTAGGAGAATAAATAAATTTTATGACTTAGTCTGTATTATATTCCCTACAAATAGGATAAATTAATCTAACTTGAGTAGTCATAAAAATTTCTAACCAAACCACTACATAGTTTATTGGAGTTATAGAGTATGTTATAGTAATATTGAAAGGAAAATTATTCCTTTATAACTTTTAAATTTTAAACATGGAAGAAAAAAGTGCTAAATCTCATTCCCACATTTTTCTAGGTAGGACCTTTATTAACACTACTAAAACCATAATAAATGTTAATAAAAGAACACTTTAAAAGAGATTTAGGGAAGAGATAGTTAACTTTAGTATTTCTGATTCGATGAAATACCCCAATTATGAGAAATCTATTTTTATAAAATCATTCTGAAATTCATTGTTTTTATAAGGAAGAAATAGAAATGTTTGATAAAATAATTAAATTAGGAAAAGCCCTAGAGTCATTTGATTTTTTTATTAATAATTGTTTTAAAATGATTTGAATCTGGTAATAGATTTGTGTTATAAATAGATTGAGGAACTAGATAAAAAATATTCTGATGATTACCTCAAATATTTCATTGATATTTCTACCTTACATGTACATGTTTCAAACGTAGAACAAACTAAGTTGAATACATATTTATAACACCACATTTCAAAAATAAATGAAACCTAATCAAGAATAATAACTGCTAAACATCCTGAAACTAAATTCTAGGGCCATATATTGTTCATTAGGAGATATACATGGATTATACCTACAACCTATGTACACTATAAGTTATTATAACATGATTCTAAACCTATAATACAACCAAAAATGAATTATCAAATAATGAAACTAGAATAGTTTATGAGGGATTCATACAAGAAAACTTATTGTGTAAATATAAATACAGATATTTCCATGAAAAACTTATTCAATAAAATACTTTTATGTTTGGGATAAAGTGTTGTTCTTTTCTTTAAGGATGAAGCTCATGTCTAATAAACTTTTTTCCAAGTGGACTAGATAGTAACTAAGACATTTCTATTTGTTATATTTGAAATCAAATGAGATAAATTACAACACCCATTTAAGGTAAAAAAGATAACAGCTTAAAAATTTTCATGAATACTTTTGGAAGGAACCTATAGAGGTGTCTAAACTCTTCCCCTTTGATTTTAATTAAGGATCTTCCAATTTTTTTATTTCCCACATATTGTTCTAGATAATCACTTTGAAAAAATATTCATTTCAATTTTCCAACTAAAATTAATGAGAAGTTGGGTCTGAGATAAGTGTGGATGAAAGGGAATGTAACTTAGGATATAAATACTTTTTCTATTTTTATTTATCTATTCTAATTTATTTAAACTTGAAATAAAAATAACACATGTATTTGAAAAATATTTTTTTGAAAATATTTTTTTTATTTTTGTTGTGATTTTAGATAGGAAAACTTGAGGTCCAATATTTTATTTCCCAGAAATAAGTAACATGATAATGTAGAGGGATTTAACTAGTTTTTCAATTATTAAAATTTTATGATTTTAACTAAATTTTAACATTTCTTTCATGAATATTTTTTCTTTAAATCTAGAAAAATGGTATCCAATGAAAAAAATCATGGTATATTTAATGTAATTTCATGTGGAAACTAGATTTTTTTAACTTAAACATTTGTGACATGATCATTATGATTAATTAAAATCTTATAGAGACTTGATAAAGTACATTTGGATATTTCCTATTATGTAGAGTAAAAAAGCAGATATAAGCTGATATAAAAGAATCCTTATATCAATATAAGCATATTGGTGTGTGTTAGCCATCAAAATAAGAGTTAGAGTGACTAGAGAGTTAGATTCTCAAGAATTTATTATATTTCTGGACTATTAAATTTAGTCTAAGTGGATATATTCTGTATTGGGATAGTTTAGTTTCAAGTTTATCTAGACTCACCAAATAAGTTCTTTACACAAATCATGGTTGGGAAAAATTCTATATGTACTGATTGAAAATGGGGATTAATAGATTTAGGTAATTATAAACATGGATGAAGAAAGTATAAATGATATATATGAATTTCATTTAGGAAGTATCAAGGAAGTGGTAAACAAAACATTGGAGAAGGAAGCTTAGAGGAGAGAGATTTATAAAGGTTACACTTGTTAAAATATTAATTCCACTAAGATCTATTCTAATTACAAACCTAGAATAGAAACTTATTCTTGAATTTAAGTGATGAAATTAGTTAAATTTATAGAGGATCTGTGATAATTCATACAATGGATGAATATTTATTTTATTCTTCTCTATCTTTTGTTTTTATGTCTAATAAGGACAAATATTTTTAAATGAATTGAATTCATTTTATTACCTTGTAGTGAAATAGTGTAAGTCTGGGGGAGTGATGAGATCCATTATTTCCAAAAAATACCTATTTTCATTAATAATTAAACCCCTAATCTAGATAAAACTCAAAAAATCATTGATTCTTGTTACATTTAAAAATATAAACTTTGAATAATAAATGTATTTAATCACTGTTTTCAGTTTTTTATTCGTTTTTTGGATTTAATTGAGAAGCCATGCATTTATATAGAATTCAACAATGTCATTTTTTAAAATCACTTAATTCTGAGCCTTATTATTTTACTCAATTTAATCTAAACCTAGATATATCCTATACTGGTTTTTATTTTTCTTGATCTATAGGTTCGAAGCTGGAATTTGGAAAAGTTTTCTAGCTTAAGTGTCATGGAATTGAGTGTAAGTGTCATCCAGTGTATGTATAGGTGTGATATTGGGCCATTGTACATGTAAAGAGGCCTTTTATAAGTAACATAAAGCTCTGTTTAGGTCTTATAGAGCCTTTATATGTGTCATTTGGATCTTTATGAGTTTTCATTCACTGTTTAGAAGTAATCCCCATGCAAATACACTATGTAAGTGTAATTGGAACCTTTTAAAGGCTATGAAAATGTTAATTCAAAAGTTCAATAACTACATGAGGGTAAAAATTAACCTTTAAGTCAAGATATTTCATGTCTCCATAATTGAATAAGGCTACTCCTTCAACATTTCTAAAGACTATATAAGGGTGAAGAGTCACACAAATACACTACATAATAGAATTCATTGTGTAATAATCACTAAATCATGGTCACATGCAGGTAAGCATTGCATCAAGGTGCTTCGTGAAATTCAAAAACTATGTAAAGGTGAAAATGAGATTCCAAGAACTGTGTAAAGTTCATATTCATGGGATGGGACTTACATAAGGGTAACTAGTGAAAAAGAGCTCTATAAAGGTATTAGAATTCTCAAAAACAAATGGGGCTTAAATTCAAATCACATTTCATTCCTCTTTTCTACCCAAATTGGGTAATAACACTCCAAAGGTACCATTTATAGATCATCATGTTGAATATGAATTTGGATATCATGATAATAATGTAATTAAAGAGGGATATTTGAGAGGGACCTAACTGAATCCATCTAGACCCCCAAGGAGTTCATGTGCTGGAAATTGAAGATAAAGGAGATGGGAACTGAATTTGAGAAATTTTGTATAGTTGTGGGAATTATTGGAGGAGGAATAGGAGGATTTATATACTCACATGGGTGATAAAGATGATGAACTAATCAAGGAACCTTGGGACACTTCTATAAGAACATGGTTATTCACTGATAAAAAGGGTGGATGCCACTGCTCGATCGAGAAAAGTTATTGTTTTTTTATTTATTTTATTTATTTCTATTTAAAATAATTGTAATGTCTCTGGTGTTAGAAAACTAGGATATTATTGATCAAGACTATGATAATATCCTAATTATTTGTTGATGAATTCAATTATTCAATAACCTATCTTTTATTATTATTTCTCTAGAAGTGTTTAGTACTTTGGTCAGTATGGGGTTTCTACTAATCTTTGTTTTAAATTTTCCTTTTCTCATTCTCATATTTTCACACACATTACACTTATATTTACTCCACTATATGTGATGGTGAGTAGTGATTGGATATATCTAATCACTGGGCTATGAGAGATTAATGGATAGAGTGATAATTGTATTTCCTTATTAAAGCTAAACTAACCAAGTGAGTGTGATCAATGAGATCTAATTTGAATAGAAAGTTTAGGGGAGACATTTTGAATAATGTTTTAATAGAAGAATGAGGGGATACTCCATGGTTGGACCATTATCATTAGAAAATGATTTTAAAAATAACCTGATTTCCCTCTCTAACAAATATATTCATTGCTTCCTTCAAAACACACCAAACCCACAATAAAAAAGAACACACCAAAATTCCCTCCTCTCATAAGACAACTTGAGTCACACTTTTAAAACATTTTAACTTGGGTTCAAATTTATTTATTTTATATCCATACGATGGTCCCCTCATCAATTTCCCCATGAAACACAAGTCATATGAGCCTATGAAACAAATAACGATAAATATTTTTATAATAAATATAGGTGTATGAATTTATATGGATCGTGTATGAATATTATACTCATATAGATTTATAAATATTTTTTAAAAAACATTAAGATTGTATACATACTGTATTCATACAAGTGTATGCATAATGGTGTTTTTATGCAATGCACACAAATGTGTATAGGTGTAGGTTGATTCAAAAAAAGTATTCATAGTGTGTGAATATAGGTCTACATAATTTCAAACAATGTATGCAAATTGTATGCATGTAGTATGAAATTTATGCCAACTATATGCATACTATATGAGATTAATTATTTTGGAAGATTTATGGGAGGAATACTAAACTATATATAGAAGCATTTCGATTACCATGGTTACATAAAATATACAATTTAATTGAAAACTAAAAAAGTATGCATATAGGTGTAATTACACTAACTGAATTTTATGCATATATGTGTAAAAATATTCATATATATGTAATTCCACCAATTGATTAATATGCATGAAGGTGTAAAAATATGCATATATGTGTAATTTAATACGCTAATTTCCCTAACTTAAGTGTTAGGGATACTATAATTAATCTGGTGTTTTTTAATTTGTTAAAGTGTTAGACATACTATAATTTTATATAGTATATACAATGTATTCATATTGTATACATAATATAAGAGTCAGACAATATACAATTTATGTATATTATAATTTCATAAAGTATAAATCTAAAAGAGGCATGGGTGGCATGTGAGTATGAAATTTTATACATTATAAATTATATTGTATACGTAATTGAAAGTTCCCAATTAAGATGGTTGTATCACTGAGATGGGAAGGGGTGAATTAGTGATACTTTTTATTTTATGTTTCCTTGAAACAAGTTTTTCCTCCTGTTAAATATTCAATTCCCTACTAAAAACAAATTAACCACACATCCAAAGGAACACAAGTATTTACGAGGTTCACTATTCAATAAGAATAGCTACATCCTTGGTATGGTTTGGAAATTATCCAATACCATACAACCCACTAGAAATCAATTATTATATCATATCTAGTAGGATATACCCTTACACGCATGTAGAACTATGTAAACAATTCCAATACATAGTGTTCACCCTATTATCACAAATAAGGTAAAACAATAATTGTGTAACAACTCATGTTACATGTTATTTTTTTAAATTACACAAATGTATTCAATTGAAATAAAAAACTTCACATTATTTCCTAAAAGATGGTAAGAACTTCAATGACTTCGTTATGAAAAAATCAGTCTAATTTTCTGAGCCTGATTCCTCTAGGTAAGATATTCCCCAGAATGATTCTTCCCAATCTGATTACTTCAATTCTGAGTATGATAATATCAATACGATTATTCCTCAGTATGAGAACCCCAATACAAAAATCATAAATCTATTTAATCTACTATGATATGATGATCAGCCGAATAAGTTTGACAAGCCGAATATGGTAATCAGTTGAGTATGATAAACAGTGAGTATGATGATCAGTTGAATACAATTTTGTGATCTTGTGTCTTCTCTTTCACTTCAATCCATCAGAACTTCTTCAAGAAAAGTGATTATGGAAACTTCTTATTCTCTCTACAACTTGGATTTTCTATATCATGAACAGTACTTAACTCATATGTAAAATTACAATTTACTTTTCACCATTTATAGGTGACCCTCAAGTGTCTTTTGCGGGAATCCCAAAATATTTCCCCCCTCACTTAAATTCACCCAAATCTCAATTTCCCCTAAACTCTCAGGTGCCTTTTGACTTCGTCAACTCTTCCCGAAGATTCTTAATTCTTCTAAAATCATGAATTCCTCTTTAGACTTTCATTTCAATTACCATTATAATTTCGATACATGAGATCAATTTTTAGAATCTAATTTCTTTAAAAAAAATTCTTATACCAATTAAAAAAATTTATGAAGAAATAGGACTCAGTTGAGTTTGATCATGGTGTTTCACCCCTAGACTGATGGTCGGACCGAGTGAACCATTTAGGTTTTAGAGGACTTGTTGTGGGATTTAATGTTATAATTTTTCTATAGTTGGTACGATCACCTACCCTTATTGGATTTTCATAAAATAACAACTACTATTATACCATAGGAATGAAATCATTTGAGGCCCTATATGGGATACCATGTATGTCACCACTATGTTAGAATGATCTAGATGAGTCTGCAATCATGGGATAAAAGTTTTTATGAGTAATGATAGATAAAGAACAGATCATGTAGGAGTGAATATGGATTACCCAGATCTGTCATAAGTCTTATATGAACTGACGACAGAGTCCTTTAGAGTTTTATGAGGGTGACCATGTGTTTTTTAGGGTCCCACCTTGGTGAGGTTTGGGTAGATTTTCAAAGGGAGGAAAGTTATATATGAGGTTCATTATGCCTTTCTAGATACGTTGTATGGTTGATGAGGTGGTTTACAACATGGTCTGATGATCGTACTTTGATTAGTTAAATTTTATCTCCTATGTATTTTAGTAGAGGAGGTACGTGCATGAACTATCACATGTTATTGACTGGGGTGAGATAGACATTGAGGATGAAGATACCTTTAAAGAGTTCCCAGAAGAGATCGAGGATCATTAGGGTAATATCCTTAGTGGGTGAGTGATTCCCTTGATGTGTGTCCATTGGTTGCATGAAAATCTTTAAGAGATCACTTGGGAGCAGGAGACACATATGTGACCCCAATACCATCAACTTTTTTAGTAGAATTGTTTTCATGGAAAATGCCATGAGGTAGAGAGAATGTAAAGATTATGTTTTTACCTTGAAAAAAATTGGAATATTTTAAATAATATTTTTGGAGCTAGGAACTAAGTCAGTATGGGATTTTAAGACCCAGAGAGGGTTGGTATTATATCACACACATGTAGTTTTTCAGAAATAATGAAATAAATCCTAGATGAAGTCTTAGATCAAAAATTTGAGATCACCATTAAATCTTGATTGTGTTTTTTACCCTAAAAGTGACATAATATTTATTAGATTAGTGTGTTCTATTAAAGTGCATTCATATGAATGAATATTAAAATAAATTTATTTATTTATATATTTATTTATTTATTATTTTACCAAATAAAACTATTACCATCATTATAAAATCCATGTTATGGAAAATACATAGGGTTATCTTCATAACCCTAGGGATTTAGAGAGGTGTATTAGAGGAAGATTCTCTAATGATGAACACCAGATCATGGATTTGAAATTGGTGTTCCAATCAGAGCTTGTAGATCTCTCCAATGAAAAAAATGTGTGTCTATCTTAATCAGTGATCAATCTAAACCTAGGGTTAGGTGTTTTATTTATTTGTATTTATCCCATTTTTATATCCCATGTCAAAAAAACTAATTTACCTAAAAATATGGGTTCTTAGAACAATGGTTGATTTTGGTTGATGATTTTATCCCCCTAAGGTTTGGGAATTGATTGTTTTATTGTTTCTTGGTTCTCTATTCATTGTTCTAATAGAAATGAATCAAGGCCAACCCAAATAGTATTTGAATTCCATTTCTCTTGTGTGTTTTGTGCATTTCTTCCTCGGTTATTCACATGTTCATCATCGGTTTTTCCTTTGGTTAGTGGTTCAACAAATACCCAATGGATGATCATTTTATGATCAATCATTGGTGAAACATATCATCACTATAGGTTTGAATTCATAGTTGAAGGAGTGATCAAGGTGTGATGATGATGATGGATAATAATAGGTGATTTTTGATTGGATCAGTGTTAACTACTTCACAATTTTGCATGCAGTGATAGCATGATGCGATGGGAGTTGATTCCTAAGTAGAGGATGTGTCCAGAATCTGGTCACCAGTGATGAAAAGTCTCAGTTAGACTGATATATATTATTAATGGTGAGTCTCATGTTGGATTTGGTAGTGTTAGTGGAATGAGTGTAAGATACATGAAGGTTTTGGATTTATGGGAAATCCCAACTACACTGTGTGTATTCTAAGAACACATGTTTTGCGGTTCCCTGACTATGATGGATAGAGTTTTGGTGAAATAAAATATCACACACCATATGGTACCAATCACACATAGTGTGACTCGATTCTAGTGAATTGGCTTCCGCCCTAGGGGTACAAGAGCACAAACACGACCAATCACATGGGGCATAACTAGAGTAAACGATCATGGACTAATACTCTAACACAATTAGAGTACCCAAATATGGGCTGGTACATGGGAATGAACAAATACTAAGACATGGATAGTACCCAAACAAATCCAGGTACACAGTCATTTTCCAACGTTCATGGGAAAACCTAAAGAAGATGTAACATTCCATGTACTCTCATTACATGTTGTGTACTTTCTCCAAAGAAGGTTGAAGCTCTCTTTCTCTTCAGTGTAAATCAATATGAGTTGGGTGTAATCTCTTGGTCTATCCCTATGAGTTCATATTGTATAATTTCATCCTAAGTAAAGGATTGTTATCCCCTCTATGGGTTTTATCTAAAATAGGATTTGATTTATACCTATTTGTGATTAGGGTGGAATCCTCTATCATTTCTTCTCCTTCCCTATTTGGGGTTTGAGGAAGTGGTTTGACAAACATACATAGGTTCATGATTCCCTAATTAGAGGGATAAAATAGTTAGGGATTTTAGTTTCCCTTAGGAACTTGGGTTTGATCCCCTATTTTTGTATCATTATCTTCCGAGTTACAATGATAAATTATTTGGCGAGGCCCAACGAGAACAACCTCTCAGATGAACTCCATTAGTGATATCATAGCTCATGGTGTGTTCTCTCCTGGATTATTGTTACCTAGAATCCTTGAACATAATCCTATTGATGAAAGTATGTTTGAGACCTCTTTAAGGCTTGGTGTCTATCATGAGTTTATTTGGATTATTGTTCTTGTTGTTATGTCTCACATTCTAATTGACATAACCTGATGGTGTTGAGATGACTACTCTCTTGATACTTTGTGTTTGGTGATTTTGGTGTGTCTTACTGGGTATTGTTATACTCCCCCTACATAGGATCTATCCCCACATGTCATGTATTATATAGATGGAAATCATTTTAACAGAGTCATGGGAGGACTAGGATTAGGTGGACCACAGCTGATCTAGATATACCATGGTTCATATCAGGCATTTCATTTGACAGTAGTCCCCTCACACTATCAAATTGGACTCCTTTGTAGTTTTTGGTGGGATTGTATTTATCTCTTATGATTTCACATATTTGTTCATACTCTGATTATGGTATATACATATATAAATTCATTTGATTTCAGTTATACTTTACCTTCATCATTGTTTGGATTTTTAGAGATGTGTGTGTATGTATAGGTACCTTAGTGTAAGTCCTGTTATATGTGTGATATGTCAACACGGAACTAGTTTACATTCCCTAGTTAATTTGAGGTGGGATTGGGGTGTCACACTTAGCTTACTGCTAGCCAGGCAGGCCCCGGTGGGTCAGGTCATGACACTATACTTGTATCTAATTATGTATACCTCATTTTACTCATTAAATCTCATCAATAATAAAATATAAAACATATAATAATTTGATTACTAATTAATTTTCCTTATCATAGATCAAAATTATAGCACAAACCTAAGACTGTCATTCAATTTACCATTATATTTAGAAAAAAAATATGGAAGTAAACAAATATAATTTATTAAAAATATCACTCCCATTTCCAAATTAAGCTTCTTACTTTATCTTATTTTCATGGATTCATCATCATTATGGGCCTAAAAAGGTTAAATAAACAAGTGAAAGAACAAGGTAAATAATTAAACTAAAAAAGATATGAGGTTTGAAAGTTTATCCTAAAATAAATCTCTCAGTTAATCCCTAAATATTTATTCCTAAGAAATTATTAAAAACATGGATTTCCTTGCATAAAATTCTTTTCTTTGAATTCATTGGATCAACCTCACCCCATAAATTTTAAGTGGTATAAGGTTGGAAGGATTTTACTCATTATGGATCAAAGAATGGATGAAGATATGATCCCTCCACATATATAGGTACTCTTCCTTTTTTAGAGATTGGATAAACTCTTACAAGTGGTAGTGTATTCTTCTCATCCAAAGGGCCAATCTATAGTGTTTGGTACATCCTAAAAAATTAAACTCTAAGTCATTGACTCACCATACCTTCTGAACCTCTCTGAAATTTCTTAGTTCAGTAGTACCCCTATCATCCTTGACCATTTACAATAGATTTTTATCTTTATTTTCCTCATTTTCACCTCCTTCTCACTTCTCTACAGTATTCGGGTATTTCTTCTCTTGAATGGAGGTGTAATACTCAATTGCTAACTTATTTTCCCCACATAAATCCTCTTCTCTTTCATCAAAACTCTTTATATTGTCACGACCCATCCCTGGGGGCTCTTTTCGTGACTACCCCAAGCCCACCTCCGATAGGCCAGGGACTGGTGACTAGCACCGGAAAGGAATATCCCTAAAACAGGAAGGCATTGCCTTTAAACCTGTACAGACACACAGTGTAAGAATACAACAAGAAGAAACCACAAGGTAAACTGCTGTAGAAAAAGTGTGCTGAAAGTAAAGGGGTCTGGAATACAAGCCCAACTGGAAAAAGTACAAGTACAACTGAAAAGTACAAAATGGATAAAAAGTGAAACTCAGCTCCTCAATCATCCACCATGGATCCTACCTGAAGGGTAGGTACAACTCACGATCAGTATTCCCTACGTCACGTTGTGCCAAATGGCCCACCTCTGAGCACTGTCTAGTCCTGGCTCTCTCAGCCTCGATCAATGTTGTATGTCGTTTGTACAAGACAAAACAAGGTTCGGGCAAAGCCCGTGCAGGGGTGAGTATAATGATACTCACTAGGGACCCTGATACCCCGTAGGTATCCTAATGTTCCACAAAGGAAAAACCACAAATCAAGACATAAACTCTAATTAGGTATATGCCCATACATATACCTAAGTTATCAAGATATACACATCTCATACATTAGGGGAAAATATCACAAAGGTAACACCACAAAGGTAACATCATGAAGGTAAATGTACCACACAAGTAACACCACAAAGATAACACCAAGAAGGTAAAAGTACCACATAGGTAACACAATGAAGATATCACCACGAAGGTAAAAGTACCGCACATGTATCACCATGAAGATATCACCATGAAGGTAAAATTACCACACAATTATCATCACGAAGATATCACCATGAAGGTAAAAGTCTTAGTTCAAACAGAGTCTCAACTCAAACCAGGTTTTTCAGTGAAGTAAAGAAGTATAGATGATTATTCATGAAGCTAGATCATCTTATTCTATCAAGAGGCACTGCTTCTGACCATATGGTGTCTGACCCACAAATGATCGATAGGTACTAACCCCCGCAATGACCCAAACAGGATCTGATCCACCATGGATCAATAGATAACTAACCCCCGCTGACCCACACAGGATATGACCCACACAAGATCGATAGGTAACTAACCCCCATAATGACCCACATAGGATCAGTATGCACTAACCCACATAGGATCACTGAGTGTTGACCCGCATAGGATCTGACCCACACAGGATCGCTTGGTACTAACCTCTATATGATCTGTCTCCAACCTCTTCCTCGTTGCCAGCAACTGGCTTCCTTGTACCCGGTGCGCTCGAGTTCTTCCCGCGGATCTTCAGCCGCCTCCTCCATCCGCCGTGGCTGACAAGCTTCAGACCTCTTCTCACAGGCGGTGTGCGATGGCGCGCGACACTTCATTCATGGTCGGCCAAAGTCGACCATTCTGATGAACTCTGCGGCTTTGTGTCGCAGCCTCCTCATGAAGCGTGCGTCGTCACACACCTTATTCATAGTCAGTAGGTGTCGTCACACTGGCGGTATTCCATGGAGAGCACAAGGGTGTAGCAAAGTAGCAGAGGGTGTGTGCTAGGTTTGTTAGGCTCACACCCTCCACGTTAGCTTGAAATAGAAGGGAGGATAAAGGGTTTAATAAATTCACTTGAATTAAAAAAAAAACAAAACCCCTAGCTTGTAAATCCATTGGGGAACGTCTGCACTTGAAGAAGTCTCATTGCTCATCGTTCCCGCAACAGGTTCCCAATGATGCTGCTCATACGTTGTCCTTAGGTTCGTGGTTCGGTGTCACCCATCACCTCCCACTGAGATCGGCTCCTTCTTCTAAGCGTTCGGCATCACGACACTACTTCAGCACTTCGTTGCTTGGTGAAGTTGTGCCGATACATCTCTCCAAGATTCATATATATATGAGAGGGGGAGGGTAAGTAACGACATGGGGAATTAATAGGGTCTCTTAAATTAGGAACATTCTTAATTCCCCAATGACGTCATTACTTAGGATTGGCAGGTCAAGCCATTTATTGGCTTGACACATCGTTGGCCCCAAACTCCGCTTGTCTGTTGGAGTATATGAAAGAAAATAAAATAATAAAATTATTTTATTTCATTTCTTTTAAAAATTCACAAAACATAACTTTTTCTCTAGACCTACTGTGGTAAAATTGAAGCCTCCGTTAAGAAAATACTAGTGTGGTGGATTCAAAGGTGCCCTTATATTTTTAATCCTAGCACCGGTTCAAAAGTTAGAAAACTCCGCCAACACGTTTACTGAACGTACCATAAAAAAAGTTCAAAAATTATTAACATTCACCCTCAACATGTACTGGTCAAGATTAGGCTTTTCCTAAAGGAAAAAAATATCCAATAAACCCAACGGTACTCTCGGATTTTTAATTCGAGTTACTGTTTATAAGTTATGGATTTTACAATAAAATAATTGTCACTTAATTATTTTATTTACGATCAAAAACTAACTTTCTCTAGTGGACCACACCGGCCAATGTTAGTATCAGCCAAAGGAAAGTATACCCTCATGAGTTGATCAATGGTCTAGGATTTTCAATCTGAGTTACCATTCTTGAGTTATAAGCATTTGAAAAATAAAATAATTTTATTTAATTATTTTATTTACGATTATGCCATTTTCGGGTTTTCTCACAGGAGGCATGTGCCGAATAAAATTCAGTCACGCCAAGGGTAAACCTGCCATCTTGAACACTACGGTTCCCTCATATTTATGATCTAGGAAACCGTTTAAGATTTATTCCACTTTTTTTAGGAAAACTGCTTACACGCGCTAATTAAAGCTTAGCAAAAATTCAACGGATCATTACGGGCATTTTGGGCCTCGGAATCATGCACCGTCAGATTTTGAGGTCTTGAAATAATTCCATATAATTAAAAAAAATTACATGGAAATCCAAATATTTACATTCTCCCCACCTTAGGGCTTTACATCCCTGAAAGTGACAATAAAGACTAAGGAAACAAATGGGGGTACTGAGCACGAATCTGAGCCTCCTTCTCTCAAGTGCTCTCTTAGAGGTTCATATACTGCTAGCGAATGCGCACCAGAGGTACCAACCGACCATGAAGGACTCACTCTTATCAATCCTCAATCTCAACTGGAACCTTCATAAATGTCGACCCATCATCAAAGTCTATCTCTCTGTGGTTGATAATGCGAGATTAGTCATGCATGTATCACTTCAGTTGGGATATGTGGAAGACGTTGTGCACCCTCTCCAACTGCGGTGGAAGTTACAAGAGGTATTATATCTCTTTGATCCTCCAAAGTATCATAAATGGTCTGATAAACCTCAGTGATAACTTTCCACCTCGGCCAAAACTCCATAAACCTTATCGAGGTGAGACCCATAGGAATTCATGGTCTCCCTCAACATCTCCTCCTGAAGCATCACTAGTACCATGGTGCGTCCTTTGAAGAAGAGGATGTGCTCCCCACCATCATAAATTATTTTAGGGGACCGTTCTAAGGATATCTGAGCATGTCGGGCATCGTAGTCAACGTCCCCAAACCGTGCCTCCGGAATTCGCTGAAGAATTGGGGGAGTGATAGTCATAGCCTCGAGGTAAGTTGCTCTATAGTTATCCATGAAGTATATCTGCAATGCGACTAGTTTCTCTGACGCCTCACTCAGTAGCTGTAGACCATACCTCATGTTGAGTGTGTCTACTACAATTAGGGTAAGGTCGGCTGACTCAAGAGTGATCAGTTACACCCTCTTATGCATGAGTTTATCTCGCGCTTCCTGGGTTTCCTTTTTTATCTGACCAAGGAAAACCCCATTCGTATGTTGTAGATAGAACACAACATTTTTTCCTAATACAATAAATCTGAGTATGAACTATGGCTATCAAGTCCATACCCAAACTAACGTTGTAAGGCCTCGACGCTGCCACCAAGAGGTTCCAATAGAAACTCTCGCCTCAAGGATTAGATCACACCATCGACATAAGTGTGATTATTGAGTCTCCTCTCAAAGGTATCTCTAGATTTAAGGGTCAAGTCAATGGTTTAACCGAAACTCTAGGTCTTGAAAAAGATTTTTGGAAAGAAGGAATGATTAGTTATTATGTCTATTAATATGGAAGCTATTAGTAGACACAGACCATACCTCTAATCATTCCTTGAGACCTTGGGTCACACTCTTTCACCGCATACAGCTACTCCCTTTCCCAGTCCTCCAGCTACCTGAGCCTAGTGGGGGCCACATTGGGGTGGTGGTTGTAACATGTCAAAATGTATACCACTACATGCTGCTCTCCCAGATCCACTTCCACATCTAATGCCCTGTAGATTCATCTATCCTTAACACTTCCTCTTCCCGAAACATTTTACACACCTAAGTCTCTGAGATTGGTGCCAGTTTTCTGCTTTCCCACTGCTAACATTCACTGGCTATATCCACTCAACTAAATAAAATTCAACCACAAAGGTTCTCTCTAGCACCCTAACATAAGTAGGAATTCATAGAGGAATAGTGTGGCTCAGATTTCCTTAAACACACCTTTCTTATAGGTTTGAGCCCTGAAGCACTGACCGTACTATATTCATCGAGTACCTGGGATGGTCAGTACGCCTCGATGAATACGCAACTACCAACATGTCATCCTGCCGAAGCTGTAGAAGCTCTTGGGAAAACTCACCCCTTAGGTTTTTATAGAAAGAGACCCCCTTCTTTGAGGAAAGTTCTCAAGATTGTGAACAAAAAAAGTCACCTCTTCACAAGATCAGGGTAATCTAAACCCTGTCATATTCCTGCTGAGCCACGTAGAAGGCTCTCTGCTAGGACTACCATCTGATTGAATGGTGCCTTGGATAGATGGAAACTCGACCACCTCCTCAAGCAAGGCCTTAGCTGCCTGTGATCCAGGCTCACCTCAGAACCTAAGGGGTATCTGATTCTGAAACATGTGTAAGTCACTAAGCCTACATGTGTCCCTTACCGGTACCGCCGGTTGTAACTACTGACCAACGGGCAGTGATATAGCTGGAAAACTATCTGAAGGTACCATATCGGGCAACAGTTCACATACCAAAGCCTCATAACTATGAAAACCATCCTCGTGTTCACTCACTAATTAAAGACTAGAAGCTAGGATCACCATTTGATCTGCTGGTGTCCCATCTAGGTGGAAAACTCTAGCCACAGCCTCCAGCCAGTCCTCATCTACCTGGGGATCTGTCTCGCCTCAAAACCTCAGAGGCCTCTACTGCTGGAACTCGTGAAACGCACTTCGTCAGTGTGCACTGTCCTCCAGTGCGGTTGGTGGTAACTATTACCCAATGGGTGGTGGTATTGCTGGTAGACCACCCAAAGGTGCCAACACAGTAAGAGGTCCCTACACCGGAGCCTCATCACTAGGTGGTACGTCATTGTGTACTCTCTCAGGATTCCTAGCTGGCTGTCTACGTGGCGGCATTCTGATAAGGAATAGGTGTGCCATGGTCATTAATTTATACCTAGTGAGCTGGCTCTAAAGAAACCAAGAAAAAAAATTTCCAAAACACACGTAATCAGTGTTATCATGCACCGAGTCGGAAATCATAATTCAAGGTCCTGGTGTATGGATGCTTCGGATGACGCACCAACACTGGACCCCCCCAAACTGAAAACTACACATAAAACTATTGCTCTATTGAAAAGATCAGAGTCCTAGTTCTTTGGAAGAACTGACTCCTATGATACCACTTTATCACGACCCATCCATTGGGGCTCGTACCATGACTACCCCAAGCCCACCTTCCATAGGCCTGGGGCAGGTGACTAGCACCAGAAAGGCGTATCCCTAAAACGAGAAGGAATTTCCTTTTAACCTGTACAGAAACGCAATCTAAGAACACAACAAGAAGAAACCACAAGGTAAACTGCTGTAGTAAAAGTGTGATGAAAGTAAAGGGTTCCAGAATACAAGCCCAACTAGAAAAAGTACAAGTACAACTGAAAAGTAAAAAACATCTGAAAAGTGAAAGTCGGCTCCTGGATCATCCACCATGGATCCTACCTGAAGGGTAGGTACAACTCACGATCAGTAGTCCTTGTGTCACATCGCGCCAAATGGTCCACCTCCGAGCACCATCCAGTCCTAGCTCCCACAGCCTTGATCAATGTTGTACCTCATCTACAGAAGACACAACAAGGTTCAGGCGAAGCCCATGTAGGGGTGAGTATAACGATACTCAGTAGGGACCCTGAGACCTCATAGGTATCCTAATGTTCCACAAAGAAAAAATGACAAAGAAAGACATCAAATCTACTTTGGTATATGCCCATACATATACCTAAGTTACCAGGATATACACATCTCATACATGAGGGGAAAATATAAAAAAGGTAACACCACAAAGGTAACACCATGAAGGTAAAAGTACCACATAAGTAACACCATGGGGGTAACGCCATGAAGGTAAAAGTACCACACAGGTAACACCATGAAGATATCACCACGAAGACAAAATTACCACAAAGGTATCACCACGAATCTATCACCATGAAGGTAAAAGTACCACACATGTATCATCAAAAAGATATCACCACAAAGGTAAAAGTCTTAGTTCAAACATAGGCTCAGCTCAAACCAGGTTTTTCAGTGAAGTAATGAAGTACAGATGATTAGTCATGAAGCTAGATCATCTTATTCTGTCAAGAGGCACTTCTTCGGACCATACGGAGTCTGAACCACATAGGATCGATAGGTACTAATGCCCTCAATGAACCAAACAAGATCTGATCTGACTAGGATCAATAGGTAACTAACCCCCACTGACCCACACATGATCGATAGGTAACTAACCCCCACAATGACCCACACATGATCTGCCCCACACAAGATATGTATGTGTTGACCCACACAGGATCACTGAGCACTGACCCACATAGGATCTGAATCACACAAGATCGGTTCTCACCCACACAGGATCACTCGGTACTATCCTTCATATGATCTGTCTCCAACACCTACCTCACTACCAGCCACTGGATTCCTCGCACCTGGTGCGCTTGAGTTTTGTAGAATCTGCCCCTCGATATATCAGTCATACCTCAACCTCCACTAAGATCCATGAATAAGTAACCCAAAGGACCGCCATGTCGTAAGGGTTCCAACGTGATAGATGGTGCATCAATCGGATGCCCGGTCTGTGAGTTATAAGCATTTTAGTTCCGGGGGCCCGGTTGGATTCAGGTTCGATCCAACCCAGCCATACTCTGTCTGTCTCCAAAACTCAAGAGTATTATACCAAAAGGAACTTCTTGATCAAAGGATCCCAATGCCACAGACAGTTCGTCAAAAATATGTCTGGTTCTCAAGATGTGGCCCTTTAACTGTTTCTGGGCCCGGTTGGGCCCGGGTCCGGTCTGACCCGGTCGGATTGATCTGGACTGACCTGTATAGGGAGGACCTCAAGGGAATTCCAGCACATATAGGGAGGCCCGAAAAGGGGCTGGTCTGGTGGGGTGGCAGCCTGCTCGGGCGGCGGCCCGGCCGCGGTGGAGCGCAGACCTACCCAAGGTGGGGTGCGGTCCGGTCCAAGATGGAGCACGGCCCGCTGTGGGGTCTACCCTAGCCAGCGTGGGGGGTGTGACCCCCCAGTCTCCCAAACTCCCAAACGGCCCGGAGGCCATTCGGTTCGCAAAGCGGCGGCGCTGCCCGGTCTTCATGGAACCCGCTGGAGATGCGGGTTCTACCTCCGTCGTGGCTTTGGCCGCGACTTCTTGTCTGCTGGCGGCATGCTGGTTGTGCCGCCACCTACTCACTGGTAGCGTGTTGGTCGCACCACCTCTTGCTCACTGACGAGATTCTGGTCATCCGCCTCTCCTTTAGCGGCTGTTCGAAGTGACGACCTCTTCCTCCTTCCACCGTGGCTGACGAGCCGCAACCCTCTGCTCACCGGCAGCGCGCGACGGGGCGCCACACTTCCTTCATGGCTGGACGGTGTCGGCCATTCTGATGACCTCTGCATCTTTGTGTCGCGACCTCCTCTTGCAGTATATGTCGTTGCATTCCTTCTTCATAGCCAGTTGGTGTTGTCGTGCTGGCGGTATTCCATGGAGAGCGCATGGTTGTAGCAAAGTAGCGTAGGGTCCGAGCTGATTTCATTAGGCCTACACCCTCTATGTTAGCTCTAAATGGGAGGGAGGATAAAGGGATCAATATATTAACTTGAATTTAAAACAAGAACCAAAACCCCTACCTCATAAATTTGTTGGAGAACATTCGCGCTTGAAGAAGTCTTGTTGTTCGTCGTTCCCGCAACAGGTTCCCAACGACGATGCCTATACGTTGTCCTTCGTTTCGTGGTTCAGTGTCACCTGTCACCTTCTATTGGTATTAGCTTCTTCCTCTAAGGGTACGATGTCACGACACTCCTTGAGCACTTCGTTGCTTAACGAAGTTGTGCCAATACCCCTCCCCAAGCTCCATATATATAGGAGAGGGGGGGGGTAAGTAACGACGTGGGGAATTAATGAGGGATCATAAATTAAGAACCTTCCTAATTCCCCAACGATGTCATTACATAGGATTAGTCGGTCAAGACATTTAGGCTTGACACATTGGTGGACCAACACTCTGGTTGTCCATTGGAGGATATAAAAGAAAAGAAAATAATAAAATAATTTCTTTTCTTTTCTTTTAAAAAGTCACAAAACTTAACTGTTTCTCCAGACCTACTACAGTCAAAGTGAAACCACCCAGAAGCGAATCCCGGCGATTTGAATTCAATAGTTCCCTCACATTTTTAATCTGATCACCAGTTCAAAAGTTAGAAAATTCCACCCGCGCATTTACTGAATGTACCTTAAAAAAAGTTCAATAAATTATTAACATTCACCCTCGACCCATGCTGGTCAAGGTGAGGGTCTGCCTAAGGGAAAAACACTCCAAATAACCCAATGGTACTCTCAGATTTTTAATTCAAGTTACTATTTATAAGTTATAGATTTTAAAATAAAATAAGTTTCACTTAATTATTTTTTTATGACCAAAAACTAACTTTCATTAGTGGACAATGTCGGCCAATGTTAATATCAGTCTAAGGAAAGAATGCCCTCATGAGTTTAGCAATGGTCTCATATTTTGAATCCGAGTTACCATTCTTGAGTTATAAGCATTTGAAAAATAAAATAATTTTATTTAATGATTTTATTTACGCTTATTCCATTTTTGGGTTTTCTCATAGGAGGCATTTGCCGACTAAATTTAAGTTACACCTAGGGTAAACCTGTTATCTTGAACAAAATAGTGCCCTCAGATTTCTAATCAGGGAAACCGTTTAAGAGTTATTTTACTTTTTTAGGAAAACTGCTTACGCGCTCTAATTAAAGCTTAACAAAACTTTGACAGATCATTCTGGGCACCCCGGGCCTCGGAATCACGCGCTGTCAGATTTCGCGAGCTCAAAATAATTACCTATAACTAAAACAAATTACATGGAAATCTGGGTCTTTACATATATACTGGTGAAGATTAAAATTTTCCAACTCAGCACCTACCCATAGATATAATACCCTATTATGTACATCAATTAAGGATCTCCTCATATCTATAAATGGAATTCCCAATATAAGGGGTATTTTCTACTCATCCATGCCAATCATAAGAAATTCTACTGAAAAATAGAACTTTTATACTTTAAATATTATGTACTCAATCACACCTCAAGGATATCTCACCATTATTTCTTCCAATTAAAGAGTAACTCTTGTGATCATTATCTCCTCTGATCTTAGGTTTTTTTAAATTTGAGTATGACATGATGTTCATAATCACTCTTAGATCACATAATTATTTTAAAAACACAAAAGATCCTATGTTAATTGTAATTTAAAATCTAGATAAATCTTAATTCTTCTTTGGTAGAATCATAGACACCATCGTTGATCACTCTCCCATGAGTCGTATGGTACCTATTTCCTCTTGTATTAAACTATATCTTTTTGGAACATAACAAATATATTCATAATCTCTATATATTTATCAAAGTTTATGTTAATTTATAATCTATTAAAAAAAATTTATAAACATACCTGATTTTCTTCCAACTTTCCTTGCTACATACTTTCTATGAATGGTACTGGTGGTTTTTAGGGTGGTGAGGATTACACTCTAGAATTTTATCTAGTCTTTTCTATTTTTTTATTTCCATTATCTATTTTCTTTTCTTTTTATTCTTTCAATTCTTACTATTTATTGACTATCTCAGCACTTTCCTATAGATTTATCCACTTATCAAGGTGATAGATTTCAATTCTCCATGTGTAAAATCCTCTATATTAGCATAAAAAATTATTCTTGGCCTCTCATTAAGTTTCTTGGAAGTTTTTCCCACATAGAATTATAGATTTCACATGGATTTCATTTGATCCTTTGAATCAACCTTCAACTCACTGATGGAATCCCTAGTGGTTGTCAAAAAATTAGACAGGATCTCCCCCAATGATGTGATTTTACTTTAAAGAGAGGTCCATTTTCGTTATTGGAACCCTAGTGTTCTTTTTTACCCTTAACTTGGTTGTTTCCTCCACCCCTGAAAGTTACTTTTATGGTTATAATAAATTTAATCTTCATCTTCAACATATATACCTTGGGGTTGGTTTATAGACATCATCTCACCTATATTCTTCATCAAAGTCACCATTTTTTCCATCCATCCATTTTTTCCACCATGTGTACTCCTATATTTTATTCTCCTTAGGTTTTCTATTAGAATTTATTGTTATCCATCTCATCCAACATGTCACATCTCTCTCCTATAAGTTTCTTAATGAGTAAACCTCTATCAACAACATCCATAATTAATCAATTAAACAAAGATAGAACTTGATAAAAAGTTTGAATAAGAAATCACATCTTAATAGAATAATGGATAAATTTCTTTAAAAAGTCCTTAAACCTATCCAATTAATTATAAAGTGATTCATTATTGGACTGATTGAAATTAAATATGTGGATGTATAGCTTCATTAATTTAGAGGGAGGAAAGAATTTTCTTGAAAATTCATTCCATGTTGTTATAGAGTGGGTTATAGACTTTTGATCCATTATCAAGATTTTTCTTTTAAGTAAAATGAAAACATCTTAAGCCTTACTGCATCACTTGAAATATTTTTGAATAGGAACGTATCAAAAAGTTCATGGAAAATTCCCAAGTGAGTGTTGGAGTATTCATGTGGTAGACTGATGAATCCAACTGAATTCAAGATCATTTAAATGATCTCTATATTTATCTTTAAATGATTAACGACCAACAAAGGCACATATATTCTTAGTTTAGCCGCCCTGATTGAAGTTCAATCATACTACATTAACATTCAGAACCCCAGATCTCTTCCATATACCACTTAGTTAGATCCTTGGGTTTGATCAACTATATCTATATCTTCTTTATTGATATTCATCAGGATCTTATCTAACTTCATATTATAGTATAGAACTTAATTTCTATTTACCCTAGTGTAATAATCGTTCATCAAAGATATCACCTAAAAACACATCATGAAAAGACCAAACGTAAAGGAATAAAAACAAAAAAAATGAATACACCTATAATTACAATATTTTTCCAAACACTATCCCTGTAGTAACCCCAACCCTAGAATCCCAGAGCCGATTCTTTCTACCATTACATTGGAATAAGATACAAGAAAATTCATCCCAAAGGACTGATTATTTCAGTAGTTTTGGTCAACTAGATTCATACATGTCTCTTACATTACATTAGGAATACAAAAATTACAACATTTTTTTAATAATAAATTTATTCTATTTAGATTATCCCTACATATTATTCATAGTAAATTTCATATAATCTTGAGGAAAGGAAAAAATAAGGGTGATCTCAAATTCTCCATAAGGGTTTAGTACAACATAAACTATCATAAATCAATAATGAATAAAAAATATGAAAAGGTAAATAACTGAAAACACATTTCATTTAAATAACTAGATAAGGAATAATCAATATTTCAAGGAAAATAACTGAAAAATAAATTTCATTTGATCAATAAACTGAGAATGAAATGCATCCATATATTTTTTTTCATAGTTAAAATATCATAGATAATAATAAATAAATCTATATTAATTCAATGCTTATTTATCAGATGTCATGTTTTCTAGGTACTTGATGCCTTGACCATCAATACCTTTCATAAGACAGTTTAAAAAATACTAGGTATAAATTGATTTGGTTTGTCCAACCTTATCTCTACTATCAAGACCTTTTCACAAGGGATTTTAAAGCATACTAGTTATAAACGTGTGGGGGTTTTTTCAACTGATTTTGTATTGTGATACTATTGATCCATAAAGGGGATTAAATTAATTAGTCCCCAAAAAAATTCATACCAAACCAAATCATTCCTCATATATTGAATAATCTATTTAATTCAGGAACAATTTACCTTATCAAATATCTGTATGGAGTAAAGGATATGAATTTATAAATATTTCCCCAGTTAATCAAATAAATGTCAAAGTAGACACTACCTGTCAAAATGGCATATAGTTTAGGAAATAAACATATCCATGATAAATAATAATGGTATTTAGTGGAAATTTAATTACTAATGATCATAGGAATTGAATAATTCAAAGCGAAGTTAATGATAATGCAAAATGAAACAAGGAAGTGAATGTTAATACTATCCTTGGTCAACATAATCATAAAAAATCTAGTGGAAGAATAAGGATGGAATAAATATAACATATACACATTAGAATAAGAATATAGTTTTTTTTTCATCGATTAATATAAATACAATAAAAATATTTTTTAAAAAAATTCTTGAGGAAATTATCTTTTTCATTTTGGAAATTATTTTGAAAATTATTTTCTTTGAAAATAAATTTTAAAACTAAAATTTCATAAAATGTTTTGAAAATAATTTTCTTTTAAAATAACCTTGAAACTTTTAAAAGGTGCTTGAAAAGATTTGAGTGGTCATGACAGTTGGAAATTTCATTTATGTTGTTAAAACAAAGTTTTCTTTCACTTTTTCTGTAAAATTCAAAGTGTCATTGTTTTGAAAATGACAAAAATGTTCCTTTGAAATTTTTTTGTAAAAAGTGAAAAATGGGTGAAAATTAATTTAATAAATTGTTTTTAAAATGATAATAAAAATTGAAAATATTTTTAGGAAACATTATTTTGGAAGAAAACATATTTCCGATCAAAGAAAGAAATATAGTTGAATTTTATTAAAAACATTTTATAAACCATTTTAAGTAAAAAAGAGTAGAAAATTGTATTATTTAATGAATTATTTCATTAATAACCAAATTAGAAGAAAAAGGAAGGTTTTATTATGAAATGTTCATGTAATTTCGTTCAAATTATCTTTGAGAATAAACAATCACGATTAGAATGAGATTGTGAAATAAACCCTTAAAGTGGTCATAACATTGAAGTGAGAATTAATAAATGAATCGATTATGTGTAAATAATTTAAATCCTCATAAAAAAGTCTAAATAAAACAATAGATAATAAAAATTCATTACAAACATAATCTTACCATGAAATAATCAACAAAGTATACGTTTAACCCAATGAGTGGAAATTGAGTTAAGAAATCTATTACCTTACGCTTCCTTTTGGTTGAAAGCTCTTTAACTTTTTATATAATGGTTTTAATCATGTTATTAACATATAAATATTTATAATATTATATATGATCATTTTTATAACATCTTATCACCCATTTGTTAACAATATTTCATTATTTTCATTGTTTCTGGTGTTAATTGCCACATTTTTTGAGTAAGTTTTGACATGTTATTTTTTGTTCCTATTAATTAAATTAGGATTTAATCATCTCTAAAATGTAAACCATTATATAAATATTATATATATTCACTATATATTTATTTATATTAATCCCCAAAATTTGGTGATAGAAAATGAAATATGTTGTTCATGGAGACAGTAGGTCCTACGTACGCATGAACGTTGTTTCCATTTTCATAACATATTTAAAGAAAGAAAAGTAAATGATATATATGTATATTATTATTCCATTATTATATTAATTTTATATAAATCACATATGTTTATTAAACTCATCCTTAATATAGTCTATGCAAAGTGTGGAGGAATCATATCACTTTACGAGGTGGTAGTACATTGTACACATGAACGACATTATCATATTCCCACAAAATCAAAAATATAAAGTTATGTTTTATATGGTAATTAAATAATCATACATACATCATAAATCTTATAAATATCATATATATAAATATTATTTCTATCACTATTCTCAACCTTGATAGGTAGTAATGGAAAAATGAACAACATCGATTTGTGAGCCGGTAGTCCACTGTACACACAGACGATGATTTCGTAACCCATTTGATGAAAGTGTGTGAATTTTTAGGTCATAACCTTAAAATAAAAACATAATAGTATATTTAAAATAATTATTATATTATATAATCAAGATATAAGAAGAATTTAAGTAGTTGGATATGGTAATAAAATAAAAATTATCTTTGAAGAATATTACCTCTTATTCAAGTATCCTCTTGGGATTTCACTAAACCCTTAAAAGGTTTTACTTTTTCCAAAAATAAGGATTATTGAATAAGGGGGGTAATTTGGAAATTTATTTGGGTAGGTCTTGTCTAAACCAAATTGGTTTTATAGGTTTGAAGAACGGGGAGATGTGGTGGCCTTTTAGAAGTGAGGGAGAGGACCCATATGGTATTTTGAAATGAAAGTTAGGTGAACCCAAATTCTTACCTAAAAAGAGGATTAAATAACACAAAAAATTAAATCCTATAGGTTTAATGTTAAAAATATGGCTATAAAATGGGTATTGGATAAGTGTAGTGTTATTTTTACTGCTTATAATCTAATTTTAACCACTAAGTAAACTTGTTTTTACCTTAATATGTATATTTAATTTTAATAGTTTTCACTAATCACTTGAGTAAAAATTTAATTTTGACATATTATAAATTATAAATTATTATTATTCCAATTAAGGAATCCAGTTTTCCAAATTAAAATCATAGAAGTTTCGGATTTTAATTTAAAATTAATCTCCTATACGCAATGAGAAAGCGGGGTTTTATAGTGAAAATTTTCAAAAGTTTGAAATGTTTGTACATCCAATTTCATTGCGAAATTGCTTCCAATTATCTAAATTTGATTAATTTATGTATAATTTATATAATTATAATTTAAAATAAATTTTAATTTTAATTTATCATTATAGCCAAAAGGTCTGAGAGATAGACATAAATCATGTTCCCATCAAATTAATATATAAAAAAGTTAAAAAGTACAAAACAACTCAGAAAATGGGAGCCTTACAAAGCCTTGTGTGCAAAAACCCAATACTATCACTATGGACCAAACTAGTGCAACAACTAGGCATAATAAAAGACCAACTAGAACTAACCTCCAAAATCAACCTTTTGGAAAGAACGTCTGTAACCTAATTTTCTTCTCTGTAGACATGAGAATCATCAAGTCATATTGACTAAGCAATACTAAGACAAGAAATCTAAGCAGATAAAATCCTCCATGGAACATTCCTTGAACGATCTTTCAGAATTTGCACACCAACAGACGAGTCCGACTCTAGACATACCTTTCACCAACCATAACGGACTGCATACCTGATCGCCTTTATCATGGCCCACAGCTCTGCTTCAATCACATGACTAATCCCAATGTAGTGAAAGAAATAGCCCTTAATGAAGCCCCAATGCATTCAAAAGACTCCACTGCACCCAGCAGGACCTGGTGCACTGGAGGCCACCCTATCCACATTCACATTCATCTAGTCATAGATTGGTTGGATCCACCAAATGTACTTCATCACTCTGGAATTTCTTTCCCTTCCACTAACACTAAGAGTCCTCAAAAGAACAAAGTCAGAAATATCATTATTCATTACTCCAGTTTGAGTCACTGAAGGAAGTTTAATGCTACGATGAATAGCCAGAACACCCTCACAAAATGAGGGATTGCATTTGTTGAAGATGATTTTATTCCGAGCCTTCCATATATAAGAAAAATAGAAACATTGGTAGTAATAAGAAAATATTTCACTCTCTCACTGCATTCTTCTTGAAAGGCCGATGTAAGAAGTGATTCTATAGAACCAAAACCGATGCAGCATTGAAAGTTTTTTTGCACATAATTATATAACCAAACATCAAAGGTGTAGTGGATGAAAAAATTCAAGAGAGATTCTTCAGCATTAAGACAGAGATGAAATATTGAGGCAATGCTCATCCCCGTACGCTGAAGGCCACACTGGATTGGCAGGCACTGCTTCCAGATTCTCTATATAAGCATAGCATCATTAGGGAATATGAAGGGCCTGCGTACACCTTCCACCCCTGAAGGTATTCCAGGTGATGCACCACATTGAAACTTATAATACTCCCAGCTTAAAAAAGACCCATTAAGAGAAGGCTTCCAAATCAGTACATCATTATCAACATATTCATAATTAGTGACCTCCATACAAATATTACTAGTAAGGATTTCAGAAACATACATGTTCCCTTGTAGGTCTGAAATAGACAGATTTATCCAAGGCAATGGGATATTAATAGATTCCTTAATTAGAGAGGACATCCAAGGAGTGCTCCAACAATTCAGATGAGAGTCAGCACATACCAACTGAAACACGCTGATAATTGTCTCGTATTGACCGTTCAAAGTTCTGATGCTCTGCTAATGTGTATAGCAGCACTCAGGTCGAATCCTCAGCGATGATACTTTTTTAATAGTCATTTTTTTAGTTGATTATATTTTGATTGGGGGTTTGTTTTCAGAGCACAAATTAAGTGATTAATAATTTTTGTTTGATTTAAAAATTTGAAAAAGATTGGGATGAGTTCATCATTAGGTAGTTAAGCTTGTGATATCATTGAGTTTTGCTTTATATTTCATTTAAATTAACACCCACATCACAAGTTGACTTTGATTGGAGTTCCTAAGTGTTAAGGCTTTAATCGAAGCCTTAACTTAACTAGGATTCTAATCTCAATCAATACTTGTTTATGGTGGTGTATTTATGGTTCCAATAATCTATGGAAACCACACGTTAAACAAAACAAGTTATTAATCCATGACATGTTAAGTCCAACATACACAATGTTAATTCAAAGAATATTCATCGAGCAAAAGCTCTCAATCACTTAACATACCTAAATTATAACACACCCCAATGAGAGATTTACTCAGCCATTTTGGTGTTTAATAATATGGTTATAATGATTATGATGATAAATTAAGAAGAGAAGAAAAAGAAAGGGATAAGAAAAGAGTAGTGCGTCGAACACACACACATGAACAATGATGATAATTAAAAACAGGCTTTCGATCGAATAAGAAAGAAAAATAAGGGAAGCGGATTAAACTGTATTTAAACTATTTTAAGAACATCATATTAAACTACAGAATTTGGATGATAATAAGAGATATTTAAGAATAAACTTTCATTAAAATATAATTACAAAGAAAGAGACTTACAAGAATACAATAATGAAGAACACAAAAGTAAAAGGAAACAAAGAGAGGAGGAAAGGTCTCTCAAGTGAAAACATGAGTATGGAAGGTCCTCCCAATCCTTTATAAAGGATTTGGTTATGCCAATATGATCTCATCTCTTCTGAAATTCCAACCCCTTTGAAGGAGAGGAGGAGAATGTATTTATAGCCCAAGGAAGTGGACTGTTGGCATTCCCAATCTGTTCTTCCACTTGGCTCGACGATTTGGACATCCAGCCTGCGGAATCTTGAAATATATCCTTCTTAAAAGTTGTAGATAATAATATTTTCAGACCTATCTCTAAATTTGGAGTCATTTGGATCCGTGTAGCCAATGTTATGGTGGTTTTATTAAACAAAGTTAAACTGTCTATTTCAATCCATGCTTTTTCGATGGCCAAAATGTGAATGGATTTTGGAATAGGAAGATGCCTTACAATCCAAATTCTTTATTCAACAAAGTAGGCCTCCAATATATCATATTTTAAACTGTAAAATATCATCTTGATTTGATGATTAGATCAGGAGACATGTCATGAATACTATACTGATTTTAATTCCCGACCAGAATGGTGGGCTGAGTTTAAATGAATCAGTTGGGCCCATTATATTTGGATTTGGGATTTGAAATTTTTATCCAAGACTACTTACGTTGTCCCTAGAACCTTTTAGTATAATTAAGGAATTTTAATTTCTATATTGATCCCATCAATTAAATCTTCATGGCTAGTCTAGTTTCTCAACAGATTCTGTAGTCCTTCTTGTGTTGTCCATATGGGCCTTCAAATGGAATAATTGCCCCATGATCCCTTCTAATGAGATGTTGGATATTGAATTAGGAATCCTAAAAATTTAGAAACACACAATTTGGATCTGTAGGGTGATAGTTATAAATAAAATAGTAAACTGACTCATTTGGACTACTTCTAAAAATGCTCAAAAATTATACTTAGTATTAAAACATTAATATTTCACACAAATTATGCACATTTCATATAAAATCAGTAAAGGGAGTATATAATAAGTCAGGAAAATATTGATAACATCAACTCCCCCACACTTATTCTTATGATTTTCCTCATGTGCAACAAATATAATAACATAACAAAATCATTTTCACTCACCAACAAATATTGAAATTTTGTTTTCCCCGATCAGGGGAAGTTTAGACAATATCACTCATCCATATTGAATTCCACCAAAAGTTGTTACAGAAATAATGTTCCAAAAACAATTCATTTTTTCATGCTCAAATTTTGAAATGGAAAATGGTGGCACCCAAAACTTACTCCTCTGAAGATGATAAAATTAATTTATGGAGCTTCACTCATTCACCAACCAAAAGTAAAAATCTTAGAGTTTGAAAGAGCTCTCAGCTTCCATTCCCTATCCAAAGTTCACAATAATAAAGAGGTCTTTTGAAGGGGTTTTTCTATGGCTATGGGAATATAGTAATATAATGTCCAAGAGAGATAATAAGAGGGGTAAAACACCATCATGGAAAAAGCAATGCACATTTTTTTTCGAAATGAGACATGAAATGAAATGGAAACACATATTTACAAGGGAATGAAAATGTAAAATAAGACACAAAATAGGAAGGGAATATGAAGGGAATGAGAAGATAGAATATTTACAAAACATGAAACTTCTCCCAATTACATAAGAATATCATGCAAGTGTTCTTTTTCTTTTTTTCTTTTTTTTTGTTATTTTTTTGAAAGTTGGACTTGAAATAGATCTCACACTCATCACCCAACCCATGATTGATCTCCTAACTAAACTAATTGAAATATTTATAACAAGATCAAAAGTTGAGGAAGAGTGATTTTTTACCACCCCAAGACACAACCCATTTTTATTTTCATTTTTTTGTATTTTTTTTATTTTTATTTCATTTTTTTGAACACTTTTCAACTGTACAAGAGAAAAATTTATACATTGCCAAACCCCACTGAAGGACAACCTCTTCCCCATACAAAAATAGATTCTTGCCCTCAAGAATAAGATAACTCTTTGAAAATCAATAAAAGGGCACCCAAAAAATGAAATCCATTCCCACCCACACATAAATTTAAAAAACAAATATGCAATGAAAATCCATGTTGATATTGGGTGGGATAAGGAATTGGGCTTATAATGTGGTTATCAAAGAAAAGGTTTTAATAGGCTCTAAGGGGATTTCAATAAGAGGATTAATGTAAGGTAAATGGGAGGCTACTTGGATATTGTGATTCTCATGGGGTTCATAAAATGCCTCTATCATATTAATGCACACTAAAGTTGGAAATTTAGCTCGAAGGTCCAAAAACTCAATACTCTCAAATGGGGGTGAAAAACACACATTTTAAAAAGATGGACATAGGTAGCCTTGGCATGAAAACAAATATTGTTCCTCACGGTTGGGGAAAATCATTTTCCAAATCAAAAATTGATCATTCAAAATTTTTGGGTTTTGAAATAAAATTCTTTATCCAAAGTCATGATGAAAATACAAAAATTTTAAGATAAAAACATGTATGTTGACTCCCCAAAAAGGTTGGACAAAGTTTCAAAACTCGATGGTGAGTAAGCATGACTCTTTATTTTTTTGTATTTTTTTTGTTATGATGATTTTTTTTGTTTTTAATAAAGACACACCCACACAAAAGGGAAAGATAAAAATGAAGGGTTTGATAAAGAAAGTGGTATAAAAATGAAAGATAGAGGAAGAAGAATAAAGAGGTAGAGGGAGGAAAAGAAGTTAAAGGGAAAGAGGTACCCCCTGGTTTGGATTTGGTGGGTTTCCATCTCCATCATGTGGTGGGTCGACTGCATAAGTTGGGGATTCAATGGAAGTTGATGTGGTTCCAGGATTGTGTGTCCTCTCAAGTTGATGGTTTAACTGATGTCCATTAACCGTGAATGTTCTTTTAGAAGAGGGGTCTTGGACTTGCATTGTACCAAATGGGTAAACATTAGTAATAACAAAAGGACCTTCCCAATGAGAATTGATCTTACCTGGGTGAAGTTGAAATCCAGAATTGAAGAGCATTACCTTCTCACCTTCATGAAATACCTTTCACAGTACGTGTTTCTCATGGAGTGCCTTGGATTTTTCTTTATAGAGATTAGAATTCTCATAAGAATCACGTCAAAGCTCCTCCAGTTCATCCAATTGCAACAATCTTTCTTCACCAGATTTTTCACAATCAAAATTACCGGTTTTGACAGCCCAAAAAGACTTATGTTGGATTACAAATGGTAAATGACATGCTTTACAAAAAACTAGCCTAAATGGAGACATCCCAATGGGTGTTTTATAGGTATTTTGATAAGCCCAAAGTGCTTCACCAAGTCTTTCAGGCCAGTCTTTTCTGGTGGGGTTTACAATTCTCTCAAGCACTCTTTTCACTTCTCTATTTGAAAGTTCAGCCATGCCATTTGTTTGGGGGTGATATGTAGTTGAAGTTTTATGTAAAACCCCATACCTTTTCAAAAGATATTCCATGGTTCTATTACAGAAATGGGTTCTTAAGTCACTTATTAAGGCATGTGGTGTGCCAAATCAGTGGAAGATGTGTGTCTTTAGGAACTCACTAACAGTATTTGAATCATCCTTCCTCGTGGGTTTGGCCTCAACCCACCTAGAAACATAATCAACCACAAGAAGGATGTATGAGAATCCATTGGAAGGGGGAAATGTTCCCATTAAATCGATTCCCCAAACATCGAAGATCTCACTGAAAATTAAATGCTTTTGGGGCATTTCATTTCTCTTTGAAATTGTGCCAAACTTCTGGCAAGTGGGACATGATTGACAGAACTCATGTGAGTCCTTGAAGAGTGAAGGCCAAAAGAATCCAGAGTCTAGGACCTTTTGGGAGGTCCTTTGTGGTCCAAAGTGGCCACCACCAGGCATTGAGTGATAGAATTATAAGATGGAAGAATGTTCATTTTCATCGACACATCTCATTATTACCATGTTAGCCCCAGTTTTCCAAAGTTTATTTTCTTCCCAAAAATAGTATTTTGAATCAATTTTTAACTTTATTTTTGGTTATTTTGAAAACATTTCTGGAAAAACACCAGAAACTAAGTAATTTACAATTGGGGAATACCATGGTATTTTTGGAGTGAGATATGAAAGGTGCTCAGTTGGAAATTCTGGATCAATTTTTTCAGAATGAGAAGAATTAGAAATTCTACTCAAGTGATCAGTCATAGGGTTTTCTTTTCCTGGTATATCTTTGATTTCAAGGTCAAACTCTTGGAACATTAGGATCCATCTTATTAGCCTTAGTTTGGAATCACTTTTCTTGAGTAATAACTTTATAGCAGAATGGTCTGTGAAGATAATGATTTTGGCACCTAAGAGATTGGTTTGGAATTTATCTAAGGAAAAAACCACTTTTAAAAGTTCCTTTTCAGTGATAGTGTAGTGAGATTGAGTTTCATCCAATGTTTTTGAGGCATAATAGATGACATGAGGAATATTTTATCTTCTTTGACCAAGAACATCCCCAACGGCTCTATCAGAAGCATCACACATTAAATCAAAGGGTAAGGACCAATCTAGAGTTGGATTATCGGGGTAGATGTAAGAGTAGTTTTGAGTTCAACAAAGGCTCTCTTGCAAACCTCATCGAAATGGAAAGTGACATCATTTTGGATCAATCGAGTGAGTGGGAGAGAAATCCTGCTGAAGTTATGGATGAATCATCTATAGAAACCAACATGACCAAGGAATGAACGGATGTCATCCATGAATACTTCCATGCAGTTTTCAATGAATTCTGAAAATATACTCATCATACACCTATGGAATGTTGAAGGATCATTACAAAGGCCAAAAGTCATTCTCCTATATGCATATGTTCCAAAGGGGCAAGTGAAATTTTTCTTTTCTTGGTCCTGAGGTGTGATTGGGATTTGGAAGTAGTCGGTGTATCCATCAAGAAAGAAATAGTGTGACTTTCCGGCTAATCATTCCAACATTTGATCAAGGAATGGAAGAGGGTAGTGATCTTTTCTTGTTTCAACATTCAATTTTCGGTATTCTATGCACACACGCCATTTGTTCTTCAATCGAGTTGTGACTACCTCACAATGTTTATTTGTGACAACAGTTATCCCACCCTTGTTAGATACAACTTGAATTGGACTAACCCATTCACTATCAGAAATTGGGTAGATAATACCAGCTTGAAAAATCTTGGTGATATCTTCCCTAACTACCTCAAGTATGAGTGGATTGAGTCTATTTTGTGGTTGTCTAATCGGTTTGGATGATTCCTCAAGGTGGATGTGATGCATGAAAAGAGCAGGGTTGATTCTTGGTATGTCATCTTGGGTCCAACCTAAGGCTTTTCTGTTTTCCTCTAACAATTGAACAAGTTTGGACTCCTCAGTTTTGGTAAGTGAAGTAGAGATAATGACAGGATAAGAGTGATCATGGAAAATGAATGCATATTTCAGGTGTTTAGGAATATGTTTTAGATTGATATCATCATTCATTTTTTGGTTAGATAAATCAGGAATGGAGGAAGGGATTTCAGCTTCTTCAGATGCATTTTCCTTAATATTTTCTAATGTGGAGAAGTAGATATCAGAGTTGATGTGGGATTCAAGAGAGTTTTCAATATTCTCTAGATTGATAAAGTCTATGAATGAAAGTTCCACATCAACTTCACCATTTATGACTTAGTTAATCATGGTGCAGATTTCACAAGATCCTTTATCATCAGAACATGATTAACATGATGGAATGGGGTTCAACTGACTCTTAGAAATGTCCTATGAAGCATGGATTGAGAATGTAGAGTGATCCTCATATGGGTATCTCATGGATTGGATAATGTTGAATTTGACCAGTTGGTCACCAAATTCCATGGATCAGATGCCTGAATGGACATCAATCTTGGTTCTTGCTATCATTAGGAATGGTCTTCTTATAATTAAGGGATATCGAGAAGATTTCATCTCACCTTCCATGTCAAGGACATAGAAATCGGCTGGGAATATAAGATCATTGACACAAACAAGGACACCCTCAATTATTCCCTCAGGACTGGTTGTGCTTCGATTGGCTAACTAAATGACAACACCCATTGGATGTAAGGGACTTAGACCAAGGTTGGAGAAGATGGATTTGGGAATGAAATTTATTGAGGCTCTTAGGTCTATGAGTGCATCATCAAAGTTGGAACTTCTAATTTGGGATGGAACTGTAAAGGTCCATGGATCCTTGTACTTTATGGGAATAGACTGATGGGTGGAAATATTTTCGAAGGTCCTAAGTTTCCTCTTATGGGTGCAAAATTCCTTAAGAAATTTAGCATACTTAGGAATTTTTTTTATGGAATCTAAGAGGGGTATGTTGTCTTCAACACGTCTAAACATGTCGAGCATTTCAGGATCAGGTTCAAATGACTTCTTTGGCTTAGAAATGACTTGAGGAAAAGGAATTAGATTCCTAAGTGGAATGGAAGGAGGCGATGGAATGACTTCAGATTCCTTTTCATATTTCTTTTTCTTTTCATTTTCTAGGTCAACATTCAAAGGAGGGTTGGAGGACTTATCTTGAGGCATAGAAATTTGCTTTCCCGATATAAGTGCAATTTCACTTACATTGCCCTTGGGGTTGGGTAATGGTTGAGCTGGGAGTTGGGAAGAATTGGATGGTTTCTACTAACTAAGGTGGGATGAAAGTTGGCCAATTTGGGTTTCAATGTTTTTTAGGTTGGAACGGGTGAAGGAGGTGAGATCTTCAACTGCACTGTCCCATGGTTTCTTCAAAGAAGAAGCTTGTCCCAAATTGGGATTTCCTTGAATTTGGTTCTTGGGAAAGCGATTTAATCTGTTTGGGAATTGGGAAGGCTCATTAGGATAGTGGAATTCAGGAGGAGGATTGTTCCTTTGTTTTTGAGGAACAAAAGGATAAGGTTGTTGGAAGTTACCAACACCTTGACCATATTGAAACTGGTTTGGGTTTTGAGGGGAGAATTGAGGGGGATGAGAGACGGGATTAACATACCTCAGGCCTTGGTTATATGAAGAAGAGAAGGGATCAGAGTGAGGTTGGTTGAATTTTATAACAAACTGACCTGATATTTGAGGTTTGGTGTTCCGCTAAGCATATGCTGCATTGAGATCCATTGGTCCAGATGAATCGGATTGATCCTCTTGAAGTTGTGGACATGTGTCAGTTGGATGAGATGAAGAGTTGTAGATTCCATAGTTTTTGACATGTCCAGGAAACATTGATTGTGGAGAAGATGAAGTTGGGGATTTGGTAGCCACAACTAGTTGCTGCACAAGACCTGTAAGTTCACTCATCCACTCTGTCATCTTGTTCAGCTCTATTGATTGATTATCTTGAGCTTTTTTGACTTGAGCATGTGGTCGAGTATAGAATTTTTGTGTATTTGCAGCCATGTTACTTATGAGATCTCTTGCAGCTGCAGGAGTTTTATCAACAAGAGCATCGCCACATGCGGCATCAATGAGGGTTCTATTCATATCCAATAACCCCTCATAGAAGTATTGGATCAAGAGTTGGTTAGGTATTTGGTGATGTGGGCAGGTTGCAACAAGCTTTTTGAACCTCTCCCAATACTCATGGAGTGATTCATTTGGGAATTAACAGATACCACTTATTTCATTTCGGATAGAAGAAGTACGAGAAGCAGGAAATAATTTCTCTAAAAAGAGTTGCTTCATGTCATTCCATGAGGTTATGGAACCAGGAGGAAGGTAACAGAGCCATGACTTAGCAGTGTTATCTAGGGAGAAATGGAATTCTTGGAGTTTTATTTGTTCCTCAGAAACCCCTTGAGGCTCCATGGTAGATCACACCACTTAGAACTCTTTAAGATGAAGATGTGTATCCTCACCGGCTAGCCTGTGGAAATGAGGAAGAATATGAATCAAACCTGATTTGAGTTTGAGGTCAGCCTCTATGTTTGGATATTGAATACCATGAGGTTGGTAATTCATATCAGGGGCAGCGAGTTCTTTAAGTGTTTGTTCCCTAGGATTGTCCATATATAATTCAATTTCTTGAATGAGGACAGGTTCTTGAATGAGGACAGGTTCTTGAATGAGTTTATTATCTCTTATGTTCCTCCTAAGTTGGCAAAGAGTTTGCTCAATTTCAGTGTCAAAAAAATCTGAACGATTTTTTGGGAGGCTATGGGGCATTCAGAGAGATTTAGGAAGAAAGTGGAAGATGGGTTTTTCTTTGTTTTTTTCAGTTTATGGTTTTTATGAGAAGGAAGGTTTTTCTTTGTGTGTTTTTTTTAATTTTTTTAAACTTTTGTTTGTTTTTTTTACAATAACCAAAAACTAAAAACTAATTAAAGCACCATCCCCAGAAACGGCTCCATTTGGAACATGCGGCTGATCGTTTCCTATCGACCGGTCAAGGTTCTGATGCTCTGCTGATGTGTATAGCATCACTTCGGTCGAATCCTCGACGATGATACTTTTTAATAGTCGGTTGTTTTTAGTTAATTGTATTCTGATTGGGGTTGTTTTGAAGATATTAAATGAAGTGATTAATAATTTTTTTTTCTTAACAATTTGATAAATATTAGGATGAGTTCATCATTAGGTAGTTAATATTTTTATATCATTGATCATTTCTTTATATTTCATTTAAATTAACACTCACTTCACAAGTTGACTTTGATTGGAGTGCTTAAGTGTTAAGGCTTTAATCCAAGCATTAACTTAAATAGGATTCTAATCTCAATAATTACTTGTTTATGGTGGTGTATTTATGGTTCCAATAATCCATGGAAACCACACATTAAATAAAACAAGTCATTAATCCATGACAAGTTAAGTCCAACATACACAATGTTAATTCAAAGAATATTCATCGAGAAAAAACTCTCAATCACTTAACATACCTAAATTATAACCCACCCCAATGAGAGATTTAATCATCCATTCTGGGTGTTTAATAATTTGGTTATAATTATTATGATGATAAATTAAGAAGGGAATAAAAATAAAAGGATAAGAAAATAGTAGTCCGTCGAACACACACAGACGAACAATGATGATAATTAAAAACAGACTTTTGATTGAATGAGGAATAAAAATAAGGGAAGAATATTAAACTGTATTTATACTATTTTGAGAACATTAATATTAAACTACAAAATTTGGATTATAATAAGAGATATTGAATAAGAAACGTGCATTAAAACAGAATTACAAAGAAAGAGACTTACAAGATTACAATCATGAAGAACACAAAAGTAAAAGGAAACAAAGAGAGAAGGAAAGGTCTCTCAAGTGAAAACTTGAGTATGTAAGGTACTCCCAAGCCTTTGGAAATTCTTTGGTCGTTACAATATGATCTACTCTCTCCTAAAATGCCAACCCCTTTGAATGAGAGGAGGGGAATGTATTTATAGCCCAAGGAAGTCGATTGTTGGCATTTCCAATTTGTCCCTCCAATTGGCTCGATGATTTGGACATCCAGACAGCTGAATCTAGAGATATCTCCTTCTTCAAAGTTTTAGATAATAATATTGGCCGACCTTCCTCAAATTTGGAATCATTTGGACCTGTGGAGCCAAAGTTATGGTGGTTTTATTAATCAAAGTTAAACTGTCCATTTCAATCCATGTTTTTTCGATGGCCAAAATGTGAATGGATTTTGGAATAGGAAGATACCTTCCAATCCGAATGCTTTCTTCAACACATTCATCCACCTATATCTTCTATTTCAGACTCCAAAATCTCAGATTTATTTGATTATCAGATAAGGAGACATGTCATAAATACTGTACAGATTTTAATTCCCATCCCGAAAAGTGGTCGGAGATTAAATGAATCTGTTGGGCCCCTTTTATTAGGATTTGGGATTTGAAATTTTTATCCAAGACTCCTTAAATTGTCCCTTGAACCTTTGAGGATAATTAAGGAATTTTAATTTCTATATTGAAGCCAACAATTAAATCTTCATGGCTGGTCCAGTTTCTTCACAGATTCTATAGGCCTCCTTGTGTGGTCCATATGGGCCTTCAAATGAAAGAATTGGTCCATGATCCCTTCTAATGAAATGTTGGATATTTAATTAGGAATCCTAAAAAACAAAAACCACACAATTTAGATCAGTATGGTGATAGGTATAAATAAAATAGTAAACTGAATCAATTGGACTACTTCTTAAAATTCTCAAAAATTATACTTATTATTAAAACATTAATATTTCACAAAAATTATGCACATTTCATATAAAATCAGTAAAGGGAGTATATAATAAGTCATGAAAATATTGATAACATAAAATCCCCCACACTTAGTCTTGTGCATGTCCTCATGGGCAACAAATATAATTACATGATAAAATCATTTTCACTCACCAAAAAATATTGAAATTTTGTTTTCCCCAATAAGGGGAAGTTTAGACAATATCACTCATCCATATTAAATTCCACCACAAGTTGTTACAGAAACAATGTTCCAAAAACAATTCATTTTTTCATGCTCAAATTTTGAAATGGAAAATGGTGGCACACAAAACTTAATCCTCTCATGATGATTAAATTAATTTATGGATCTTCACTCATTCACCAACCAAAAGTGAAAATATTAGAGCTTGAAAGAGATCTCAGCTTCCACTCCCTATCCAAAGTGCACAAGAATCAAGAGGTATTTTGAAGGGGGTTTTTTGTGGCTATGGGACAGTAGGAATATAATTTCCAAGAGAGAGAAGAAGAGGGGTAAAACACCAACATGGAAAAAGCAATGCACATTGTTTTTGAAATGAGACATGAAAGGAAATGGAAACACATATTTAAAAGGGAATGAAAATGTAAAATAAGACACAAAAGAGGAAGGAAATATGAAAGTAATGAGAATATGGAATATTTACAAAACACGAAACTTCTCCCAATGACATAAGAATATCATGCAAGTGTTCTTCTTCTTTTTTTTCTTTTTTTGTTATTTTTTCGAAAGTTGAACTTGAAATAGATCTCACACTCATCTCCCAACCCATGATTGATCTCCTAATGACACTAATTGAAATAGTTATAACAAGATAAAAAGTTTTGGAAGAGTTATGTTTGACCAACCCAAGACACAACCCATTTTTATTTTCATTTTTCTGTATTTGTGTTGTATTTTTTTTATTTTTTTAAACACTATTCAATTGTACAAGATAAACATATTTACATTCCCAAACCACACTAAAGTAAAACCTCTCCCACACACTGAAATGTATGCTTACCCTCAAGCATATGATAACTCGTTGAAAATCAATAAAAGGGCACCCAAAAAATGAAATCCATTCCCCCCCACACTTAAATTTCAAAAAATTATGCAATGAAAATCCATGTTGATATTGGCTGGGATAAGGAATTGGGCTTCTAATGTGGCTATCAAAGAAAAGGTTTTCATAGGCTCGAAGGAGATTTCAATATGAGGATTAATGTAAGGGAAATGTGAGGATATTTGGCTATTGTGATTCTCATGGGGTTCATAAAATGCCTCTATCATATTAATGCACACTAAAGTCGAAAATTCAGCTCAAAGGTCCAAAAACTCAAGACTCACAAATGGGGGTGAAAACACACATTTTAAAAATATGGACACAGGTAGCCTTGGGATAAAAGAAAATATTGTTCCTCATGGTTGGGGAAAATCATTTTCCAAATAAAAAATTGAGCATTCAAATTTTTTTTGTTTTGAAACAAAATTATTTATCCAAAGGCATGATGAAAATACAAAATTTTTAATATGAAAACATGTCTGTTGACTCCCCAAAAAGGTTGGACAAAGTTTCAAAACTTGATGGTGAGTAAGCATGACTCTTTATTTTTTTTGTATTTTTTTATGATGCTTTTTGGTTTGTTTTTTTTAGTTTTTAATAAAGACACACCCACAAAAAATAGAAAGATAAAAAGGAAGGGTTTGATAAAGAAATTGGTAAAAAAATGAAAGATTGAGGAAGAAGAAGAAAGAGGTAGTGGGAGGAAGAGAAGTTAAAAAGAAAGAGGTGACCCTAGTTTGGATTTAGTGGGTTTCCATCTCCATCCTATGGTGGGTTGACTGCATAAGTTGGGGATTCAATGGGAGTTGATGTGGTTCCAGGATTGTGTGTCCTCTCATGGTGATGGTTTAACTGATTTCCATTAACCGTGAATGTTCTTTTGGAAGAGGGGTCTTTGAATTACACTGCACCAATGGGTAAACCTTATTAATAACAAAAGGACCTTCCCAACGATAATTGAGCTTACCTGGGTGAAGTTGAAATTGAGAATTGAAGAGCATTACCTTCTCACCTTCATGAAATACCTTTCGCAGGATGTGTTTGTCATGGAGTGCCATGGATTTTTCTTTTTAGATATTATAATTCTCGTAAGAATCAAGTCGAAGCTCCTCCAGTTCAGCCAATTGAAAAAATATTTCTTCACCAGATTTTTCATAATCAAAATTACAGGTTTTCACAACCCAAAAAGACTTATGTTGGATTTCAACTGGTAAATGACATGATTTACGAAAAACTAGCCTAAATGGAGACATCCCAATGGGTGTTTTAAAGGATGTTTGATAATCCCAAAGTGCTTCACCAAGTCTTTAAAGCCAGTCTTTTCTAGTGGGTTTTACAATTATCTCAAACACTCTTTTCACTTCTCTATTTGAAATTTCATACATTCCATTTTTTTGGGGTGATATGCAGTGGAAGTTTTATGTACAACCCCATACTTTTTCAAAAGAGATTCCATGGTTCTATTACAGAAATGGGTTCCTAAGTCACTTATCAAGGAACGTGGTGTTCCAAATCGGTGGAAGATGTGTGTCTTTAAGAACTCACTAACAGTATTTGAATCATCCTTACTAGTGGGTTTGGCCTCAACCCACCTAGAAACATAATCAACCAAAAGAAGGATGTATGATAATCCATTGGAAGGTGGAAATAGTCCCATGAAATCGATGCCCCAAACATCGAAGATCTCATAGAAAATTAAAGGCTTTTGGGGCATTTCATTTCTCTTTGAAATTGTGCCAAAATTTTGGCAAGTGGGACATGATTGATAGAACTCACGTGAGTCCTTGAAGAGTGACGGCCAAAAGAATCCATAGTTTGGGACCTTTCATGAGGTCTTTTGTGGTCCAAAGTGGCCACCACGAGGCATTGAGTGACAGAATTCTAAGATGGAAGAATATTCATTTTCATCGACACATCTCTTTATTACCATGTCAGTCCCAGTTTTCCAAAGTTTATTTTCTACTCAAAAATAGTGTTTTAAATCAATTTTTAACTTCATTTTTTGTTCTTTTGAAAAAAATTCTTGAAAAACACCAGAAACCAAGTAATTTACAATTAGGGCATACCATGGTATTTTTGGAGTGAGAAATGAAAGGTGATCAGTTGGTAATTCTGGATCAATTATTTCAGAATGAGAAGAATTATAAATTCTACTCAAGTGATCATCCATAGGTTTTTGGATCATATGGTCCATAAAAGAGTGATAGGTTTTTCCCCCTATCTTTTCTAAAACCAAAAATGATGGAAAAATTTATCCAATACCACTTGAATTTAAACTTAATTCATTCTATAAATAGTTAACCCTAAAGCTCATCCAAAAATATTTCTGACCAAATTTAAAATCAAGGTTACTAAATAAACATTATATTCTCCAAAAAAAATAAAGTGTCTCTTAATCGTCGCATACCAAACATGTGAATGCCTTTATCATTTATTCTATTAAAACATGGTAACAACTTGAGTTACCATAAAACCTTATTGGAAACATGCATTATTACTTATTACTTATGAAAAACATAGTTTATTGGATATATTCCTTAAATCTAGCAATATTGTATGCTCTGTCAATGATATCATAACCAATTTTCCAATAAATCATTAATCAGCTATAAGGTATTTAGTAATATCCAATTTACTTTATCTATATCAATCATCACATTATCTAACCATTATTATATAAACATCAGGAACATATTCAGGGTTTTATTTCCCTAGTTCATGTGTTTTCAAAGAAGTTCAACTTGTCAATGAATCAGTTTTCTTGGTTATCGATACCTTTCAAAATTTTCTTCAAAATCCTTAATGAAAAATTATTGTAGTAAAATCATTATATATATTATAATTCATATAATAAATATATCATTTAAAAATTACTCAAATGATACAATTTTTTAATCCAAACTTAAGAGAATTAATCATTCCTCTTTAGTTGTATCAATATCATAAGATTAACATTGGTTCCTTATCTTCTTTTGGGTTATATTACCATCATGCTTGGGGAAGTCATTTTCATAGAATCCCATATCTATACAGTTGAAGAATTCTACATTGGTAAATTTTTTCTTACCCTTGAAATCAAAATCATGGTGTCCTTTCTCTATACACTTGTAGTAAATTACAAATCATTTTAAGAAAGTACTATGGTGGTTATTTCCACAATTATCACATGTGGAAAAATACTTCTTTCCCTTCTTACATTTATCCATATTTTCCCATTTTCCCACTTCTTCTCATTTTTCCCTCTGAATCCAAAATAATTTGATAACTCTTTCTCTTTCTCATTAGCATATGATACTATGTGCTCATATGATGAGAATATTTTTGGATATTACTTCCCTTAAAAATATTGTCTTAAAACCATCAAATAAAAGATTCTTCTTACTCTTTGGATCATGTGCATTGGTGGGGTTTACATTACTTTTAATAGGCACCTTTCTAAATGATGAAATATACTAGATTAGAACATATCATTATGAAGCATAATGTATAATTCCAAAACTAGTGAAATACTTAACATAAATTGAAAATTTTATGTGTACCTAATCTCATAATAAAAAACATGGTTTCTTTTGGGATGTTATTATATACTTATCCTCAAATTCAATCATATGGTTGTGTTCCCTAATATATGTTTTCCTAAATCTAGTTTCCAAGGTTTCTACAAAACCTTCTCTGATACTAACTATAGTGACCCCGACTGCAGAAGCTTGGAGCCAGTGCCTACTACCATTAAATTGGTATAAGATACAAGGAAACACATCCCTATTTACTTTTCAATTTAGTATTCTTGGTAAACTTTATAGATACATGAGTCTTACATAATATTTTAATACATAAATTAAAACATAATTTTTTTTCAAAAATAACTTATTCTATCTAGTGTATCCATTCATATCATTCACAGTAAACTTCATGGAATCCTGAGGAAAGGAAATAAAATAAGGGTGGGCTAAAATGGTTGGTAATGGTTAAGTATAGTGGAATATATCTTAAATCAATAATGAATAATCAATATTAAAAGGTAAATAACTAAAAAAACATATTATTTAATCAATAAAATGAGAATAAAATGCATCCATAAATTTTTTCATAGTAAAAATCTCATAGATAATAATAACAGAATATGAATAATGGTATTTATTATTTATCAAACTTTATGTTTCACAGGTACATGATAACTTTACCATAAAGACCTTTAAAAATACTATTTAAAACACACTAAGTATAAACTGATTCAGTTTTTCCAACCTTATCTCTACTATCAAGACCTTTCATAAGAAAATTTAAAATATACTGGTTATAAATGCGTAGGATTTTTCCAACTGATTTCACCGCCTGAGTCTACTGATGCATCAAGATGATTTAATTAACCAGTCCAAAACCCATGTCATATTAGTCCAAATCATTCCTCATATATTTAATAATAAATTTAATTCATGAACAATGTGCCTTATCAAATATCTTCATTGTGTAATGGATACAAATTTATCAATATTTCCCTTGTTCATCAAGTGAATATCATAGTATATTCCATAGAATAAAATGGTATATGTATCAGGAAATAAACATATCCATGGTGAATAATAATGGCATTTGGGTGAAATTTAATTACCAATTATCACAAGAAATTGAATAATTCAAAGGGAAATGAATGAAAATGAAAAATGAAACGATGATTTGAATGTCAATACTATCCTCGATCATGATAATAATAAACCATCTAGAGAAGGAATAAGGATGGTATCAATATAGAATACACCCATTATAATAAGTATAATGGTTTTTTTCATTTATGGATATAAATACCATAAAAACATATTTTAAAAATGTTCATGAGGAAAATATCCGTTTCATTTTGAAAAATATTTTGAAAATGATTATATTTGAAAATAAATTTTAAAACTAAAATTCCAGTAAAATTTTTGAAAATAACCATTGAAACTTATAAAAGATTCTTGAAAACATTTGAGTGTTCATGATAGCTGTAAACTCCATTTATTTTGTTAAAATAATGTTTCCTTTAACTTTTTTAGTAAAAGACAAATAAACATTGTTTTGAAAATGAAAAAAAGATTACTTTTAAAAAAATTAATGAGTGAAAATGGAAGAAAATTCCATTAATAAATCATTTTAAAAATATTAAAACTTTTTTTAAAGCATTATTTTGGAAGAAAACATATTTCTGACTAGAGAAAGAAATGTTGTCAGATTTTATTGAAAACATTTTCTAAAACATTTTAATTAAAAAAGAGTGTAAATTAGTACTATTACTTGAAATATTTCATCAATAACCATATGAGAATAAAATGGAAGGTTTTATTAGTAAATTTTCAAGTAATATTCTTCAACTAAAATTCAAGAATAAACAATCATGATTTGAATGAGATTGTGAAATAAACCATTAAAATGATCATAACATTGAAGTGAGAATTAATAAATGAATAAATTATGTATATATATAGTAAATACACGTAAAAAAATTGGGGATAAAAAATAATATAATAAAAATTCATTACATACATAATTATACCATGACATAATCAATAAAGCTTATGTTTAACCCAATGAGTGGAAATTGAGTTAGGAAATCCCTTACCTTATGCATCCTTTTGGTTGAATGATCATTAAGATAATGAATAATGATTTTAATATTGTTATTAATTTATAAAAAACTATATTGATATTTATAATATCATATATGATCCTTTAATAACATCTTATCACCCATTTATTAATAATATTTCATTATTTTTATTGTTTCGGGTGTTAATTTCCATGTTTTTCGAGAATGTTTTGACTTGTTATTTTTTTTTTTTTTATTTAAATTATTATTTAATCATATAAATAATGTAAAAAATTATATACATATCATATATATTTAGTATATATGTATTTATATTAATCCCTAAAATCTTTTGATAGGAAATGAAATACATCGTTCATGGAGATGGTAGGACGTACGTACACATGAATGTTGTTTCCATTTTCTTGTCGTATTGAAAGAAATAAAAGTAAATGATATATATTTATATTATTATTATAGTATAATATTTATTTTAAATAAATCATATATGTTTATTAAACATGTTCTTAATACATTCCATGTAAAGCGTGAACGAATCACATTGCTTCGTGAGGCTATAGTCCATCGTACACATGAACAATGTAATCATATTCCCACAAAATGGAAATTATTAAGGTATTTATTATATAAAAATTAAAATAGAATAAATACATCCTAAATATCCTAAATTTAATATATAAGTATTATTTACATCGTTATTTCCATCCTTGATAGGTGGTATGTAAAAATGAATGACATCGGTTCGCGAGGCGGTAGTCCGTTGTACACAAGAACAATGATTTCATAACCCATTTGATGGAAGTGTGTGAAGTTTTAGGTTATAAAATTAACAAAAAAATATCATTATATTTAAGATTCTTATGTTATTATATAATCAAGATATAAGAATAATTTAAGGATGTGGAGAAGGTAATAAAATAAAAATAATTTTAGAAGAACATTACCTCTTCTTTGGGTATCCTCATTAGGATTATACTAAAACCTTCAAAGGTTTGATTTATCACAAATTAAGGATTTCAAGATAAGTGTATGGAATTTAGGGAGTTATTTTTTTGGGTATTTTTTTACCAAATTTGTTTGATATGTGAAAATAATGGGGATAGGTGGTGGCCTTTTATAAGATATGGAGATGACATATATGGTATTTTGAAAAGAAAGTTAGGTGAACCCCCATTTTTACCTAAAAAATGATTCTATAACAAATAAAATTAGATCATAGAGGTTTAATGGTCAAAATATGTCCATAAAATTAGTATTTAACAAGTTTAGGGTCATTTTTACAACTTGTACTCTAAGTTTAACTACTAAGTAAACTCAATTTCACTTTAATCACGGTAATTAATATTAACTATTTTCACTAATTAATTTGGTACAAAAATATTTTGGCATCATTATAAATTATAAATTATTCTTATTAAAAATATATAATCCTTTTTTTCAAATTCAAATCACAAAAGTGGCCGAATTTAATTTAAAATTATTCCCACAGACGCAAAGAGAAAGTGGGTTTTTAGAGTGAAAATATTCAAAAGTTTGAAGTGTTTTCATATCCAATTTCAATGTGAAATTGATTCTAATGACATAAATTGGATTAATTTATGTATAATTGAACTAGTTATACTTTAAAATAAATTAAAAATTTAATTTACCATCGTAAAATATTTAGATGAAAAGACACTTTTCAATTAAAATTATGTATTTTCACTATTCATCAAAAAATGAAACTTCACCAAAAAATACTAAAAATTCAACCTAAAATAATTTTGAAATTAATATTTATAAAATGAATTTTACTTTTTCAAATAAAATTTTTAATAGTGTTAGAATTTATTTTTAAACAAGTGTGCCATTAAAAAGTGGCAAACTGCCTTTAGAAAAGTACCACATTTTATGCGTAGAATTCGATATATTCTTATATTATTCCTATAAAATCTATCAGATGAATGTAAAAAATATTATTGAATATATAATATATAAATTTATTTAATATCATCCAACAAGAGTAATTAATTTAATTTATTAAAATAAAATACCTTTGACGCATAAGAAGTATTTTTTATAAAAAAAATCATTTATATTCAATTGGTTTTTATATTAATTTCTAGTTAATTGGTAAAAAATAAATTCAAATATATATTTTCATATGTTATTTAATATAATAATAATATTAATAGTATTCAGTAAAACTCAGTCTTTCGTGTAATGAAAGCTATCGAAGAAACACGTTTTTGTATGAAACTCAATCTAAATCAGTATTGCATGCATTGAAAGTTATAGAATAGATTGAATTTATTTAAAATAATAAATTTATCTTAAATTATTTGGATGTTATATTTATTCTTTTTCTTGGTTTTATGTGTCATATATGCTATAAAATTTTTTGTTTGTATTTTAAAATTTCATGTTGTTACCATCCTCGATGATGATACAAAAAAATTGAACATTCGTGGAGTATCATTAATTCCCATGGGTAACCAATTTTAGAAATTTAAATTTCAAACTAACTAATAACTAACTAAGAAATTATATCATGTGGAAATTTTGAGGTCAGAACCATAAAATCAATTTAAAAAAACACTTATAATTCCTTATAAAAGATAGAAAATAAAAGAGATATAGACTTAGAGGAACTCAATCAGAGGAAGAATACTAAGCATAGATAAATATAGGTTCGTGTTCTAGTGAAGTAAAAGGATAATGATTAACCAATATGTTGTCATAATTAAGTCTGATTAGAGTACTTTTTTTCTATCCCACTCATGTCCCTTTTATCCTCTCAAGTACTTTGGTTATTTGATAGAATAAGTAACCCAAAAATACTTTAAACTTAACTACCCCAACCCACCAATGGTAATGTATGAGAATATATATCTAGTTGATGAATTAAAGTCTTTTTAATCTCAACTTTCAATGGTTATGAAAGGAATATAAGGATAATACTAAGAATAATAAAATAAATAAAAACCCCATCTAAAATTACTCATAAAAATAATAACTCTACTAGATTCAATCCACTCCCATTACATGCATGGAACTAATATAAATCACTCCCTTATTCTAGTAAGTAGGGAGTGAAAAAATAAAAGTATAAAAGAAATTAAATCTCAACAGCACTAGTACTCTAAAAGTACACCTAATACATGGATTGATACTTCATGAATTGATATCCAATTGCATCACCCACATATTCTATTTATATGTAATAACCTTAATTTATATATTTATCTCATATATATTTTTATCTTCAACATATATTTCATTATCTCAGTGTTTCTTCAATCACATAAAATTGGACACTAATCCCTTAAATATACTCCATATCTCCTATGGTATATCCATTATATCTCCCATGAAACCTAAACCTTAAAACATGAGTGGAGAGATCTGGTCAAACTATTACATCAATAATAGATATAAGATTTACGGTGAAAACATTGAATGCATCACAATCTAAGTCCCTCAAAATTAGGCTACAATGTGGAGCGGTTGGACATAGTGAAAAAATTCTCCACTAAATATTGAGATGATTTCTAATTACAAATCTCTATAATGAATGTGTAAGGACTAGTTTGGGATATACCTAACACTGAGAGGGGGATGGATCGGTGTTGGGGAATTTTAATCCAACTGTGACTTTTTACCCCTGTACCTATTAGACCTATTAGGATCTTTATTCCCTTATTCCCTTTGCCTTGTCGTATGCAAGTATATGAAAGTACTAAATATATCACATGATATTTTTAAAAGTTTCACAACTCAAAAAAATTAGTTACATCCTTGGTATGGTTTAAAAATAATCCAATACCACACAATCCACTAGAAAATAATCTTTTTGTGTGGAATACAATGAGTAAGATATTCCATTACACTAATGTAGAACTATATAAATAATCCAATAGTGCATGTTTTTAACACTTGGAAAAAACTTTTATACTAACTCCCAATATAGTCTTCTCCTTTTTTATAAGGGTTTGGAACACCAACAAATTCCTCCAACTATTGAGTCATGTCGGATGTCACAATTCTACTTTTTTCTTCCCTAACCTTCTTCACTTTGTTACTTGCACATTAGCATGCAAGAAACTCATATAATATCTTCCCAATAGAAAACTTGATAGTAGAACAATCATCTTCTTATATTAGTCGCAATAATATGAATTTATTGAGTACAGATGAATACTAAACTTTATTTAACCCAAATTATAACCAACTAATATCAATTTTTCTAGAAACGTCCTCTTCCCCCTCTGATATATGACATATAAATATATGTAGTGGTATATTGCAGTGTCTAGATCTATCTTTCTTCTTTAGTGTGAAACCTACTTCACTAAATCGCCTTCTTCTAATATTGATATAATCTCAAAACTTCTTTGTTATTATCAGAAAATTAATTATCAGATCAACATAGAATCATCAGAATTTTTATGGCATGAATAACTGAACATAGATTGGACACTCTCTTCTTCCTCTTGGACACACAATAATATGGAATAGTGCAATAGTGTCTTGATATCTCTTTCTTAGATACATAATATAACCCCATAAGTGTATTGGTTTAATTTTATTCTTCTTTATGAAAATATGAACTTAGGTGCACATCTGGTTCTTCTTCACACACAAAAACGGTGTGTGTTTTCTCTTCTCTGTCTATTGTGTATCAACTGAGAACACACATGGTTTTACTTTACGAAACATAGTGGGGTAATATACCCAATAACTAGTTCACAAAACTAGATATTCAAAACTGTTGTTCATAGAGCTCCCTCGTAAAGATCACCACCTTCGTGAAGCTCACAATCTTTCTAAAGCAAACTATCTTCACGGAATGAAACACCTTCACAAAGATTACTGATTCAACATGGAACATCCTGTCATTTTTCATCACCCATAACTTTGAATCATTGGCATCAATAAATATTTAATTAGTCTTTTCTCGATGTTCAAGATCACATAGAAGACCAGATTCACAGAGCTCCTCTATCTTCACAAAATCAGATTGATTTTGGATTTTCTCTAGTTTATTTCCAAAAAAATAAGTGGTATAGCCTCATATTTATAGGATCTACTATTAAAAATTCTCCACCACATCCATTTAATATTTAGGATCATTTAAAATATCTTCATGATTTTACTTCATTCGTGATGCTCCTTCGATATTTTTTGTTGTCACAAAGATCACCATCAAACCATTGCGCACTCACGATGCTCCACTTTTTTTAATAGTGGAGATTACAGTCACCATTTTTGATGTTGTATATCTTCGTGGCGTTAATGATTCTTGTCATAATCATAAATCTTTCCATAAAAACCTTTTCACCTTCACAAACCACCCTTCACGAAACGCAATATTTTTGTAACTCATGCATTTTCCATATTTTCATAATTCCTTCAATTAAATCCATATTTCCTGATGATATCACTCCTTTAAATTTTGGACCCCAAAATTTTCGAAAACTCTAGGAAACAGCACCACCTTAAAAAATTGTTTCAGCAACACCAACAATATTCTAACAAAATTATTTTCATTACCAAACCACTCTAATTCTTCCATCACGAACCCCAATGTCATGATATTAAAGCTTTGATCGATAACCTTTAGCATCATCATATTTACCAAGGAATGTGTTGCAACTTCCCTATCTTCCAACAACATTTTTCATTCTAATCAAACCTGAATACGATTGGAAATACCTTTACTCCCCATTTCCTTCATAAGGATTTCATCACAAGTTCTCCAAACAACTTATTATATTTTTGAAATAAAAATTAACAAACCATCGTCATATTTTACTGGGATAATTATTAAACCATGACATACAATGTCATTAAATGAATCCATAACAATTCTCTAGGCATCACCTTGAAACTCAAAGTATTCAAACCATTCACACGTTTCTTATAATATCAAGACCTAAGGACTTCATCCAATCACAATTAACTTTGGAACTAATTCATCATATTGAACACGTAGAGATCCTCTTATCTCATTGATCATTATTGACCACCAATGGCAATAATTTGATAATAAATAAAATCCATACAAAAGGTTAGATCTTAAATATCCCCCTTTTTATTTGTTGGAAATACCATCAAATTTATTTCCAAATGAATGTTTCAATATGTTGAACTATTATATTCTATCTCCCCTTTCACTTTTAAACTTTCATTTACTTTATCTCCCCATTATTGAAAAAATATACAATGTTCATAGGAAAGGAATATTATTCCATTATTATGAAATGTTTCATCCATAATTTCACTCTAAGACTATATGATCTATTATTGGTGTAGAAAACAATAGTATTTGATTTAGAAAACAAAGTTTTCTATTAACAACTTAAAATGATGCCTTAATAAATGAGAACTCATATTCTTATCTTAAATGATTATTCACTTTCATTCCATGCTAAAATTATAAAATGTGTGATGAATATTTTGATGAATAGTCTTCATAAAACTTATGCACTCACTTAAACAAATGGATCGAAAACATTAAAGTGCAATAGGAAGGATAAGTGAACTTGGGGAACCTCCATTATTCTCATATCACTAAATAATTCCATTTCACCCCCTTCATAATTTTTTTTTATTTTTAATAAACAAGAATGATAGATAAAGAGACATACCTTTCCCAATGACATGAACTTAAAGCAATTTAAATAATAATCATATTTGATACTAATTGAAATAATAATTATAGAAGCTTCTTCATTTATATCCCCATTAAAGGAATCCCTTATCATCATCTTCATAATGGTGAATCTCATCAAGAATAGATTTAAAAACATTCTAGTATGGATAATACATCAGAATGGGTCTCTAAATTGTCACAGACCATATTGGATAAATTTTACAACTTCAACAATTATGATATTCTAGATCATTTGTTCTTCGTAATTCTAAGAAATGAGATCAAACCAAGATGGAATCCTCTTTATCCCGGATTTCTAGAATAGGATGTCACCTTCTTCAACTTCAGCAATTCTGATCCTCCATCATATTGGTATTTAAATATCCATTGAGGAATCATTCAAGAATGGTAACTTCTTTATATTTTATTTCAATAATTGACAGCACTCACTACTTCTCAGGTTCTCCCCCTAATAACTTTCTTCATATTTAACTCCCTTCATGAAAAGAACAAATAAAATACAAAAATATTTAAGGGAATAAGGTGCATCCTCCTTTAATTATTAATATGAAAAAAGGGTTTAGATGATATTCTTAACCAAGTTGCTCTATTTTCTCCAGTCTTTATTCTTGCACATCTAAATATCTATTTTGATTTATGTTGAGGCGACATGGATATCTTCACATCATCTTCTGCTTTGTGTGAAGATTTTTTATTCTTAATATCCTTCATGGATGATACATTAAAAATACTTTTGAGGATTGCTTCATTCTCTGGTATCATGGTTAAACAACCTTTTTCAATGTGACCAGTTTTCTCGCATCTCTAACACAGAAATTATTTAACATAGGAGTTTACTTTTATTGAAAACTCCTCATTAATTTTTTCTTTATAATGTGGAATATTTTCTTCCCCTTTTTCATTACCTTTAGCTTTTTTATCATCCATTTTTCTCATTCTTTCCAAATCTTCAGGCCAAATAACTACCATATCATTAGAAACTATGGAAGAAAGTTCGTATTTTCCACATTGTCTCTTATAAGTGTCATCCCTATTAATAGTTCTTTTGGATGAACTACCCTTAAACTTATTGGATTTAGAATCCATGGTTTTCTCATCATTTTTCTTTGATACCTTATTGGATGGATTAATTTTCACAACATTCTTATGATATCTTCCCAGGGTTTCTTCTTCCTTCCAAGTCAACTTTTTTTATATTATTTTCTTATCAGCTTTGGATACATGTTGACATGAGAATGCACTAACCTTGTGACAACCACCATTGCATGCATCACAGATGTAATAAAGAATTCTAAATCGGTTTGCAGTATACATATGCTTCTGGAAATATGGATGCTACTTCTTTGGAATTATCCCCCTTGATATAGGCTTCCTTTGTGATTTTACATTATGACTATTGTATCCACAATTTAATGCATAGTGACCAAATATATTGCACCACCAACATTAACCCAAAAATATTGATTTCCTAATATTTTTATATCATATTATTGGGTCTTCTTTATGATTTATTGTTCTTTATATGGGTATTCAACAGACACAATATTTGTTTTCCACCCTAGTCATAGTGGTAGGATTATTGTCACCTTTCCTCATCCATAAATTTTCAAATTTTGTTTGAAAACCTGCATTTTCCATTATAAAAAGTTTAGAAATATTTTTATAAGAGAGTATGTATGGTACCTGATTCTTCTTAGCTACTTTTGATAGATTATTGATTGAAGTAATGATATTGTTATCACATATTGGAGGTCTTTCAACCTTAAAATCCTCTAATGAACATTGAGTACCAATAGAAACGTTTTCCTTATTTTGTGAAGACTCAATGTGTGTCTTCTCAAGATTGTCCAACAAACCTTCCAATTCTATACTTTTCACATTGAGGATGAGTTTCTGATTTTCAATCATAATAATATTCTCTTAATAGATATTACTCATTATTTCAACTTAATCTTCATGAAATGTAACTTTGTTTTGAATCAAATATTCGAGTTCCTTGATCTTTTTCGATATTTATTATGATTGTAAACCATTGACATCAATGCTATTTTTCATTTTCTCTTCAAGTGAATGGATATTTTCTTCTAGATTATTTTTTACTACATATTTCTCTTTAACTTATTTGAGACATTTTGAGGAGATTATTTCAAATTCCCTTTTTAATGATTCAAAGGTTCCAAAATACCTATACATATTTAAACACTAATTTTTTTCAAGATATTATCCATAATATCAAATTCTTCATCCAATTAGTTAATCTCTTCCTCCATACACTGAAAGACTCCACAAAAAAGGGATGCTCTTTCTTCAGGAATATAATATAGAATAACTCTTAATCTAATAGTTGTTAATTCTTGAGAAGTTTTCTATTGATCGTCATCACCAATTGTGCTATAATTTTCATCTTGAGGAATATTTTAAAATGTAATAACATATACCTCCTGATCACTAGAGGTGGGAAGGTTATCTATATTCTTGGTGGAAACTTGAGACACCTACTCATTTATTTCCAAGTCTGAAATTTCTTCATTGTTAGTAAGGTATGTAGAAACAGATTCTTCCTCTTCTTTAGATAAGTGGGACTTATTCTTCAACTTTATCTTTTCTTTCTTTTTCATGTTCATCGTGGTCTTGGTAGATATAGACTACTTCTCAGAGGTAACTGAATCTTCACCAAAATGACACTTCATTGTTGACTCAAGAAAGAAGCTTAAGACTTCAAAAGAGAATAACTTCACTATAGAGAATCTAATAGAGGTGAACCTTTGATTTGATACCAATTGTAAGAACCAGTTTGGGATATACCTAACACTGGGAGGGGTGAATTAGTGTTAGGGAATTTTAATCCAATTTTGAATTTTAATCCAATTGTGAATTTTAATCCAATTGTGAATTTTTATCCATATACCTCTTAGACCTATTAGGATCTTTATTCTCTTATTCTCTTTTCCCTATTGTATTCAAGTATATAAAAGAAGTAAAGATATAACATGATGTTTTTACAGGGTCACTAATAAACAAAAGTAGATACATCTTTGGTATGGTTTGGAAACAATCCAATACCACACAATTAATTAGAAAATAATCCTTTTGTGGAATAAAATGAGTAGGATATTCTTTTACCATCATGTATAACTATGTAAACAATCCAATAGTATGTCTTTTAAAGCACTTGAATGGATCTTTATACTACCTCCCAATATAGTCTTCTCATTGTTGATAAGGGTTTGTAACACAAAAAAAGTCCTCCACCTGTTGAGTCATGTAGAATGTCATAGTTCTTCTTTATTTTTCCACAACCTTCTTCTTCACTTTGTTACTTGCATAATAGTATGCAAGAAACTCTTATTATCTCTTACCAGTAGAAAACTTGATAGTTTCATTGTCATCTTATTCTATCATCACAATAATATGAATGTGTTGTGGACTAATGAATACTGAACTTTCTCTAACCCAAATTATAATAAATTGATATCAATTTGTCCAGTCACTTCCTCTTCTACCTATTATATATGAGACACAAATATATTCAGTAGTATATTGTAGTGTCTTGATCTCTCTTTAATATCCAGTGTGAACCCAAATGCACTGAATTACATTCTTCCAATCTTTATATAATCAAAAAAACTCCTTTGTGATTGTCAAAACAATAATAATCATCTCAAAATATCATCATCACAATTGATATGTCCTAAATAACTGTACATATATTGGACACTCTCTTCTTCCTCTTTGACACACAATAATATGAAATAGTGAAGTGGTGTCTTGATATATCTTTAATCAATAATTAATACCAACACATAAGTGTATCGGTTTACTTTTCTTATTCCTTGTTCAAAGATAAACTTAGGTGAATGTCTGGTTCTTCTTTAAACAAAAAAAACTATGTTTGTTTTATCTTCTCTGTTTTTTGGGTATCAACCTTGTACACACATGATTTTATATTGTGAAACATAGTGGGTGTGTTATACCCAATAACCGGTTCATAGAACCAAATATTCAAAACTATTGTTCGCAGAGTTCACTCACGAGTCTCACAACCTTCACAAATGTCACAACCTTCATGAAGAAAAATTACTTCATGGAACAAACCACATTCTCAAAGATTACTAAGTCAACATGGAACATCCCATCATCACTAAGCACAATTTACTTTGAATCATTGGAATCAGTCAATACTTAAGTAGTATTCTCCTGATACTCAAGATCATATAGAAGACCAGCTTCACGGATCTCCCCTACCTTTGTGAAATTAGACTGATTCTAGATTTTCTCTAATTTATTCATGAAAAATGAAGTGGGTTAGCCTCATATTTATAGGCTTGACTGTTCACGATTCTCCACTACCTCCAACACATATTTTGGATCATTCAAAAATATCTTTGTGGTGCTCCTTCATTCATGACTCTCCTTTGATATTTTTCATTTTCATGGAGATCACTGTCAAACCATCGTACACTCTCAATGCTCAAATGTTCATAATCTCCGAGATTACCATCACCATTCATGATGTTACATATCTTTATGATGTTTATAGTGCATGTCGTAATCGTGGAGCTTTCCGTTAAAACCATTGCGCCTTCATGAACAACTCTTCACGAAACCCAATATTTACAGAACTCATGACTTTTCCATATTTTCATAAGTCCTTCAAAAAAATACATCTTTCATGATGATATCCCTCCTTTGAATTTTAGATCCCAAACATTTGTCAAACACTATGAAACAACACTGCTTTAAAAAATTTCTTCAGTAACACCGACCATATTCTACCAAACTTATCCTCATTCCAAAACCACTCTAATACTTTCATCATTAACCCCAATATTGTGATATTAAAACTTTTATTGACCACCTTTATCATCATAATTTTTTACTAAGTAAAGTATTATAACTTCACTATCTTCTAGAAACATCTTTCTTTCTAATCAAACCAAAATACGATTAGAAACACCTTTACTCCCATTTTCCTTCATATGGATTGAATCACAAGTTATCCAAACAACTTATGATATTTTTGAAGTAAAATTTAGAAAATCATATTTATATTTTACTAGGATAACTATTCAACCATGAAATCCAATGTCTTCAAATGAATATATAATAATTCTCTAGGCATCTCCTTAAACTCAAAGTCTTCAAATCATTCACTTCTTTGTTGGAATATCAAGACCTAAGCACTTAATCCAAGCTCCATTAATTTAAAACTAATTCATTATATTGACCACCTAGAGATCTTATTATCTAATTTATCTTTATTGACCACCAATTATAATCATTTGACAACAAATACAATCCATACACAAAGTAGGATCTTCATGAAGTCACCCTTACTATTCAACCTCCAACTTTATACAGATAATACATCCATCATATTTTTACCACAAATAAAATAAAATTATTATGTTGTAGCCATTTTTTTATCCAATTACTTCTATTCATTATGGTTCAAAGATTCACTGACCAAAACCTCAGGTATTGCATTCCCAAGAATCTCTATAATATAAGGAATCCATGCACTTAAATGGAAGGAAAATTTTATCATCTAACACAAATAAAGAAAATAAATTCCCAAAATAAGAAGATTGGGACACTATTTCCCAATCTACCAATGGAAACTGGGGGGTTTTTCGTAACACCATGAATTTAAAAAAAAACTATTTTAGATAGCATATACGACACGTAACACTAAACCTAAACCAACCATGATTATTTAAATAGGAAAATTATAACCTAACCATTAAATTGGAAGTTATGAATAGGATAAAATAATTTGTGAAATATATATAAATTTCCTAATAAATATAAATTTATTGATAAATTCTTATTAAAGAAGATCTTAATTTTTAATAAATAAATATTATTCTTCAAAAAATATGTTTTCTTCAAAAATGGTTTTTATTGATTTTTGTGAGTAAATATTATAATTAGTATTTAGAAATTTTAGAAAATTTATTTGATAAAATTAAATTAATTTTTGAAATAAAAATATCAAAATTAACTTAGGCTTAAATTTTGGGATTTTTTTGAAATGATTGATTTTTTAGTGAATATTGAAAATTAAGAATTTTCAAATACTATTATTTATTTTAATTAAATAAAGAAATTTAAATGTCACATTGTATTTTTGATTTGGTATTAAAGTGAAATATTTGATTTATAATAATCGAATTAATTTAATTTTAATCAAAAAAACCTAATTTTGGTATAAGTTTATTTTTATGCTTCAACATGCGATTTTTTATAGACTGTTTTTTAGTACATAAAATGTATCCAATTTAATTAATTAAAATAACCCCTAATATGGAAATAATTATATTATGTTTATATATTATATATCTATTTATATGAATTTAAATTCATATAATTATTATTTCTAGTCATATAGATAATGTAAGATCATTTATTGCATGAAAAAAGCATTTTACTAAGAAACCGATTTTCATCGTGTTCTGCAAGTCTAATATTAAATTAAATTATACCACTTATGTAAATTTAATTTGATAAAATAGATTCCATATTTTAAATTAGAATTTTTAATATTATTTAATAGTTTTAACTTAATTTTTTTCATAATGATTAGTTAAAATAATAAAAAATTTAATTATCACGGTTAAGGTTAAAACTAGGTAATGTGTGTTACATTTTCTTGTATTAAAATTAATTTTACATACACATGAGATTTTTTATTTAATAAATTGGATTCATATTTATATAAATTTTCTCAAAATTATCTAATAAGTCTTATTTTATTTTTAGGCATAAAGGATCGATTACCAAGGTAAAAACAAGTTACCATGGTGAAAAATAAAAATGGTAAAAGTGTGTAAACATAAAGTTAAATGGAATAAAATGTTTAAAAAATGTTAATTTTTAGTTTAGGAGGTGTGTATTGACCTTATATGCACCAAAATAGATAATTTATCAATTTTTGAGGTGCTTTTAATGATAGTGCATTCCCATTATTGAATAGTTTTGGGTATTTACAAAAAATGTCACTGCTTCTCACTTATAAAAGGGACCCTATTATCCTATACTCTACACACTTTAAAGACCTTTTGGTTGGACCAATTCCAACCCAAATCCCTTCATTAATTCTATTTACATGTCATAGAGTCCTTTTTTGATTATAAATCCCACTTATGAGTGATTTTGTTGCAAACATAAAGAGGTTGTCCGAAGAAGTGGTATCGTTATTAACCAATCATTTTGTTTTATTTATTATTCCACCTCCTTAAAATATTATTAAATAATGATAATAAAACAAAATCAGTATTTACCATATTTTAATATTTTATTATGTTAATTTCATAGCCAACATTCATCTCATATTCCATCAAATAGGAAATAAAACCATCATTCTTGTGTATGGAGGACTACCGCCTCACGAACTGATGTAACTCGTTTTCCATAATATCCTATGATGGATATTTATGATGATGAATTTAATGTATGTATATTATATTCATTAAATATTTATAATTATGAAAAATTAATATATCATATATTTTATTACATGACCATTCATAGAAAAATGTTAACATTGTTCATGTGTATATGTGGATTACCACCTCCACGAAGCGATGTGATTTTTTCATTATAGAATCACATGGATGGTATATATATCTATATTTAAATAAATAATATTATATTTATGATATAATTATCTTTATAGAAAGATAAAATTACCCTTACCTTCCTTCTATCATTATCGTTGGAAAATAGAAACATTGTTCATTCATACGTATGGCCTACCGTCTCCATGATTAAAACATACTTAATTTTCCATAACCATAATCCATTATTGGTTTTAGAATTGTGATTGATGTATAAAAATGATAATTATTTTATTATTTTTATTCTGTATATGATGAAATAATAATCTCTTGGACCTTAGTCAACCTTCCAAAGGGATTTTGGACATATAAAGTGAATATCGTCGAATTGGACATAAATTGTTAAATAATTTTATATAAAATGAAAATATTTAAAATAAAATGAATCATAAACATAAAAAATTTCATTAATAGAGTAAATAATTAATATAATTTTACTTTTCAGGAATATAGATAACACATGTGATGAATCGGGCTCGATGTAAGGGATCTCTCTAAACCACACCTTTCTTTGGGTAATGACCATTCTCTCTCAATATCACTTTATCTCCCTCTTTAATGTTATGGAATGCTACTAAATTTTATATATATGTCTCTTAAATTTATACCTATATTATTATCTCTTCCTTTTATGGGGTAATACATGCCTTATGATCATTTCTCAAATGCCTTGTTTAAGAAATCTATTTTGATTTTGATATGAGTCAAGATTATGAAGCCCATTTTATTTCCATGGGTAATTATATTATTTATAACTTATGATTGATTTAATTTATTTGGAACGCATAATCATAATAATTTTATGATGTTTGTGTCTAGATAGTACTCCAATAAATTGGGTAAATATTTTTTCTGATGAGATGTTATGTATGGGACTAAAGAGTAAACCTAATCCATTACGGGACTTTGTCTACCATGTGATATTGTCTAGGCATTTAGTCTTAACTCATGTTTATGTCATGTTGTATTTTACTTCCTCATTACATATATTTACATAATTTTATGATACCATGTTCTTTATGTTATTATCCCATTCTATTAATCATGATCCTTCTCTTTTATGATATCCTAGTATACCTTTTATTAACAAATAATATTTTCTTATCATGTTTATTCCCTTACTGGGATTTTGAGCTCACCCATTTTGTTTATTTATTTCTCTAGGTTATCCCATATTGTTATATGAGTTCAAGGTATTTATGATCTCATTATGGAGATTAAAATAAATTCATTCTTTTTTAGTCTCACTTTGATGCATTGTGAAACTAGTCTCCCAAATACACTATGATTTTGTATCCTTATTTAGTATTATAGGATTTTTATATTAAACATCAAATAATAATATTTTTAAAAAGTCTTAGATCATTAAATTTGGTATCATAGGATGATCTGGTTATTTTTAGGGATTAGAAATAGAATAATTTTGTGACAACCCTAGGGACAAGCCTAATTATAAAAATCTGTCTTGGAATTGTGGTGAAGTGCAGTGCTAGTGTTATTCAAGAAATTACATCCATGTCCGGATACTAAAAGTGGATGTGGATATAGAATAGTTTTACCTAGGGGTAATAATTATGAAAAGGGTGCATTGGTATTTTACATGATCTTTAAATAGTGCATTAAAACTGAACTTACTGCACACTTGGTTTGACACTCCCAGGGGATATGTTTTGGAAATTAAAAAACTCTTTACAAACTATTATAAAGTATTTGAACAAATTGTTAGGTTAGAAAACTTAATAGTAAATCTTACCATGGATAACATATATTAAAACCTAGAGACTCACAAGTTAGTATATAATTATCATTAATAATGTATTCCTTTTATGTTTATATCTTTCCATTTTTTTATTATCTTGTTTTTTTCTTTTTTAATAGAATAAAATAAGAGAATTCATGCCAAAAACCAACATGATAAGAAATGTGATGATTTCCCCAATGATATGTCTAACCTTATGGGAGTTGGAGATGTAAACCTCATGGTAGTACTGGCTCGACTAGCTCAAGTTATGAATAATAACTCGAATCATGTGGAACACCCTCCTTCTTCTAAGAAAGAGAAAGTTATAGTAGAGTCTTTTTTGAAATAAACTCCTCCTATATTTAGTGGATATTCTGATCCCCTCATCATGGAATAATGAATTAACTCCATTTATAATATATTCTCTATCCTCTAATACATAGAGTAGGGGAATTTTTTGTTGGTTATTTATCACATTGGGGGAGAAGTAAATCAGTGGTGGACACTAATCAAGAACACAAATTTCAAAGAGGATATTGATTCTATGGAATGGGAAGACATAGAGAAAATATTTTTCAAAAAATATTTTCCCTAAACTATTGGAATTAAATGGAGAGGGAGTTATGTGGAATGAAGCAAAAGGAAAATTATATTGTCGAGGAATATGAGTCAAACTTCACAATACTTGCACAATACAACTTTGGATTTATCATCAACACCAAAATTAAGGTGGACTGTATATTAAGTGGGTTAAATTTGAGTCTATAAAAATCATTAGTGATTTGGGACTTTGAAAACTATGAATATATTTTTTGTTGTTACCTCAGAGTTGATATGGGGATCAGTTACTCTCGATGGTCTCATGGTAATATAGACAAAAAAATATAAAATGGAGATTTATTTGGGAGTATCAATGGATAAATAATATGAATGATAGAAAACCCAAAATAATAAATTTCAAATGTCTGGGAAGAAACATCATATAAATTATCTTAATGGAACTTAGAGATGTTTCAAATATGGAAAATAGGGGCATTAGGCTAATCATTATTTGATGGAAATGAATAAACCCACTAATACAGAAGAAGAAAAGAAGGTTAAGATCAACACTCTAACTATGGAATAGTGTTTTAACTATAATGAACACAGGAGTTTTACAAGAAAAGGGTTACAAGATATAATCAATGAAAACAAACCTCAAGGAAAAAAGGAATGGAATATTCCATCACTAATGCTAAGGTGGATCCTGACAATGATGTGGTGGCAGGTATGTTGGTTATTCATTTAAGAATAGTGAATGTACTTTTTGATTCTGGAACCACTCATTCTTTAATATCTTTTAAGTTTAGTATAACAATTTAAAAAACACCATGAAACATGGTTGTTGAGTTATCTATGAGAAAATAAAACTGAGAAATATTTTATCCCAAGTATATAACTCCTCCCTATCTAATGAATGTGGAATGCATCTTCTCAAAAATATTTTCCTACTTACTTTTGTAAATTTTGATTCTATATTGGGAATGGATTGGTTGTTCTTATATAAATCCAACATCAAATTTCAATAGTGGGAGATCACTCTTAACATCCCAAGTCATCCTATGGTTCTATAAAAGTGTAAAGAGGAGGATGAATCTCCCCTAGTAACTTCTATTCAATAATGGATAATATTTTCATATAAAAAAGAATATCTATCCCAAATGATTGAAACAAAGGATAGAATCATGCTTGGAGACATTCCCATTATTCAGGATTATACTAATGTATTTCCCAAAGAGTTATCTAGTCTTCCTCTTGACTGAGAGGATGGATTCTCAATTTAACTTATACCTAGATCTCTGCCCATATCAAATATTCCATAAAAAATGGTCACTATTCAGTTGTAAGAACTGAAAAGGCAGTGACAAGATAATTTATAGAAGGGTTTTACATGCCCAAGTACTTCACTGTGGGGTGCACCTATCCTCTTCATAAAGAAGAAGGATTTGTCAATGCGCCTCTCCATTTATTATCATGACCTCAATAAATTCATGATAGAGAAAAAGTATACCACGCCATGGATAGATGACTTATTCAATCAACTATATGGGCCCCAATATTTCTCTATGATGGACCATTGGTTGTGAAATCACCAATTGAGGGTAAAGAAGGAAGATATTCCCAAAACTTCCTTTTGAATAAGGTATGGGAACTATGAGTTCATAGTGATTCCTTTTGAATTCACTAATGATCCGGTAATATTTATGGACTTAATTAATAAATACATTAGAGATTACCTCAACAAATTTATGGTAGTATTTATAGGTTATATTATGATATACTCCAAAGGAAAGGAAGAGAATGAGGATCATTTTAATACTATGCTAAAGTCTTTACGAAAGGAGAATATATATGAAAATTATAATAAATGTGAGTTTTAGATGAAGGAAGTATCATTATTGGGGAATTTTATCACTAGAAAAGGGATATATATATATATATAGACCCTTAAAAGATAAATATAATTGAGGAATGGCCTATACTAGAATCTATAATGGAGATATATAGTTTCCTTGGACTATCTTGGTATTATCGATGATTTTTGAGAAACTTCTCATGATTTTCAAACCCGATAACCAAGATGGCTTGTAAGTGGGTGAATTTTTTTGGACCAGCAAATGTGAAGAGAGAATTAAGGAGTTTAAAAAGATCCTTATCAATACACCAGCTCTCATGATTCCCTCGATTGTAGAACTTTTCATGGTACATAGTGATTATCCTAATAATGGATTAGGATGTGTACTTAATCAAAATGATAAATTTATAGTATATGCCTCAAGGAAGTTGAAATTTCATGAGAAAAACTATCCCACGCATGATCAGGAGTTGTTTGCAGTGATATTTACATTGAAAATATCGTGAAATTATCTCTATAGGTAGAAGTGAGAACTGTATATAGATCATAAAGGAAAAAAATATATATTCACATAGAAGGAGATTAATATGAATCGAGAAAAATGGTTAGATCTAATCAGGAACTACAAATTCTTAATCCATTACCATCCTAGGAAAGAAAACAAGGTGGCGTATTCTCTAAGTAGAAATCATCACGAAACCTAATCACTGATTGTAATTGAAAAGGATCTAATATTCAAAGATTTTAAAAGGACGGACATGGGAATCATGAATAAAGGAACATCATAATTCATTTCTAAAATTATCATGCAACTATACCTTATGGATAATATAATGGATTCTCAAAAAGATGATGTGGAAATTCAAAAAAAAGGTGGAGGTAATAAGAAAAGGAAAATCCCCATAATTTAAAATTGATGAATAAGGATTTGTAATATTTGGGGAATTAATATGTGTACTATAAAATTATGATATAAATAGAGAGACATTGAATGATTCATATAGTTTGACCTTCTCCATCCACCTAGGGAGCATGAAGATGTATCGATATCTCCAAGAACACTATCAATAAGATGATATGAAGAAAGATATCATGTGATATACATCAAATTTTCTAGTATGTTAGAAAGTGAATGATGAAAGTAAAAAAGTTTAAGGGTTTGATGTTACCATAGACTATTTCATTGGTCTTCTAAAGACATCAATTGAAAATAATGCCATGTGGGTTGTAGTGGATTGCCTTATAAGGAATTCTCAATTAATATCAATTTGAGAGGACATCTCACTCAATCAAATTTTAGGGATATATATGATACGGGTGGTGAGGCTTCATGGAACACCACTATTGATTTTATCTGACTAAGATTTAAGATTTAAATACATGTTTGGGTAGAGTCTCTAACATGCTCTAAATAATAATTTGTAATTCAATATGAATTATCACCCCAAAACTGATGGCCAATATGAGTGGACTATTCAGAAATTGAAATGCATGTGGACAGCATACTCTATGGACATCAAATTAGGATGGGATTAACATCTTCCTCTGGTTGAGTTCTCATATAATAATATCTTTCACTCAAGCATCTAAATGGATCATTATGAAGCCCTTTATAGGAAGATATACAAAACACATGCATGTTGAGATGATGTTGATGAATCCAAGTTTTTAAGACTTGAAATAGTTGAGGTAATGGTATAAAAGGTCAATACCATTCAATAATACATTAGGAATGCTCATATTTTATAGAATACCTATATTAACAATCATCGATGAGACCTGCAGTTTGAGGTCAAGGATAAAGTGTTTATCTTCTTATCTCTATGGAATAGAGTCATGAGATTTGGGAAGAAGGGAAAAATAATCCTCAGGTACATAAACTCATTTGATATTCTTAATCACATCAAATTTGTGGATTAATTACTTTCACTCCCACCAAACCTTTCTCAAGTTAATTACATATTTCATGTATCCCTCTTAACGATGTACATACTAGATCCATCACATGTACTGAATTCAGAGGTGGTAGAATTGGAAAATTATCTCTCTTGTGAGGATTATTTGATAAAGATATTTTATCGTAGAGATAAATTTCTATGTAGCAAGACAACCCACCTGGTCAAAGTACTATGGTGGAACCATAAATTAGAAGTAGAAACCTGGGAACTAGAGGAATCCATGAAACATAAGCTCATTTACCTATTTGCAACATAGTAGGTAACATGATATTTTTAGGGTGATATTCCTTAAGGGGGGAGAATGTAACACCCTATGTTTTTTTAAAACAAAATAAAACTGTGTTAAAAAGTGTATACGACATGAAAAACCGAACCTAAATGAACAATTATTATTTAAATATTACCATTATAACTGATCCATTAAATTGGTGGGTATGAATAGGGTTAAATGATTTATGAAATATATATAAATTCCCTAATAAATATAAATTTATTGAAAATTTCTTAGGAAATAATCACTTAATTTTTAATAAATACATCTTATTCTTCAAAAAACATTTTTTTCAAAAATGATTTTTTTTCTTTTTGTGAGAAAATATTAAAAATAATTTCCAGAAATCATAGAAATTTTATTTGATAAAATTAAATTAATTTTTTAAATCATAATATCATAATTAAATTAGGGTGAAATTTTGGTATTTTTTTAAAATGATTGATTTTTCAATGAGTGGTGAAAATTACTAAATTTTCAAATACTTGCATTTCTTTTCATTAAATCAAGTAATTTAAAAGTCCCATTATGGATTGGATTTATTATTAAAGTTACATATGAAACGTTTTATTTATATTAATCAAATTAATTTCATTTTAATTATTAAATTTTTTTTTATTTTGGTATAAGTTTATTTTTATGCTTAAAAATGGCGTTTTCTTTAAAATGTTTTTAAGTGCATAAAGTTTATACATTTTAATTAATTAAAATAGACCCTAATAATGAAATATTTAAACATAATGTATAGGTTATATATATATTTATATGAATTTAAAATAATATAATGATTATTTCTAGTTATATAGTTAATGTAAGATCATATATTGCTAGAAAAATGCATTTTCCTAAAAATCCACTTTTCATTGTGTTTTATGAGTTTAATTTTAAATTAAATTAATCTAATTAAATGAATTGAATTTGATAAAATGGATTCCATATTTTTAATTATAATAATTTATATTAGTTGATAATTTCATCTTAATTTTTTCCATAATGATTAGTAAAAGTAGTAAAAAAATAATTATTGTAGTTAAGGATAAAACTGGGTATTCTGGATTACATGCACTTGTGTTAAAATTAATTTTCCACATGAATAAGTTTTTTTATTTTATAAATTTGATTTCATATTTTGAATCATTTTTTCTAAATTATCTAATATGGCTCATTTTATTTTTAGTCTTAAAGGATAAATTACCTAGGTAAAAACTAGTTACCATGGTGAAAAACTAAAATGGTAAAAGTGAGTGACCATGAAGGTAAAAGGAATAAAATATTTAAAAAATGTCTTATTTTAGAGTAGTACGTGTGGATCAACCTTATATTCCATAAACTACATCATTTTTCAATTTTGAGGCACTTTTCTTGAGAGTGACATCCCATTATTGAATAGTTTTATATATTTACAAAAATGCCACTCCATTCTTGCTTATAAAAGGGAACTTTATATCCTATCTTATACACACTTGAAAATACCTTTGGTTCAAAAAATACCTACCCAAATACATTTTTTTCATTCCCTTAACATTTCCTAGAGTCCTTATTTTGATTTGTAAACCTTCTTAGGAAGGATTTTGGAGCAAACATAAAGAGGTTGTCCGAAGAAGTGGTATCATTCTTAATCGAGCATTTTGTTTTATTTATTATTACACAACATTAAAATATTATTAAATCATGATTATATAATAACATCAGTATATTCTGTATAATTATATGTTATTGTGTTAATGGTATAATATACATCCATCTCCTATTCCATCAAATGGGAAACAAAACCATCATTCTTTTGTATGGCATATTGTCTCCTCATGAACATATGTAATCCACTTTCCATCATCACCTCTCATAAATATTCATAATTATGGATTTAATATACATATATATGATATTAATTACAAAATTAAAATTTTATAAAAGTAATATATCATATATTTTATTACCTTTCCATCTATAGAAAATTGATAATGTCGTTTATATGTACATGTGGATTGCCAGCTCCTCAAAGCGATGTGATTCGTTTTTCATTACCACATAATATGGATGGTATATATAAGTGTATTTATAGAAATGATATTATTTTCATGACATGATGATACTTATATAAATTTAAACTAATAGCCACCTTCTTTCCATTACGATCTTTTAAAAATAGAAATATTACTCATGCATGTGTACGACCTACCATCTACATTATTGTAACATAGTTTATTATTCATAACCATAATTCATTATTGGTTTTAAAATTATAATTTATGTATAAAAATTATATTTATTTAATTATTATTATTATTCTGAAGATGATAAAATAATAATCTATTAGACATTAGCAAACTTTCCAAAATGATTTTGGACATATGAATCGAATATCATCAAAGCATTCATCATAAACCAAAATGCATAAGTAATTGAATATTACATGATAAGAAATAAAATAAAAGGAATAATAAACTTGAAAATGGTTCTCAATAAATTAAATAATTAAAAAAATTATTATTCAGGAAGATAAAGAATGCATGTGACGAATCAGGCCCATGGTAAAGAGTCTCTTTAAAACACCATTTTATTCGAGTTATGACCATTCTCTCTCTAAATACCTTTATATACAAATTTAATGTTATGGAATGCATATAAATTCTATTTATATGTATCTCACATGTATACCTAGATTATTATACCTTCCTTTTATGGGTTAATACATGTTTTATGATCATTTTGTAAATTCCTTCTTTAAGAAATATCTTTTGATTATGATATGAGGAAAGATTATGAAACCCATTTTCTTTCCAAGGGTAATTTTATTATTTATTCCATATGATTGATTTAGTTTTTTTACACATAATCATGATCATATTATGATGGTAACACCTGGATAGCACTCTAATTCATTGGTTAATGTTTTTTCTCACGAGACATGAAGTATGTGATTAGGGAGTAAACCTAATCCATTATAGGATTTTTTTTCCACCAAGTGATATTTTATAGGTAGTTATCCTTGACTCATATTTATGTCATGTTATATATTCCTGCCCCATTACCTATATTTCCATGATCTTATGATACCATGTTCTTGTTGTTATGCTCCCATGTGATTACTCACGAGCCTTCCCTTTTATGATATCATGTTATACCATTGACTCACATGTAATGTTTCCTTATCATTTTTATTCCCTTACTAGGTTTTTTAGCTCACCCCTTTTGTCTATGTATTTCTCGGGGTTATCCCATGTAGTTGTAGTAGCTCAAAAGTATTTAAGGGCTCATTATGGATTTTAAAATAAAGTCACTCTATTTTAGTCTCAATTTGATGTATTATGAAACTAGTCACTTAAAGACATTAGGATTTTTTATCATTATTTGGTATTTTTTGATGTTTATGTTAAAAATCATATAATAATATGTATAAAAGGCTTTGGTCACTATATTTTGAACTGAAGGGTGGATTTTTTCTCAAAAAATGCCTTCTTCAGAAGATTTTTAAAAAATATGATGCCTCAAACAGCATCTTCCCTTTTTTTAAATTATTTTTTTGTTTTGATTATATATATATACAAAACAAAATTAAAAATTAAATATAAAAATATTATTTAACTGTTTCTATATTTATTATTAATTTAAGAAAATTATTTTGAAAATATTATGTTAAATCTCACCCAACCACCCCTTCTATAAGGGTGCAACACATGGCATCTTTTTTAGGTTTTTGGTGCAGGATTCAGACACCACTTTTACACCTTTTTATGAATAATATATTATTTATAATAACACATTAATGATAATAAGTTTTTAATCATAACATATTTTTGATAAAAAAAATATTTAATAATGTAATAAATAGTAACTAATACTCTCATAATAATGATTTCTAATAATGTCATTAAATAATACATTAATTACTATGTCTTCATAAAAAATATTTAATTCATTACTATTATGTTATTAATTATAAATTTAAAAATTATTATGTAATTATTTTCATTAATTATATAATTTATTATTATTATTATTAATTAATAATAATGTTACAATAAGTAATGTAGTAAAAAATATAAATAAAAAATTAATTAAATTAGTAATAAAATTATTAACATAATTAAAAGGTAATATATTGAATTATTTATATAATAATAAATTAAAAAATTATGATATTATTAATGATTATAATAATTATTTAATTAATAATGTGATACTTAATAATGACAATGCACATTAATATTTTAATGTGTAAATATTATTTTTTTTAATCAGTAATGTTTCAGTCATGTAAATAAAATTTTATTTATTAAATTTATGAATAATAGTATTATTATTAATAAATAATTAAATAAAGTTAAATATGAACATAGATACAAAGAAAAGACATGCATTTGGGAACCTGAAAATGGATAATAAATTCTAGACAATAAAGTCATGATAATAAGAAATTAATGATAATGAAGTCATTACAATAAAGTTACGATAAGAAAGTCATTATAATAAAGTCATGATATTATTATTAAAGTCGGGATAATAAAGTCATGATAATTATATTTTATTAAATTCATGATGATAAAAATAATGTTATTATTTATGAATAACAATAATAGTTAAATTATTAATAATGATGTAACTAATCATATTATTATTAAATATTATTAAATATAAATATAGTATTGATAATTATGGTTTCAATAATATTATAATTAACTAAATAATTATTATTATTATTATTAAGTAGAAAATAATAATTATTTTTATTTAATTAATTATTTATATAATTATTATTAAGTCATATATTATTATTAATACTTAATATTTTCTGATTATAATTTATATTTTATAACCTTTTAGAGTTATGTACTTCTTTTAAAGTCTAAATGTTCTGTTTTTAAATAACATTATTTTGTATCATCTATATTTTGTATGCTTATAATTTTGATGAAAACCAATTTATTTTTAATTATTTTTTATGTGTATAGTCTACATTTTAAATTTCATTTTGATAGTTTTTATAGTTTATTTTTTATAAACTTTTAAAGTCACATATTTGAAATACAACAAAACTTATTATGTTTCAAGTAGGTAACTATGGAAGTTTATAAAATATAAAATATAAGTAAAATAAAACTAAAACTAAAAACATAGACTAACATATAATAAATAGTTAAAAATAAAAATAATTTCACAAATATAAGAAACACAAAAAATTACATGATACAAATATTATTGTTTAAAAAGATAACATTTACACTATAAAAAATTTACGCACATAATTATTATTAAGTATGACATTATTAATTACATTTTTATGGTAATTATTATAAATATTTTATAATATAATTAAACTTTTTAATTAATATATTAATTATATTATTATTACATTATAATTTATTATTAATAATTAATATTCTATATTTATTATTTTTATGAAATTATTTTTATTTTTGGATATTTTATATATTTTATGTCTTAAATTTAGTTTGGAATATAATTATAGTTTATATTTTATAAGCATTTAATGTTACCTACATATTTTCAAGTCTAAATGTTTTATTTTATAAAAAGAATTGGTATCATCTATATTATTATTTGTGTACTATTTTGAGAAAAATTCTTTTTATTTTCAACTATTTTTTATATTTTTTTTATGATTTAAGTTTTATTTAGATTTTACTTGTAGTTTATATCTTATAATATTTCAAAGTTGTCAACTTTAATCCTAATGAAACTTAATAAGTTTCAGGAAAGTAACTTTGAAAGCTTATAAAATTTAAACTATAAGTATAATCTAAAAAAACACAAAATGTGGATTAAACATATAAAAATGGTTGAAAATAAAAAACATTTCATAAATATAATAAACCAAAATTAATTTATATGACACAAACATTATTGATCAAAAACATAACATTTACACTTCAAATAATTTATGAACAAAACATAACATATAAATAAAATCTAAATGAAATTTTAAACAGTGACTGTGAAAAATAAAAAATAATAGAAAATAAAATGAATGTCAATAAAATAATAAAAAAAATTAAATTACACAGAAAAAATATTGTCTATGCTAAAAATTTATAAGTGAACATTTTTTGTTTTAAAACAATATTTTTTGTTTTGAAATTATTTTTCATCAATTTTTTTAAGAATTTATTTTAATTTTCAATTATTTTTTATAATTTTAGTCAATTTTTTGAATTTTATTTATATTTTATTTATACATTATAATTTATTAATTTTTTCAAAGTCACATAATAGAAGCATTATTATTTTTCAAGTAGGTGAATTTGAAAGTGTGAAAATTATAAAGTATAAATACAATCTAAATGAAATTTTACGTGGTATGTAAGAATATAAAAAATAAAAAAAAATTATAAGTATAATAAAGAAAAATAAATTTACATGACACAAACTTTATTTTTAAAAAACATAACATTTACACTTTAGAAAAAGTATGGTCATAATTCTTATTAGGTGTTATATTATTAATTACATTATTATTAATTATTATTAATTATTTTGTTAGTATTAAATATTATGAATTGTATTATTAATAAATATTAATTCTATTATTAAATTTTTACAATAATTACAATAATAATTAAAAATAATGATGTAAATAATAATATTATTAGCATAACTAAGAAATTAGTAAATAATATAATTTAAAATAAATATTAAGTAAATTAGTAAAATAGAAAATAGAATCTTAATAATAATGTTATTATTAACAATTTATTATACAACTAATAATCATTTATAATAATTATAATAGTAATATAATTAATATTTTAATAATAAATAAATAAATATTACAAATGTTATATATAATCTAACTGTTTAGGCATTTAATAATACTTAATAATAATAAAATTAATAATGTAATTAATTATAAATAGTCATTAAGTCAAAATGAATTTTTGTGCATCATCATTATCCAAATATATTTTTTTAGTATTTTCCAATAAACCCAATTTGATGTTTAGTGGGAACTACTAACAAATACAGAAAATATACCAAATCAAGTATATCGAAAAACTAAGCCAATCACATACCACCAGCAACCACACACCGTTCAATGCCACCAGTAATCACAAATTCAAAAAACAAAACCACAACCTTGAACTGCCACCATGCCTTAGCCGCATGAATGACCCAGATCCGAGTTCAAAATTAAAATTCAAACATTGAAGGAACAACCTATGTACAATTGTACCTTGAGTCATGAGATCCATTGTGATCTGTGCAACCTATTACACAATCACTATCATTGACACTTGTAATGTTGGGAAACTATCCCAGAATCGATGATGATCCAAACTAAATCCAAGACACCAAAACCCATCAAAGACTAGACAAAACCACCTCCAACCATGCTTGCATAGTCACCACCATCATCAACACTAGATCCTAAAAATACCGAAGTGATGGAGCCAACGCAAGATCACTAGTGAAAAAAACGTTTAACATGTTGGCATTTTTCATGTCGGTTCTATATAACCGACGTGCAAAGCTTTTATGATCGATATATCACGTCAGTTATTTTATAACCAACATGATATATCGATCAGGATTGATTTTTTTATGTCTGTTATAAAACCGATGTGAAATATATGGAGATTAGATTTTTTACGTCGGTTATTGTATAACCGGCGTGAAAATCGAATCAGGCGCGCTTTATCATGTCAGTTGTAAAATAACCGATGTGATAAAGGAAATCTCAGTGCATTATCATGTCAGTTATAAAACAACTGATGTGATAAAGGAAAGCTCGACTCTTTACCACGTCGGTTATAAAAAAACCGACGTGATAAACCTAATCTCAGCAATTTATCACGTCGTTATAAAGTGACATATATCATGTCGGTTATTTTATAAACGATGTGATAAACTATTTTCTATGTCGGTTATTAAATAACTGACTTTATAAACATTAAAAAAATAGTTTACCACGTCGGTTATTAACCAACGTGATAAATATTTTAAATGATTTATCGCACCTCGTATTCAGTCATTCTGTTTTCTTCGATCGGGTGGGCGACATGTGACTCGTCTCTCTCACGTGGAAAATATAGAAACGATTTGTCGAAGTTGTTCCCTCTAGCCTAGTTTTTCCAATATCATTATTCATATTTATTATCATCAGATCTATCAGGTTGACTCACAACACTCAAGTAAGCCTCACACGACTCCTTTTCAGTTTTTATTTTTCGCGATGCCCTAAACTAATTTTTTGAGATGTTATTTTTCTGTGTTCTTGCTATCATGGTAAGTTTCATAGTTTTCATCTATACCATGCTAAATTATTTTTTTAATATAAACCTATGGAAGTTATATCATGAAAGTTTACAATTTTTGTGTGTTCCATCATGTGTGTGTGTGCATAAAGGGGGTTTCCAAGGGGTGGGGGGTTGTGCAAGTGGGTGGGGGTGTCCAGGGGGGTTGGGAGGGTTGTCTAGTGGGGTGGGGTGTCCAGGGGGTGTCAAAGGGGGTGGGGGTGTCCAGGGGGTTCTGGGGTTGTCCAAGGGGGTTGGGGTTTTCAAGGGGGTGTGAAAGTTGTCAAAGGGGGTGGGGTGGTGTCTAGGGGTGCAGGGGCTGTCCAAGGGGGGTGGGGGCTGTATAGAGGGTTCGGGGGGGGGGGGGGGGGGCTTTCCAGAGGGTTGGGGGTGTCTGGGGTGTCCATGGAGGTGGGGGGGCAGTCCAGGGGTGTGTAGGGGGGGGGGTCCAAGGGGGTGGGGTGTCGAAGCGGGTGGGGGGCTATCCAAGGGGGTGGGTGGGTGGGGGGCTATCCAAGGGGGTGGAGGCCTATCCAGAGGGTTTGGGGGGTTGTTAGGGGGATGTCTAGAGGGTTAGGGGTGTCCAGGGGGTGTCCAAGGGGGTAGGGGTGGGGGGTGCTGTCCAGGAGGGGTGGAGGTGTCCAAGGGGGTGGGGGCTGTCCAAGGGGGTGGTGGTGTCCAGGGGGTTTCCAAGGGGGTGGGGGTGGTGTCCAGGGGGTGGGGGATGTCCAAGGGGGTGGTGGTGTCCAAGGGGTGTCCAAGGGGGTGGGGGTGGTGTCCAAGGGGGTGGGGGATAAGTGTCAGTTGGGATTGACTATTGCATCGTGGTTTGTGATATTATGACATGATGATTGTATTTTTTCATGGATATTAGGCTATAATTTATTAGTGTTGTTTAAGGGGGTGGGGGTGGTGTCCAAGGGGGTCGGTACAGTCTATTTTTGAGGTTTGCACTATGATTTTTAGGGATTCAAGCATTATGAAAAGATGAGGGGTGTTGCAATATGATTCTATTTGGTTATATATATTTTAACCAGTCATTGACTATGAGAAAATTATGGGTTATTGTTTCTGATGCTTTTTCTGGGGAGCACGCATCCATCCGCTTGGGCGCAACAGGAGCGGCTTTCTTTTTGCCCTGCATTCCCGCTTTCCAAAGGTGGGTGGCATACGCTCCTTATTCAGGGACGTCTGCTCCTTGATCGAAACCGGGATGATGGGATGTCGGTTCTTCCTTCCGTGGATTCCTCCTCGGAACTTGTCACCTAATCCGGGTCTCCCTCATAGATTTAATACGTTGTTCTTGAAACTCTTCCTAGTGCCATCTTTTCATGGACGCCGTTTAATTACACTTCTTCTGTCAGGACATTCCAAAGGTTCCGGTCAGGGCAGCAACCTTCAGTCAGGGGATTAGTCACGTCGAGGCATCAGTAACGTGTCTGAACGCTGGGGAATTGGCGTGTCTATCTTTTGTCCCTTATTATAGGTCTTCTTAAGGGCGTGGAAGCCCGAGGAATCCCACATCGAGCGCAGGGAATCATACGCCATAGGCATGTATCTGAGGTTTTCCTCAGCTTTCTATGTTTAACACAGGGTATGCCGCAAGTTTAACGTCCAACAGAGATGGATTGGCCTAATCAGAAAACTATCTAGAGTGGATCAGATTGAAGAATCCCCCCTTGAGGGGATGCCGATATTGGGGACAGCACGTGGGCGGTTTCTCAAATGCTGTGGAGGAGAGTGGAGTGGCATGATCTCACCGGGATGTGGCGTCCTGGGTGAGAATCGGGATGGATGATGGATGGATGAATGAAGTGGAGGGGGAATGAAATGGGACCATCGCAAGGGCGACAGTGAAATTGGGTTTGAGCTTCAAAGAGACCACTTACGTATCCCCATGGCAGGGAATCAAAGTCTGCGTAGTTCGGGGTGGTTCCGGTGAACCGACGTGAAGATGGACCTCGTTCCGGTGGGTGTCATCAGTGAACTGACGTGAAATTGTACCTTGGTCCGATGTATGGTGGGCTTGAACCTCAGAAAGGCTTCCTACGTACCATGCCTTAGCACGAATCAAAGACCACGTAGTTCAAGTGCAAATGGTGGGTGTCGGTGAACCGACGTGAAAGTGTACCTTGGTCTGATGGATGGTGGGCTTGAACCTCAGGAAGGCTTCCTACGTACCATGCCTTAGCACAGATCAAAGACCACGTAGTTCAAGTAAAAATGGTGGGTGTCGACGAACCGACGTGAAAGTGGACCTTGGTCCGATGGATGGTGGGCTTGAACCTCAGGATGGATTCCTACGTACCATGCCTTAGCACAGATCAAAGACCACGTAGTTCAAGTAAAAATGGTGGGTGTCGGCGAACCGACGTGAAAGTGGACCTTGGTCCGATGGATGGTGGGCTTGAACCTCAGGAAGGCTTCCTACGCCCTATGCCTTAACACGGATCAAAGACCAGGTGGTTCAAGTGAAAATGGTGGGTGTCGGTGAACCGATGTGAAAGTGAACCTTGGTCTAATGGTGTGGGGCTTACACACTAGGCTGCCCAGGTTTTGGTGAAACGGTGTGAAGGAGGTCAGAGTGACCAATGGGTGATGGGCTTAAACCTCATGGAGGCTTCCTACGTACCACGCCTTAGCACAGATCAAAGACCACGTAGTTCAGGTTGGGTTTCGTCGACGAACAGACGTGAAAGTGAACCCGGGGGGTCCACTGGTGGTGGGATTGAACCTCGTGGAGGCTTCCTACATACTATGCCTTGACATGGATCAAACACCACGTAGTTCCAGATAGTCACAATGGCATACCGTTGGACTGGAATGCAGTGTAATGTCATGCGGGATGAAGGTTGAACCCTGACATGAATAAACGACGGGCGGTGGGCTTAAACCTCATGGAGGCTTCCTACGTACCATGCCTTGACATGGATCAAAGACCTCTTAGTTCTAATGGATGTGCAGTTTAACGTCATTATGAACAGGGGAATACAGTTTAACGTCATGTTGGATGGGGCATACAGTTTAACGTCATGCTGGATGGGGCATACAGTTTAACGTCATGCTGGACAGGGCATAAAGTTTAACGTCATGATGGACGGGGCATACAGTTTAACGTCATGCTGGATGGGGCATTTCCATGTTCAATACTTACTCTAATCCCATGTGAGTCATTCTCAGTGTGAGAAACAAGAGGCAGCAGAGACCTGACGATCAAGTTGTGAAGGGTGCATCCGTGAGAAGCGAAGAGGGGATTATGCATTAGGCGGCCCATGGTGCTGGGACTTACTCCAGGATGGAGGACCAAAGTGAGGAAAAGCGCAGAGGGAGAGGGATTTGGGACTAAATATGGAAGTTGCCTTGTTCCCTATCGTGCCCTCCATTGGCCTTGGCAGTGGGGAAGTACGGAGGTTCATGGGTGCTACCTTCCGTAAGAGAGACTTGGGGGCTTACACCAAGGTAGTTTCCCTTCCCCTGTGGACATGCGCTACTCCGAGAAGGAGGATATAATCACATGTGAGGGTGATTCCATTCCCGTGAAGATGAGCAGCGTAAAGAATGTCCGAGCTGGGGGGACCCTGCGTGCGAGGCACGGGGTCAGGTCACAGTTTAACATCATGTGTTGAGGACGAGGTGCTTGGTAGTTTAACGTCAGGTATCTCGGATGAGGTTGGTTTACTCCGCACCCCTAGGACTTACATAACTGGTACCCTCTTCCCCTTGTGGGAGGGAAGGTACCAGCAAATCCGTGGTAAAGGGGGGTCGTAGAGTGAACCATCTAGGGGTCCACTTTAGCGTGACTATGCGAAGAAACAATAGTCGTTAGTGTGCCTATGCGAAGAATCATTAGGAAAAGCAATGCTATGAGTAGTGTTGTCCATGGGAATTTGAAATCACATCGTGAAAACCTGGAGGGTTGCACAGGAAGAGGAATTTCCAAGCCAAGGGGTGTGCTTCGCGAAGTGTAATGCCTTGTCCTTAGCATGGGGTAGGGGTGCAAATGGGAGGTGCTTTGCGAAGTGGAATAGTGTTCACCGAGCGTCGCCTCGCGAAGCAGGGGTGCCTCGCGAAGCAAGGTGTTGTGAAGCAGTGTGCTTTGCGAAGTACAGCGACCCTGCCTTGGCATGTGGATCACTTTAACAGGATGGGTGTTTCCCGAAGCATAAACTCTCTGTGGCTGCTCGGGTTCCCTTGGGAATCCCCTTCCTTCGCGAATGCCCTTAGGCTTCGCGAAGGATATCCCTCTCGGAAGAGGGGCTCAAAATTAGACAAGGCGAAGGCCTCTCTCAAAGCAAAAATACCTCACGGAGCTCATTTTTCCAGGGGTGAAGGGTGCTTCGCGATTCGGGAGTTGAGAAGCTGAAAGGTCAGATTTTCCATCCCGTGGGCTCTGGGGGAGCCCGGTATTTATAGGCAAGGGGTTCCGCGAAGCAGAGATCACACAACGCGAAGGGGCTACGGTTGCTTCATGTCGGGTCACAAATGTCAACCACGTTCATAGAGGGTTACCGCCTCTGGGGCTTCGCGGCGGGCTCACGAACGTTATGGTGTTTGTGGAGCGTTACCGCCTCCTTTGCTTCGTGGCGGGCGCGTTGCTCGGGGGAGCTCTGCGTCGGGGCTTCGCGAGGCAGCTCGCGGGCTTCTTTTCCTTCTTTCCTTTGCATCCAATATTTTGGCACCAACAAATTCCCCCATTATACTTTGAGCCGTGGAGGGATCAAGGGTCGAAGTCTAAGAGAAAATCGCCAAAATTATCTGCATTTCGCGATGCGACCTCGTGAAGAGGGCGTGCGGGGCGGACAGCGGCCGCACAGTCCAGACGCGTCGTGATGCTCCGCGCGGGCAGGACGCGCCACGATGTTCCGATGTCGCCACCTATAAATAGGGGGGATGACCTCTCTTTTGTCCTCTCACGACTTTTGTCCTTTTGCGCTCTCGACCATGAGAAGCTCCGCGTACTCCGCATCTGCTCTCCATGAATCGAGCTTTGCAGCGAACCGCGAGTCTCCGACTCTACGACTACACCAAGAGAACTTCTGCTTGCAGGTAGAGGCCAGGCTCCACATCTTGTCTTTGCGCTTGAGCTTCGTGAGTGATCTTTGCGATCCACTTTCGCGATCTTACCCAAAAAAAATTCGAATTCCGAAACTAAAATGGCCCATCAAGAAGCTGTGTTGGGGGTGCTCGCAGACGCCGCTTGGAGGGATGAGATGGACAACTTTCTGGGACTTGGAGAGATGGTCCTAAGTCACTCGGACCATAATTCTTTGACATAATTGAAATCATAAAGTCATAATAACTATCTACAGTGCAAGAAGCTGCCCTTGTACGGCTTCTGGCTGAGGGATGATGTCTTCATTCCTGAGGTGAGGAGGGACGAACCAGCATGCATAGGAGGACTCCACACCTGTCACCACTGAATGTCTCTACAACCATGTGAACAATATTAATGGGAATCCACTGCAACCGGATACGTCCCCTCCTCTATACCACACCATGCAGAAGGCGGCTTTGTAGGATTCGAAGAAGGGGTGGTCCGATGAGTGGGACCTGCGCCAGGGCGGAAACTTTACCAACAACTGGGCATGGGCCTACTTTTTAGGTGCCTCATGCGAGGAGTTTGGGGCCGAGATGAGGATAGTGGTCTTTTATGAGGCAGCATGGGCCTCCCAGTTCCACATTTACCAACTGAAACAGCTGATGCCGGAGCTACTAAGCAGATGGTCGTCTAGGACCAATACTTTTCACCTGCACCATGGGGAGGTGGGCATCAGTCTGTGGGATGTCCATCAGATTTCGGGGGTCCCGATGTTGTGGGCCATGTATGATGAGTTCCTCCCCGTCATGAGTGTGTGGGAGGATCCGGAGCAGATGATGTGATTGGCGTCGGCACTGATGGCACTGGTCCCTAGAGAGGACAAGGATATGATGAGAGATGTCCACTTTAAGAAGTTGTTCAAGCGGTTCCTGAACTTCCCGGAGAATCGAGAGTTCCCTCCGAGGCCTCGAACTTGTCCGAAAGGGGCTCAACGGGGCAAGGATCACTCGTATTGGCGGATCTTGGAGGAAAACCAATGGAAGACTTGGGGTTTCAGTGTCAACAGTGAACAGCAGCCGATAGTCAGGCTGGAAGCATTCATCATGGTCCTAATCTACGGTTGGATCCTACCGGTGAGGGATACCAACATGGGGGTGCGGCCCAGCTCGTTCATCATGGAGTCCATGCTGGCCATGGGACAGCGGGTCAATCTGGGGATTCCGATGCTCTCCAAGTTGTACAGGATGTTGTGGCATGTTAGCGAGGGCAAGAAGCCGCCAAAGATATGTGGGCCCTTCCACCTTCTGTACAGGTGGATCGCAGTGCACATCAGGGGGGTTTATGAGTATCCAAACCCTATCTCACCACCAGGATCAAACTTCTTCCCCTCCATTCTGAATTCGATCGGGAGCTTCCCATTCAAATTAACTGTACCGATGGTGCTGAACTGGGTGTGGAGGGCGGATGAGTTTTACTTCCACCCGTTTCCATTGCCAATGGAGGTACTTACTGAAGAAGGGAAGGGAATGGAAGAGCACTGGGTGTATCTCTTAGCCTTTAGAGGTGGAGTTTTTGTGGCACGAGTGGAATGTGAGCCACTCTATGAGCCGTACACCCCACATCGGTTTGCGAGGTAGTTAGGGTGCCTGCAGCGGATGACCCCAAAGGTCTACTAGGAGGTGCGTCATGAGGAGCACATGTGTGTAATGAGGTAGTTGTGGCTCATGTTCACATGAGAGGACGGGAAAATGCTAATGGAATTGCCTCCACCAACTGCCTCCATCAGATTGGTGAAGGAGTATGCCATCAGTTGGGAGGCCGCTTATCCAGGGGAGATGCTGAAGTAGCCAACCATTCGGGCTGGTGACAGCGGGCCTCCCCTATCCCAAGGTCGGGGTTGGAGGGTAGAAGGGGGCTCTCACTATGGTGGGGATGCTGTGGTGGTGAGACCTGCACCAGCTGAGAATGCGGCGGCAGTGGCAGACTCGATGATTTTGGAAGACCAGGTCCATCCAGAGGGGCGGCCGCCGAGGGGATTCCGTCGGATATCCACTCAAGCTCCAGGGAAGAGGTTGCTTCATATCGACATGCTAGAGGATGTAATATTCCTAGAGGCCTAGGACATTTGGGATGTCAACCGGAAACACCTCAGTCTGCCCGAGATGTGGGAACTCCTAAACTGTTGCGGGATGGTTCTACCGGGTATAGGCCCAGTTCGGGCTGGGTTCACGGCATCTTCAGTGGAGGCGGAGAAATATTTGGTTGAGCGGGAGGACTACATTCACTCTAGTGGTGTCCCACACCCAATGACAGATCGGGTGAGGGTACTGCTGGATCAGACGGTTCCCCCACAGCTGTCAGCCACCGATCTGAGGGAGCGATTCCCCCTGCTGGAAGAATCAAAGGAATCCTCCCGGGGGGGATGAGGCTAGCGGAGGGAGCTCGTTGGAGGAGGGCGAAGTCTAAGACCAGGACTTGGATTCTGACAACTTCATGGAGGTTCTCGAGGTATCATTCCAAATCTCTTTCCTCAGGGTCTGCTCTTATGCCATTTTAGACCTCTCACGAACATCTAAACCGTGTAGGAGGAACTTTTACGCAGACCTCACTCTCTCCCTTTGGCAGGTGATGACGCGGGACCCTCAGAACCCGTGCCTACTACTGCATCCAGTTCTGTGTCTGGTGGGGTCAGAGCACCCGAGGTGGCTCCTCCATAATCTCCAGACCTTCCAACAGTATGCAGGGGGCCACGCCTTGGGGTCGCGTCAGCATCGACTCCAGATCAGCACCAGGAGTTCGATCTCCGTAAGTTTTCTCCACTGGATTCATTGATGTCATATTTAGATCATGCCAACTAACATTCATGTCCCTCTCTGTCGTACAGTTCTCCGACTGGCATGGGCTGCTGCGGCAAGGCTATTCGGGATATCCGGTGGCACCCCTCCTAGGGGCATGCCGGTGATGGTGGAGATAATTCCCCCACCTACCCGAGCTGTAGCACACACTATCATTGGAGGGACCACCAGCAGGGTCGTGCCTGAGGTTATTGAGGTAGAGTCCAATGATGAGGATCAATCGGCCGACCCAAGTCCCGTCACGCCTGCTCCAATTCCAGATGTCGCACCGGATTCAATGCCAGATGCAGATCCTACTGAGGACTTCCTGCAGGCGTATCCTGCGTATGAGCCTTCCAATCACGTAGACTGGGACGAAATGGCCTCTGACGAAGAAGACAACAGCATAGTCTGCCTCCGATCATGGAAGCTAATCACGCGCTTCATCAAGGACACCCCTCAAGCGTCATGGCTGAATGAAATAGACAGACTCCGCTCGAGACTACGCAAACTGGGCGTTGGGGGAGTGGATACCCAGCATCCTCATGCGCTAATCCGAGATCTCATGGCGGAAAAGATTTGGGAGTATGATTGTAGGCTCAGCTTGGGCTGGCAGCGGAGGAAAGAGAAAAACATCAAGAAGCTCCAGGAGGTTGAAAGCAAGGTCCAGCAGCTGCAGATTCGGGCAGACGAGCATTCAGCCTCTCTTAATACACAATCTGAGCTGATCTCACGGTTGAAGGCCCAGCTGGCAGAGGAAGAAGAGCATATGAGGCAGGCTTCTGGAGAGATGGCTATCATTCAGGCTGACATATAGAGGGCCCGAGCTGGGGCTGATGAACTATGCCCCATCACCGTTGAATAGGAGTGGGAGCTCAGTCGATGGCAATAATTTCTGGGCGCCACTAGTCAAAGGGCGGAAGAGCTGCAACACTCTTTTGACGGGGTCAACCCGTCCATGGGGGGAGTCGACCCCCGGGTACTGTAACATTACAAACCTTTTAATGGTACTCTCGTTCTTATACTTTCTTCTTTCTTTGAATGTCGTAGCATGCACGATTTCCACTGTTTTCATCGGTTCATTACATCCTTACAATGCTTGCGGGACGTCCGACGACAATTCCCCAAGCCCACATGGGTCAGGCCCAATGTGAGAAACAAGAGATAGTTTCCTCATCGTCCCACCCAACATAGAAGTGGAAACCAAGATTCGGGCATCCGGGGTTTGGATAACCAGTCCAGATTTCCGGAAAATAGGAGAGACCTGGTCGGAGAAGGAAGTTCTAAAAATAGCAGAATTACTATTTCTTCAGCGTGCTCTTATGCACGAACGGTGCGACGCCAGGGGTGATGAAATCAGTCTGAAAGGATGGAAATGGGAAGTGTGAATCACAATAACCAAGATTCAGAACACTGTGGGGATGGCATGACAATAAAGGATAACCGTTAACTATGGAGGAAACGCAGCATCCATATTGTGTTAGCCTAAAATGGGGACAGACAAATGAGGGTCGACCGTTGACCATGTTCGAAACACGGGACCATGTCACAAATGTTTTCAATCAATCCTTCAAGACGTTGGCCCAGGACATTAGGCGGACCCTAGGTCAAGAATCCATACTGTTAGGGTGTCCTTCTAAACATGACCAATCTTCCAGAACGTTGGCCCAGGACGGTAGGTGAGCCGATGCGGCATGAGACCAGGCTGTTAGGGGGTTCTTTTAGACATGAAAGAGGATGGGGATCCGAATAAGGGGCACAAAAAGCGTGGAATATGGAGTGATGGTTTTTCCGACAGAATCCAACACTCATGTAATTGCACCACCACGGTGGGAGTACGCCAGATGGGCGCATCAGTTTGATCATGGATCATTCCTTCTTGTGGACAGGGCCTCTCTGGTGAGGGGTCCGGCCAGGGGGTCGGAAAGGGGAAGAACATGATTAATGATTCCTGTGGGATGGAACCTAAGAAAAATACTAGGGTGTCCCTATGTATCCCATGAGGATGGTAATCAAGCCACACGTAGTTATGGAAGCATAGTGTAGTCATAGACCAACACTAACAGGTGAAATTCTCTCTGGTAGAGGCTCTGGTGCATCCCATGATTAACATGGGGCATCCTGAATTTGTTCAGGGTAGAACCGCAATTTAGTGTCATTGGTTGAGGACATATGGACTCTCATAGTTTAACGTCATACGATAGGATGTGGAGTGAAAGGGAGGAGCCCAGGGATCATATGGTGTGGTAGTTATGAAACCGTCATGAATGAGGACTTGAAGTCCAAATCACACTACGTACCCCCGGAGGAAAATATTCAATTCGAGGTACCAAGAATGAGAATTAGGTTGGGCCCGAATCAGAGTATTCAGACGTTCCTACGTACCCCATGAAGATGGGAATCAAGCTATACGTAGTTCTGAGGGGTCGATGAGAAGCCTGGCCTTGTTGGTACACATCCTGCCAAAACTACTAAGCCCACGTGAGTCATTATCGATGTGGGAAACAAGAAGTAGTGGTGGGACATTCTCGACTTAGAAAGGGACAGGTTGGGTGAAGGGACGCTTGGTGAATACCGGCCCCATGATACTAACACGACCATGTGTCACACCTAGATGCGCGAAGAGATAGATCCGAGTGTGTTGGAATTCCACTTGAACATGAGGAAGTGGAAATGTGTGAATCATGATGCTCGAGATCTGGATCACAATGATGGAAGTGTGACGATGGAGGATAACTGTTAAACATGGTGGAAACACAGCATCCATATCGCATTATCCTAGAATGCAGACTGACAAATGAGGGTCGACCGTTGACCATGTTCGAAACACGGGACCATGTCGCAAATGTTGTCAGAGATCCGTATGGACGTTGGCCCGAAACGATTGGAGGGCCCTTAGGTCCAGCATTCATGGATATCCCTTAATCCTAGTATCCATGTCTTCTGAGGGTGATTTTAGATGTGGAAGAGGATGAGGATCCAAACAGCGAGCGCATAAAGCTTGGTCATGTGACGAGGGGAATGTCCCTATGAAAATCCCACACTTTGGGCTCTTTGTCAAAATGAATCTAGACAAACCCACATGAACAAGTACATAATCCCATACCACACCGCACAACCTCCCTTGAGAGAGGATTTAGGTCAAGGTACCAAAAGATGAAGTTGATCTGGGCATGAAGCAAAGTGAAAAGGTGTTCCTACGTACCCCATGTGGATGGGGATCAAGCTGCACGTAGTTCTTGAAAGGGTCTTAGTTTAAGGTCTTAGAGCTCAGACCATGTAGGGGTAAAAAGATAAGGGGAAACATGGTAAGGTGGTTACAAAACCCAATGTGAATGAGGACATAATCCCTACTTACCATGCGTTCTCTGGGGAGTGCTCGAGTCGAGGGACTGAACATGAAAGTTAGGCTGGGCCTACGGGGAAGTACCCGGGCGCTCCTACATATCCCATGAGGATGGGAATAAAGACATACATAGTTCTAAAGGGTTTCATGGTAAGATACCAGTTCCAAGGAAAAGGGAAGGTTCAGTCATGGCCCTTACACCAAAAGAAGCGGAATTTGATAAATCTTGTTTGTCCTTTAAGGTGAGTGTTTTCTTTTGTGAAGCAACAGGCCTAGGGTCTCAAGTCCTGGTGTCTCCACAAGAATCAATCCATGGTAGGCATTGAAAAATGGCATGGCATGTGACCAACACCCAACGTGATGTTCTCTACAACGAGGTCATCACAATGCAGTGGCATTTTCCTTCATGCGGCCAGGACGATAATGTCACAGTTTAGGGTCGTGTGATAGGACCAAGCATGCATTTTAACGTCATGAAACACAGATGTAGCAGAGACGATGCTAGATGGGGGATGTGTACGGTGTCGTGTGGCATAACCGATGTGAATGAGGACGTAATCCTACACAATACCGTACAATCCCGAGAGAGGAACCTCAAGTCGAGTGGCCCACATAGAGGTGAGAGGTGAAGAGGAAGAGTTTAGCCCCAAAATAAGCTGGACCCGAAGATGTTCGGGCGGTCCTACGTATCCCATGAGGATGGGACTCAAGTGAAATGTAGTTCTGAAGAGATCTTAGTTTATGGTCTTAGAGCTCGGACCATGGGTGTCCTGAAGGACACCGTATTACAGCTTTGTCCCCCTAATATGCAAAGGTGCACTGAGGTGTAGCGCCAAGAGTGTCAAGACTCCACCTGGACACTATGAGGTGGAACATAATGTGAATCATGCAACCAAAATTCAAGGCCGAGAAGGACGGGTGTGATGATAAAGGATTATTGCTAACCATGTTCGCAACACATCATCCTGTCCCATTAGCCTTAAATGGGGACAAAAAAATGAGCATCGACTGCTGAACATGTTCGCAACATGGGATTTGTATCAATTTGTTGTCTGAATCCCTCGGGGGCATTGGCCCATAACGGTAGGAGAGCCCTTGGGCGTTGTATCCAGACCATTTTTTGGGGGTCCCTCTGGGTGTGAAAGGTGATGAAAGCCTAAATGAATGGGAACACAAAGGTTGACAAGTGGAAGGAACTTGACCAAGTCGAATATGAAACTCTTGGTCCTAGACCAGAGTACTCTTAACACATGGGTGAATCACTGATAGGAGTTGAGGGACTTAACTTGAGGGAAATCGAGAGATGGTGGATTCCCGGGAAAGGGGCATAGTGCCAAAAACTCTGTATCATTCCTATATCCCCCCCCCCCTTAGAGAGGGATAGAAAAAGGGGCCTAGGTGACCGAGAGATGGGAAGATCTCTAATAAGTGGGGCTGGACCCAAAGTCTAGACATTCGAGTGGTCCTATGTATCCCATAAGGATGGGAATCAAGCCATACATAGTTCTTGAAGGTGCCTTTTAATTTCGTGCAGGATAGGAAATAGGAGGGCTAACTCTGAGAACTGGGTGTGCGTGGTACGGCTATTGCAAACCCAATGTGAATGAGTACCTAATCCTACATCACACCACGCAGTCCCATAGTCCGGGTCCCGAAGGCAGGATGCTGAACTCAAGCTGGACCCAATAGACATGAGGTCCGGGCGTTCCTACATATCCCATGAGGACGGGAATCAAGCCAGACATAGTTCTAGAAGATATTAGTTTATGGTCTTAGAGCTCGGACCATGGGTGGATGACAACTTTCCAGGTAAGCGCAGACCTTGACCTGATCCCTAAGCACACGTGAGTTAAACTCGGTGTGGGAAACAAGGGGGGAAGATCCTTATCGCAATACCCGAAACATCCATCAAGTGGAAGTCGATGAAGAGCCCCGAAAGATGCCTCTGACATGGCTTTGTTCCCCTAATGCGCAGATGTGCACTGAGGAATAGTATCAAGAGTTTCGAAACTCTACTTGGACATGATGAGAATGAAGAAGGATGTGAATCGTGTAACCGACATTTTGGGATTAATGGGGTTGGCATGGAGATGGAGGATAATTGTTAACCGTGGCGGAAAAATAGTCTCCATATCGTGTTATCCTGAGGTGGGAACAACAAATGACCATCGACCGCTGACCATATTCGTAATGCGGGATTTTTATCGATTTTTTGTCTGAAACCCTCAGGGGCGCTGGCCCGTAATGGTAGGAGATCCCTTGGGCGTTGTATCCAGGCCATTTTTGGGGGTCTCTTTGGGTGTGAAAGGTAATGAAAGCCCTGATGAAGGGAGACACGAAGCCTGAAAAGTGGGTGAGGACGTGTCCGAGAAGGATCCTACATTCCATGTAACTTAAACCATAGTACTCTTAGGCATATCAGCGAACCGCCGAAAAGGGTCGTCAAAGTGGCTTAGGAAGGGTAGGCCAAGGGGACAAGGTGGGATGATGATTTTCGAGAGATGGGGATGGACCCAAAGCTTAGACATTCAGGTGGTCCTACGTATCCCATAAGAATGGGAATCAAGACACACATAGTTCTAGAAGATACCCAGGGGGCAGAATATCCTAACGAGGATGTGTACGGCGCGGCGAGTAACCCGACGTGAATGGGGACGTAATCCCACACCACACTGCATAGTCCTGTAGGAAATAACCTGGGCCAAGGGGGCCTAAAAAGGCCAAGGGGCCTGATAGTTGGGTTCTGGTCAAAAATACCTGGCCCACTCGCAGTTTAACGTCTTACAGTGAGGACGATGGTCGGGGAATAGGAGTCCCTGGATAGAGGAGGTGTATGGTACGGCAAACAAACTGACATGAATGTGGACATAATCCCTCATTACACCATACACTCCGAGTAAGAACTTGGGTTAGGGCCTGAGAAGGCCAAGGGGCCTAGGGCTAGGCCTCGGTGAGGGAGTCTTGAGGTTGGGCCTCGGTTAGGATGGCCTGACTAACTTATAGTTTAACGTCTTACAGCAAGGACGGGGGTCATCGGCTCGGAAAGGCCAAGGGGCCTGAGGTTAGGAATCGGTCAGGAAGGCCTAACCAGCTTTCAGTTTAATGTCTTGTAATGAGGACGGGGAAAGAGATAAATATATCTCATCTGAGGATGTGTACGGCATGGCGAGTAACTCAGCATGAATGAGGACGTAATCCTACACCACGATGTACATCCCTTATAAGAGAATCGAGGTCGTGGGCCCGACTGCTGGCACCACCCGGAGGGAAGTTTGTCGCTTCGGGATGGGGTAGAACAAATAACTGCACTCGATGTTTGGGGAATCTCGGGGTGGACCCAAAGATCCAGGACACTGTTGACCATGTTCGAAACATAGCGTCCCTATGGTGACCTGATATGGGAGAAACAAATGAGCATCGACTGTTGACCAAATTCACAACACGGGACTCGTATCGGCTTGTTTCTTGGAAACCCTCGGGGGATTTGGCCCGTATCGGTAGAAGAGCCCTTGGGCATGGTATCCAGGCCGTTCTTGGGGGTCCCTCCGGGTGAGGAAAGTGATGGAATCCCAGCCAAGGAGTGGGTGAAGCATAGCTGTACCCATCCACGAAAGAGGCAAACATCTCTACGGGGACGTGCAGCCGGGCCAAGGCTTGCTCGACGTGATTTGGGGAAAAAGTGTGCACCCTGCCATATGTCTTGACCTGAGGGTAAGATTTTTTCTTTTGGGCTGGGCCGATAGACGAAATTTCTGGGCATTCCTACGTATCCCATTAGGATGGGAATCAAGCCACATGTAGTTCTTGAAGGCCATGCAGTTTAACGTCATGCGGTGAAGAAGTGGGAGGATAGAAGAACAGGAGTGGGCATATGGTGCGACCCTTATAATCCTTGTATGAGAGGGGATATGGAAGCCTACTCCTCATCATGAAAGGGCCCTCTAAGGAAACTATACCCAGGGGGGACAGTCAAAGAGAAGAGCTCGAGGCTGGGCTCAAGATGAGACGTCTGACCATTCCTATGTATCCCATTAGGATGGGAATCAAGCCAAACATAGTTCTTGAAGCATAGTTTAACGTCGTGCTGGACGAGAGATGCGTCTCATCTAGGGGCATGTACGGTACAGTGGGTAACCCGACGTGAATTAGGATGTAATCCCACACCACACCGTACGATCCCATAAGAGAGCCTGAGTCGATGAAGGCCAAGGGGCATGAGGCCGAGCCTCAGTCCAAAAGGCCTGATCGTATTGCAGTTTAACGTCTTACAGTAAGGACGGGGACCAGGGGCCCGAAGAGGCCAAGGGGCCTGAGGCTGAGCCTCGTTCAGGAATGCTGGACTGGCTTACATTTTAACGTCTTACAGTAAGGATGTGGGGAGATCTTAGTTTAAGGTAATAGAGCTCGGACCATTTTGTAGTTTATCGTCTTGCAGGAAAATATCACAGTTTCAATGTCATGCAGGACGGTGGTGCAGTTTAGGGTCATGCGAGACCGTAACATGCAGTTTAGGGTCGTGTGGGACTATAACGTGCAGTTTAGGGTCGTGTGGGACCGTATAGTTTAAGGTCGTGCAGGACCAAGGAGCTCAGGCAAATTACTGCTTGAGTAACTTGGCGTTGCTGGGAGGAGTTATGCGATCACCATCCGTGGTCACCAAGGAGTATGCTCCATTGGGGTAAACTTTATGGATGACATATGGTCCTTCCCATTTGGGATCTAGCTTGGGTGGTTTCCTACCAGGAATCATTGGCGCTTGAAGGGCCAACACTAGGTCACCCTGCAGAAAAGAGCAAAGGAGAACCTTCTTGTTGAAGGCTCTGGCTATCTTGTTCTGATGCCTTTCCATATTGTGCAGGGAACGAAGCCTGTTCTCGTCCAGTGATTCCAATTTAGATAGATGGATTTCGGCCACTTTATCTGATTCCTGTTGGTCATAGACTGTAGTGCGTAACGATGGCAGCTAGATCTCAATGGACAGGACGGCCTCAGCCCCATACACCAGGGAATATGGGGTCACCTGGGTGGAATTGCGAGTCGTCTTCCGATAATCCCAGAGGGTGTTGGGGATCCTGTCCGACCAACTTTTCTTGTTCTGACCAACCATTTTCTGCAGAATGTTAGAGAGGGTTTTTTTGAATGCCTCGATCTGTCCATTTTCCTGTGCATGGTAACGAGAGGTATGGTTCGAACGAATATTATACTTGGCATACAATTTCTTCAGCTCGGCCGCTCAGAAGTTGGTGTAGTTATCAGTGAGGATAGCGTGAGGGACTCCAAACCAGTGGATGATATTGGAGCTCATAAAGTCAACGATGGAACAGGCCTTGACCTCTTTGAGTGAAACTGCCTCTGCCCACTTGGAGAAGAAATCTGTAGCAGTTAGGATGAACCTACACTGGCGAGCTGTCACTGGTGGATATGGTCCCATGACATCGAGTCCCCACACCGCAAATGTCCAAGAGTACTTGGTGGAGTGGAGAGTCTCTAGTGGCCGATGCAGGAAGTTAGCGTGAACTTGGAACGCGTGTAATCTCTTGGAAAACTCGATACAATCTTGGATCGTAGAGGGAAAAAAGTACCCCAACCTCCGGATCTGATGGGACAACTTGAGCCCAGCCTGGTGGTCAGCATAGGAACCGACATTAACCTCTTGTATGACCTGAGAGATCTCAACTCCTTGAATGAAACGGAGGAGAACACCATCGAAGCTCCACTTATAGAGGATCTTCTCAAGACTGGGACCACTCTAGAGGGTAAATTGCAATGCGTGGTGTCGGATTCTCTCGCGCTCGGCCTGATCGTCCAGGAGGCAACCATTTTGGAGATACTCGAAAAAAGGTGCTCTCCAGTCAGGAGCGGCCTCAACCACTGTGTCTGATGAACTTGGGACCCCTGACATAGAAGTTTCAGCGGTAAGATGACTTATCCACAGGTCGTCGTTGTCCCCTGGGGTGATGGGGGAAATGACCCTCTGGTGTGCCACATGTATGATCAAATCACCTTGCTCAGGTTCTACGAGCGACACAGCTAAACCAGCCAAAGCGTCTGCTTGACCATTCTATGATCGAGGGACATGGGTAACCTCTGGTTGAGAAGAGAACTAGGCCATTAGACGGAGGGTGCACTCCAACAATGGCACAAACTTCGGCTTCCTGACGACATAGTCACTATTGACCTGCTTGATGACTAGCTCAGAATCCCCTTTCACATGTAGATGGGGCACATCGATCTTAAGGGCCAACTCGAGGCTGGTGATGAGAGCATGGTACTCTGCCTCATTGTTGGTGCATCCTTCTGACAACAGGAATGAGTATGGCAGGATGACTTGCACCGGGGTGATGAAGACGATATCTAGACCCACTCTATTAAGCTTAGGATTGTCGAGCCTCCTACTGGTGGGGATCTGAGAGGCACCGTCTAAGTGCATTTGCCAACATGAGACAGCATGATCGACTGAGAGGATCGCCTCATCCAGAAAATCCAGGTCCAGGTATTGATCCTCGGAGGTTGGATGAGCAACTAAGAAGTCTTCCAATGCATTTCCCTTGATGGCCATCTAAGGCACGAACCTGATGTCGAACTACTAGAGGATCACTGCCCACCGCGCTAGTCGGCCAGTCAACATGGGGTGGTTCAGGATTTACTTTAGTGGGTCTACCCGAGAGACCAACTTTACCTCATGGTGCTGCAGGTAATGCCGCAACTTCTTTATGGAAAACATGAGTGCAAGGTAGATCTATTTGATAGGGGAGTATCTGATCTCTGTATCAAGGAGCATGCAGCTGAGATAGTAGAGGTTGTTCTTTGTCCCCTTATTGTTCTTCTGGGTGAGAAGCGCGCCAAGGGACCGTTCCAAGGTGGTCACGTAAAGGACCAGCGGCTTTTCGGAGATGGGTGGCATCAAAACCAGAGGTTGGAGCAGATACTGCTTGATTTCCTCGAAGGCGGTCCGACACTCTTCATCCCATTCGTAGGAGGCGCCTTTCTTCATGAGCCAGGAAAAGGGTTTACACTTGTTGTCCAGGTTCGCAATGAATCGGTGTATATAGGCTAAGTGTCCTTGGAGACCTCAGAGCTCCCGAATATTGCTCAGGGGAGGCATTTGGATGATGGTCTTGATCTTCTATGGGTCGATCTCAATGCCCCGGTATCTAACAACAAAGCCAAGAAACTTTTTGGAGGTGATCCCGAAGGTACATTTTAACGGGTTCATCTCCAGGTGGCGGGAACGGAGGAAATCGAACACTTTCTCAAGGTATTTGAGATGGTCCTGGTGCTGGTGAGATTTGACCACTAGATCATCCACATAGCAGTACACTAGCATCATGAGAATCATCTTGAATATGTGATGCATGGCCCGCTGATAAGTGGAACCTGCATTTTTCAGGCAGAAGAGCATAACCTGGTAACAAAAAGTAACTTGGGGAGCCCTGAAGGTAGTGGGATCCTCGTCCTCGGGGGCCATCCGGATCTGGTTGTACCCAGAATACTCATCCATGAAAGAGAGGGCTTGGAACCCGGCCGTGGCATCAATCAATAACTCGGTCACCGGAAGGGGAAATCATCCTTTGGGCAGTGGCGATTGAGATCACGGAAGTCGATGCAGACTCTGATCTGCCCATTCTTCTTCCTGACTGGAAAAATGTTGGAAAGCCACTTGGGGTACTGGACTTCCTTGACGAAGATGGCTTTGATAAGATTATCAACTTCGGCCTCAACTATGGCACCATGAGAAGGGTGCATCTTTCTGGGAGGCTGCTTAAACCCACAATGGTTTGTGGGGAGGCCCAGGTGGTGAACGGCTACCTAAGGATCTAGTCCTGGAATCTCGCCGTAACTCCAGTCAAACACATCACGGTGTTGTTTGATAAATTCTACATACTGTTGTTTCTCCTCAGGGAACATGGTTGCACTGATCAATGTGGGTCTCGGATCTGCCTCATTACCAAGGTTCACACGTACCAGTTCATCAATAGTTGTAGAGACGCCTTCTTCAAAGGCGGGGGGGAGCATCCTCCAGATCTTCCTCTCCACCTGTGGAGGGATTTTCCGCAGGGGGAGCTGCTTCTGAGCTATCAAACCCTGACGGGCAGCTGGTGCCAGCCTGGGCAGCAGTGGTCATCACATCAGGAGACCCATGTGCCACTGAGACCATAACAATGAAGGAAGTCAATCCTATCCCATCTGGTCTTTGGCCTAAGGGGCCACGTTTGATGACATCAAAGTAGTGCTGACACGTCGGCCTGAGTCGGTTGATTCTAGACTGGTGGAAGAGACACGTATGACGTACTGTCATTGCCATAAGCCTGACATTCTGATACCGCACAGGGGTAGGAGGTTCCAGGATCACCTGATCCTAGTTGGTGTAGGAGTACGAGTTGATTTTCTGTCGTCACTTGGACATGGGAACATGCCTTCCTTTTGTACCTGAAACAACAAAACACTGCCCCATGTCGGGAATTATGGCCTCTAATCGATGGATCGGGAAGATGTAGGTGTCATCCAGGCCTGCCCAGGGATCACTTGTGACTGGGGCGGGTTCATCTTCACTTGATATGATTTGCTTATCCTTTCTCTTGTAATAGTTGGCATTCAGATAGCAGGCTTTACAAGAGGTGAAAGGAGATGCATCTCCTTGGAGCATGCCTACTCGGCCATTGAGGGAGTATTTGAGGCATTGGTGATACGACGAAGGGACCGCTGCGTGCAGATGGATCCATGGCCTGCCCATAAATGCATTGTAGTCGGTGTCCTGGGAGACAACCATGAACTCAGTGCTGGCAATTAGGCCACCAAACTGAGTCTTCAAGCAGATCTTTCCGACTTGGTATTGCTCGGTCCGGTAGTATCCTTGAATTCTGAGGTCGGAGGGAGTTAGATCATCCTCTAACAAACCCAGCTTCTGCAGTGTCCGGGTCAGGATTAGGTTGATCCCAGAACCCGTGTCAACGAGGCAGCAGAGGAATTCCATGCCGTTGAACTGACCAGTGATGTACAGTGGGCGAATGTTCCCCTGTATGGGAGGGTCTTTGTCTTCATCGGAGAACGAGATAACTTCCTAGCATTCGTCATTCTCAATTACCTTAGTGTGTAAGGCTTCTGCAGCTGTTAACTCCTTCTCAAACTGTAGGTGGCTCCTTAGGGCCTTGGCAAGTGCCTCACGCATTTCAGACGATAGGCAAAGAGCCTAGAGGATAGAAAGCTTTTCTGGAATGCTGGAAATGTGCTTTAGGACATCATACTTTCATGCCAAACGCGAGCCTATACTTATAGGAGGTCTTTCTACAGTTGGAGGCATAGCAGGTCCTACTGGTTGAACCGATGCCTGGCTAATACTAGGTACATTCCGCTGTCTACTAGTTGAGGCCTGGAGAGTAGCCACCGGATTAGGACCGGACAATGGAGATTGGCCTGCAGCCGGGAAAGACTGACCGTGATATGGAAGAGGTAGCTCTACTTGATCTAGTAGCACAAACGGCGGTGGAGGTAGATCTGAGGGCATCAGATGAGGTTGTGCGTGCTGAGCTATGTGTTGATCCTGCTGTCTAGTTTCAGTAGCGTGCACGGCCTGACTGAAAGCATCCACTGACATGCCCCGATAACCCGTGTGGTTGTGGTTCTGCTGACGTTGACGTCAGCTGGGAACATTGGGGAGGTTCTCCTAGCATTCCCCCTCGTAGGGAGTCATATAGGGCTTTACCAACTCCACGGTATTAACCGAATCATACCCCTAGCTTTCGCTTGACGAATCATCCACCACTGGGCAGATTCTGGTTGGAATCTCCATTTTAGGGGGCATAAAGTCTCCAAGAGTGAGGGATGATGATGGTAGTGGTGGAGCGCGTTGCTTCTTCTTGCGCCGTCGCTACTTGCCCTTTTGGGAAGAGGTCAGCTGTGATGACGATGCAGAGGTATTGTCTGCTTCCTCCGAAGGCTCCAACTGATTCAAGAATGCCTGAATGATACCATGGTCATGGGCGATGGTTTTTCGATCCATCCAGTAGTCGTATTTCTGGGACCTACGACTGGGAACCTGCTTCCACTCGCCTTCACTGTCGCTACCGGTCTCTGACCCTACGAAGACACCCGCTACTTGTGTCGGGGTCGGGCCCAACCTGACTATGTTGTTGTCGACCTGGTCTTGAAGCCAGTCTTTAAACACATAGAATTGCTTGAGGGTGTGCCTCAGAATCTGGTGATAGGGGCAGTAGTTGGGGCAATCGGTGAGATTTGCCTCTGTCGGCCTTCTATACTCGGGTAAGCGCACAATCCCTTGCTCTAGAGCACTTTGTAAGTATCCAGGGACCTGATTCTCATTGAACGAGTAAGTATGGTGCCTGCTTTCTAGATAGGGGGGCCTGGGAGCCTGGCTCTAATGAGGGGCCAGAGGGGCCTGGCGAGGGGCCGGTTCCTCATTATCCCACCTAGGTGGTGGTGGTGCATTGTGCGGGGGAACCTGTCGATTCTGAGGCGGTCATTGCTGGGCAGGAGCCTGCGCTTGAGGTGGAGGACCTCTGTGGGGTTGTAGGGCTGGTGCCACTGGCAGTAATTCTAGCTTCTTGGGGGATTCTATTTAGGCCACTACGGTGGCTTCGGCTCTAGCATCCCTCCTGGCTGGGATCACAGGGGAAAGCAGACGTGCCGGACTAGCCTGTTTCAGAGCTTCCTCAAGGCGCTGAGCCTTATCTGAGAAATCCCGGAACCCCCCCAGGGTAGTTCTGGGTGATCAGGGAAGGAACTAGATCTGTTTTAACGTTCCTTACACACGTCGTCAGTAATTGATCCTGATTCAGTGGCATATAGGGGGAGTATGTAAGCCCCTTCCACCGAGTGATGAAGTCCATGACTCGCTCATCAGGCCTTTGTTTTCACTTGAAGAGGTCTGTGATGCTGGTATTTCGTGTGGTGGAGATGAACTGGTATAGGAACTTCCGGCGGAGATCCTCCCAGCCAGTCACCAATCCGATAGGGAGCTGGTTGTACCAGATGAATGTAGGTCCCTCTAATGTCTGCACGAAACATCGGATCCTGGCGGCTTCTTGATGGTCTGGGGTCCCCAGCATGGGACCACACCTAAAAGAAAAGTGGGCCAAGTGTTGTGGTGGGTCCCCTGTCCCGTTGAAGGGTGAGAAAGTGGGGTTCCCAAAACCAGGAGGTGCAGTCATATCATCCACCCACGCAGGATATGGTTTTCTATCTGGTGGGACTGCCACCTACCGCGTTTCCAATGCTTCGAGGCAGGCAATGACTGACGCTATAAGATCATCCGGGTGGGGGTCCCTATCTTGACGTGGGTCCCTAATCACAAGTACATTGTCAGGTTCTTCGACACGGTAAATGGATTCAACATCTTGTGGAGCGACTGGAGGAACGGCCTGTGGGTGGCTGGGGGAACCCGGGATGGATTCCTCAGATTGCCTCATCGCTCAGGAGGGTTTGGCGAGACGTATCGCGCCCTCTTGTTGTAAGTTTCGGCTTCTTCCCTGTCCGTGGAAGTATCATGATCAAGGTTGCCCAGAGGCATCTAGCCGGGGGTAATTGTTCCTTCCCATGCTGCCCCGGCTAGGGATTACCCTAGTCGGGTCGCCGCTCTGCAGCGCGCTCGGCCAGAAGTTCATCGACCAGCCTCTTCTTCTCATCGAGCTGCTCGCATAATGTAGCCTTTTCAGGGTCTTTATCCATCTTCTGCACTGAGGCGGATGGTCAGGAGTGATTGATAGTTCCGACATGCTCCTTACCCTTACCGTCCATCCGACTGAGTATCAGTGACTCGGTGGGTACAGGGAGGCCTAGAAGGTTCCTCTTCTGACGGGTAATCCTCCCTGATGGGTGCAGCAGTGGTGGTACACCCTCACGGGGTAAGTCTCTATCGAGAAACTCTAGCTCATCCTCCTTGTCCACTATGTCAGCCATGTGGACCACGACCCCTCTTGGGGGCATGTCCTCAATGTTGCATAATGAATCAGGCTGCCGCCGAATAAGACTGAATAGGAGGGTGGCATACTGTCCCCATCCACGGACTTTCACATGGGGGGTAGCTTCACTAATTATTTTTTTGAGTACTTTGAAACTCTGAATTCATTTTTGTTGAAGGGAGATCTGGCGACCTGGTGATTCGGGGCGCTGGGCCACAGGAAGTGCATCCAAATCGACCAGACTGCATTGATAGTTTATTTCTTCGAAGTTCACTTGGCTCCTAGTATACAGCACTCACTGATAGAGAAGACGAAAGTGCGTCACCCATAGGGTTTAGAGAAAGCACTATACTTCCTCCGAGGTGAGGGATTCCGGTGCACAAAAGTTTGATACTACCACTAGCCAGAACTTCTCTGGGAAGTGGTCCACTGCGAGAATGTTCCATAAGCTCTGGGGCTCGGATTCAGGGTCTGGCCCCGTATTACCCCACTCGTCAACCGGGGGCGGCTGAGGGACCGGTAGCGGTACTGAGGTGAACCACTGGGACAGTAAACTGGGTGGTGGACAATACGGCGAACGAGATGACTAGCCATTGAATTATGGTCCATCCTCTGAAGAGTAAGGTGACCTGACCACAATATCACAATACGAAGGGCTGATAGCCACAGCTTCTGGCGCAGGGACTGCGGTCACCGGTGATGGGTCACGTCGTTGCTCTACCGCTGTTGGTCCCCAAAATAGCTCTCCGTGATCTATGGTAGAGGGAATTTCTGGTAACGATGGTGGTGATTGCACGGTCGGAATCTACGGGATTTACACAATTTTCTCCTCCTGGACATACTCGCGGAGAGAGGTGGAAATCCGGTGGACTTCGCATTCTGGGAGAACGAGACTGACGTGCCTTGTTCCTGCCCCAGTCCTTGACATGGAGTAACGGGGATAAGGTTCCATCACTGAGTTTCATTCCGCTTCATAATCCAAGAAATAGGCTGGTTTGACCTCCACTCGGGCCTTCCCATGACTCTTCTTATGGCGGCGATGACCCACTCTCCTGCCCCTGGATGGCTTTTCAGGAGAAGGCTGATTCTCGACATGTTGTCTCGAAGTGGAGTTGGCGTCGTGGCAAAGAGGAATTCCTCCTGAGACAGCTGGGGTGCGAGGGGAACCAGAGAAAATGTCGAAGGGTACATGTGTAGGATCTCCACGGACAGCACCCATGTGGGCGGAACCTCTGTTGGAACTGGCAGGAGCATGGAGAGGACCTCCACGCTTGGTGCAGGTGGAGCGAGGCTGAACTTCACCCCTCGGGTTGCCGGGGCGAGAAGGACCTTTGCCAGTTGTAGAGAGGAAATAGGGAGGATCCCCATGTTGGAGAGGTACTGGACGGGCAATACCTTCACATCGACGGTCGGGGGTAGGAGGAGGAACTCCATTCCCTGTGTGGTAGGTGCGGGAGAGGCTTCCGCACCGAGTATCACTGTCGTGGGGCAAGTATTCATTCGGGATGGGGGTAGCACGAGGCATACCTCCATGAAGATCTTAGGAGCGGGGAAGGCCCACGCTCTGTATAATGGTGGTACGGGGAGGCCCCCCGTATGGGGTGACATCACCGCGAATTGGTTCGCGGTGATCACCACTCAGGCATGCGACCCATGGAGTCAACCCAGCCTGCCCATGGGGCGGTTGGGGCCTCGATCATGGTCGGGTGCAGGAGTGCCCCTGCTCAGTGTATGTAGGGGAATCCATGATGCACGTCGGCGGTGGATCGGGCCATAGTAGCTATTGACGTCGACGCCCAGCTCGGGCCCCGACGCTGGCGTCGGGTCAGACGAGCTGGCGTAGGTGGTGCAGGGGCATAGCCTACCTGCTCCTCTGGAAAAGCCGGATGGCGGCGCTGACGCGGCCAGATGGGGGTCCTTTCCTAGAGTCCTTGGATTGGGACTCTGACTAGGCTAAGCTGGAAATCACCCGCCTCATCATCGTAAGGCGAGGAGTCGTCGAGGCATTCCAGGGATAGGATCCCAAAACGACTTGAACGTTGGGGTGGGGAGAAGGGGCTCCCTGCGCGGCCCTTGAGTGCGGCGTTGACGGCGGGGCTGGACGCCTCCAGGTCCATGCGGTCCATATCCCGAGTTGGGATGACCCCATCCTCCTTGTACCTACGTAATAGGTCGTTGATCACCCTGTGTTGGATAATCTCTGACGGAGAAAGGGGACGTGGGCGTCCCGCATTAACGGAATGTAGAGGACGTTGTGACGGAGGTGAAGCCACATGGAGAAGATGTGCTGGTATTGCCCATGCCCCTGCGTGGGAAAGAAGGTGGTGATCATGTCTCCATAAAAGCAACCTGGTTTCTGGGAAGTAGGAAGGTGGAATAGTCAGCACTGCAAGGAAAAGAAATTGACAACCAGTGCCCCAGCGTCATTCTGTATTCAGTGGCCGGGTAAGAGGGATCCATGCCAAAAACGTTGTAGAACGGAATGCCCATGTTCTACTACCCCAACTTCTGGTGAATTTCACGCCAGAACCGCTATTTGCTTGGCAGGACCCGGCACTGGATATCTGGATCCGGTGACACATGAATCTACAGATGTCTCGAACGCTACTAATCTCCATATTGAGGAGACGAATTTCACGTTGGTTTCACCATTTCTATTTCTGACCCTTTCTATGGGGTGCGAGCGTCCGTACACTTGGGTGCAACAGGCGCAGATTTCTTGTTTCCCTGCATTCCCGCTTTCCAAAGGCGGGCGGCATACACTCCTTATTCAGGGACGTCTGCTCCTTGATCGAAACTGGGATGATGAGATGTCGGTTTTTCCTTATATGGATTCCTCCTCGGAACTCATCACCTATTCTGGGTCTCCCTCATAGATTTAATACGTTGTTCGTGAAACTCTTCCCAGTTCCATATTTTCATGGATGCCGGTTAATTACACTGCTTCTGTCAGGACATTCCAAAGGGTCCGGTCAGGGCAGCAACCTTCAGTCGGGGGAGTAGTCACGTCGAGGCATCAGTAACATGTCTGGATGCTGGGTAATTGGCGTGTCTGTCTTTTTTCCCTTATTATAGGGCTTCTCAAGGGTGTGGAATCCCAAGGCATCCCACATAGAGCACGGGGAATCATACGCCATAGGCATGTATCTGAGGTTTTTCTTAGCTTCCTATGTTTAACACAGGGTATGCCGCAAGTTTAACATCCAGCAGAGATGGATTGGCCTAATCAGAACACTAGCTGGAGTGGATCAGATTGAAGAATCCCCCCCCCCTTGAGGGAATGCCGATATCGGGGTCAGCCCGTGGACGGCTTCTCGGATGCTGTGGAGGGGAGTGGAGTGGCATGATCTCACCGGGATGTGGCGGCCTGAGTGAGAATCAAGATGGATGATGGATGGATGAATGAATTGGAGGGGGAATGAAATGGGACCATCATAAGGGCGACAGTGAAATTGGGTTTGAGCCTTAAAGAGACCTCCTACGTATCCCCGTGGCAGGGAATCAAAGTCCGCGTAGTTTGGGGTGGTGCCTGTGAACCGATGTGAAGGTGGACCTCAGTCTGGTGGGTGTCGTTAGTGAACCAATGTGAAAGTGGACCTTGGTCTGATGGATGGTGGGCTTGAACCTCAGGAAGGCTTCCTACATACCATGCCTTAGTACGGATCAAAGACCATGTAGTTCAAGTGAAAATGGTGGTTGTCGGCGAACCGACTTGAAAGTGGACCTTGGTCTGATGGATGGTGGGATTGAACCTTAGGAAGGCTTCCTACGTACCATGCCTTAGCACGGATCAAATACCACGTAGTTCAAGTGAAAATGGTGGGTGTCGGTGAACCGACATGAAAGTGGACCATGGTCCAATGGATGGTGGCCTTGAACCTCAGGAAGGCTTCCTACGTACCATGCCTTAGCACAGATCAAAGACGACGTAGTTCAAGTGAAAATGGTGGGTGTCAGCGAACCAACGTGAAATTAGACCTTGGTCCGATGGATGGTGGGCTTGAACCTCAGGAAGGATTCCTACGTACCATGCCTTAGCACAGATCAAAGACCATGTAGTTCAAGTGAAAATGGTGGGTGTCGGTGAACTGGCGTGAAAGTGGGCCTTGGTCCGATGGTGTGGGGCGTACGCACTAGGCTGCCCAGGTGTTGGTGAACCAACGTGAAGGAGGTCGGAGTGACCAACGGGTGATGGGCTTGAACCTCATGGAGGCTTCCTACATACCACACCTTAGCACGGATCAAAGACCACATAGTTCAGGTTGGGTTTCGTCGGTGAACCGACGTGAAAGTGAACTCGGGGGGTCCACTGGTGGTGGGCTTGAACCTCGTGGAGGCTTCCTACGTACCATTCCATGACATGGATCAAAGACCACGTAGTTCCGGATAGTCACAACGGCTTACCGCTGGACTGGAATGCAGTGTAACGTCATGCTGGACAAAGGGTGAACCCTGACGTGAATAAACGACGGGCGGTGGTCTTGAACCTCATGGAGGCTTCCTACGTACCATGCCTTGACATGGATCAAAGACCTCGTAGTTCCAATGGATGTGTAGTTTAACGTCATGATGGACGGGGGCATACAGTTTAACGTCATGCTGGACGGGGCATACAGTTTAACGTCATGCTGGATGGGGCATACAGTTTAACGTCATGCTGGATGGGGAATACAATTTAACGTCATGATAGAAGGGGAATTTCCATGTTCGATACTTACTCTAATCCTACGTGAGTCATGCTCAGTGTGAGAAACAAGAGGTAGCAGAGACCTGATGATCACGTCGCGAAGGGTGCATCCGTGAGAAGCGAAGAGGGGCTTACACGTTAGGCGGCCCATGGTGCTGGGACTTACTCTATGATGGAGGCCCAAAGTGCGGAAAATCGCAGAGGGAGAGGGATTCGGGACCAAAGATGGAAGGTGCCTCATTCCCTATCGCGCCCTCCACTGGCCTTGGTAGTGGGGAAGTACAGAGGTGCATGGGTGCTACCTTCCATAAGAGAGGCTTGGGGGCTTACACCAAGGTGGTTTCCCTTCCCCTGTGGACATGCTATACTCCAAGAAGGAGGATATCATCCCATGTGAGGGTGATTCCATTCCCGTGGAGACGAGAAGTGTAAAGAATGTCTGAGCTGGGGGGACCATGTGTGCGAGGCACGGGGTCAGGTCACAGTTTAACGTCATGTGTTGAGGATGAGGTGCTTGGTAGTTTAACGTCATATAGCTCGGACGAGGTGGGTTTACTCCACACCCCTAGGACTTACATAACTGATACCCTCTACCCCTTGTGGGAGGGAAGGTACCATAAAATTCGTGGTAAAGGGGGGTCGTAGAGTGGACCATCGAGGGGTCCACGTTAGCGTGGCTATGCAAAGAAGCAATAGCCGTTAGCGTACCTATGCGAAGAAGCATTAGGTGAAGCAATGCTACGAGTTGTTTTGTCCATAGGACTTTGAAATCACATCATGAAAACCTAGATGGTTGCATGGGAAGAGTAATTTCCAAGAAAAGGGGTGTTCTTCACGAAGTGGAATGCCTTGGCCTTAGCATGGGGCAGGGGTGCAAATGAGAGGTGCTTCGAGAAGTGGAATAGTGTTCGCGGAGCGTCGCCTCACGAAGCAGGGGTGCCTCGTGAAGCGAGGTGCTGTGAATCAGTGTGCTTCACGAAGTATAGAAACCTTGCCTTGGCATGTGGATCACTTGTACAGGATGGGTGTTTCATGAAGCATAAATGCTCCGCGGCTACCCGGGTTCCCTTGGGAATCCCCTTCCTTTTTGAATTCCCTTAGGCTTCGTGAAGGGCATCCCTCTCGGAAGAGGGGATCAAAACGAGACAAGGTGAAGGCCTCTCGTGAAGCAAAAATACCTCGCGGATCTCATGTTTCTCAGGGTGAAGGGTGCTTCGCAATTTGGAAGTTGAGAAGCTGAAAGGTCAGATTGTCTGTATCGTGGGCTCAGGGGGAGCCCGGTATTTATAGGCAAGGGGCGCCGCGAAGCAGATCTCACACGGCGTGAAGGGGTTGTGGTTGCTTCGCTGCGGGTCGCGAACGTCAACCAAGTTCGCAGAGGGTTACCACCTATGGGGCTTCGCGGTGGGCTTGAGAATGTCATGACGTTCGCGGAGCGTTACCGCATCCTTTGCTTCGCAGCGGCCGCATTGCTCGGAGGAGATCCGTGTCGGGGCTTCGTGAGGCAGCGCGTGGGCTTCTTTTCCTTCTTCCCTTTTCATCCAATATTTTGGCGCCAACAGTTATGGGGGAGACCATGTCATGGTTTTCAAAGATTCACATTTATCCTGACCCCATTGTGCCATGATGATAGGCTTTACACTGTGATTTTCTCCATCTGAGTTTTTATTTTAAATTTGATTTGATTCTTAGGTTTACTCAATTTTATCCAATTTTCTATCAACCATTGGAGGCCCCATGGTTTTCTTGGATTCCATGTAATTTCCTTAAATAAGTTACTTATTCCTTGTTCTTCTTCCTTTCTTCTTTGTTTCTATTTTTCTTCTTTGTCCACTTCTTCTTCTCCTTCATTCCTTCTATTATTAGGGATGTTTGGTCATTTTTAAATTGATGGTTTTATAGTAATCGATGTTTTTTAGGGTTATTAGAAGGGGTGGGGGTGTCCATGGGGGGGGTCTAAATGGGTGGGGGCTATCCAGGGGGTGGGGGCTATCCAGAGGGGGGGGGGGCTGTCCAAGGGGGTGGTGGTGTCTAGGGGGTGTCCAAGGGGGTGGGGGATATCTAGAGGGGTTGGGGGCTATCCAGGGGGTGGGGAGATATCCAGAGGGGCGGGGGTTGTCCAAGGGGGTGGTGGTGTCCAGGGGGTGTCCAAAGGGGTGGGGGTGGTGTCCAAGGGGGTGGGGGTGTCCAAGGGGTTGAGGGGTGTCCAGGGGGTTGGGGGTGTCCAGGGGGTGTCCAAGGGGGTGGGGTGGGGGGGTGTCCATGAGGGGTGGGGTGTCCAATGGGGTGGGGACTGTCTAGAGGGGTGGGGGGCTGTCCAGGGGGTAGGGGCTGTCCAGAGGGGTGGGGGCTGTCCAAGGGGGTGGTGGTGTCTAAGGGGTGTCCAAGGGGGTGGGGGTGGTGTCCAGGGGGTGGGGGCTGTCCAAGGGGGTGGTGGTGTACAAGGGGGTGTCCAAGGGGGTGGGGTGGTGTCCAAGGGGGTGGGGGTGTTGTCTAGGGGGGTAGGAGTGTCCAGGGGGTGGGGGTGGTGTCCAAGGGGGTGGGGTGGTGTCCAGGGGGTGGGGGATGTCTAGATGGGTGGGGGCTGTCGAGAGGTTTCAAATCGTTATGATCTTTGTAATTTTTAGTAGTGAATGTATACATATTTTAATATTTATACTTCATATTTAATATTTACATAAGGGTGAATTTGGTATCTAGTTACACCAAGATGTATTCTTTGTGAACCGTAAGAAGAAAGGATCCAAGATTAATTTAAAACTATTATATCTAACTATATTTTCTTTTTAAAATCATTTTCTAGAATATGTTTTTAAATACGCATAGATTTGTTTTATATTTCAAAATTTTTTTACATTCAAATTAGTATAGTTTTCATATAAACATATATTTGTATTATCTTAAAAGGATGTATAATTTTGATGTTTTTTATAGGTAATAATGAGTCGAAGTTGGATTACGGCACATCGAATGAGCAATGAATATGAGGAAGGTGTTGATGCCTTTTTGGAATTTGCTAAATGAAATGTTCCAAGTAGTGACATTTTTTTCTGTCCATGCTTGAAATGTTTGAATATGAAAAAGTTGAAATGTAGATATATAAAAGATCATCTGGTTTTTCATGGTTTTAATCTGAGTTATAGCCCTTGGATTTGGCATGGTGAAACTGGACGGAATGTCAGATCTACTGATTATGATGATTAAAAAGATGGAAACTCCAATGGAATTGAAGAAATGATTCACGATATTGCATCAGAACAAATTGAGATAGAACCAACAGTTGCGCGTCTATATGGTGATGCTGAAAAACCATTGTATCCTGGTTGTATAGATTTTACGGTTTTGTCGGCGGTGTTAAGATTGATTAACCTAAATTTGAAACATGGATGGAGTGACAAAAGTTTTACAGAGTTGCTACAGTTGATTAAAGACATTCTTCCAAAAGATAACGATCTTCTAGATTCAAATTATAAGGCCAAGAAAATATTATACCCGATGGGATTGGGATACAAGAAAATACATGCCTGTCTGAATGACTGTATGATATATAGGAAAGAATATGAATTTCTGTAAGAGTGTTCTAAATGTGGGACATCACGGTATAAGGTGAAATATAAATCACAGGATGATGTAGATATTACAAAGATCCCTTCAAAGTTATTTTGGTATCTTCCTATAATTCATCATTTCAAATGATTATTTACTAATTCACATGATGCATAAAGGTTAAGATGGCATGCTGATGAGCAGATATGTGATGGAAAAATATGTCATCCAGCTGATTTTCCACAATTGAAGAAAATTGATGTTCAGTATCCTACATTTGGAAATGAAATTAGAAATCTCAGACTAGGGTTGTGCATAGATGGAATGAATCCATACCGAACCCTCAGTAGCACACATAGTTCATGGCCTATTTTATTGGTAATTTAAAACCTCTCTCCTAAAGTTTGTATGAAGCGCAAATATGTCATGTTGAGTATAATGATATCTGGTCTGAAGCAACCTAGAAATGATATTGATGTTTTCTTGTCACCTTTGATTGATGATTTGAAACTTTTATGGGAGGATGGTATTAGGGTTTATGATTCTTATTAAATGGAATATTTTCAACTGTATGCAGTACTTATGTTCACTATAAATGACTTCCCAGCATATGAAAATTTGTTAGGATATAATGTTAAAGGGAATAAAGCATGTCCAATTTGCGAATAAAAGACTTCATATTTTCAATTGCATCATGGGAGGAAAACAATGTACATGGTTCATCGAAAGCTTTTGCCTATGGATCACTCTTATAGAAGACTAAAAAAGGCATTCAATGGCTCACAAGAATTTTATATTTCTCCAAAACCTTTATCCCCTGATATATATTTTGAGAGGGTGGAAAACCTTGATGTGACATTGGGAAAGACATAGAAATCTGGTAATGATAGACATATTTGGAAGAAAATTTCAATATTTTTTGAGCTACCATATTGGAGATATCATGAAGTTAAACATAATATTGATTTCATGCACTTGGAGAAGAATATTTGTGATAGTTTTATTGGAACATTATTAGATATTAAAGGAAAGACAAAAAATGAGTTGAATGAAAGATTAGACTTACTATCAATGAGAATACGTTTGGAGTTAGCTCCCACTCCTAATGGAAGACGAACATTTCTTCCCTCGGCTTGTCATACATTATACAAGAGGGAGAAAATTAGATTTCGTTAGTGTCTTCATGATATCAAAGTGCATCAAGTTTATTCTTAAAATGTAAAAAATTTTGTCTCATTTAAGGACTTGAAGTTGATAGGTTTGAAATCTCATGATTGTCACGTCATGATGCAACAACTTCTACCAGTTTCATTGCGTAGAATATTGCACATCCATGTTAGAAAGACTATAATGAAGTTGTGTTATTTTTTCAATTCAATTTGTAATAAGGTGATTGATGTGAATGCTTTGATCATTTTGGAAAAAGGATGAAATTTTTATACTTTGTCAATTGGAAATGTATTTTCCTCCAACTTTTTTTGATATAATGGTGTATTTAATGATTCAATTGGTTCAAGAAATAAATCTTTGTGGACCTGTATATCTTCGTTGGATGTATCCTTTTAAAAGGTATAGGAAAATATTGAAGGGGTATGTTAAGGATCCATATCGACCTGAAGCCTCCATTATTGAAAAGTATATTTCTAAGGAGGTTACAGAGTTTTGTACGAGCTACTTGGCTGTGGCACAGCACATAGGTTTACCTCCATCTCTCCATGACTGAGTTAATAATGAGGGAAAGGGGATTCATGGCTTGAAAGTCAAATCATTGTCAGCTGAACAGATGAAGAAGTTATAATTATACATCTTAAATAACATAATTGATGCTCAACCATATAACAAATTGCATATTAATGAGTTGAAACAATGTCATCCAAAGAAGAAAGAAATGTGGAATTTGAATGAGCACAACAAAACATTTTTTTCATGGTTTAAAAAATACCTTGCTTGGTAGATCATATGTATCAGAGACATTAAAATGAGTAGTGGGTGGTCCATGTTTAAATGTTATAACATGATCCGGTTATGACATTAATGGATATACATTTCATACGAAAGCTCAAGACAACAGAAGTGCATTTCAGAATAGTGGTGTATTGGTGTTTGCAGAAGCAATGCATTTTTTGAGTGCTAAAGAAAAAAACCCAATTTATAAATCAAGTGAATATTTTGGAGTGATTGAAGAAATATGGGAGGTTGATTACTTTAAAATTAAATTTCATGTTTTTAACTATAAATGGTTTATCGGTAACAACAATGTCCTACACGATGAATTTGGAATGACAGTTGTTAATCTGAATATATTGGAAGACACAATTGATTCTTTTTTAATGGAAACACATGAAAAACAAATTTTCTATGTAGTAGATCAATCATATATCTAGTGGGTTGTTGTTTTAAAATGGAAAAAAACAATATTTTGGTGAGGATGAACTTGATGAAGATGCTGATTTATGTGAGATCCCTACTTCCATGGAAAGATTAACAGAACATAATGATGAGCATGTTGAAGACATGGTTTGTTCCATAAGGAACGATCACAACGAAGGAATTTTTGAAAGCAATACATTTGTACATTCCTAAAATTAAAGGTAACATTTGTTTATTTATTTTTTACATTATTTATTATTTTCCTAAAATGTTAGATATTGGAAGTTTTTTCTTTATTAAAAAATGTATTAAAACAAATAATTATAAGTTTTTGTTTGTTTTAATTTTTTTTAGATTACTTTATCATGTTTACCATTACATAAATTATATATCTATTATTTTTGTTCAATGACAATTACTTTACCATGTTTACCATGTTTACCAGGTTTACCATGTTTACATACCATCTTTACCATCTTTACTGTAATTACCCTCCAATTCTCATTGGATTGAGAGAACCCTCCTTGACCTTAGGAGAACCAAAATCCTGAGTTAGGGCCGCTTAGAAGCTTAAACGAGGCATTTAGAGGAAAAAATGCGTGAGATCCACAATTTAAGGATCTCATTTAAGTGCCCGCACGGTTAGTTCGCATGGTTTGACAAACCGTGTGCTAATCGTGCATTAGCTACTACCTCGGCCACTATTCTTGCACAGCCTCCTCAAACCATGCACCAACCGTGCAGAAACTACTGCCTCCAAAGTCTTCTACGCACAGTTTGTTCGCACGGTTTGGAAAAATCGTGCACCGCCCGTGTGACTTCCCCTTTGCCTCAAACTGTATCCCAAGTTCTTCTGAATCTCCCATTTATCACCCTTAAACTTTACAACCAAGAAAAAAATCAATTAAGGGTAACATACCAGAAATCGGGGGTAATACATTTACCATATTTACCATCTTTACCATTGTTAAACATGCTTACCATATTAACCATGTTTAATATTACGTAAGTTAGTACAATTTTCTATTTTATGTTTAGATTAGTATTGTAATATTTGAATTTGTATATTTGTGAACTAATGTTTGTTTTTTTATTTGAAGGATAATGACAGATCAATCAATTGATCAACCACGTGATTCTAGAGATGAGAATATTGGTTATACCTCTGGGGAGGAACATTCACATGCTCCTCTTGATCTTCCCCAATCTTCTGCATGTACTCCCATTACATCAAAGAGTTCAAGAGTTGGTAAATGTGGGTGCACATGTTTACCAAAATTATCACTTTCTCGTATGTAGGATCAGAGGATAATCGTTGAGTTTGATGAGGATGATATTCCTAGAGGTCCAAATGCAAAAGATTTTAAGAGTTCTGTATCAACTCAGGGTAAGAGAAAAGTAATCATTTTGTATGATGACTAGAGAAGTGTGGACAAAGAGATAATCTCTCAGTTGTGGGATAAAATTTTGTTAAGATCTTTTTCTATTGTTTTCCTATTCTTTAAATGTTTCTAGTATATATAATATTTTTAACCTCTTCTTTGTCAGATGACATTTGATATTACTGACACTGGAGGATTCAGGAAGAAATGCTTATGGATGGCTGCCAGGAGATGGAGGGATTTCAAATCAACCCTCTCATATGATTTCATTTTTGGTCATAGGAGTCATGACAATCCATGTCGTATATATCCTTTTATAGATAAAGACACATGGATATAGTTTGTTGAAAGTAGAAGAAAAGATTCATTTATGGTAAGGACAATGTAAACTTTTATAATCTTTCTTATATAAATGATCTTACTAAGGTTTTGTTAATGATTTTTTATTCTTAATTTACAAGAAACAAGGAAATATCATCAGGTTATCCAATCTAAAAATTTATAGCCTCATATTTTATCTCAGGAAGGGTATACATTATTGGAAGAACAAATAATGGAGGAAAAATTAAAAAAAACTAAGAGCTGATTCTTCAAGATCTGGGGAGGTGGCCCCTCCATCCCCTCCATCTAGACATGAAAAATGGAAGAGAGCTCAGATGGGAAAAAAAGTGCAATATCTTTTGGAAGATTTGAGAATCGTAGCTGAGAGGATTGAAAGATATCAATTTTATTTATTTAAGTTAACTATTTTCTTCATATAATTTCAATCATTATAGAAATTTTCAATTAATTAATACAGGATTCGCTTGAGGAGAAGTGCTTATAGGGGGTATTTACAGCTGCTAGGAGGAAAGATATTTTATCTGCAGCATTGGGAAATCCCGAACATCCTGGTCGTGTATGAGGATATCTGGCAGGTGTATCAGTTATAAAAGTGTTGACACATTCCTCAACTTCTAATGTTGAGGGTTTTTATAAAAAAATAGAATCCTTAGAGGCTGAAGTTCATAATATTAATGCGATGATGGAGGAAAAGATTAGAGCATTAGTACAGTCTATGTTTGCAGACATGAAAAGACAATTTCATACTACATCTCCCACTCCTCCACCTCCCCCTGTAGACCCCATTATTTATCCTCCAACTCTGCCAGTAGCTTCCACTCCCCCACCTCATCCTGTGGACCCCATTTTTTATCCTACTCCTCCGCCACAGCTTCATACTTATTGCGAGTTTTATTTTGATGATCCTCAACATCATATAGTTGTATATGGGTTGGTATATTGTATAGAAGATATAGTTCATCATCAATAATTAGATGTAGAGAAACATAGGGTCATTGTATAGGATATTATAAATAGATCATCTCAAGTAACATTACCTACAGATGAGGTGACGACAGTTGGACATAGTATCAAACATTTTTTAATTTGTCCATCCAGACTTCTGCGACTCATTACCATAGAGGTATGTATTTTATATTTTCTATTTTATTTTTTTATTAAATTTGTTTTATCATTTGAAAACTAATATATTTTTCTATTTATTTTTACAGGAATACTTCAAAGGTAAAGAAATACTATATAGACAACAACAAAGACAAATGGCTATGACATCAGATATAGATTCTAGTAGTCTTGACAGATTGTCAAGATATTCAAATTTGTTGGCGGATCATTATGAGTTTCCAATGGAAGCTCATGTTTGTGGACATGAAATAACTATGGGGATTGTGAAAACTGATATCATGGAGCTTGTTACTGGAGATAAGTTGGGCATCAATGTGGTGAAATGTTTTCCCATGTAAGCCCTAACACCTTTTCCCTACGTTATATTTATTAAAAATCTATACTTATGTATGTTTTTTATTAGGTATCTTTATAACATTTGTGAGATGAATGAGCGAATAGATGTATATGGATTCATGGACCCTCTTTTGATTTCCCCTAAATCATGTGCATTGGATGAGGAACAAATAATGCTTTATATTGTTGAAAGACTTAAATAGAATATAGTCACGCAATGTTGGATGATTCCTTTTTGTGAGAGGTATGAAACACATCTCCCTCAAATATTTCATTATCTTTTAACATAAAAAACCACTAACCTTAAATTTTCTTTTATCAGTGATCATTGTATGTTAGGGGTTTTTTTTCCAAGGGAGAAAACACTTTATTGGATATACTCTGTCCATTGCGATGTGAGAGAATGTTTTAAGAATATTTTGGAAAATTAAGTTTCAATTTCACAATAGTTTTATATATTATAATGAATTTTAAATTTATCCCATTCGTATTATTTTCTAACAGGTCATGCGTCTACTTTTGAAAAAAAACAAAGAAAAGGTGTGCGAAGATCAAATATGTAAATGTAAAGGTAAATATCCATTTATAATTTGTACTTTTTGATTTATTACATAAAAATAATATATTGAATTTACACTCATTAAAACATAATTTTCATGAACAACAAGGCGTCATCGAATGCGGATATTATATGTTAAGATTTATGTATGAAATAATAACAACTGGAACAGTTGTGAACTTTGGCCTGGTAATATTTCCTCTTAAAATTTGCCATGATATTTCATTTGATTTATTCATTATACATGTCAACTACTATCCTTTTAATTTGTAGCTATTTGATGACCCTCAACCCTATAATGCATAAGACATCAAACACTTACAAGTGGAATGGTCAAATTATTTTATAGGTTTGATTGAATTTTAGTTGTTTGTAGTGTAAAATGTAATTTTGAAAATTTTCATTGTAATTGTGTATTTGGTAGTCGTTTAGGTTGTATTTAGTTTTTTTAAGTAGAAATTGTATGTTTTGAATGTTATATATGTGAATGTTTAATTCTTCTCTACTTCTTGTTTTGGTCTACTTATGATGGTTTTTCTAGTATGGATTCTGGTCTGGGGGGAGGGGTTCCAAGGGTGTGGGGGTGTCCAGTGGGGTGGGGGTATCCAGGGGTGTGGGAGGGCTGTTCGGTGGGGTAGGGGTGTTCTAGGTGTCCATGAGAGTGGGGGGGGGGGGGGGTAGTCCAGGGGGTGGGAGAATTTCCAGGAGGGTGGGAGGGCTGTTTAGGGGAGTGGGGGATATCTAGTGGGTTTCCAGGGGTGTGGGGTGTTCTGTGGGGTGAGGGGGGTTTCTAGGGGTGTGGTAGGGTTGTCTAGTGGGGTGTGGGTGTCTAGGGTGTCCATGGGGATGGAGGGGGGGGTAGTCCAGGGGGTGGGAGAGGAGGCACCGCCATCCCTCGGGAGGCTGAATGCCATTGGAAGGTACTTATCACTCTCACATGTGAAGCTTGAGCTCTCAAAATGTTTCACCAATGCCTTCTTCCCCTATAAACATCATTCATTCTATAACTTTGATGCTAGTATAACTAGGGGAAATGTCGTCATGTGTGAATAAACCCCATTTCCCCTAGTTATACTAGCATCAAAGTGATAGAATGAATGAAGTTTACAGAGGAAGAAATCATTTGTGAAACATTTTGAGAGCTCATGCTTCTCATGTGAAAGTGATGAGTTACTTCTAGTGGCGTTCACCCCCCTGAGGGATGGCGGTGCCTCCTATCCCAACACCAGCTGTCTAGGGGCTGTCTAGGGGGTAGGGGCCAGTCCAAGGGTATGGAGGTGTCCAGGGGTGTGGTGGGGGCTGTCCAGTGGGGAGGGGGGGTTCTGGTCTGTTTTTTGTTGGTTTTTGGTCTGTTTTTGGTCTGGGGGTGTCCAGTGAGGTGGGGAGGTCCAGGGGTGTGGTGGGGGCTATCTAGTGGGGTGGGAGGGTGTCCAGGAGGGTGGGAGGGATGTCCAGGTCAGTGGTGGATTTCTAGGGGTGTCCAGGGGTGTGGGGGTAGTCCAGTGGGGTGGGGGGGTTCTGGTTTGGTTTTGGTCGGGTTTTGGTCTTTTTTAGGTCTGGGGGTGTCCAGTGAGGTGGGGGTGTCCAAGGGTGTGGTGGGGGCTGTCTAGTGGGGTGGGAGGGTGGGAGGGTGTCCAGAAGGGTGGGAGGGATGTCCAGGTGAGTGGGGGAGATGTCTAGGGGATGTTCGGGGGTGTGGGGGAAGTCTAGTAGGGTGGGGGCGTTCTAGGGGTGTGGGAGGGCTGTCTAGTGGGGTGGGGGTTCTGGTTTGGTTTAGATCGGGTTTTGGTCTGTTTTTTGTCTGGGGGTGTTCAGTGAGGTGGGGGGTATCCAGGGGTGTGGTGGGGGCTGTCCAATGGGGTGGGAGGGTGGGAGGGTGTCCAAAAGGGTGGGAGGGATGTCCAGGTGAGTGGGGGATGTCCAGGGGTGTCCAGGGGTGTGGGGGGAAGTCCAGTGGGGTGGAGGTATTTCTAGGGGTGTGGGAAGGTTGTCTAGGGGAGTTTTTTCCAATGGGGTGGGGGTTTCTAGGGGTGCAGGAGGGTTGTCCAGGGGTGTGGGAGTGTTATCCAGGGAGTGTGGGTGTCCAGGAGGGTGGGGGTTGTCCAGTGGGGTGGGGGTGTCCAGGGGCTGAGGGGCATTCCAGTGGGGTGGGGCTATCCAGGGGTGTGGTGGGGGCTGTCTAGTGGGGTGGGGGGTTCTGGAGTGGTTTTTGGTCGAGTTTTGGTCTGTTTTTGGTCTGTTTTTGGTCTGGGGGTGTCTAGTGAGGTGGGGTCAGTCTAGGGGTGTGGGGGTGTCTAGGGGTGTGGTTGGGGCTATCCAGGGGTGTGCGGGTTGTCTAGGGGGTGGGGACAGTCCAGGGGTGTGGGGGGTGTCCAGGAGGGTGGGGGTTGTCCAGGTGTGGGGGGGTTGTCTAGTGGGGTGGGGGTTTCTAGGGGTGTGGGAGGGCTATCCATGGGTGTGGGAGTGTTGTCCAGGGGGTGGGGGTTTATAGGAGGGGGGTTTTCCAGGGGTGTGGGGGGTTGTCCCGGGGGTGGGGGGTAGTCCAGGGGTGTGGTGGGGGCTGTACAGGGGGGTTCTGGTCTGTTTTGGTATGTTTTTGGTAACTTTTTGGTCTATTTCAGGTATTTTGGCTAGGTATAGTAGTGGTTGATCAGTTTTATTTAAAAAAAATTGTTTTTTTCATCGGTTATTTCATCACCGACGTAAAAAATTCATTGGTATTAGTTTTAACGTCAGTTATTTGGAAACCGACATAAAAAATTCATGGGGAATGGATTTTATGTCGGTTATGAAATAAACGATGTAACAAATGGAAATGGATAGTTTTTTACATCAGTTATTTTATAACTGACGTGATAGATATGTTTCCACGTCGGTTATTATATAACTAATGTTGGAAACCACTTGGCAGATAGGTTTATCACGTCGGTTATAAAAATAACCGACGTGATAAACGCTTCAGAGGAGTGATTTATAACGTCGAGTATCTAATAACTGACGTGAAAGGGTATATACCACATCGGTTATTAAATAACTGACATAATAAACCATGACTCCGAAGCATTTTCCACGTCGGATTTTTATCAACCGACGTGAAAAATGCTTCGGAGTTGTGTTTTTTACATCGGTTGTAAAATAACAGACGTAAAAAACAATGTTTATAACGTCTCCTATTATAACGTCGACCAAAAGCCGACATAAAAAATAAAAAATAACCGCCGTGAAAAATGTTTTCTGCACTAGTGGATGTGCCTCCTTTAATTAATAATTTTTTTAAAAAAATTAATAATGATAATAATAATAATAATTTTATATTTATATTTAAATTATTTTATTTAATAAGAATACTATTTAATACTATTATATACAACATTATTATTATCATTATTATTATTAGTATTCGTAAATATAATAAACAAAAATAATTTATATAGCACCAAACATTATTTCTTAATAATAATTAGTAATAATTAGATTATTAATTATTACTAATTTTTTGAAATATCAGTTTAATTATTTTATTAATCACTTTTTTTTTATATTCAGTATTTTAAATTCCCCCTCACTACCATTTATAAGTATTATATATTATTTATAATTCTATATTTATTGTTAATAATTTATTAATCTCATCATTTAAAAAATTGATTATTAATTATAATTTTAACAGCATTAATGACATTTTAGTCATCATTACTTTGACTTTATTAGTTACTATTTATTATAGTATTAAATAACAACAATTTATTAAAAACTATTATGATTAATAATTTTTTTTCATTAATTTGTTATTATAAAGAATTAATAATTCATTAAATGGTGGAAAAGTAGTGTATGAATCCCTCATTCAAACCAAGGAAAAGATGTCGAATACCACGCCCTTATAAAAGGGGAGGTTGGGTGGTATTCCATATAATATTTTTGAAATAATTTTTTTAAAGTAATACCAAATATAAAAATAGTTAAATAATATTTTTTTATTTTTTTTATTTTTTTTGTTTATATATATATAAGAAAAAGAAAACAAAAACAAAAATTTAAAGAAAATAGAAGGGAGGGAAGTGTGTGAGACAATGCCTTCTTTAAAAAACTTCTGAAGAAGGTGTTCTCCTAGATAGTGCCTTCTATATAATATTTCTAAATAAGGAATTGTTCTGGAAAATGTCTTCTTCAAAAGATTTCTAAAGAAGATGATGTCCAAGATAATGCCCACCCTTCAGCATAAACCCCCCCAGTTTCATCAATATATTGGGAAATATTTTCTCTATCTACCTACTTCATGAATTTCTTTGTTTATTTTCATCATATGAGGAAAAAATACTCTAATGTATTTAAGAAGCCCATATGACTTCTCAAACTATGAATATTACGATGAAAGAGATCAACTATAGTATAGGATCGTTATCTCCCTTTGCAGCTTGCATTTATGGTAGTCTTCTCCTTCTGTGAGCTCGCATGGTTAACCTAGGTATATGTCTTCTTCATTTGTTCATCATAGTGGACTTCTCAGTGGCATAGTAGGTCGAAAAAATGTTGTATGGATCTTCACATGGTAACTCCATCCTTACACAGGCATCATTCCACTGGTCAAAATCTATAGTGATTATACAGTGCATTCTAGTCAGCTATGGTGAATTTGATAAGAAAGACCTCCTAATGATGAAGAAAATGTCGAACATAGTGTTTGGAAAGATGGAAAGATAAAAATGAGTAAACGAACAAAAAAGTGAATGGGCAAAAAAAATAAAATTTTGTTTCCCTTCAAACAATCATGAAAATTTAAAGCGGATGCACAATGACCAAAAAAATATGTGCAAAAAATAAATGATGAGATAATAAATTTTTAACATAGAAAAACAAAAAAAGAGAAAAACCATGGGGCCTAGTCCAAAAAGTAGATTCCACTAATAATCAAAATTACACAGAAGAGGCTCTTAAAAGATTAGAAGGATCTCAAAAGTAATAATCTTATAAAATAGTGGATCAAAGGAATAAAGAATATACAGTCTGAAAGCATCCTGAAATGAAGAACACTGCCTGATAAAGAAATACAAATAGATATAACCATATAGAGTAGGTGTTACCTATCTGAATAAAAGGTTCAAATGAAAAAGACTATGATTAGGCCAAGTAGAACCTCATATAAATCTAATTATACCTATATAATTTCACCGGTTATGGATCTAAAAACAAATATCTGAAACCCTAACTACACTATGCCAAAGAGGTTAAGAGATAGTTCATAGTACCCTAAAAAATCCATCTACCTCAAGATACATAACCCCTCTTACAAAATTATTTTTTATTTTTTTAATTATATTTTATACATGGGTCCCCATGTGAGGAGGATCCCAACAAACTCCCCCTCCAACTCCAATGGGGATCACCGCCAACCCTGTAATTGTCAAAAATTATCAAATTTACTTATTGTTAAAATCATGGTCAATATGTTTGACCCATTATCATTTATGTGGATCTTCTCAATATCTAACTATCTCAAATCAAATATGTTTCAAATCTAATGACATCAAACCGCAATATGGGATTCTTTCCCAAACAAATAGCACTCTGACTATCATAGAATAACACATACATATCCTAATTAAAATTGAACTCTCGAATAAACTTTTTCATCAAAAAAAATTCATTTCATGCCTCTATTGCTATAATAAACACAGACTTAGTGGTAGATAAATCAACATATCTCTAAAATCTAAACTACCAAGATACAGTTCCCCTATCTAAAGTGATCAAATAGCCTAAAGTAAATTTCATTGAATTCATATATCCTTCCATATCTAAATCTGTAAAGACACAAAGAATATGTTCCCCATTTCAAAAACACAATCTCAAATAAAAAATACCACAAAGATAAAAAAAAATATACTTAACTTATCTTCAATTATCTATACCTATATTATATAGAAAATGACTAACCACACCAAATACGTGAGCTATATTAGGTCTAGTACATACCACTACATATATCAAACTCCCAACAGCATATGAATAAGGTACATGTTGCATATCCTATCTCACTTCATTAGTATATGGTTTATAACTAGAACTAAACTAAAAATGTAAATCAATATGATTACTAACCACTTTCTCTTTGTCTATAGAAAATATCTGAAGAAACTTCACAATATATACCTCCTAAGATAACCATATTTTTTTACCTTTTTAACATGGAATATAAAAATGCAAAGAATCTATATTGTTAGTCCCAATCCTTCTATAATAAAATGATGATAGAGATCCTTATTCAATTTTTCAATTCAAGAAGCATCATGTACAATATTGAGTATACCATTAAAATAAAGTGGTAGTATAGTAAAAATATAATTAGTAAATCTCTTAACAAAAACAGAATGATCAAAAGATGTATTCCTGAAACCTTGATGAAAAATAATAGATTCAAACTTCTTATAACACTATCTTTGAGATTGCTTCAACCATACAAACTCTTCTTTAACCTGCAGACATAATTCTCTTTACCTGTTTCAACAAAACCCTCTGTATTCACCATATAAATATCCTTCTCTAAATCTCTAGGTATAAAAGTTTTATTCACATCCATTTTCTCAATATGTAGATCTAAACTAGTATCCAATCCAATAAGAACCCAAATAGAAGAAATTTTGACAACCAGTTAGAAAATATCATTATAATAAATACCTATGTTCTGATGGAAAACTTTAACAACTAAACTTTTTTTTATCATGGAATAAAATTTGATTCTTTTTTTTAATCTAATAAGTCCATCGATTTCGTAAAGTTCCATTACTTATAGATAAATTCACAAACTCAAAATTTTGGTTGTCATGAAATTATCTCATCTTGTCATCCATTATCATGAACCATCTATTCTTCTGATCACTTTTCATCACCTCATTAAAATATTTTGGTTCTCCCCCTTTAATGAGAAGCACATACTCATTGGGTGAATATCAAGTAGAAATGTACAATGTTGATACAATCTACGGAGTGTAACTACAAGTTTATTAATAACCCATAGAATTGGAACATAAGAAACAAAAGGTGCATTGGAAACATAAACTCTAATATATTCACCCTGAAAATCATTCTTCACATCAACACAATCATCAGAATCAACAACATGAGGTAAATGTGACACAGAAACTGGATTAATATTGAAAAATCAATCAGAAGTTGGAGAAGAAGATTTTTCTCTATTATCAATATCTATAATAGTTTGATCCTCCATAAATATTTCATCATGTATTATGATAAGTTTCATAAAATCCGGATCATAGAACCTCTATCCAAACTCATCGTGTTCATGGCTAAAAATATAAATTGTTCTGTCTTACCATCCATCTTGGATATATCATCTCTAGGTAAATGAACAAAATCCTTGAAATTAAAAACATGTAAATGATCATACTTGATCTATTTTCAATGCCAAAACATTTCATGAGGGTCTGTATATAAAGAAATCATAGGTGATAAATTTATAATATATATAAAATTAAATAAAACCTCACCATAAACTTTTCCAGGAAACTTTTCTTCTAAAATAAAACATCAAACTCTTTCTAAAAATTTCATTTTCATTTACTCAACTACATAATTTATCTAATGAGTATTACGAGGCTTATATTAATTTAGAATACCTTCATTACTAAAATATTGATAAAAAGGACCATAATATTCACCCTCATTGTTAGTGTGAAAACATTTCAACTTCTTAATATATTCCTTCTCAACTAAAACCTAAAATTTCTTAAAAATGATGAGCACCTAACGTTTGGAATTCAAAACATAAACCTAAATATTACATGAGTATTCATCAATAAATTTAAAAAAAATTCCAACACTAATGGTCTTAGACTTTAAAGGACCACAAATGACATAATGTACAAATTCATGTACTCGTGACTTTATATGAAAATGATGATTTCTAAAACTCACTCTGCTCTATTTTCCATCCATACAGTGATCGCATGTGTCCAATTTTACACCTTTCAAACCTATAAGAAAATTTATCTTGGTTAAAAAACCAATATCATTCTCACTAATGTAGTTGATCCTATCATGCCATAACTCGGACTAAATACTTCACTCAATAACCCAAGTAATATCATAAAAAGTAGCTATAGTCCAATAAAAACATCAAGTAACCCATAGAAATCTTCCATTTGTCATCATAAAAAGTAATTATAAAACATTCATCATCAAGAACACTGGTATAAATAAGATTCATATGAACCACAGGAACATGTCAATCATTCTTCAAAATCATCTTACTTCCTATGATGGTCTCCAAAAAAATAATCCTAATATCTACAACATAATAATGACCATCATTACTCATTTTTAAAATCCCAAAATTACATGGATTGTAATATGTAAAGAACTCCTTTATTGATTCACATGAAATCAAGAACCACTATTAAAAACCCTTCAAGAATCATCAGAAGTAGTATTAATGAAGTTATAAACAATAAAAAAAGAAATGTAGTTGTGGCGACACGGTCATCTCCATAACCATTTTTCTTCAATTAATTTTGCTTCAATTTGTTTTCCATTTTCAGTTGATAGAAAAAATTCTTAACATTTCCTTTCTTACCACAATGATGGAATTCAAATTCCCTCTACTTGGACCTAGATTTGATTATTTATTTTCTCTTACTTTTTTTTATTTTTCCTTTATTATCTTCCTGAATTCTCCCCCTATTTTATGTGATCAAAAGTTCTAATGAAGACCACTCCTGGGTAAATCTATTAATCTATTTATTCAAAATAGTTGTCTCAAAAAAACTAAATGGAACAACATCATTAGAAGTGGAACTAGTTAGAGTAACATGCGAATTCTCCCAAGAATTTGGTAAAGTATTAAGAAACCAAAGTGCTAAAATTTCATATTCAAAATTAATTCCCATACTAGAAAATTGATCAAAAAATCCTTGAAATTCACTCAAATATTAAGAAATAGATGTACCTTCTTTAAACCTCAAATTCATCACATGTTTAATGATAAACATTTTATTATTTCTTGTCTCAGAATCATAGGTGGTCTCAAGATTCTCCCCCAAAGTTCTAGCATGATAGATATTGACAATGTGGTTCATCATGTTGTCTTCAACCCACATACAAATGAAACCAGAAACCATATCATGTTCAAACTCTCATTATTCATCAGATATTATTTATGGATTTTAGGTACTAAACACCATAACATGAATTCAGTTGAAAAAAATTAGAACAATCATTTTTAATCATCACATATGGTAGTTGGTACTATTAAAAAATCATTTTACTATAATTATCTTCATTAATTTATCTAAAAAAAAATCAAACCATCTATTACAAGATGTAGAGAAACTCATAAAGAGATGAATTCACAAATGAAAAAAAGATAACATGAGAGAGAAATAAAATTTTATTTCCCTTTAAAAAAGACTAAATAATTAAAGTGGATACATAATGTCCAATTATTATGTGCAAAAAAATAATGATAAAACCATAAATATTTAACATGGATGCCTAAAAATGGGAAAAAACATGGGTCCTAGTCTAGAAATAATAATCCACTAATAATAAAAAGTACACATCAGAGACTCCCAAACATGAGTGAGATCTCAAAAATAATACTCTAATAAAATAATGGATCAAAGGTAGAAGGTAGATGCAGTCTGAAAGTATCCTGAAATAAATAACAAAACCTACTAAATAAATCTAGATAGATATGACCATGTAGAGCAGTTTTTCACTATCCAAATAAAAGGTGAATATGAAAAACACTAGGATCAGATCAAGAATCACTTTAGATGAAAGACAATCAGACTCGAAAATTTTCACTTGTTATAGTTCTGAAATCCACTACCTGAAACCCAAACTACACTGCTCCTAAGAGGAAAAGAGAGAGTTTATGGATACCTCAAAAAATACATCCACCTCAAGATATGTAACCCTTCTTCCCACATATCTTTTTTTTAAATTAAATACTTAATGTGGGTCTACACATTAAGAGGACCCCAATACATAAGTGATCAACGTCGTTTTTGTATGTGTGAATAGTACTTGCATCATCATTGTCATGACATGACCCAATCTAGGGCTCGAGCTGAAAGTACCCCAATACCACCTCCATTGGCCAGGGGTGGAGACAGGCACCTAAGGTATAACTATCTGAGGGAGGTTTTTTCCTTAGTACCTGTAAGCACACACATAGTCATCTCAATGCATAAGTGTGGTGGGAAATAATAAAATATGAGACTCAACTATAAAGTAAACCAAACATGCATGAACCTCTAGATAGTATGAAATTGTGGTAGTGTAAACCGAAAAGTAAAGGGGAAAAATACATGCCCAACCAGAAATATGTCCCAAACTGGAAAAACTATAAAATAAACTACTAAGAGAGACCAGCTCCAGAATCCAAAGCTACGACCACCGTTCACGGTCAAAAGTACCCATTATCTCTAAGCTCATCTGAATCCATCATTGTCCTGTATATTGTTTGTATAATACACAACATGTGTGGGAAAATCTAATACAATAGTAAGTATATACATACCCATTAGGGAACCCCAAAATCAGAAGGGGTAAGTAAGAGATACAAAAGAAATAAAGATAGTAGATGAAAGTTATAATCAAAAAGGACACCTAAACCCAAACTAAGAGTGAAAGTAACCTCATCCAAATAGAAGGGGATCAACGTAGTGAGTAGATAAACTACCCTTTGAATATTCACCACCTATAGAAGGAGAGTAGACTCATCCAACTATGAGAAGCTAAACACATAAAGCACAGGACATACCTCGTGCACCTTTACTTCTCCTCGAAGGAGACTAACCAAATACAATGTGTGGATACAAAATAATATACATATATTCTCACTTAAAAGAATACCAAATGATAGAGAAAGGGGATCTCCATCTCATAGTTCATACTAGGAAGAAGAGTATCCAATAGTTCCAAAATTCCATCAATGATGCCCAGTATCTCATACGTCTGCCCAAAAGTAACTGACCAAGTTTAACCATGCCTCATCACTATGTCGCATAGTCAAGGTTCCAAAAAAATGAAGTAGAGGACCTATTCCCAAATACGTAAGGGGTTTCCACCCTATAAGTCATCAAGGATGTCACAACCTAGCTATGTTGTAGGGTCAACTTAGTATCCATCAAGGATGACACTACCCAGCTATGGTAGAGGGTCAACTCGATATCTGTCAAGGATGACACTCCCTAACTATGTTGGACGGTTAACTTGGTATCCATCAAGGACACCACTACCTAGCTATGCTAGATGGTCAACTTAGTATTCATTGAGGATTTCAATGCTCACTTATGCTGGAGGGCCAAATTAGTTTTCATCATGGATTCTACAGCCCAACTGTGCTGGTGGTTCAACTCGGTATCCATCAAGGATTCCACTGCCTAGCTATTCTAGAGGGTCAACTCAGTATCCGTTGAGGACACCACTTCCCATATAAGTTGGAGGGTCAACTCGGTATCTGTCAAGGATTCCACTACCCATCTATGCTGGAGGGTCAACTCGGTATTGTTAGAGGATGCCAATGCCTAGATATACTAGAGTGTCATCTTGATATCCATTGCAGATTCCACTACTCAACTATGTGGGAGGTTCAACTCAGTATCTTTCAAGGATTCCACTACCCATCTGTGTTGGAGGGTCAACTCAGTAAGTCTCCAGTGATCCTGTTTGATCAATATCATCATCGAGCATCATTTCAACCGAGCATTATTCCCATAAAATTCCACATCGTATCATGAAATCCACAACCAAGAGAACCACTGTGTTATATGTGTAAAAATACTCATTATATGCTACTCATGGTCCAAAATCTGAGTTCAAATGAAATAGATATGGAACCCTGGAGTTTCTTAAAATGGAAAATAGGGGTACACTGCATATGAGGGGACCCACACAACATGTGGTCCCGCTCCAATGCTTGGTCGTGTCTATGGCCGGTACATGGATCCTATACCATGTAGTATTACAAGTCGTGTAGGCAGACTACATGTAATGTCTAGGATAACCAATATTAGGTTGTGTCCTACTAATCATGTCCGTGTACCGGACCCCGTGTCCATATACTGACCTCATTTCTTTCTACCAGACATCGTGCTTGCTTATATACTTGGGTACACATCCATGTTCCAGGCCATGTACTTCCACATGGGTTCCCTCCCCTTGTGATCCTCTACATGGGTTTCCTATCTAGAGAAGTGTTTCATGGTGTGTAGGAGGGCTACAAGATGTGTCATCCTTAATTTTTCTCAACACTCCAGTTGTTGCTACTGAGGGGATACACTCCGTGTTTTCATCCTTGTACACGATGTGTAGTTTGGATTTCCATAGATTTTCTAGACATTATATCCACTTATAACACCTTGAATCAAGACTTTCTACTTCAGATCCAACACTATCCCTATCTAAAGCTTGAGGATCTGGTCATAGATCATGGATTCGGGTCATCTCTCACTATAAATCAACTTCATTCATCCTTTGGGGGTTCATCATAAGAACCGTGCACCATTGTGCCCTATTCCATTGTGGATTCATACACTGATCTTCAAAACCATCTCCCATGCCTCTCCAACATCCCAGATCTGTCCATACTTCCATGATCTGTGCTTTACTGGCAATTTTATCTTAATTCTGGCAGTTCGATCAGGCTTGGTAGCACCCAGTATGGTCAAAATGGTATCGTGATGTCCAAACGGTGAAGAACATGAATAATATTAGGGGGGAAATCACCATAAAAAAATGGATGATCATTGTGTAATCATTCATGGACAACAATTGGGAATGGTGAAACCAAGTCAAAATAAATCAATTTAAAATATGGTACATGGGCGCATGCTCTATCCACAATTGTTGAAGACCTAAGAAAAATGATGGATATACTCAAAAAATTTAATCAAAGCATGTAAATAACCAATTGAAAAGTCCTACATAGTTCTAGATCATTTAGTCATGAAGAATATGCTCGCCAACAAAGAAGAGGGATTTTTTTGGTTGCTGCATCCTGATCTAATTTGATCCTATGTTTTATCGACATATGATGAGATTCGATAATGGAGGTAGGATAGAATCCTTGGAGATTACAAGATTATGAGGCTAACCTTGGACAATCCTCTATGATGATACATTTTTAGGAACATTTTATATTAAATAATTTTAATTAATTAAACCCACTGAACATACTGTCAATGGGAAAGGGATTGGAACGCCCCATGATGACACATTTTAGGTTGTTCAAAGAGTAAACATCATGTTCTAGACACAACTATGGCCTTATATTTCTAATTTGATCTTCCATTTAAGATTTATCCCATTTTATTTAATAATCTGTACACACACACAATATAAAATATTTTTAATATTTTTATAAAATTAATCCTAGGTGCACTGGGCCTTGGAATCGCACGTTATCTCAGTTTCTAGATTTGTAAATAAATATAGAAATACATCAAATAATTTCAATGAAAAAACTGGGTATCTAAATCATTCCCTCCTTTAATATTTTTATCCCTGAAAATCAAAAACAAAACAAAAAACTCAAGATCCTAAGCCTGTACTTCGAACTCCCACTCCCATAACCTCTCCTACACATTCCATGGTTTCCACGAAACATGGACCAAGGGGATGGTTTATCTATATAGGGTCCTCCCCTGCTGATCCTCGATTGCCATCGGGTTCTCAGCAAAGGTGGATCAATCATCAATGTTTATCCCACCCTATTCTATTACGTGTGTGGGGTTATGCACGTATATCCTTATATGTGACACATGGAAGACGTATTGAACCTGCTCCAACTTCGGGGGTAGGTCGAGGTGGTAAGAAACCTTTCCAACCCTTTGCATGATCTCAAATGGCCCGAAAAAACGTCAGGGATGAATTATATCCCCGACCGAACCTCTACATTATTTATTGTAGGTAGACTCTAAGGAAAATGTGGTCTCTCTACTCAAACTCCAAGGACCTACAACAACAATCTACATAAGATTTCATTTTTCTCTCGTCCATCCTCATCTTCTAAAGGATGACCTGGAATTTCTTCATCATAACCTAAACCATCTCTAGGACCATAAGAGATGTCTCACTGATCTTTTTCTAGCACAAGGGTGACCTACAGAGTCTCCTATAGGGCCTAAAAAGTTTTCATGTTTATGGTATAGTGCTAGCTATCGTTTTACACGAACTCTACCAAGGGAAGGTGATCTTCCCATCTCTAACTGAAGTCTCACTCGCAAACCCTCATCATATCCTCTAACACCTAGATAGTGTGCTTGGTCTTCCTTCAGTGTGGGGGTTAAAGGTTGTAATCATTATCATTTGGGTCCCAAATTCATCCTGAAGTCTTCTCCACAATCATGGCATAAACCATGTGTCACGATAAGAGATAATCACCGAAGGAACCCCATGAAGGAGAACAATATCTTGTACATGCAGCTACCCAAAACTCTCCATAAAACTCTTCTCCCTGATAGAAAGGAAGTGCATAGACTTCATGTGTTAGTCAAATATCATCCAGATGGAATCATGGATCTTCACTGTTCATGGAAGCCCTATCACAAAGTCCATAGATATCCCATCCCATTTCCACTCAAGGATCTCAAGGGGCTGCAACAAACCTACTGGAACTTGGTGTGCATCCTTCACATACTGACAGGTGAGGCACCAAGAGATGAACAAAGCTACACTCTGTCTCATGTCTGACCACCAAAACTATCACTGAAGGTATTTGTACATCTTACCCACATCGGGATGTACTTATAGTGGAGAACTATGTAACTCTTGCATCACCTCCTCCCGCAACATGGTTGTCACCACTGTCCTCCCCAATAACAATATGGCATGATTACATAATTTACAATATCCATATGGTGAGTCAACTATGTATATTTGATCACATAAGACCTCGCAGTCTAAGTCTCCTAGAAAGGACTCCCTCACATGATCAAGAATCTGAGGAGTCAACACCATCAACTACAGAAAGGTTGTACCCTCCTGTTTCACTAGGGTCAGCTACAAGGAGGCAAACTACTATAAATTCTTCTTCACAAAGTGGTCCTAGGACTTCTTGTTAATGGAATATGCTACAATATTTCCCTTACCTAGAGTATATACTATCTCTAAGTCATAGTCCTGTAGAAACTCCAACTAGCACCACTATCTCAGGTTTAGGTCTCTCTACATGAAGACGTTTCTGAGAATTTGGTGGTCTGAGTAAACCACAAAGTGATCCCCAAGATGGTAGTTCTTCCATATCCTCAATAAAAATACTAACACTGCAAACTCTAGGTCATGATTTTCATAGTTATACTCATGGGGTCTCAACTACATTGATCCTTATGCGATAACTACATGTCACTGCATCAAAACACAGCTGATCCCATCTCTTGAGGCACCTCAATACACTACATACCTCACACCCTCCTCTAGTAGTCTCAACACCGAAGCACTCTTCAGCCTCAACCTTAACTCATAAAAGGACCTATGACACTACCCATACAAGGTAAACAACTTCCATTTCCACATAATTTTGGTCAAGGGGGATGGAACTCTGGACAAATCTTCCAAAAACCTATTGTATTACCACACCAATCTAAGAAAGATTTTCACCTTTGACATGCTCTTGGGTGGCTCCCAAGAAAGTAATTAATTTAACTTCGTTGAGTCCATGTTTGAACCATACTCAGAAATGAAATTACCCTAAAAGTGAACATCCTGAATCTAGAATGAGAACTTCGAGAGATTTCCATAAACCTGGTGATCTTGAAGAAATTATAAGAGCATCCTCAAGTTATTTGAATACTCCTCCTATGATGAATATTATAAGAGTATGTTTTCTATGAATACATCAACAAATTGGTCCAAGTATGGATGGAATACTCGGTTCATCAAATCCATAAACATGGAAGGATAATGTTTTCCACTAAAGGGAATCACTACGAACTCATTGTGTTTATAGTGACATAGAAATGAAAAATTTAGAATATCAGCCTCACGAACCCTTGAATGGTGGTAGCTAGACCTAAGATTAATCTTTGATAACCATCAAGTACCTCAAAACTGGTCAAAGAGTTCTCCAATCTACAAAAAGGGGCACTTGTTCTTTATCATGGCCTGGATTAGGAAACAATAATCCATGAAAATTCATAAGCTTTTGTCCACCATTTTCATGAACAACACTGCAGATGTCTAGGGGACACACTGGGTTTGATGAATCCTTTCTCTCAAAGGTCCTAAAACTATAAATGTATCTCATATAGCTCGGTAGGGGTCATTTGATATGATACAGAAGATATCAGAGTGGTCACAGGATTAAAGTCAATGCAAAACACCATCTCCCACCTCAGAGGATGTTTCAGAACATCCCTGGAGAAACATCCATATACTCCCCCACAACTTAAGGAACCCATATTCCTGAAGAGATTTTTTCATCAAGGGTTATACTATCCAACTGATGGGTGATAGGCTATAGCCTCCTAGTCATAGAACCCACTTTCCCTGACATGATATCTCTCTCACCATAAAAGGAGAATCTCATCCCATCAGTGTATAGGCATCTGACATGTATGCAGTGAAAATAGATCTAGTCTCAAACCATGGAAAACCAATACATACCCAAGATGATGTCAAATGGTTCAATTGTGATGAAAAAAGTTCTCAAATGAACCTATATCCACCCTGAGATAGCTCGCACTACCGGCAGATGAAAGATATAGAAGAAGCGTTCCCTGTAGGAACATCAAGATGAAGATATTGGGTTAGCACCTCAACTGGGAGCTCTAGCTATTACACCAGGAGTATAATGATAAATGAATGACTGACGCATGTTTATACTAATACAAAATCAATAGTATAAAACACACATATTATACTGCTAATAATATTGTGTGTTGCGGGATCATAAACCTCCAAAGCCTGCAATTATCTGCGACCCCAACCACCATCTCCCTAAGACTGATGTGGGGTGCCTAGTGGTGGTGATGGTGGGAGGATCTCATAGTGTTTTCCATCACCCATATCAAATCATTATCCTCTTCTAGCTCTGCCTCCTTAGGTACTGCCCTGTCCTCACCTAGGAGATCCTTGATCACAGTGTTGTCTCTATCGTGGTGGTCTATCAGCTGTTTACCTGTGATTCTTAGCATGTTTAGTCGAATATTCTTGCTCTATGTGATATATCACATCTTAAGTAAATCACCCCCCTCACTAGTATTCCTTAGTGCTTTGCATTGACTCTAACCACATGCATTACCTTGATCACAAAAGGTTTTCTGGAGACGAGATCCCGCCAACTGAAACCTACTAGCTGTTGCAGATGACTCATCTCTATGACAGCCACTACTAGATTCAAGTACCTGGCATCCCTTATATAGAAATATCTTTATCACTATTGTCTGTTTGAGAACCTTGGTGTAGTTGTGGATGCACAAGGGAACCATGATGGTATGAATATCTCTATAGAGTCACTACACAAACTTCCATTCTCAGAAGTAGCCATCATGGATCATGTCAAGGGAGTACCGTGTAAGGTCTGTGAACCTCACCATGTACTTAGACACCATCATCCCGCCCTGATGAATCTCTAAAAGCTCCTAGATCTGAACCCAGCACAAGCAGGAGGGGAATTACTCCTCATGATACAACTATTGGAAGTCAATCCACAAGAGTGTTGACTCACCATGCATCTACGTAACATGGATCCACTGGCACCTAGCTACTCTATGGAAAAGGATAGCTTCCAGTGAAACCATATAATCCATTAGGTTCTAAACAAGCCTGAAGATACAGATTACTGACTCTAGGAAATCCTCTACTTCCTAAAGATCTGGCTCACCATGGAACCTTAGTAGACTCTAGTGCTGGAACATGTAGAGTAAACTGAGCCTACAAAAATTTTCAGCCTACTCTTCTGGGTTGATCTACTACTCGATAGGTGGAGGTGATACTACCTACCCTTCTAGAGGAAGGGGTTGTAGGATAGACCCTGAACTAAGGACTCATCGCTCATCGGATCGTCTTCACGATCCAAAACTAGTATCCTGGAAGGTTTTCATTGTGGAGGTATCCTAAGATTTATCAATACATACTAGAGTCAGATGAGAATATATATATCAACAACAATGGGGAGCTGACTCAAGAATGACATTCAAAGAAAAAATCTTATATGATGCATGTACCATTTATCCTTATAACAAATATTTATGCATGTCGAGTTGAAATGTAGGTAGTTGGGGTCTTGGTGAATGAATACATCATCCACCTGAACCATCACTGGATTCCTTAGCTTGAGAGCCACACTTGAGACCCTTTGATAATGTTTCCCTAAACCCAACCAAATTATTTTAAAGGGACTAGTCCTAATAATATCCCAAGGAATGAACTTTCTCTAATCCCAATAGGTCACTAACCAAACCAAGTCAGTGCTCGGGCCGCAACTACCCCAAGTCTGCCTTTATATTCCATGGGGTGGTGATAAGAGACAAAGGAATAACAAAATCAGGGAGGCCTTTTCCTTAGTATTTTTATGTACACACATAGTCATCTTGATTCATAAGTGTAGATGGAAAGAGAAAAATATGAAACACAACTATAAAGTAAACCAAACATGCATGAACCTCTAGATAGTAAAAAAGTACGGTAGTGTAAACTTGAAATTTAAGGGAAAAAATACATGCCCAACTAGAAATATTTCCTAACCTGAAAAAACTAGAAAATTAAACTACTGAGAGAGCATAGCTCTTGAATATCAAGTTATGACCACCATACACAGTCCAAAGCATCTAGTATCCCTAAGCTCCTCTGAATTCATTATCTTCCTATCCATAATATTCATAAGGCATGACACGTGTAGGTAAATATCATACAGGGGTGAGTATATACATACCCAGTAAGACACACCAAAAGATGAATGTGGAATGGTAAGAGATACAAAATGAAGAAAGATAGTAAATTCAAGACACAGTCAAAGCGAAAAGCTCAATAAAAACCAAGAGTGAAAGTATCCTCATCCAAAGACAAGGGACTCAATATGTTGAGTAGATAAACTAACCATCTAGTCTTCACTATTTATATCGGGAGAGTGTACTCATCCAACCACGAGAAGCTAAACACAGAAAGCACATGACATACCCCACATGTCTCTGCCTCTCATGGAAGGAGAGTAACTAAGTCCAAGGTGTGGATATAGAAGAATATATATATTCTCAATCAAACCAATACCAAATTATTAAGTAAGGGGATATCTATCTCACATCTCAACATAATAAGAATAGTATCCAAGAGTTCCAAAATTCCATCAATGATGCCCAGCATCTCATGAGTCTGTCCAGAAGTAATCGTCCATGTCTAACCATGCCTCGTCACTGTGTTGCACATTTAAGGGGATAAAAACTCAAAGTATAGGACTCTAACCCTGATATGTTAGGGGAGTTCCACTATGTAATTCATCGAGGACGGTACTACCCAGCTATGCTGGAGAGCCAACTTGGTATCCATCAAGGAAGCCACTACCCAACTATAGTGGAGGGTCAACTTGGTATTCATCGATGATGCCACTGCCCAAATATTATAGAGGGTCAACTCAGTATACATCGAGGATTTGACATGAAACTATACTGGAGGATTAATTCGGTATCTATCAAGGTTTCCACTGCCCGGCTACACTGGAGGGTCAACTCAGTATCTGTTGAGGACGCCATTGCCTAGCTATGCTTGAGGTTCAAATCGGTATCCATCAATGATTCCACTGCGAGGATACACTAGAGGCTGAACTCGGTATCCATCAAGGATTCCACTTCCCAGATATACTATAGGTCCAACTCAGTATCCATCAAGGATTCCATTTCCCATCTATGCTATAGGGTCAAATTGGTAAGTATCTGGTGATCTTTCCTGCTCACTGTCATCATCGGGCGTCACCTCAGCTGAGAATCATTCCTAGAACATTCCACACCATATCTCGAAATCCAAAACCGATGGATCCATAATGTTATACCTAATAAAATGATTAGCATAGGCTACTCACAGGCCAAAATCTGAGTTTAAACAAAGTAGATACAAAACCATGAAGTTTTTTAAAAAGGAAACTAGGGGTACACGACATGTGAGGGGACCCACACAGAGTGTGGTCCCACTTCACCACTTGGTCATTTCTATGGATAGAACACGGATCCCATACCATGTAGTAGTACATGTTGTGTAGGTATGCAACATGGTGTGTCCAGGAAAGCTGGGAATGGGTCGTGTTCGTGTAACATACCATGTGTCCTTGTACCGACCCTGTGTCTATGTACCAGACCCTGATTTCATGTACTCAGGTACGAGGTCATGTATTTGTCCATTTAATTACACACGAGTTCCTTTCCATGTGATCCTATCCCTGGGTTGTCTATCTAGGGAAGGTTTACATGGCGTGTAGGAGGGATACATGTTGTGTCATTCTTAACTTTTCTCAAAACCTTAGTTATCATCGTTGAGAGGCTACACACTGTGTGTTCATCCTTATACACGACATGTAGTTGGGTTTTCCACAGATTTTACATATCTTCATATATGATTTCAGTGCCTCAAATTAAGCCTCTCTACTTTAGATCTGGTGCTATCTCCATTCTAAACTTGTAGATTTGGCTGTGGATCATGGATTTCAATCATCTCTCACTAGAAATTGGATTCGTTTGTCTATCAAGGGTTTGTCACACAAACCAAATTCCATTGTTCCTTCCACCACCATGTATTCATACTTTGATCATCAAAATGATCTCCCATGACTCACTAACATCCCATATTTGTCCATACTTCATCAATTTATGCTTCACATGCGATTCTATCACGTATTTGGGGTTTCAATCAATGTCGGTACCGTCCAAAAATGTTGAACTGGGACCGCAGGGTCCTACCAGTGATGAAAGTGAAGAATATGAAGGCAAAAGGCACCATAAAAAGGTTTATATTGTCATTGGACATGATTTATTTTCCAAAAATCAAGAATGGTGAAACCAGATTAGAAAACATTGAATAAATCGATTTAAAATCTAATACATAGGTGTATTCTGAATCCAGAATTGGCACAGACCCAGGAACAATGATGGATCTACTCAAAAAATTTAATCAAATGGCAAAAATAATCAATTAAAGATTCCTACCTAGTTCTACAATTTTTTTTGAAGAAGAACACACTCGCCAATAAGGAAGAGTGTTTGTTGCATCCTCAAATGCTCTGATCTGCCGTTTTGTCATTTTCTAATGAGATTTTCTAATGGAGGAGGAAGGAGAGCATTGTTGGTGATTCTAGTATTATGGGGATAACCCTAGACAATCCTCCATGAAATTATATTTTTAGGAATGTTTTAGGTAAAATAAGTTTAATTAATTAATTTAATAAATTAATTAAACCCACTGAACATTCCGCCAATGGGAGAGGGACCTGAATGCCCTACACCGACCCATTTTCGGTCGAGCCTAGGGTAAAAACCTTGTTTCAAACTCCATAATGGCCTCATATTTATGATCTGAGATTAAATTTAATATATTTACTTTTTTTCTTTAAAAATATTCACATGTGTAATATAAAAATATTTTTAATATTTTTATAAAATTATGTTCGGGCACATCGGGACTCAAAATCGAACGTCGTCTCAGTACCTAACTCTAGAAATATACATATAAATATTTCAAAGTATTATATGGAAAAACCTAGGTCTCTACATTCATCATCCCTAAAAAACATCCAAAGGGGATACCTCTTCTTGATTACTCATGACATACCAACTGATCCATGAACAAGTCGCTTAGGTCTTCCATCATTTTCCTTTATCGATTTATTTCTTCCAAGTATATTCTTCTTCTATTCCCATTTTAATTATTTATCTATTCTATTTATCATCAATTATCATTAAATACAACTCCTTCCAAAACATATTAAACCATACTAAATTAGGCATTAATGTTTAGTTAAGCCATAAAATTAATGAATTTAAAAATTATGCATGTATTTTTAGTTATCAACAAAATCAATGAAATATCATTATTTCTGGAATATAAATACAGCACATGTACACAATAGGACATGTGAATGAAAGGTTATAGTTCCCTCCATAATAGATGTTTTTAGGTGTAGTGTCTGATGTTTCTAATGATTTTAGACTAATAAGTTGAAACAAGTAAAGAAATGCCAACCTAAAACTAAAATTTTTTAATTAATTAATATATGTATAATAAATTTTTAATATATGTAACTATAAAAAATGTGTGAAATATAAAAAATATATTTTTAAACATGTAAATTTATATCATATAAATGTATAGATCATATAATTCCATTTTTTCACAATTAGTTTTAAATAATACTGATTTTTAAATAAAACATCATATAGCTCAATGGAAATTTTTTTGAAAAATAGATTATAACATTTCTACATGGTTGTTAAAAATATAACTTGAAACAAAATTTTCTTTTATTTTATATAAAAATAGATGTAATTAACATAAAAGTAATTTATGAAAATGGTTTGATTAAATAATATTTATTATGAAGAATATATGAAGTATATAAAATGAAACAATTTTATTATAATTTTAGTATTTTCTTTCCAATGCATTGGAAAATATATATCAATATTTTTAAATGGGTTGAAAAAAAAATAAACATTTAATTTAAAATTTTATTGATTAATTAATTATGATCATAACCAATATCATCAGAATAACCAGAGGTAAAACTTTAAGTAGAGACTAATTCACATTATAGGTATGGTGCTCATTAAAAGATAGATGATTCATAAAATCTACTAATCCAGACCATCAGTAGGTATGATCACAAACACTATAAAATATTAGGGTTAATTTTAAATTATCAGACATCATAGAAGTAAAAAAATTATTGAAGTTATTCATAGCCACAAAAATTGTGTAGTTATCCATCTTAACACAATTTATGTTTTCCATAGAAACTATCTATCATTTTCATATTAAATTAGAATTAATATTTTTTATATTTTATATTTATATTTAAGCAATTATCCAATTACAAAAAAAAATATACTTTCAAATAGAAAATTACATGACTTTATTATAATTTCAGGACATTTTTATTTTCAAAAAAAATGAAAAGTTACTTTAGTGCTTTGCTAGTGCCTGGAAATTCATAGATAATTTTATCCACATATCTATTAAAGGAGGATATTTTTTCCCCATATTGATGATATATCACTTATATATGGGTCCAACCGATTCAATTTGAATTTATTAAATTTTGAATTGATGTATGTGTAGTGTTTAATGTGTTGTTATTTATGATAGCTTGCATTATAAGCCATGAACCACCCAAGTCTTCACAGCTAGAATGCAATGGGTCTCATGGAATATGAAAAGATCCACTACTTGATTGATGTGTTAAACTGACAATTCAATTTACTATTCATAGTTGGTATATCAATATATGTGATGAAAAAGAGAAAATGTATCACAAAATCTCATTGTACCAATCATGATTAAAATCCCATAGAAAATTCAAGTCATGTAACTTAAGAATAAAAATGTTTCCATGAAACCCAACATGTAAGGTCATTCATAGTAACAATATAATAACTATACATAGTTTAATAAAACATATGAAATGTTACAAAGTAAAGATCTGAGTATCATTACAAAACAACATACAATCACTATAAATTCTTGTATGAAAGTGGAGTTTTCAAAAAAACTATAAAATACTTTAGCAATACCACCACCATTGCTCATGGTCTTCAGTAGTGAGATAAAAATGCATCAATGCAACGGTGATGAAAGCGGTGACATTCAAGAGAATTATGAAGCACTAACACATATCGTCCCTTTAACAGTGCACAAAATGTGATTTAATAGTGCTAAAAATGAATTATTATCCTAAGAGATGATAAAAGGGGGACTCCTTTATCAGCACTAGTTTAGCACTGATAAAGGGGGGATTTATCGGTGCTAGAAATAGCATTGATAAAGGACTTATTACTACAGTGTGATGTTTGAATTATAGAACACTATATAAAGAACCAGTAAATGGAAAATTCATAATTTAATTGAAATAAAAATTACATCATAAATAAATAAAATAAAATATATTATAGACATTTAAAATAATGTTTTGTAAAATAACATTAACAAGTACTGTCACAAAAAATAAAAAATGTCAATGTTTCATTATCTTTGGAACCCTACCCCTATCAAAAAAGCATGATCATGATATCTGTTTCCAAAAAAACAACCCCAATTTGAGAAAGATAATCCACATGTATAAGAAAAAAATTCTTATGTTGGTAATACTATGAAGAAATAAATTAAACATAATATGAAACAATACGTGAATAAAATGTTAATTTTAAATAAAAGGATACACTTAGATTCATACTGCTCACATTGTGCATTAGGTTGGGGTGTAAATGATTTCTACATGTCAAAAAGGACTTATGGATCGTTATCCTGAAGTATAAAAAAAATCCAAATATGTTTTCTCAATGTTGAGTATGTCACTTTTCTTTTTTACTAAAATTTCATTTTATACTAAAAACACGGACTTTGAGTCATATCAGTCACATCATGTGTCAAGTTTACATGATATTAATTCTTACATGTCAAAAATGACTTAGGAATCATTTTTATAAAGTATAAAGACAATATGAGTTCATTTTCCCATATTTCAGTGAGTGACACACATTATGAACTAAAATGTCAATTTTAGACTAATAACGGACACTCTGAGTCATACCGGGCACACCGTGTGTTGGATTTATGTGTGGATAATTACTAAATGTAAAAAATGAATTATAGATCATTTTAATGATGTATCAAAACAATATTAATGGGTTTTATTATTTTTGAGTATTCCACTTGTCTTTTATACTAAAATTTCAATTTAAAATAAAAAGACAAACTAGGAGTCATATCGATCACACTCTGTGTCGGATTGAGGTGTGATTGATTTCTTTACATCAAAAATGAAATATGTATCATTTTACTAAAGTATAAAATAAATTAAAATGTGTTTTCTTGGTTTTGATCATGTTATATATGTTTTTACTAATATTTCATTTTAAACAAATAACACACACTTTGATTCATACTTGTCACATCGTGTGTTGGTTTGATGTGAAATTGATTACTATATATCAAAAATGACTAGGGGTGTCCACGGGTTAGGTTGGGTTTGGTCAAGGGTGTTTTTTGTCCCAACCCGACAAAAAAAAAGTGGTTTAGGTTAGGTCACATGCTTTATGAGATGTGAACTTGACCCAATGCAACCCATTGGGGTTAGGTTAAGTGATGTATCCCTATTGACTCTCCTTTCTGTCACAGATTCTAATGAATGAAAAGGGGAATACCTTAAGCGCAAAGAGATTCATCCTTTGAAGAAACATCAAAAATTGAAAAATGTATGAACAAGGATTTGTTTACACATGGGTTGCACAAGTTTCATCATGGTCACACAAGTATACTTGTGCGCAACATATTGGGCACACGGGTGACTTGTATGCCCTATTTGATTTTCCCCCAGGGTCTTCAGTAGCCTATAAATACCCCTTGTGGTCCCCCCATTTGGAGGATGAAAAATTCCAAAAGTCAGATTTGAGCTCTCGGTGCCCTAGTCTCTTCTTGAAGTCTTCTGAACACTTCTAAGGTAATTTATTTCCTAGAATGGAAGATCTAAAGAGTGGGAACATGGCCTAAGTGTTGAAATTCACCAACACTTGCATGCCTAGGTGTTTAACCCTTAAAGGAAAATGGCCACACCTGCGCACCACCTTATCCCTTCAACAGAACCTGTGCGCCACTCATTTGGAAGTCTTTAGGGATAATACTAAGGGATTAAGCCAAGCCACTCCCAAGTATTACCTTATGGGTTGACCAGAGCGCAAGTACACCTGTACCATACAAGTACACTTGCGCGACCAGGACCTGCGCGCCCTAACAAGACTTGTGCGCCTACCTCTTTTTGGGTTCCTCTCCTACCTATTCAACTCATTTCCTCAAATCCACCTCTCCTATTCAAGATTTATCTTTCAAAACCCTATTCAAAGACATTTTTGGCATGGTTCCTTTATTGGCTTCCTTATCTGAAAGTAATTCTGTGGAAAATCTCTTAAAACCTAGTTATTTACATATCTATATGTCACTAAGGTTAGATATTTCATTCATTCAGCCTCATCCTTTAAGGATGATAGATTCTTTAACTCTGGCCATCCTTTTTAGGAGTAAGCTCGAAGTTCCCTAATCTGGGCATCCTCCTTAAGAGTAAGCCCCAACCATGATTTTTCCCTAACCTGGGCCTCCTTTTTAGGAGTAATCCCCAGTATTAATTTACTTTTGATTTGGGCTTCCTTTTCACGAATAAAACCCAATCATAAGTCACCTCTAGTTTGGGCATCCTCCTCAGGATTAAGTCCTAAGTTAAGTATCCAAATCTACATAAAGAACATATACCTTTATGGACCCTGTTACTAGGCATCCTCCTTAGGAGTAATCCCCAAGTCCCTTTAATTATAGGAATCTTACTCAAGAGTAAGTCCCAAGCTCTAAATCTCCATAAAGCAAAAATACCTCTATGGACCCTGTTACTGGGAATCCTCCTTATGAGTAATCCCCAAATCCCTTTAATCTACATAATGAACATATACCTTTATGAACCTTGTTCTTAGGATTATTTCCTGAAATAAGTCCTAATCTTCATATTCATAGGCAATCACACTACATAAGCCCCATATCATTCCTTGTGACTACATCTTTTGTGGAACAATCGTCGGGTTTACTGATACCTCTTGTTTCTCACACCGAGCATGACTCACGTGAGCTTAGAGTATAAAAGTAACTACGATACATCTTCATGGGCCATTAATCATGTATAAGACCCATAATTATTCACCCGAACTATGTGGACTTTGATCTATACCTTAAAAGTATAGTACATAGGAATCCCTTTTTGGGTTCAATCCCATAAACTCTTAATTCTCATCCATCTTATATGACATAAAACTATATCTTAATTCCCGAACTATGTGGGTTCTGATTCCTTCCTAAATAAGGATACGTAGGTATCCCATCTGCGAGTATGATCCTAACTCTGAAATAATTCATGTCTTTATGAATGGTAATAAACTTCAAGTGCCCCACTGAGTGGATTTAAAACCAGTATGGTTATCATAATGACCAAGAGACTTATATATAATGTGTTGAAAGACACCATTTAATAATAATCTTTAACAAATATAGATGATTCTCTATTAATGAGGAACCTCAAATACATATAAAATATTCTCTAGATCTCATACATATTAATCATTGATTGTCAGATCTAAAGGAAAACTCATTCTTTATAATTGGTAATTTAATAAGGATTCATGAACATAACTCAAATCAATAAAGAGAGTCCCGGAGTAGACAATAATTCCCCCCAAAAGTTGTGATGAGTCCGACCTCACATCCTCTCGACCAATAAAAATTCTTAAGCCTCATCGGTCCATAACTAATGAGCACCTACCTTTGTTAAGTAGGTCCAAGTGGATATAGAATCATTGAATGTTTCCGGTTCTATGAACAAACCCATTAGAAACCAATTGGAATGTTTTAACATTAAGAAAACGAGGTCATTCCCATTTCCAAGGTGAAACAAAAAAATGGTGAACCCGACGTTAAACCTTAACCAAGTTAAATGATGATTTGCCTATTTGTTATGCCCCTATTTAAATTCAATGATAAGGAAAACAAAGCAATAAATAATATATGTGCTCATACAAAAGATGTAGTGGCCAAACTTATCTTGATTACATCTATTATATCAAACAGGCACTCTTTTCCAAGATCTCTCTGCATTACATAAATGGCTTCTCTGAAATTCACCCATGTGAATGCCTTGGATGCTGCTCCTACTGGATCCTCGCCCGCTCTGAGGACGACGTCACCAACTCGGCATCTTCAATATTGGGTTTCAAATGCACTGATTAAGGAGTACCATCAACACAGTACCATGCCGACTTTGGAGGCTGCTTGACAAGCCCCCCAAGTGAATAACTCACACCGGTCATCCGTACAACGATGACCAGTGATCAAGAAGCAGGTGGTGCCAACCACCGTCTCAAACCGTTTCGGGTCATTATCCCTGAAACACAACAACCAGTCCCTCCCATACTATAGGGAGGTTGATAAGGAGGTCACTCAGGGCCTCCATTCAAGCAGACATGAGTCCTTCCTGAGGACTCCCACCAAAAATCGTCGCCAGACTCATGCGGTAGTGATCCCTAACATGATGAGGGTGTCGTCTCCAGGAATTCGACTCAGGTTCCTTGAACCCGAGCAGGAAAGACGAACCACCAGAGGTGACGACCGGTCAACAGTGAGCAGGTTCTTATCTCTTCCAATTCCGGAGAAGTCCAAAAACCTAACTTGGTGGCAAGCAACGAGTGGGCACACACACCCATCCATTTTAATTCTGTTGTCCAGCAAACTCGTCTGGTAGTAACCCGCCATTATCGCCAGGAAATTCCGGCAGAGTACTATAGACAGGAACATAGACCTATTTGTAAATCATCAGCTAGTCAGCAGGCTCGTCTGACTACATACGATGAAGCCCGCCAACCCAATGTGTTGACAACTGGTAAACAGGCACATACACCTACTTACACTCATCAATCCTGCCAGCAACCTCATCTGCTAGTATCGAAGGAAGTTCATCAACCACGTTCGGCGGAGTTCAATCAACAGGCACATACACCTTCTAGTATTGATCAAGCCTACCAATAGTCTTGTTTGGTATCACCCAGAGAAGTCAATTGGAAATCCCCAATGACAAACAAGAGGTAAACTCAACTCTCTTCCCACACATGATTACTGTTAGAATCCACTGACAGGAAAAGGAGGACAGGAGTAGGCACATACACCTACTCCAAACACGGAATGGGTTTATATTCTCGTTCTGGCAGCTGAAGTCACCAAGAACATTTTGTCAATGGTTAAAGAGTAGAAACAAATACCTTCTCATATTCTGGATACTTGCCAGGATATTATCACAGCTTCAACAGCATCTCAAGGAAAGACAAATAAATCTATCCCTATCAGCAGAGTGACTAATCGGCATGTCACCCCGGAGCAGAAACACACCTCTGTTCCAGTCTAAGAGGGTCGTGGGGAATACTCCCCCATGTCATGTGGACAATCAAGTCAGGCACATACACCTGATTTAAATGGAGATCATCAGCCTAACCTATCCATTTCTCCTGATCAGGCACATACACCTGCTCAGAGTAACCACTTCCATCAACAAGTGGTTTGTAAAGGGAGTAATAAGGCTTCCAAGAAAAAGACCTATCCAGCACAGTTAAAAAATCAAGATCCAATCTGCAATAAGGCCTTGCTCAATGCTGGAGTTCTTGAAGCCCTCAAACAATTATCTGTTGCGACTCAAGATTCTACTCTCTCATTTCCCAATAGTGGGAATAATAATTCTGAAGGTCTTCAACAGAAACTTCCTCATGAAGGCTTTCTTCATGATAATTCGGTCGATCTTGAAGTTTCATCTTCATATGAGAGCTACAATAACCCTCTGTGTGGCCATAAGACCAATGAGTAAAGGGTTCCATCTTTTGTTGTAACCCACCATGGTGGTCCTTCCCATGATGATGAATTTCGCTGCGAAAGTCCTCTTCGTAGTAGTAATGCACATTGCCTGGAAAATGCTCCAATGGACAATGTAGTGCCGAGAAAGCCCTCTTATCTTGAGGCACTTGCAAATGCGAAGCCAGTCATGTATGATGCTTTATCACTAGCAGGTGAAATACTTTCTCAATAAGAAGATATCCCAGGGTGTAGGTCATTCTCTGAACCACCTTTGGGTCATTCATCTTCAAGTTTGACAAATGAATTCTCTACCAATATTTTTGAATATAATGAAGAAACAAAGAAGCACCAGCTTTGGTATAATCAGGTAGAAGAATCTTCATCGAATGCTAAAGAGGAAATGATGAATATGAGGAAACAACTGGAGAAAGGTAAAGTACCAGTCATGTTTTGGCATTTGGCTGACTCTCAGTACGATATTCCAGAAATGTTGACAGAATATTGTATTCATGATATTTGTCTAAACATGTGGAAAAATCTTTGTCACTTGAAAGAGAAAATATTATCTTATAATGAATATAAAAATCATGTCAATATAATAGAAGGGTTACAACACCAAATTGACTTGGCATCTCTCTCAGTTTCCCAACATCCAAAGGTTGAAAAGCAGCAGAGAGCCCTTCAGCGTTCATGCCTTGGCACACTAAAAATATTGTGCCAGTTAATTTCCAATGCCCTATCTAGTTTTCATATCTGGTGATGGGGTGTTCAAGGAGAACTGCATTTCACTATGCTATCCAGTCAACAAATCCCACCAAAAATGGTCTCCTACAATGTTATTTCCCATGGCCAGCCACATACAATTGGTTTTTTGTGTAATCAAAGGCTTTCTCAAGAACAGGCATCAACAAGTTCTTCCCAAAGTCAGGCTTACAAAGAACAAGTTGTCGAATTACTCATGCATCAAGCAAATGAGAATATCGAACAGGCATCTCGTTTAGAATAGGCACATCATCAGGTGACAGAAGTATCAGAAATCATCCAACGGTCATATGGGATAGGTGATTTGAGTGGATGTCGGTTGATGCATCTGACCAATTTCTAGACTAAAATCCGCAAAATCATGATAGATTTTAAAAAAGTCATATATGTATCGACTTAAGAGCGACCTCATCTTTCCATACTAGGGAATATTTTAACCCAACCCTCGGAATCAACAAATAGGATTCGAGGAGTTGAGAAGGAACAACAGGAATAGCCCTAGTCCATCGGACTGTAGACTTTTTCAAATTCTCAATCCCTTCCTCAGCGAAAGTCGGTCTTCTCTCGATTAGTGAAGAAGCCACATGAGGAACGCAGATCAGAATTATCAGGAGATTCCCTCCAAATTACGGTTCATCAAGAAGTTCCTAAGAGATCAACTCAATAGAATTCAATGTCTCATCAAGTACATGGAAGAAGACAGTATCACATAAATTCCAATAGAAAGGGTGCAATGCGTTATGCATCAATAAATGTCATCAATGCTGTTGTTACTGATCCTACAGAACATGAGTCTCACTTAGGAGACTCAGATGAAGGATTTCCTTCTCAAGAGGTTGTACAAACTGAAAAAAATGAAGAAGGTGTGCGTACACGAAATCAAAGGCTTACCCAGAATCTAGGTATTCCTTCAAATAATCAACTCCCCCCTCTCTGAAAGGAACCCAACAAGGGAAAAGGTAAAATTTAGGTTACACCTCACCCTACCTCTGGAGAAGGCCAATCACTCTCGTTAGAGGAATGTTTCACATGGAAAGATGAAGAAATGAAGGAGTTAAGGAGGTTGAATATAGAACTACTTCAAAGTAGTCTTCCTATTAAATGTACTAAAGTCAGTCAGTCAAGGGAATTTTTTGCAGCTACTGAGATGGATCAAGAATATCCTACTTTACCAGTACACCCTCACAGGTCCAATCCTATGGGTCATGCACAACAACAACCAGAAATCCTACAATCAGTGGCAGTCTCGGTTATCACACCCCTTCAGAATCCAGTTATTTCACCTACTCTAGTCCAAGCTCAACCAGATGTCTCTCAAAAGTTAATAACTACCATTGAGTCATTAACATCTTAGTTGGAAGCTATGTAGGGAAAACATGCGTAGGTTCAACCAAAAAAGAGAGCTTACCCTGAATGGTTTGATGCAATTTATCCCCCATCAAATTTTGTGAATATAACATTCCCAATTTTTAATGGTTCGGGAGATCCAAAACAACACTTAACGCATTTTGTTTCTCGTTGTGACCCTATGATGTGAACTCTTCAACAGCAAGAAGAAGTTAAGCTCAGGTGTTTTTTACAGTCATTACAAGGACCTACTTTTGTCTGGTATACAAGTTTGGAATCCCGGTCAATTACTGGATGGGAAGATCTCCTTCAAAGGTTCCTGCTTCAATTTAGCTCAACCTTTCCAAAGACGACAGTTTCTGATCTGACCAATTGTGAACAAAGGGAGAATGAAAGAGTTTCAGATTTCATTACTCGCTGGAATGGATTAACATATTCCTTAATCTTAGAACTCCCTCAAGAAGAGTTTCTTCCGATCTGTGTGGAAACTTTGCATGATGAATTGAGCACACCGTTGATCCCTATGAAATACATAGGAGGGTTTCGAGACCTTACTTCAATCGCTCAGCAGATTGAATATTACCTTATCACTATAAGAATAACAGCTTTTATTGACTACCAAAAGCGGTCGCTAAAGGCCTTTAGCAGCTGCTCAATTATTGCTTTTGGCGGTCGCATTTGCTTCATCGGTGAAGCTCAATAGCGACCGCCAATGGCGGCTGCTAAAACTCCCCCATGAAAACAGTCGCTTTGTGTGTGGCTTGTTGTCAATTAAATAAAGGAGACACGAGGGGTGATGGGGAGGGACCCCAAAACCTTCGGTCATCGTCCATGGCAGATGCACGGTGGTCATAAGGAAGAAGCTACATTGGTGGATGTCGTGGGGAGGTGCCACAGCGATTCAAGGACTAATTAGGTATAACAATGGACTTAGAGGGTTGTTTTTAGGTCACTCGTGGTGACGTGGGTGATGGAGGAGGCGGTTGGGGGTGGCAATGGCGTGCTGTAACAAGAAACCTATGAAGAAGACGACTGTAAGTGGGAAAAATCCCACCATATTTTTGATGGAATTAGCATCCGCCATTGGCGGTTGCTAATACCCCCTTTTGTGACCACCAAAATCGGTCGCTAATGCTTACAGGCACAGAATCCAGGATTTCTAGTAGTGTATACAGACTAAGTCTAAATCTCGTGTAATTCCATCGGTTCCAGGAAGGGGAATGGGGAAAGAAAAAACTATTACAGTTACGCTTAAACAGGAACATGTACCTGCTTCCACTTCAAGACCTTAATCATATCGAAGGTCTCCACCTCCTGAGCGTCAACAAAAAAGGCTTCCTCGTCAAGATAATCAAAGAGATCAAAGGAGAAAATAGTTTGAAGACTTGAAGAACAAATTTTATTCATTCTGGAATGAACAAGTTCCTGGATACTTCATCTTGACTCTGGAAAATAATCTAGTTCAGTTTCCAAGGCCCAAAATGCCGAACAAGGAAGGAGATGAAGACCCTCCCAAAGATTTCCCATTTCATCAAATGTTAGGGAATCCCATCCAGGATTGTTTTGTCATCAAATACCTCCTGCAAAAGATGGTGGACTTTGGGAAGGTAAAACTGAAAGGTTCTTTAGCCTAGGTAGCATGTGCTACTGCTACAGTTCCAGAAGAAGAAGGCGAGTGGAAAGAAGTAAAAAAGAAAAAATGCGCAGAAATATGATGATTGGATGGTCAGAAAAATGATCAACCAAACTCATTCCATTTTACAAACACAATTGAAGAAACAAATTGTGTCTTCTGCTATGAATGTCATGGAAAAACCCACTTCAGCATGGGAAAAGTCTTCAAATAAGTAGCATAATTCAAAGAAAAAAGAACAGTTATAAGAAGACGAGTTCATGTCAAAGCATAAATTGTCTTTGACTCTGGCAGACTTTATTCCTTCTACTTCAAAAGCATGGGCAGTACCCCACCAAACGGCACAGCCAAAATTGGCTAATCAGGCAGAATCTTCATCAGATGAAGAGTTGATCTTTGGTTCTGTTTACATGATTCACTTAACAGATCCTTAGCACAGTTTTGATCTTGATGAGCCTGAGTTCCCTATATCAAACAGAGGAATTAGAGGGAGTTTTAGAGGTCTGGGATACAGAGGAAGACGTGGATATCCCAGAAGCCACTATTAAAATCCTACCCCTTCAAGAACTGTATATTCTACAGAATCTCGTGGCAAATACCTTCAACAGGCTCAACAGGAACACGAAACTTCTCCCACACATGGTAGATTCAGTCCTAGCATAGTCATTTTGGAAGATCGGTTAGAGGTTAAACCTTGTTCCTCTCAGAAAATAAATAGACCTGGTCAGTCTAATTTACCGAAGCAAGGAGTATTTCCAACTCCTACCCTGATACAAGATGCATCTACTTCCAAAGAATCAACTTCTAAGGCACTTGCAAAACCACAATTTCCTATTGGGAAATGTGGACCTTTAGATCAAAAGTATGATGTCTTGAAACATTTTACTTGAGTACCAGCCAATTTTTCAATTCTGGATTCCTTTAATATATCAAAGGATCTTCTGGAGGCACTCATTGAGGCTTTGTCAAGTCCTGAGGAATTCAAAACTGAAGTTGTTGCGGTTGAAGTCTACCATGTAGAGAATGATCCTATGGAATTCCATGCAGTGATATCTTTTATAGATGAAGATGAAGATGATGTTGTGCAAGGACATAACAGGCCTTTGTATCTATCAGGAAAGGTCAATGATGTGGACATCCGACGAGCTTTCATTGATAATGGATCAGGAGTCAACCTCATCCTGATTCATACACTTCATCGATTGGGCCTCACTAAATCTGATTTATCTTCTTCTACTTTGGTATTGCAAGGATATGATAAAAATGAACAAGAACCTCTGGGCGAGGTTACACTCAGAACTCAATTTGGGGATCTGGTATCCAATTCAAATTTCATGGTTGTTCATCATGACATGACCTTCAACATTTTTCTTGGAAGACCTTAGCTACATAAACATGTGTCCATACCTTCATCATACCATCAATGTCTCAAATATTGTTTCAATGGTCAAATTGGGACATTGTATGGTGATAAAGCCCCATTCAAAACATGTAAATCTCAATACATTGTGGCAGAATTTTATCACATGAAGGGAAAGGAGGTATCTGTGGAAAAGGAGGTTACCAAGATTAATGCTTCATATGGTTTGGAAAAGATTCCAGTAAACCCATTCATGCATGTGAGTACAGATTATGTGTTGCCTATCAGTCAAATTGACAGGATAGACCCAAATCCAAATACTCTTATGGAAACTTCCATAATGTCAATTATAGTAATCAAGCCAGACAACATGGGAGAACTTGGTGATTCACCAAACAATGATGAAAGCTCAAATGGAGATGTCTTCATTTCATCCACTGAAATCCAGAAATTCTATACTTCATCAACCAGGCTAGAAGAAGTTATAGAAATGCTAGAGGTGAACAATGATGTTGATTCTCAATCTATCATCTCCTCTTTATCACCCAAGAAATACCCTTCACCATCAATAGGGTTAGAAATGGTAGTCTCTTCTTCGGGATGTTCAAATTATAACCTCTCCCCTAACTGTGGAATTTCTGCTTCATCATTTACTATGCAAGTAGAAACAAAATAAGTAACACATATTGAAGAAGAAGAAGATCTCAGAGATTCTCCTCCAGCATTTGAATAAGGCATGTCTACCACTGTGGATGAACTCATAGAAATAAATCTGGGTAGAAAAAAAGATCCATGCCCCACTTTAATTAGTGCGTCCATGACACTTGAAGAGCAGGAAATGTATATTTCATTTTTGAAGAAAAATCGAGATATATTTGCTTGGAACTATATAGAGATGTCAGGCCTTGATCCTGATGTTTCTAATCATCGTTTGGGTTTTCCGGAAGAATGTCGAGGATTCAAGCAAGTCGCAAGAAGAACACACCCAACTTATGCCTCCAAAATTGATGCTGAGGTGGATAAGCTTATCAAAGATAACTTTTTCATAGAAGTTCAATATCCCAAATGGATGGATAATATTGTCCCTGTGAAAAAGAAGAATGGACAAATTAGAGTTTTCATTGATTTCAAAGATCTTAATCGGAATTGTCCTAAGGATGATTTTCCAGTTCCGATCACAGAACTCTTAATTGATGTGACAGATGGCTATGAAGCACTTTCCTTCATGGATGGATACTCTGGGTATAATCAAATCCAAATGGCTCTAGAAGATGAAGAGTCTACAGACTTTAGAGCCCCTAAAGGTGTGTTTTTCTATTGGGTAATACCCTTTGTCCTGAAGAATGCAGGTACAACATATCAACGTACCATGCACTGTATCTTTAACCCCTTTTTAGGGAAATTTGTTGGATGTTAGTGGATGATTTTGTCATTAAATCCAGAAAACGTTCTGATCACCTGGCTGATCCGGAAATCATATTCCACAAACTTCAACAACACAATTTGAATATGAACCCCTTGAAATGTGATTTCAGGGTAACCTCAGGAAAATTTCTCGGCTTTGTTGTACACCATGGTGGTATCGAATTTGATCCTGAGAAAAAAAATCATTCCTTGGTATGTCACCTCCTTGAAATTTGAAATAATTAAGAGGACTTCAAGGACACTTGGCCTATATTCGGTGTTTCATCACCAATTTGGTAGGAAAGTGTTTACCCTTCACCAGATTAATGAAGAAGGGAGTCACTTACTAATGGACCGAGGATTGCCAAGAGGCATTTGATATTCTCAAGAAATATATCTTGAGTCCACCAGTATTAATGCCACCTATTGAAGGAAGACCACTTATCCTATATGTGACATCTTTAGAGCGATCATTGGGTGCTTTCCTTTCCCAAAATAATGATGCTGGGAATGAAAATAGTCTTTACTACCTCATTCAAACTATGATTGAAGCAAAAACTCGATATTTGAGTATTGAAAAGTGCTTCCTAGCATTAATCTTTGCAGTTCAGAAATTGAGACACTACCTTCAACATCATGAAGTTCAATTGGTATCTCGCAATAACCCGTTCAAATTTATCCTTAGTCATCCAATGCTTACAGGACGTCTGGAAAGGTGGGAAGTTATTTTTCAGTAGTTTGATATCCAGTACGTATCTCAAAAGGAAATAAAGGGCTAAGATCTGGCTGATTTCCTTGCTTAACACCCTTCATTTGAAGATACGTCTTTAGATATTGAACTTCTTGATGAGGAAGTCTTATCTATTCAAGATAATCCTCAAACATGGGAAATGTACTTTGATGGTGCCTCCAGAAGTCCAATAGGGAAGAGAATGGAAGATCCTAAATTCAAAAAATTTGGTTTAGGAATTGTTCTCATTTCCCCAGAAAAGGAAGTGCTACCTTATTCCTTCTTATTGTGGGAAGTAGGTACCAATAATGAAGAAGAATATCAAGATCTCATCGTAGTATTGGAGTTGGTGCTTCAAGAACAAGTGAATCACTTAAAAGTGAAAGGTGATTCAGACCTGGTAATCAAACAAGTCAATGGGGATTATGCCATTAGAAAAGAAGAGTTAATCCCTTTGTATGATTACGTCAGAGAGTTAATGTCATAATTTCCTTCAGAACTGACATTTTCTTACGTCCCATGATCACAAAATGCTCAAGCTGATGAACTGGCTAATATAGCCATAGCTCTAGTGGATCCAAATCAAGACAAAACAATCATCAGTATTGCCCATCGTCGTACAGTTTCACCTTATGTTCGAATCAGAACATAGGAAATCAATGAAATCAGTCCCATTTTTGAACTATATGGTCATACTGCAGGATGGATGACACCTATTAGGGAATATATTCAAAATGAAACACTCCCACCTGATAGGGATGAGAAAGAACAAGTTTGGTGGCGTGTGGTCAATTTTACTCTTTATGATAGCCCAGATCACAAAAAAATCTCTACAAGAGAGGTTTTGATGGAATTCTCTTCAGACGTATTGATTGTGAAGAGACAATGGATGTCATGAAAGAAGTACATGCAGAATTCTGTGGTACCCACCAGTCTGGACATAGACTATCTAATCAAATTTGAAGGCTTTGACACTTTTGGCCTTCAATGATACAATATTGTGTTGATTTCACGAAGAAGTGTCATTCATGCCAAGTATGTGCCAACTTAATTTCCTGGAAAATTCTTCAAAGGACAATGCAGTAATGAGAAATCCCTCTTATCTTGAGGCGCTTGAAAATGTGAAGCCAGTAATTTCTGATTCTTTGCCACTAGAAGGTGAAATACTTTCTCAATCAGAAGATAGCCCGAGGTGTAAGTCATTCTCTGAACCACCCCTGGGTCATTCATCTTCTAATTTGATAAATGAATTTGTTACTAATCTTGTTGAATCTGATGAAGAAACAAAGAAGCACCAGTTTTGGTCTAATCAGGTAGAAGAATCTTCATCGAATGATAAGGAGGAAGTGCTGAATATGAGAAAACAACTAGCGAAAGGTGAAGTACCAGTCATGTTTTGGCCTTTGGCTGACTCTCAGTATGATATTCCAGAGATGTTGACGGAATATTGTATTCACGGTATTCATCTCAACATGTGGAAAACTCTTTGTTATTTAAAAAAGAAAATATTATCTTATTATGAATATGAAAATCATGTCAAGATAATAGAAGGGTTACAACACCAAATTCATTGGGCATCTCTCTTAGTTTCCCGATATCCAAAGGCTGAAAAGCAGCACAGATCCCTTCAGCATTCATGCTTTGGCGCACTAAAAAGGTTGTGCCTGTTAATTACCAATTCCCTATCTAGTATTTATATCAGGGGATGGGGTGTTCATGGAGAACTGCATTTCACTGTACTCTCCAATCAACAAAGCCCTCCAAAAGTGGTCTCATGCAATGTTATTTCCCACGGCCGGCCACAGCCAATTGGTTTTATGTGTAATCAAAGGCTTGGTCAGGAACAAGCCTCAACTAGTTCTTCCCTAAGTTAGGCATACAAAGAACAAGTATTAGAATTACTCTTGCATCAGGAAAATGAAAATATCGAACAGGCTTCTCATTTAGAGAATGCGCATCATCAGGTGACAGAAGTGTCATAAATCATCCAACAATCATTTGAGCCAGGTGATTTTAGTGGATGTAGGTTGATGCATCCAGCCAATTTATGGACTAAAGTTCGCAAAATTAGGAGAGATTTTAAGAAAGTCCTAGATGTAGCAGCTCAAGAGCCACCTCAGCTTGCCAAACTTGGGACTCTTTTAATCCAACCCTCAGGATCAACAAGTAGGATTCGAGGAGTTGAGCAGGAATAGTAGGAACAGCCCCAGTCCATCGGACTGGGGACTTTTTCAAATCCTCAATATCTTCCTCAGCAAAAGTTATTCTTCTATCAGTTAGGGAAGAAGCCATAAGAGGAACACAGAGCCGAATTATCAGGAGATTCCCTCCAAATTACGGTTCATCAAGAAATTCCTGAGAGATCATCTCAACAAAAGGCAATGTATCATCAAGGACATGGGAGAAGATAGTATCGCAAAAATGACGATATAAGGGATTCAATGCGTTATGCATAAATAAATTTCATCAATTCCATTGTCACCGATCCCCCAGAACATGAGGCTCACTCAGGGGAATCAGAGGAAGAAGTTCTTATTCAAGAGACTGTATGCACTGAAACAAATGACGAAGGTGTGCATACCCGGAATCAAAAGATTACCCATAATTTAGGTATTCCTTCAAATAACCAACTCCCCCCTCTCCTAAAGGCATCCAAAAAGGGGAAAGGAAAAAATTTAGGTTACCCCTAACTCTAGAGAAGGCCAATCACTCTCATTAGAGGAAAGGTTCACACAATAAGAGGAAGAAATGAAGGAGTTAAGGAGTTTAAATGCAGAACTACTTCAAGGTAGTATTTCTCCTAAACGTACTAGCGTCAGTCAGTCAAGGGAATTTATTACATATACTGAGATGGATGAAAAATATCCTCCTTTACAAGTACACCCTCACAGGTCTAATATTATGGTTCATGTGCAACAACAACCGGTAGTGCTACCATCTGTTGCAGTACCAGTCACCACACCTGTCCAAACTCCAGTTATTGCACCTGCTCATGTCCAAGATCAACTAGATGTTTTTCAAAAGTTAATAACTACCATTTATTCATTAATATCTTTGTTGGAAGATATGGAAGAAAAAAGTGCACCAGTTTAACCAGATAAGAGAGCTTACCCTGAATGGGTTGATGCAATTCCCCCCCCCATCAAATTTTTTGAGTACCACATTCCCAATTTTTAATGGTTTGAGAGATCCAGAATAGCACTTAACACATTATATTTCTCATTGTGATCCTATGATGGGAACTTCTCAACAACAATAAGTAGTTAAGCTCAGGTGTTTTGTACAGTCATTACAAGGACCTTCTTTTGTCTGGTATTCAAGCTTGCAATCCCAGTCAATTACTGGGTGGGAGGATCTCCATCAAAAATTCCTTCTTAAATTCAGCTCAACGTTCCCAAAGAAAACAATTTTTGATCTTAAAAATTGTAAGAAAAGGTAAAATGAAAGAGTTTTAGATTTCATTGCTCGATGGAAGGGATTAGCATATTCCTTATGTTTGTCACTCCCTCAAGAAAAATTGTTGCCAATCTGTGTGGAAAATTTGAATGATGAATTACGCATACCGTTGATCCCTGTGAAATACACAGGAGGGTTTCGAGACCTTACTTCAATCACTCAGTAGATTGAAGACTCTCTGACAAAGACTAAGGCTAAAACTCATGTAATTCCATCAGTTCCAGGAAAGTGAATGGGGAAATCAGAGATAGCTACAGTTACGCTTAAACAAACACATATACCTACTTCCACTTCAAAACCTTCATCATATTGAAGGGCTCTGCCTCCTGAGCATCAACAACAATGGCCGCCTCGTCAAAATGATCAAAGAGATCAAAGGCGGAAGCAGTTTGAAGATTTGAAGAACAAAGTTTATTCTTTCTAGAATGAACAAGTTCCTAGATATTTCATCTCGGCTCTGGAAAATAATCTGGTTCAGTTACCAAGGCCCAAAAGGCCGAAAAAGGAAGGAGATGAAGACCTCCCTAACTATTGCCCATTTCATCAGATGTTGGGGCATCCCATTCAGGAGTGTTTTGTCTTCAAAGACCTCCTACAAAAGATGGTGGAATCTGGATAGGTAAAACTGAAAGGTTCTTCAGCCCAGGTAGCATGTGTTTCTGCTACTGATCTAGAGGAATAAGGTGAGTGGCATGAAGTCAAAAGAAAAAACGCGTAGAAATATGATGATTGGATGGTCATGAAAACGATCTACCGAACTCATGCCATTTTACGAACACAATTGAATCAACCAGTTGTGTCTTCTACTATGAATGCCACAGAAAAACCCCCTTCATCAGAAGGAAAATCTTCAAAGAGGTGGAATAATTCGAAGAAAGAAGAACAGTCAGAAGAAGATGAGTTGTTGTCAAAGCCTAAATTGTCTTTGACTCTGGAAGATTTTATGCCATCTACTTCAAAAGTACAGGAACCTCCCCACCAAATGGCACAGCATGAATTGGCTAATCAGGAAAAATCTTCATCAGATGAAGAATTGATCTTTGATTATGTTAACATGATTCACTTAACAGATCCTTATTCCAATCACAGTTTCGATCTTGATGAACCTGAGTTCCCTATATCAAACAGAGGAATTAGAGGAAGTTCCATAGGTCTAGGATACAGAGGAATATGTGGATATTCTAGAAGCCACTATTTCAATCTGACCCCTTCTAGAACTTTATATGCAATAGAAACTTGTGGAAAAGCCCTTCAATGGGCTTAAAAAGAACAAGAAAGTTCTTCTACACATGGCAGATTCGGTCCTGGAACAATTATTTTGGAGGATCGGTTAGAAGTTACACCTTCTTCCTCTCAACAAATAAATAGACCTAGTCGGTATAATATTACAAATCTAGGAGTATTTCCAACTCCTACCTTGATACAAGATGCATCTACTTCCAAAGCATCAACTTCTAAGGCACCTTCAAAACCATATGTTCCAGTTGGGAAACTCAGACTTTTGGACCAAAAGTATAATGTCTTGAAACATTTTGCCCAAGTACCGGCCATGTTATCAATTCTGGATTCCTTTCATCTATCAAAGGGTCTTCGGGAGGCACTCATTGAGGCTTTGTCAAGTCCTCGATAATTCGAAACTGAAATTGTTGTAACTGAAGTCTACAATATAGAGAATGATCATGCAAAATGCCATGCAAAGATATCTTTTACAGATGAAGATGAAGATGATGTTTTTCATGGACATATCAGTCCTTTGTATTTATCTGGAAAGGTAAATGATGTAGATATCTGATGATCTTTCATTGATAATGTCTCAGAAGTCAACCTCATCCCTATTCGTACACTTCGTCGATTGGGCCTCACCAAATCTGATTTATCTCCTACTTTGATGTTGCAAGGATATGATAAAAATGAACAAGAACCTCTAGGTGAGATTACACTCAGAACTCAGTTTGGATACCTTGTATCCAATTCATATTTCATGGTTTTTCTTCATGACACAGACTTTAACATTTTTCTTGGAATACCTTGGCTACATCAATATGCGGTCGTACCGTCGTCATACCATCAGTGTCTCAAATATTGTTTCAATGGTCAAATTGGGACATTGTATGGTGATAAATCCCCATTCAAAACATGTGAATCTCAATACATTGAGGCGGAATTATATCACATGGAGGGAAAGGAGATATCCACGACAAAAGAGGTCCCCAAAATTAATGCTCCATATGGTTTGGAAAAGATTCCATTAAACCCATTCATATATGTGAGTATAGATTATGTGTTTCCTATCAATCAAATTGATAGGATAGACACAAATCTAAACAATCTTATGGAAACATCCATAATGTCAATTACGGAAATTGAGCCAGATTGAATGGGAGAAATTGCTGATTCACTAGGCAATGATGAAAGCTCAAATGGAGATGTCTTCATTTCATCTGCTGAAATCCAACAATTATGTACTTCATCAACCAGGCCATTATAGAAATACTAGAGGAAAATAATGATGTTGATTCTCAATCCATCATCTCCTCTCTATCACCTCAGAAAGACCCTTCATCGTCATTAGGGTCAGAAATGGTAGTCTATTCTTCAAGATGTTCAAATTTTAACTTCTCTCCTGATCATGTAAATTCTGCTTCATCATCTACTATACAAGTAGAAACAAAAGAAGTGACACATATTGAAGAATACGAGAAAGATCTCTGGGATTCTCCTCCTATATTTGAAGAGGGTATCTCTACCACTGTGGATGAAATCAGAGAAATAAATATGGGTACAAAAGAAGATCCACTCCCCACTTTAATTAGTGCATCCATGACTCTTTAAGAGCAAGAAATGTATACTTCATTTTTAAAGAAAAATAAAGATATATTTTATTGGAATTATAAAGAAATTCTAGGCCTTGATCCCAATGTTTCCACTCATCATTTGGGTTTTCTAGAAGAGCATCGAGGATTCAAGCAAGCCGCAAGAAGAACACATCCAACTTATGCCTCCAAAATTGAAGCTAAAGTGGATAAGCTTACCAAAGCTAACTTTGTCAGAGAAGTTCAATACCCCAAATGTCTAGATAATATTGTCCCTGTAAAAAGAAAAATGGAAAAATTAGAGTTTGTATTGACTTCAGATATCTTAATCGGCATTGTCCCGAGGATGATTTTCCAGTTCCGATCACAGAACTCTTAATTGATACAACAGCTGGTTGTGAAGCACTTTCCTTCATGGGTGGATATTTTGGGTATAATCAAATATGAATGGCTCTAGAAGATAAAGAATCTACAACCTTAAAAGCCACTCAAGGTGTGTTTTTCTATCGACTAATTCCCTTTGGCCTGAAGAATATAGGTGTAACGTATCAACATGCCATGCACCGTATCTTCAAACCCTTTTTAGGGAAATTTGTTGAATGTTATGTGGAGGATTTGGTGGTTAAATCCAGAAAATGTTCTAATCACTTGGATGATTTGGAAATCATATTCCACAAACTTCGACTACACAATTTGAAGATGAATCCCTTGAAATGTGCTTTTGGGGTAACCACAGTAAAATTTCTCATCTTTTTTGTACGCCATCGTGGTATCGAAGTTGATCCTGAGAAGACAAAATCAATCATTGGTATGTCACCTACTCGAAATTTGAAATAATTAAGAAGAATTCAAGGACACTTGGCCTATATTCGATGTTTCATCACCAATCTGACAGGAAAATGTTTACCCTTCACCAAATTAATGAAGAAGGGAGTCACCTACCAGTGGACTGAAGAATGTCAAGAAGCATTCAATATTCTCAAGAAATATCTCTTGAGTCCACTGGTATTAATGCCACTTGTTGAAGGAAGACCACTTATCCTCTATGTGATAGTTTTAGAGTGATCATTGGGTTCTTTCCTTGCCCAAAATAATGATGCTGGGAATGAAAACGACCTTTACTATCTTAGTCGAACTATGCTTGAGGCAGAAACTTGATATTAAAGTATTGAAAAGTGCTTCCTGACGTTAATCATTGCAGTTCAGAAACTGAGACACTACCTGCAACATCATGAGGTCCAATTGGTATCTCGCAATAACTCGCTCAAATTTATCCTTAGTCATCTAATGCTTACAGGACGTCTGGCAGGGTGGGCAGTTATTTTGCAGCAGTTTGATATCCAGTACGTGTCTCAAAAGGAAATAAGGGGCCAAGATCTGGCTGATTTCCTTGTTGAACATCCTTCAGTAGAAGATAGATGTTGAGCCCTCTGGAAGATTGCTGATTTCATGTTTATAACTGATGTTTTAATAATCACAAATCATCACAACTCATTGATGCTTAATCTGGTTTGATGTCTCATAAACATAATTCCAATCTATGAATGAATCAGTTATCATGTTTTTTTAACTATGCTTATTAACTTACAAAGTATGTTGGAAGCCTTCTGGATTCAACAGACATCAGACTCACCGATCCATCAGAGTCACCGATCCATCAGAGTCACCGATCAATCAGACTCACCGATCAATCAGACTCACCGATCCATCAGAGTCACCGATCCATCAGACTCACCGATTCATCAGACTCACCGATCCATCAGAGTCACCGATCCATCAGAGTCACCGATCCATCAGAGTCACCGATCAATCAGACTCACCGATCAATCAGACTCACCGATCCATCATAGTCACCGATCAATCAGACTCACCGATCCATCAGACTCACTGATGCAAATGAGTCACCGATGCAAATGAGTCACCGATGCAAATGAGTCACCGATGCAAATGAGTCACCGATGCAAATGAGTCACTGATGCAAATGAGTCACCGATCCAAGGACTCACCGATGCTGATCAAAATGACTCACCGATCAGATGACAGACCGATGCTGATCAAAATGACTCACCGATCAGATGACAGACCGATGCTGATCAAAATGACTCACCGATCAGATGACAGACCGATGCTGATCTATCTGAGTCACCAATCTTTACTCTAATGCTGATGACCTACCGATCTCTTGAACAGTCATAAACAACTGTTTGAATTTCTTTATCTTTATCTTTATTTATTCTAACCAACGGTCATATTAGTTATATTTTAATACACTGACAATTAATTAATAAAGGTTGTCGGATGTCAGGAAACCGTACCTCGTACCTGCGGAAAAGAAACCTTTTCTATCCTACGGAGCACGTGATATAAATACAAGAAGACTCTGCTGAAGAGCGGGGTGAAAAACCAAGAAGAGAGAGACAACACACACAGAGACAAGGAAGCATACGACATACTCGAGAAGAGCTCTGTGCATACAAGAAGAACCAAGCAAGACAGAATCAAACATACAATCAAGCCTACTCAAGAAGAGTGGTGTGCATACAACAGATTATTGAAGAGCTTCATCGACTACATCTCACTGCCTGTGAACCTGAAGCATACGACACTCTGCTTCTCAAACAAAATCGAGAAGAGGACTCAGAATCACTTCTGATTAATTCCAAAACGAGTCCAGTGCTACACTGAAATCACTAGAGCCATTTCTAAACTCTACATCTCTGCTCTGTGATTTATTTATTCTACATTTTGAGCAGTGTGTGTTATATGCTGTATTAAACACACACACTGACTCCTGTACTTTCACTGGAGGATCTGTAAATCCTCAGCAAACTTTTTACACTTCACTTCCCACTGTGGATAGTGGAAGAGGTCTTGTGACCTGGACAGCTGGCTGCTGTTGTTTGTTTTCCCACGTAGAACTGTGGTAGAGGTCTTGTGACCTGGACAGTGTGCTCACTGTTGTTAACCCCGATCCAGGGTGTGGATCACTTTTATATAAACTTTTGAGAGGACTAAGTCTCGGCTTGAGACTGAACCTCTTGGTTACTTCTCTGTGTTTATAGCTATACTATATCCATACTATACATATTTATTTCATATTCCGCTGCTATTACTTTGAAATATAATCTATCTTCAAAGCTACTTTGATAATTAAATTCGCAAGTGTTTATATTTATTATAAATCAGTAAATTGGTTTCAAAAGTTAATTTAATCATAAGATTAAGTTAACTGAGAATTAATCAATCTTTGAGAAGCTAATTGAACCTTTATAGTCTATGTAAATTCACTACAGTTTAATTTATTTTTGAAATTGGGGGATTTTATTAGAAATTGTTTTTAACAGAAAATTTTGATTGGAACTCAATTCACCCCCCTCTTGAGTGTCCACTCCGACCAACACTTGGTATCAGAGGAAGTAAATACTTTCTAAAAAGTGCTCTGCTTTTGAACTGTGATTTTAGTTGTATTTTAAAGTTCTTAAAATTTCTGTTATATCTAAATTTTTATCTCTTTAAAATTCTTTTTGTAATATCATGGATAATAGACTTGAGGGTGCTGGTACTAACCGGCCACCTTTCTTCAATGGAACTAATTATGCTCAGTGGAAACTGAAAATGAAAATTCATCTAGAAAGCATAGGTTTTGATATTTGGACTGCTATTGAATCTGAATACAAAATTCCCACTACTGCTAGATCTACCTGGGATGAACCTACAAAGACTGCTTACAATAACAATTGTAAAGCTATGAATGCTCTGTACTGTGCTCTAGGAGATGAAGAGTTTAATAGAATTTCTGCATGTAAAACTGCATATGAAATTTGGGATACCTTAGCTGTTTCTCATGAAGGAACAACTAATGTTAAGGAGATGAGATTGAATACCTATACTATTAAGTATGATAATTTTAAGATGAAACCTGATGAACCCATTTCTGATATGTATCTCAGGTTCAATGAAATTGTCAACACAATGACCTCTCTGGGAAAGGATGTTCCAGCAAAGGAACAAATTATGAGAATTTTGAGATGTCTACCTGAAAGATGGAGAGGAACCTCTGTCTCCATTAGAGAATCCTGTGACATTGGTGCTCTACCTGTCAAGGAACTAATTGGCAAGCTGATGATGTATGAAGAAGAGCTTAAAGTGAACAAAGAGGAAGACAATGAACCTGCAAGAAAGTCTGTTGCTTTCAAATCCTCAACTTCAAAGAATAAGGACAAGGAAAAGCTTCAAGCTGTAGTTGAAAGTTCAAGCAGTGAGGAAAGTGAGAATGATTCTGACAGTGATGCTGAGATGGCTCACATTGCTAGAAGATTTAAGAAATTCTACAGGAAAAAGAAGTTCTTCAGGAAAACAAATTATAAGGGAAAGTATGACCAACAAGGCAAATGGAAAAAGGACTGAAAGAAGAATGACAAATCAGATGATGTTGTCTGCTATGAGTGCAAGAGAAAAGGACACATTAAAGCCGACTGTCCAAAGCTGAAGTATAAAAAGAAATATGAATACAAGAATAACAAGTACAAGAAGGCCATGAAGGCTACTTGGAGTGCTTCAGAAGACAGCACAAGTGAAGCTGAATCTTCAGACTCTGAAAAGAATCGGGCCAACATGTGTTTCATGACAAACACTTCTGAGGTAACATCAGAGACTCCTGCTTTTAATTCATACTATTCTGGAGAAGATTCTGACTCAGAAAACATGTCAAAATCTGAATTGTTTGAATACTGTGACATGCTAGAAGAAACATGTAATGAGCTTAAAGATAAATATAAAGGTCTAAAGAAACAGTATGCTTTAAATGTTAAGCATAAATCTGATCTGGATATAGAAGTAGAAAAGAATGCTCAGCTGCTTAAAGAGAATACTGAACTAAAATTGTCTAATGAGAAACTCAAGAAAGATTTAGAGAAGTTCACCAATGGTAAAAATACTCTAACACAAATGCTAGGAAAGCAAGTTGCACCTAGATACACTACTGGTATAGGATACCAACCTGGACAAAGGAAAGTTGCCAAAACTAGATTCATTCCTAAATCTGGACAGAAGATAGTTAATTCTGGAACTTCTTATGCCTCATCCAGCTATATTCATAGTTATGAATCTAATAAGGTTTATTTTTCAAAGGATGTTATTTCTACAAATTATATGAGACCCATTAGACAAATATGGGTACCTAAAGTGTTATTGGCTAACCTGTCTGGACCCAAGAAGATCTGGGTACCAAAATCATCTTCCATCTAAATCTGTTTTGTAGGAGACCTGCTTGAAGAGCTGTTACAAGAAGATATGGTATTTAGACAGTGGGTGCTCAAGACACATGACTGGAGATTATTCTTGCTTCAAGAGCTTAATAAAAGTTGATGGAGGCTTTGTCACCTTTGGTGATAACTCAAAAGGAAAAATCATTGGCCTAGGCAAGATTGGTAACACTGATTCAATCTTGATTTCTAAAGTTTTATTTGTTGATGGACTTAAATATAACCTGTTAAGCATTTCTCAGTTATGTGATGATGGTTTTCATGTTAAATTTGAAAATGATTCTTGCAATGTTTTTAACTCTAAAAATGTTTTAGTATTTTCTGCTTTAAGAAATGAAAATGTTTATGCTGTTGATTTAGATTCTTTAGCTAAACAGAACATTCCCTGTTTAAATGCTTTTCATAAAGAGTCTTGGCTTTGGCACAGAAGATTAGGACACTGCAATGTGCACTCACTTAGAAAACTTTCTAGGAATAACTTGGTTAGAGACTTACCCAAACTTGAATTTCCAGCAGACAAAGTTTGTAATCCCTGTCAAAAGGGAAAACAACACAAAGTTTCTTTTAAATCAAAGAAAGAAGTTTCAACTTCTCAACCACTTGAATTGGTTCACATGGATTTGTTTGGACCATCAACAGTTTCTAGTTTAAATGGGAAGCACTATGTCTATGTTCTCGTAGATGACTTTTCTAGATATACTTGGGTATATTTTCTAGCTCACAAAAGTGAAGCTTGTTCTTACTTTGTTAAATACTCCAAGTCTGTAGAAAATCTTAGTGGACTCAAGATTAAGACCCTAAGAAGTGATCATGGTCGTGAGTTTGAAAATCAAGATTTTGAATCTTACTGCTCACTCAATGGCTATTCTCATAACTTTTCTGCCCCTAGGACACCCCAACAGAATGGTGTAGTAGAAAGAAGAAACAGAACCCTGCAAGAAATTGCTAGAACCATGCTCAATGAATATGACCTTCCAATTTACTTTTGGGCTGAAGCTGTTAATACAGCTTGTTATGTCATTAATAGAGTCTTGATCAGACCTGTTCTAAAGAAAACCCCTTATGAGTTGTGGAACCATAGGAAACCTAAGGTAAACTACTTCAATGTTTTTGGCTGCAAAGTCTTTATTCTGAATACTAAAGATAATCTGGATAAATTTTCATCCAAGAGTGATGAAGGAATTTTCCTAGGTTACTCTATCTCTAGTAAAGCCTATAGAGTTTTCAATAAGAGAACCAAATGTGTGGAAGAATCTGTTCACATCAAATTTGATGAAACTGATCCACATGAGCCTAAAACCTCTCTTGGGAATCTTGAAGAAGATTTGTCTATTCTGGACTTTAATGATAAATCTAAAGAACCCGTTATAAAAGCATCCAGTTCTGGACATTCTCCAGAATCTGCTTCTGTTGAACCTCAATCTCTAGATGAACCTGAAATTTCTAGCCCTATCTTTTCAAGACCATCTAGGACTCTAAAGAACCATCCTTTAGATGCTGTTGTAGGAAATCTAGATAAAGGAACACAAACTAGAGCTTCTCTAAGAAACCAGGTTGAACATCAAGCCTTTCTTTCACAGTCAGAACCTAAAAATATCAATGATGCTATCAATGATGAATTTTGGGTAATGGCTATGCAAGAAGAATTAAATCAGTTTGAAAGAAACAAAGTCTGGAAATTAGTTGACAGACCTAAGGACACTTTGACAATAGGCACAAAATGGGTGTTTAGAAATAAAGTAGATGAATCTGGAAATATAGTTAGAAACAAAGCTAGACTAGTTGCACAAGGATATAGTCAAGAAGAAGGTATAGACTATGAGGAAACTTTTGCACCTGTAGCTAGACTAGAAGCCATTAGGATTTTGCTTGCATATGCTGCACATCTGGATTTCAAATTATATCAAATGGATGTTAAAAGTGCATTTCTAAATGGTTTTATAATTGAAGATGTTTTTGTAGAACAACCACCTGGATTTACTAATCCCCATTTTCCAAATCAAGTTTTTAAACTTTCTAAAGCTTTATATGGTTTGAAACAAGCTCCAAGAGCTTGGTATGATAGACTTAGCAATTTCCTTATTTCAAAAGGTTTTACTAAAGGGATTGCTGATCCAACTCTTTTCATTAAAAGAATTTCTAAAGATGTTTTAGTTGCACAAATATATGTTGATGATATTATTTTTGGATCTTCTAAAAACTCCTTATGTACTGATTTTTCAAAGGTTATGCAAAATGAATTTGAAATGAGCTTAATGGGAGAGCTTAAGTATTTTCTTGGATTTCAAATCTTTCAAACTAAAAATGGTATTATTTTAAATCAAAGTAAATATACAAAGGATCTTTTAAAGCGTTTTGGATTGGATAGTATTAAGGAAAGTAATACACCTATGAGTACTACCTGTAAATTGGATGTTGATGAAACTGGGAAACCAGTTGATCAAACCAATTACAGAGGTATGATTGGAAGCTTACTTTATCTTACTGCTAGTCGACCAGATATTATGTTTAGTGTATGTATGTGTGCTAGATTTCAAGCTAATCCTAAAGAATCACACTTATTAGCTGTTAAACGGATTTTTAAGTATCTTAAGTATACTATAAATTTAGGTTTTTTTTACCCAAAAGAACAATCCTTTGAGTTAATGAGTTATTCAGATGCTGACTTTGCTGGTTGTAAGTTAGATAGAAAAAGCACATCAGGAACATGTCATTTTCTTGGAAAATCCCTAGTATCATGGTGTAGTAAGAAACAGAATTCAGTTGCATTGTCTACTGCCGAGGCAGAATACATAGCTGCTGGTAGTTGCTGTGCACAAATTTTGTGGATGAAACACACTCTATTGGATTATGGATTTGATCTTAAACATGTCTCAATTAACTGTGACAACACTAGTGCAATCAACTTATCCAAGAACCCTGTGTCTCACTCTAGAACTAAGCACATTGATGTCAGACATCACTTTCTAAGAGATCATTACCAGAAGGGTGATATTTCTCTAGAATTTGTTAGTTCTGAAAATCAATTAGCTGACATCTTCACAAAGCCCTTATGCTCTGAAAGAATGAAATTTATTAAACAAGAATTGTGTATGATTGATCTGTGAAACTGATCTGTGAAACTGATCTGTGAAACTGATCTGTGAAACTGATCTGTGAAACTGATCTGTGAAACTGATCTGTGAAACTGATCTGTGAAACTGATCTGTGAAACTGATCTGTGAAACTGATCTGTGAAACTGATCTGTGAAACTGATCTGAGAAACTGATCTGTGAAACCGATCTGTGGAACCGATCTGTCACACTGTTCTGTCAAACCGATTTTTTTTTAAATTACTTTTTATTAATTAGTAAATTACTTTTTATGGGAACCCTAAATGATAAAATAAATGATACGCGGCTATTTATCTTCCCTAAACCTTTGACCTTTCATTTCCCGCCGAACCTCTCAACCTCTCTTCCCCTCTGCTTCGAACCTTCGAACCTTCGAACTCCTGCCTCTCCAAATCCTCGAATGGCTAAGCAAAAGAGACCGAGCAAAGGACCAGATAGCCCTGTACCTTCAAAGCATGCTCGAGGCGAGTCGAGCAGTACCTCTCAACGTTCAGTAAATCCGAACCTGGAAACTCGGATTGTAGCTGCAGAAAAAGAAGTAAACTCGGCGTGGCTTCTGTCAAGTAAGTCCCTGTTGCTACAAGTTCTTGAATCTCAAGGATGGATAGACTGGTTTTCAGACAACGCCCGAATAGATTATCCAAAGCTAGTACATGAGTTTTACATGAACCTGAAAATCACGCTTGATGGTGTGGAAGCTGCTAGGATGTCATCGGTTGTGAAAGGAAAGAAAATATCTTTCTCATCTAAGCAGTGGGCTGAATGTTTAAACGTACCTCATGAAGGTCGATATGAGGACTATGCTGGCAATATACCCCCAGTCACTGACTATTTTTCTTATGAGCTAGCTCTAGAGCTTCTAACTGGAAACAGAGAATCGAGGAGAATCATAGCGTCAGAATTAGATGGTGAAAGAAGACTCCTATTCAAGTTTATTCAGCACCAACTTTGCCCTCGAAGAGGAGATTTTGCTGCTGTTAAGTATCAAGATGTTTTTCTATTGTTTCTGCTCAAAACCCATGAAAAGATAAATCTGTGTAGATATGTGATGGTCCACATAGCTAGTATGGTGAAACCTTCCAAGAAAGCCACGGCATTGTTTTATTCAAAAATGATATCTACTATGCTCCAGAATCTGGAATGTGTTGATGAAGATGATGAAGTTGTTGAAACAGAGTGTTCCTTCTGTCTCAACAAAGAGATCTGCAAGAGGATGAAAATCAATTGGAACCCATGGAAGAAGTGCTGGGTTGCAGATGAAGATAAGTTGTATGAAGCCTACAATCCCATAGATCATGGCAAGAGGCCAAAGGATGTGAGAGATCCTGGATTAAAACCAGATGAGGAACCAATTTATTCTGATGATGATGAGCAAGAAAAAGCTGCAACTGAAGAAGGAAGTGTGTCTTCTCCTGATGACAGGAGTGATCCAGACACTGCTAGCCCCAAGAAAAGAATAGAATTTGGACCTGCTAGTCCACCCTTAACCCTACCAGAGTCAGAACCTATTCTTGATGATGAAGAAGATTCTGATACTGAGGAATATCAAAGTGAAGCCTCTGAGCAGAGTAATAATGAGCAAGGTGATGCTGAAGACAATCATGATGGTGATGATGATGATGCTGATGATGTTGAAGCTGCTGCTGATAGTATCAACAGACCGGTGGATGGTCTTGCTGAAGTTCAAGTAGAACAACCTCAGTCAGTACCAGAAATCCATATCAGTGGCAAGACTGACTCATCAAAAATCAGTGGAACAGCATGCTATGAGAAACCCAACTACACCCTGTGTGCTGCTGTTTGGGATGACTACCCTGGATATGCTGTTTTGGGCTTAGACTATTCTGAAGAAGAAGGCGAATTGCCAGAATCTGCTGCAACTGTGAAAAGGAACCTTCCAAGAGAAGTAAGGTCTATTCCTACTGATGATCCTGAAACTGTGAATTTACCTGGTTCTGAAATCTCTCGAGCTGATCTTGATAAGTTTAAGACTGAATTGCTAACCACTGTGAGAGATATAGTCAGAGAAGAACTTTCCAATGCCCTTCATCAAGTATCTCTACAAGTTTCTGAAAACTCCCTGAAAGCTTTTTCAACGGCAGTCTCAGATGTTCTCAAGCCAGACTTGACTGCTACAGGTGAATTTGTTGGTAGGCACATAGCCTCTTTGAATCAAACCTTGAAGGATCTCCAAGTTAGCTTACTTTCTCTGTCAAATGAGTTCAGATCAACCATCTCTGGTATGATGGAAGTTTTAAGAAATCTGATTGAACATCTTAACAAGTCTGATCTGAGGAAGTTGAAAGCTGAACTAACTCATATAGTCGGCCAAGCAAGTACAGGCAAGGTAACCAAAATCACTACTCGTGAGATAGAAGCTCTCAGAGAAGTTGTGCATACAGAGCTAGCTGCTGTTAGAAATATTCTTGACTTAGAATCTTTGAGGAGGATGAAAGAGCTCTGTGATAATAGTCATAAGATGGCCTTAGTATATTCAGCAGATGCTAAGAATGCCCTGCAAGAGATCAAGGAAAAAGTTGATGCTTTCTTTTCCAAGATTTATACAAAACATGAGATGGCTGCAAACTTCAAAGTCCTGGCAGAGAATCTGAAATTACCTCCAGTCACTCAGGCCTTCAACACTCAAGTTCGCCAATTGCAAGATTTTGTCCCTTCCTTGGCACAGTTCATGGAAAACAAGGATGATTTTGAAAAAGCTATGAAGTATGGAGCAGAAGTCATTCAGGACTTCATTCATCTGTTGAAGCCTTACTTGGATGCACAGGCCACTGCCATTATACTCCCTACGTCTGAACCTCTAAGTGCCTCTGATGTCGCTCCAAATCAGCTGTCTGTTGCCCAAGCTCTATCTCAGTTACGGCCAGTCTCTCAAAAAGCTTCTCATCCAGCTCCTACTCCTTCTCCACAACCTTCTGTGACACCTCCAACTGCACCTGCCAGAGTTGTCTTGCCACCACTTCAGCTCCGTGAACCACAGCCTGCCTCCAAGCCTTCTACCTTACCTACCATTGATCCAAAGGATAAAGGGAAAGCCCCTTTGTATCCCAACAAATAGCCATGTATTATTTTTGATGGGGTGCTCTATGTATTGCTTGTCTTTTTCTGTGACTTTATAAAATTTGTTTTTCCTTTGTGTTATGTTCTATCCTGCCTGCACCCTGCTTCTCTTTTCCCTTATCTGTGTTCCCTCCTTTTTGATTATCCCAAAGGGGGAGAAAGAAGATATATATAAGGAGAAAGAAGATATATATAATGGGGATATATATAAGGAGAAAGAAGATATATATAAGGAGAAAGAAGATATATATAAGGAGAAAGAAGATATATATAATGGGGATATATATAAGGAGAAAGAAGATATATATAATGGGAGAAAGATATATAATGGGGGAAATATATATCTAAGGGGGAGTACTCTATATATGAAGAGGGAGATCAATATCTCAGGGGGAGAAATCTGAATATTATGTATATGGGAATGTTATCTTAAGAGGGAGATTTTATTTATTATTTTTTTTTATTATATATATATTTATGAAGATTTGTGATTATCAAAAAGGGGGAGATTGTTGAGCCCTCTGGAAGATTGCTGATTTCATGTTTATAACTGATGTTTTAATAATCACAAATCATCACAACTCATTGATGCTTAATCTGGTTTGATGTCTCATAAACATAATTCCAATCTATGAATGAATCAGTTATCACGTTTTTTTAACTATGCTTATTAACTTACAAAGTATGTTGGAAGCCTTCTGGATTCAACAGACATCAGACTCACCGATCCATCAGAGTCACCGATCCATCAGAGTCACCGATCAATCAGACTCACCGATCAATCAGACTCACCGATCCATCAGAGTCACCGATCCATCAGACTCACCGATTCATCAGACTCACCGATCCATCAGAGTCACCGATCCATCAGAGTCACCGATCCATCAGAGTCACCGATCAATCAGACTCACCGATCAATCAGACTCACCGATCCATCATAGTCACCGATCAATCAGACTCACCGATCCATCAGACCCACTGATGCAAATGAGTCACCGATGCAAATGAGTCACCGATGCAAATGAGTCACCGATGCAAATGAGTCACCGATGCAAATGAGTCACTGATGCAAATGAGTCACCGATCCAAGGACTCACCGATGCTGATCAAAATGACTCACCGATCAGATGACAGACCGATGCTGATCAAAATGACTCACCGATCAGATGACAGACCGATGATGATCAAAATGACTCACCGATCAGATGACAGACCGATGCTGATCTATCTGAGTCACCGATCTTTACTCTAATGCTGATGACCTACCGATCTCTTGAACAGTCATAAACAACTGTTTGAATTTCTTTATCTTTATCTTTATTTATTCTAACCAACGGTCATATTAGTTATATTTTAATACACTGACAATTAATTAATAAAGGTTGTCGGATGTCAGGAAACCGTACCTCGTACCTGCGGAAAAGAAACCTTTTCTATCCTACGGAGCACGTGATATAAATACAAGAAGACTCTGCTGAAGAGCGGGGTGAAAAACCAAGAAGAGAGAGACAACACACACAGAGACAAGGAAGCATACGACATACTCGAGAAGAGCTCTGTGCATACAAGAAGAACCAAGCAAGACAGAATCAAACATACAATCAAGCCTACTCAAGAAGAGTGGTGTGCATACAACAGATTATTGAAGAGCTTCATCGACTACATCTCACTGCCTGTGAACCTGAAGCATACGACACTCTGCTTCTCAAACAAAATCGAGAAGAGGACTCAGAATCACTTCTGATTAATTCCAAAACGAGTCCAGTGCTACACTGAAATCACTAGAGCCATTTCTAAACTCTACATCTCTGCTCTGTGATTTATTTATTCTACATTTTGAGCAGTGTGTGTTATCTGCTGTATTAAACACACACACTGACTCCTGTACTTTCACTGGAGGATCTGTAAATCCTCAGCAAACTTTTTACACTTCACTTCCCACTGTGGATAGTGGAAGAGGTCTTGTGACCTGGACAGCTGGCTGCTGTTGTTTGTTTTCCCACGTAGAACTGTGGTAGAGGTCTTGTGACCTGGACAGTGTGCTCACTGTTGTTAACCCCGATCCAGGGTGTGGATCACTTTTATATAAACTTTTGAGAGGACTAAGTCTCGGCTTGAGACTGAACCTCTTGGTTACTTCTCTGTGTTTATAGCTATACTATATCCATACTATACATATTTATTTCATATTCTGCTGCTATTACTTTGAAATATAATCTATCTTCAAAGCTACTTTGATAATTAAATTCGCAAGTGTTTATATTTATTATAAATCAGTAAATTGGTTTCAAAAGTTAATTTAATCATAAGATTAAGTTAACTGAGAATTAATCAATCTTTGAGAAGCTAATTGAACCTTTATAGTCTATGTAAATTCACTACAGTTTAATTTATTTTTGAAATTGGGGGATTTTATTAGAAATTGTTTTTAACAGAAAATTTTGATTGGAACTCAATTCACCCCCCTCTTGAGTGTCCACTCCGACCAACAATAGATCTTCAGATATTTAACTTATTGATGATTAAATCTTCTCTATTCAAGATAATCCTCAAATATGGGAAATGTACTTTGATGGTGCTTCCAGAAGTCCAACAGGGAAGAGATTGGAAGATCCTAAATTCAACAAAGTTGGATTAGGAATTGTGATTATTTCCCCATAAAAGGCAGTGCTACCATATTCCTTTTTATTGTTGGGAGGTGGTACAAAAAATGAAGCAGAATATCAAGCTCTCATCGCAGGATTGGAGTTGGCACTTCAAGCACAGGTGAATCACTTAAAGGTGAAAGGTGATTCAGACCTGGTAATCAAACAAGTCAATGGGGATTATTCCATCAGAAAAGAAGATTTAATCCCTTTGTATGATTACGTCAGAGAATTAATGGCGGAATTTCCTTCAGAACCGACATTTTCTTATGTCTCGCGATCACAAAATGTTCAAGCTGATGCATTCACTAATATAGCCACAGCTTTGGCAGATCCAAATCGGGATGAAACAATCATTAGTATTGCCCACCGTCGTACCGTTTCACTTTATGTTCAATTCAAAATAGAGGAAATCAATGAAATTAGTCCCATTTCTGAACCATATGGTCATACTGCAGGATGGATGACACCTATCAGGGAATACCTTCAAAATGGAACACTCCCACCTGATAGAACCGGGAAAGAACAAGTTTGGCGACGTGTGGTCAATTTTACTCTTTATGATAGCCCAGATCACAAAAAAATTCTCTACAAGTGAGATTTTGATGGAATTCTCTTCAGATGTATTGATGGTGAAGAGATAATGGTTGTCATTAAAGAAGTACATACAGGAGTCTGTGGTGCCCACCAGTCTGAACATAGACTGTCTGATCAAATTTGAAGGTTTGGATACTTTCGGCCTTCAATGATACAAGATTGTGCTGATTTAACTAAGAAGTGTCGTTCTTTCCAATTATATGCCAATTTCATTCCTCAAACCCCAGAGTTGCTTCATACAGCTAAATACTCATGGCCATTTGCCACATGGGGAATGGATGTAGTAAAACCTTACCCTTCGGCTACATCTAAGCAGTTTAAGTATATTCTTACTGCTACTGACTTCTTTTCTAAATGGGAAGAGGAAATACCTCTCAAAGAAGTTAGCTCTAAAAGCATCGTTAGCTTAATAAAGTCTAATATCATTACCAGATTTGGTGTCCCTCATACCATATTGACAGACAATGGCACTAACTTCTATTCATTTGAGGTAAGGAAGTTGTATCAAGAATACAACATCAAATCCAACCATTCATCTTGGTATCATGCAGCGGCCACTGGCCAAATAGAAGCCTTAAATAATACTCTTTTAAACATACTGCAAAAGATGGTGGATAAAGATAAGAAATCATGGCCTGATGAACTTTTTCATGCTTTATGGGCTTATCGGACCACCACCCGCACTGCTACGCGGTCAAATCCATATTCATTGGTATATGGAACAGAAGCAGTCCTGCCCATTGAGGTTCAATTAACTTCACTCAGAGTAGCTATTTGTGAGCAATCATCTACAGATGATAAATATCAAAAGTGATTGGATGAATTGGAATGATTAGATAAAAAAATATTGTGCACCCTGCACCACTTGGAAGTCTATCAGAATCGAATAGCACGAGATTTCAATAAAAAAGTTCGCCTTCATTCATTAATTAAGGGATAATTGGTATTGGTCCTTAGAACTCCAATGATACCAGGAAAGAAACCTCCCAAGCCTGAGCCAAAGTGGGAAGGACCTTATTCAATACATAAGGTCTACTCCAATAGAGCTTATTCTTTAATCTCAAAGGATGGAGAACTCATCACGACTCCAACCAACACAAGGTTATTGAAGAAGTATTTTGTGTAATACAAATACATATACGTCCTAGCTATATGACGCTAAACTGTACAGAACTCTTTTGTCCCCTATTTTATCCTCACCACACGACATTAAACTACAAAGAATCCCCTTTTCACGCCTGTTCATCTTCGTCCTCACCACACGACGTTAAAACCACATAGACTTAGTCCTCACTACAAGACTTTAAACTGCAAATTGCATAGTCCCCCAATAGTCCTCACTGCAAGACTTTAAACTGCACAGTCCCTCTTTCTTCCAACATAATGTTAAACTGTGTCCCCATAATTCATTCTCAATTGAACTACACAGACTTTGATCCTTGCCTTCTAGGCTGGGTACGTAGGCAACCTTTCGAGGTTCAAGCCCAAAACCAATTTCTTCACGTCGGTTCACCTCCATCTCATGCGATATTAATACATGAAGAGCCCCAAAACCAATCTCTTCACATTGGTGTATTTTCGTCCCACATGACGTTAAACTGTCAAAAAGTCCCTTTTCGTCCTACATGATGTTAAACTATAAAATTTTTCATGTTTTTCCTATATGATATTAAACTGTGCATTGTCCTTTTACATGACACTAAACTATAAAACATCCTCGTCCTACATGACATTAAATTGTAAAAGTCCCAAATTTGTCCTACATGATGTTAAACTGTACATCATTAGGTTTGTTGTTACCTCTTGTTTCTCACACCGATTATGACTCACGTGATCTTAGAGTAAGCCTCAAACTTAACATTCTCTCTGGGCTGCTAACCACACGTAAGTCCAAACACCATCTTTGGGTTGTTCTCAAATACAACTTGATCACCAATTCATTCTCAATTGAACTACGTGGACTTTGATCCTTGCCTTCTAGGCTGGGTATGTAGGTAACCTTCTGAGGTTCAAGCCCAAAACCAATCTCTTCACATCGGTTCACCTTCATCTCATATGATGATCTGTGAAACTTCCCCCATAACTAATATTTTTTACATTGGTTCACTGTTGTCCTTGCTATATGATGTTAAACTATACAACACTTTTTTCCTGTATGACAATAAACTACAACATTCTTTGACACCCTCACCTGAGAGGTAATCATTATTTACATTGATCTCCAATCATGATATATTCCAAAGACTACGTGCATACATGGTAATGCTCGAACCTTTAATCTTGGGTACAACCATCATTGCACTAAAGTCCCCTTTCACCCTTTACATGTACAAACCATATCTGTACAGAGGGTATTTCAAGAACTATGTGTGGATTGATTCCCATCCTTATGGTATACGTAGGAATGTTCAAGTATCCCTCAAACCCAGCCCCATGTCTTTGGGCCTAACCCCAAATTCCACTTTCAGTCTCTTGGCTGAAAAGTCCCCCCGTGAGCACATGAATGTAGTATGAAAACCCTGGTCTTTATCAGGTTTATAACAAACATTCAAGGTGTATCCCTTATTATGGTCTGAGATCTATGACCCTAAACCAAGATCTCCTACAGTCTTGTACCACATGACGTTAAACTGTATTTCAAGAACTACGTATGGCTTGATTTCCATCCTTATGGGATATGTAGTGAAGTCCAGCACCTCAATTCAGGACCCAGCCACAACATGATTATGGTTAATATTGGTCTGTGTATCTCTACATGCATTGAACAATGTCCATTTTTATGTGTCATACTCCTAACCTTAAATACTTCCAGATCTCCGTAACCCTTTTCTTGACTTCTGGTCACAAAATGTTTGGTACTCGGGAATTCTTTTTCCTAACTATGCAGCATGTGCCCTTAGGCGGCCTTGCATAAACAATCTACATAACAGACCTGTCATCCAAAAGATGCTATTATTTGACTATGCAGCCAATGCCCTTAAGCGGCCCTGCATAATTCAACCCCCTAACAGATTTTTCAAATAATGGTAACTTCATTATTGGGAAGAAAACCTCTTTTTGTCCTTAGTTTTCTTAATGAAAATATGTAGGGATCTGCAAAAATATCCATCCTTAAAATATTTTTCCCATACTCTTTTTCATGATCTAAAATTATTTAAGTCTATGGTTTATATTTCCCTTCCCTATGTTTGGGTAAAACATTCGTAGGAGTGACATTCATCCAATTATTTGTCAATCTTGATTGGAAATATCCTCTCTATATTCAAGTACCTATTTCCATACAGCAAACTCTATTCCTTGGAAAATTTGAATCTCCATAAACTTTCACAGGCTTTTAGCAATAGAAAAGTAAAATTTCTGAGAGTTCTTTTTCCTGACTATGCAGCGCGTGCCCTTAGGTGGCCTTGCATAAACAAGTCTATATAACGGAACTGTCAGCCAAAAGATTCTATTATTTGACTATACAGCCAATGCCCTTAAGCGGCCCTGTATAATTCAAGCCCCCTAATGGGTTTGTTAAATAATGGTGACTTCACTCCTAGGAAATACTTCCTCTAGTGCCTTTTATCCCTTTTTCCCATGTCATTTCTCAGATTCAAAATTTCTTAAGCCACAGTTTACAATTTTTTCTCCTCCATACTTGAATGTGGTAATATGTTTTCAAATAAATTATCAAATAATTGAGTCTTTTCTTAATCCATTCGGTCAAATATATTTCAACCTTAAACATTAGCTTTTTTATGTCTGACATGCATGACTTTAAACTACCCATAGAAGACAAGGGAACTCAAAATAAAAGTCAAGTCCCAGCTCACTAAACATATATTTTGTATGATTTAGGTAATGTTGAGCAAATTAAAAGATTCAAAGTTTGTAGGGTTATTTGTATTACCCTAGAAAAAAATCAAACTATGCTTACTAGGCCCATTGGCTTAGGTAAAAATTTAAAGTAGATAGCAAGAGAATGCAGGCAAAAATAATTGAAGATGAAAGTATTTTTCATTGATGCGAGTTAGAAGGACATCCAAAGACTGGAGTCTCTTTTCTTTTTCAAGAATTACAAAAGGCTTTCAACATAACTCTTCATTTGCTTCACAGCATCCCGAGCTTCATCAGCAGCCACCTGAAATTCATTCATTCAACTGGATACAATAAGAGATGCAGTGATTCCATCTCTTCTTGGAACAATTGTAAAAGAATGATCTTGAGTGCGGTTTGAGAAAAAAAATTTCTGATCAATCAGTGACTTTGTTTCTGTCCAAGAGACTTAGAAGATGGATTCAAGGATTTGATAATGGAGCATTGGAAGTAAAGATCCATTTGGATAGATTAATCTTTTTAGATATTGTTCTAATGCCATGATGGTATTATCTCCACCACCCAGAAGCAGAAAACATATCATCCCATGGGTTTTCCATTTTCATATTTGCAAGGAAATGGAATGGAATAAAAATTTGAAAGTTCACACCATTGTTTCTACTCTTAATACACATCATAACCAAAATAGAGGGGTAGTAGTGCAGCTGCATCTCAATCATGTAAATCTTTGCCTCTGGAACGTTGACTCCTTGCAAATGTCCATAGCCATACAAAGGAAGGTAGACACTATGCGGAAAATTGGTATGATATTTCTTCAAGTACTTAGCCAAATCTGGGAGAGTGCTGTCATAGATATCATAATAATCATGACCAATGACGTTCATCATGTCATCTATTCTCTTGCTGGACAACTCATCAACCAATCCAATTCATTTGGGAACCATTGAATCTGCACAAAAATTAGATAATTAACTTTTAATCAAGTTAATTTTTCATAATATTTGTGAAAGAATTCGGAAAAAATGGCTAATGCATTAAGGCGTGCAAGTTCTAAATCGGCGCGCAAGTCCAAGTTGGTCATGCAAGTTTCACTGTGCTAGTAGTGGCGCGCAAGTTAGAAACTCACTACAGAAGCACAACATTAATAAAAGCACAAACAAACAAAGAGCCAAGAAAACTTGCATGAAAAGAAGCACTTGTGAGGAGAGAGCACGAAACATTCAGAACTCGGGTGCTTTGTACGGAAATGGTGCCACATATTTATAGGCGAATCCATACCCTTGTGCGCTAGACCCTGCGCGCCAGAGGAATACCTGTGCACCTAATACTTGCGCGCCAAATTCCTTGGTTTTCTCCTTTACCTCAGAGTCAAATCCTCATTCCTTTCGGATCCAACTCTGAGGTGGGACTTTTTTTGACGCTCCTTTCCGTTGTAGAGTCTAATGAATGAAAAGGGGAATACCTTAAGCACAAAGAGATTCATCCTTTGAAGAAACATTAAAAATTGACAAAGGCATGAACAATGATTTGTTTACACATGGTCCGTGAAAGTTTCATCATGGTCGCGCAAGTATACTTGCGCGCCACATATTGGGAGAGTAGGTGACGTGTGCGCCCTATTTGATTTTCACCCAGGGTCTTCAGTAGCCTATAAATAACCCTTTTGGGCCTCCCATTTGGAGGATGAAAAATTCCAAAAGTCAGATTTGAGCTCCCGGCGCCCTAGACTCTTCTTGAATTCTTCCGAACACTTCTAAGGTAATTTATTACCTAGAATGGAATATCTAAAGAGGGGGAATAAAGCCTAAGTGTTGAAATTCACCAACACTTGCACGCCTAGGTGTTTAACTCTTAAAGGGAAATCGTCACACCTACGTGCCACCTTATCCCTTCAACAGAACATGTGTGCCACTCATTTGGAAGTATTTAGGGATAATACTAAGGGATTTATCCAAGCCTCTCCCAATTATTACCCTATGAGTTGACCAGTGCGCAAGTACACCTGTGTCGCGCAAGTACACTTGCGCGCCCAGGACCTGCGTGCCCCAACAGGACTTGCGTGCCTACCTCTTTTTGGGTGCCTCTCCTACCTATTCAACTCATTTCCTCAAATCTACCTCTCCTATTCAAGATTTAGCCTTAAAAACCCTATTCAAAGCCATTTTTGGCATGGTTCCTTTGTTGGATTCCTTATCTAAAATGAATTCTGTGGAACATCTCTTAAAACCTAGTGATTTACATATCTTTATGTCACTAAGGTTAGAGATTTCATTCATTCAACCTCATCTCATAAGGATGAAAGATTATTTAACTTGGGGAATCCTTTTTAGGACTAATCCCCAAGTTCCCTAATCTGGGCATCCTCCTTAAGAGTAAACCCCAACCATGATTTTCCCCTAACCTGGGCCTCCTTTTTAGAAGTAAGCCACAGTCTTAATTTACTTTTGATTTGGGATTCCTTCTTAGGAATAAAACCCACTCATAAGTCCCCTCTAATTTGGTCATCCTCCTCATGATTAAGTCCTAAGTTAAGTATCCAAATATCCATAAATCACATATACCTTTATGGACCCTGTTACTGGGCATCCTCCTTAGGAGTAATCCCCAAGTCCCTTTAATTCTGGGTATCTTCCTCAAGATTAAGCCTCAAGCTCTAAATCTCCATAAAGCACAAATACCTCTATGGACCCTGTTATTGGGCATCCTCCTTAGGAGTAAGCCCCAAGTCCCTTTAATCTCCATAAAGCACATATACCTTTATGAACCTTGTTCCTAGGCTTCTTTCCTAAAATAAGTCCTAGTCTTCATCTTCATGGGAAATCATACTACATAATCCCTATATCATTCCTTGTGACTACATCTTTCATGGAACAATCGTCAGGTTTACTAACACCTCTTGTTTCTCACACCGAGCATGACTCAAGTGAGATTAGAGTGTAAAAGTAACTATGACACATCTTCATGGGACATTAATAATTTATAAGACCCATAATTATTCACCCTAACTACATGGACTTTGATATCTACCTTAAAAGTAGAGTACATAGGAAGCCCTTTTTGGTTCAAGACCATAAACTCTTAATTCTCATATGTCTTATATGACGTAAAACTATATCTTAATTCCTTAACAATGTGGGTTCTGATTCCTTCCTAAATAAGGATATGTAGGTAGCCCATCTGCGGGTACGATCCCAACTCTAAAATAATCCATGTCCTTCTGAATGACAATAAACTTCAAGTGCCCCACTGACTGGCTTTAGAACCAGTATGGTTATCATAATGACCAAGAGATTTCTATATAATGTGTTGAAAGACACCATTGAATAAGAATCTATAACAAATATAGATGATTCTCTATCAATGAGGAACCTCAAATACATATAAAATATTCTCTAAATATCATACATATTAATCATTGATTGTCATATCTAAAGGAAAACTCATTCTTTATACTTGGTAATTTAATAAGGATTCACGAACATAACTCAAATCTATAAAGAGAGTCTCGGAGTAGAAAATAATTCCCCCCAAAAAGGTGTGATGAGTCTGACCTCCCATCCTCTCGACCAATGCAAATTCTTAAGCCTAATCGGTCTATAACTAATGAGAACCTACCATTGGAAAGTAGGTCCAAATGGATATAGAATCATTGGGTGTTTCCAGTTCTATGAACAAACCAATTAGAAACCGATTGGAATGTTTGAACCTTAAGAAAACGAGGTCATTCCCATTTCCATGGGAAACAATCCCTAAAGGACCAAACCCAACCTGACCTGTTTTGGGTAGGATCAGTTTGAGTCATGTTAAGTAGGTTATATGTATCATACACAACATGAGCTGGTGGATCCAAAACCAGACCCACAACATAGAAATGAAACAACTATGGCTTCCAAAAATACAGCAAAATGCAGACAGTGGTATCCAACACTGGCATCCCATAAATAGTGGAATCCAAAATGTATTAAAATGTAACAATGTAGAAAAATAAAAAATGTAACAACACCGAAGCAATGACAATGTAGTAGAAAAAAATATAAATAAGTATTAAGGATAAAACTCTATAAATCTGGGCATAAAATATTAAACAAATCCAATAACCAAACAAATAAATAGTGGCATCCAATTCCAAACACAAAAAATATGGGGAAGAAAATATTTAAGGGTGCATAATAATGTGGATAAGGGCATCCAACCTAAGAAACAACATTCCAAAATGCACTTTTAGGTTCCCTACTTTCAAGGGGTCCATGTGATCCCAGTATCTTTGTATTAACACCATCAGGAGAAATCCTGTTATTTCCCTTCCACTACATGTAATTAGTGCAGTTAAACATGTTAATCCCCCACTTCCTACTGAAAATTGTAAATGAATTAAAAGTAAACAATGATACCTTATGAGTGGTATAAAATTCATGAAATTATACTAAATTTCTAGAATACACACACCCATCTATTTTAATTGAATCATAAATTCTAACCTAGATAAGTTTTTATAATGATAATTGAAGAATAATAAATGGTAAGCATTGTATTTAATTATTTTATTGATTTTTTGGAAAAAAAAATATTGATTCTCTTGGGGAATATGTGGTTACTCTAATGAATGATCTTGAAACTAAATTAAAAGGGGTTCTAAAAGGTAACTACAGTTTCGTATTTTTTTAAATAAAAAATGTTGAGAGATTTGAAATAGGTATAAGGAGATTTAAAAAATGTTTTGATGATCAAATACCCAATGATATAAAAATTAAAACCATGTAACAACATCCTCCCCCATTTTATTTTTCTCTCCTAAGAAAATACATGAGTTAAAAACAAAATTACTTGAATCCAGAAAGTGTCAATTTACATAATCAGAAAGAAATATTAGTTTTGGTTCAAATAATATGATTCAAATGAAAATGATTATTTAATAAAATGAGAACATTTTTCCACTCTCACAAAAGAAATATTTATGGTGAAAATATAGTTTTCAATTTCAGAAGATGACCAAATCTATAATTTTTAAAACGAATTGAAAAAAGAAATCCATATTCAATTGAAAAGTTTAAAATAAAATCTAGATTAAATTTAAAAGTTTAAAATGAAATCATGATTTAGATTAAAATAGAATGAACTAGTTTGAAGATCTCAATTCTTTAAAGGAAATCTAGATTCAATTTAAAAGTTTTAAAATGAAAGGATAAGCCTCACTAAGGAAGTTTTTTCAAGAGATTGATATTGAAAAGTGTTACTTGAAAGTGTCTATGAAAAAGAGAATAAAAATTAAATAACCAATCACTAACATGTATAATCAATTTTGAATTCCCAGAAAAAAATTCCCAGGGTTTGAAATCCAAGAAAATTTATTTCAAATCAAAATAGATACCCTACCCCCATACTAAATTTAAACATTATACCCAATTTTTATCCCAAGGTGGTGGATACATTTTAATAAGAAATTTTCAAAAAGATTTTCATTTTTGTAATTAACAGGTGCATGCATCAGGATCATAATCAATTTAAAATATCCTAAAAGTTCTTATCAAACGACTTAGAATAAAAATTCATAGTGAACTTTAAAAAAATTAAATTAAAGTTCAAATAAATATTCAATTATTGATTCAATTTGGCATGTAAATTGCCTAATTAAGTACATGACCAAGCAACATCAATGACAAAAAATATCATGAACCAGTGAAAAAAACTTTTAATTTTTGAGCTACTGTGAACCATTAAAAATCTACCACAAGAAATGTATGTTCCAAATAATTTTTAAAACAATAATAAATTTATACCTTAATAAATATTTCTCCATCATACTTACTTATTCTATTTTATACATTTAAACTTTGATCATGAATTGTGGATGATGGAATATCTTTAAATCACAACATAAGAAATAACAATTCATTGTTTTTATTTTTCAAATAGAGGTTTATAATTGATAAATTTTAAATGATAAAAAACCATATTATTTTTAATAGTACCTGATTTAATAAATTTAAATTCTTCTAGTTTCTTTTGAATTTTAATTGGTTTATACTTTCTATAAAAAAATTGGGAGAAAATTAATGCCTCCACGATATTGAGAATTAAACAACTATGAATGGGTTCAAGGAATCATCATTCTATACTAAATGTGGACTCCAAAGATACTTTAGTTAATATAATTTCTAGAATATCTCTGGAAATGCATGATAGAATATGATACATTCTTTCCTTTCATTTCCACCATCTAAAAATATAAAATCCATTGACATCATCCTCACAATCATTAATATCTAGATATATTTTTGATTCATTATTTTTTGTGTAGATTGTATTTTTATTTTCTTTGATCTATATGCATCTTTCAATTTCCCATCATCCTAACTACCGCTACTTGAATCATGAATATGTCAATATTGATGATAACTTGACTCACATTGATTAACAGGGATGAGATATTTACATTTATAAAACTCAAAGAGATTATTCATATCCTCTATTGATTTACTGATCAAATCATTATTTTCTTAATCATCAAAAATCATTTAAAAACTATCCCAAACATATTATAATTTATATCAAGGATCAAGAACAATTGGAACAAGTAAGATATAATTAAAATTGAAACCAATACCCCAATACTTTTCCAATTTCACCTTCATTGCAATATCCATTTCACTCATAGTAATATCATTAATATTCATCCATTTCTTGGTTTTTATAAATATTTCATAGAGTATCAAAGAAAGTGGGACATGTCACATGAAAAAAACTGGAAAATTCAACAGCGCTATCATAAAATATTTTTAAAAACTTGAAAAATACATGATCACACTTCCAATAATATGTTGTAGGAGCCCCACCTTCACTGATAACAACACTCCTAAAACTTGAATCTTCCTCAAGTTGAATAAAATATTTCTCATACTTCTCTACACCATCCAAAATAAAGTTACAATAATTCCACAAAGTAGGTACATTATGAATTAAGGCATGTTTTCTTTTAATTTTTTATCCTTGGAAATGCTCTTGAAATGAGCCAATCTATAATGTTAACTTCTCACAAACTTGTAGGAAACTATGATTCTAGAAATTGATTTTGATATTTATTTTTTCCCTCATAAATAATTAGGTTTAAAATATGTGTACAATATCTCATATTCATATACCCTCCTTTAATAATAGACCCATTATAATAATTAAAACTCCTAAACAAAAAAAATGATTGTTGTATTATTAAAACTAAAATTGTCCATAGTAACAATATTAATATTTTAAATCTCCCATTGTTTCACTATCTATTATAATACTTAGCCAATTGTTTCACATTTATGACCCATAATAAGACAATACCTGATTATTTTTTTTATTTAAGATCCAATTATCAATAAAAAAATGTGCGGTCAAACACATATAATTCAGATTCTAAATTTAATTCCATGTGTCAGTGGTAATACATACCATATTTGAGAACATATAAAACATAGTATTTAATTTTTCTTTCTCAATAAAATATAACTACAATAAATCTATAGAAACTTTTTTCCATATGGAACTTGAAATTGATGTTGAATAACTTAAATAAATTATCTAAATCCATGATTCTCAACATATTTAAATGATAAATCATCAATGATTATCATTTTAACAATAGCTATTCTGTACTCTTTTGGTTAAAATGATCTATTGAAATTTTAATCATCTGACCATCCTCATCTTTACACATATTTCTAATAACAATAGTGGTTTAACTTTTCTAAATATTATTTTTAGGATTTTTTTTTGCACCTTGTCAAATTCCTATTCAAATTATTTTTTCCATGCTAGTTAGATGTTAAAGCATAATATTTACCATAATAATTACAAACATAGCTTCAATTTTTCTTATGAAAATGATCCCAAAATTAAGAAACTCTAGAATTATCAAGAGATTTATGAATTGTTATCTTTTTAGGGGACCATTTTCCCTTAGTTTCTTAAAATGTTTTACTACTAATACCCCCTATTATTTTTATAATTTAAGGGGTAGTTAGAGTAGACCCCGTCTAAATTTGAGTTCATATGGAAACCTTCCATGAATTGCTAGCTAGATAGGTTAGTTTTCTATAAAATACTCCCATTCATGACCCTCTGGAAAGTCTCTAGCTATGGAACACCCATAGAAGAATAAGAAATAGGTTTTTTGAGTGATATGGGGTTATCAACACCACAATAGTAATGAGGGGTAAATATAAGAATAAATAACATGATAAAAAATATATATGTACCAAAGCGCACACATGAAACCAAAGGGAGGAGGTGAATCAAGAGATTTGGGTTTCTTCTGATCGCTTATAAGGGAATTTGGGGAGGAGGTGAGTGAGGAGGGAAGCTTTGGTTGGGTGGGTGAATTAACAATGGTGTGAAAGGAGGTGGGGGAGGATGAAGGAGGAGAATCAATGAGTTATATTTTATTGAAAATGAAGGACAATAGATAAGGAAGGTTAGTGTTTTCTCATGAAGGATGGTCAGGGAAGGAGGAGGAAGAAGAAGAATAGAATGTGGGTAGGAGAGGGGGTGAATTAGGGAGGGAGTAGGGTTTCTTCGGTCATGAGGGATGGTCAGGGTCAGGGGAGGAGGAGGATGAGGAAATCTTGAGGGAATAGAGAGGAGACAACTAGATGGGTGTATTGAAACTAAGGAATTTGTTTCATACACCCATCAGGTCATCGATTTGGGTTTGGTCTATATTTATCCAACCGAATACCCAACATGACCCATGCATGGGTCAACCCAACATAACCCAACCTGAGTATTTTTTGCGCGTAACACGACCCAACCCAACCTAACCGAGTCAAGTTAGGTCAAACCCATCATGTCACGTTAGGTCTGGAAACCCCTAAAAATGAATTATTAATCATTTTTATAAATTAAAAAGACATTTGGAGAATGTTTGCTTAGTTTTTAGTGATTGATACCTGTTTGGAACTGAAATATCAATTTTAAACTAATAATAATAACTTTAATTTATATCGGGCTCACTGTGTATTGGATTGAGGTGAGGCTGATTCTTAAATATTATAAATGATTTATGGATCATTTTCCTAAAGTATTAAAACAATATGAAAGTGTTTTCTTAGTTTTGAGTATGTTACTTGTTTTTTTTACTAAAATTTCCATTTAAAAAAGACACACTTTGATTCATACTGGTAACATCATGAATTGGATTGAAGTGAATCTAATTCATATATGTTACAAATGAATTATGGATAATTTTCCTAATGTATCAAAAAAATATAAATATGTATACGTTTTTTTGAGTATGTCACTTTTTTTTTTACTAAAATGTCATTTTAAACTCAAAACACACACTTTGAGTCATACCGGTCACGTCGTGTATCACTTTTATGTGAGAATGATTCCTACACACCATAAATGACTTATGACTGGTTTTCTTAAACAATCAAGACAATCGTAGTGTGTTTTCTTAATTTTCAGTGATTGAAACACATTTTGAACTAAAATTTCAATTTTAAGCTGATAACAGAAACATTGAACCATACTAGGCACACGGTGTATCATATTATAGTGTGGTTGATTCCTACACATCAGAAATAACTTATGGATCATTTTTCTAAAGTATAAAAAATTTTGAATTTGTTTTATTAGTTTTGAGTTTGTCACTTATGTTGTTTACTAAAATGTCATTTTAAACAAAAAATACACACTCTGAGTCATATCAGTCACATCGGGTGTCAGTTTGATGTGAGGATAATTCCAACACATCACAAATGACTCATTAATAATTTTTATAAATTATAAACACAATTGGAGTGTGTTTTCTTAGTTTTCAATGAGTGACACTCATTTTGAACTAAAATTTCAATTTTAACTTGATAACATACACTTTGATTCATATAGGTAACATAATGTGCTGGTTTGATATGATACTAATTCTTACATGTAACAAATAAATTTTAAATCATTATCCTAAATTATCAACATAATTGGAGCATTTTTTCTTATATTCTAGTGATTAACACATGTTTTGAACTAAAATGTCAATTTTAAACTGATAACGGATACTTTTAGTCATACTAGGCACACCATGTGTCATATTTAGGTGAAGATAATTCCTAAACATCACAAATTGATTATAGATCATTTTACTAAAGTATCAAAATAATCTAAATGTTTTTTTTAGTTTTGAGTATGTAACTTTTATTTTAAAAAATGTCGATTAAAAAAAGGCACACTTTGAGTCATATTGGTCACACCAGGCGTCGGATTGAGGTTAGGATGATTCCTACACACCAAAAATGAGTTATGGGTCATTATACTAATGTATCAAGACAATTTGAATTAATTTGAACATTTTTTAGTATGTCACTAATGTTTTTTACTAAAATGTCATTTTAAATTAAAAACATGCACTTTGAGTCATACCAGTCACATTGTGTGTTGGTTTGATGTGATACTATTTCATACATATAAAACATTACTTATGAATTTTTTCCCTAAATTATCAAGACAATATCAGTTTTTTTCTTGGTTTTCAGTGAATAACACATGTTTTGAACTAAAATGTAAATTTTAAACTGATAACTGACACTTTAAGTGATATCAGGTACACCGTGTATCAGATTGAGGTGAGGATAATTCCTAGACATCACAAGTGACTTATGAATTGTTTTCCAAAATTATTAAAACAATCCAAATGTGTTTTCTTTGTTTTGATTATGTCACTTTTCTTTTTTACTAAAATGTAAATTTTAAATAAAATTACACACTTTGAGTCATATTGGTCACATCGTGCATCAGATTGAGGTGTGGCTGATTCCAACAAATCAAAAATGATTTATGGATCATTTTACTCAATTATTAAAACAATAAAAATGTGTTCTCTTATTTTTGAGTATGTCACTTATCTTTTTACTAAAATGACAATTTAAATTGTAAACATACACTTGGATTCATACTGATCACATCGTATGTCAATTTGATGTGATACTAATTCCTATATTTAAAAAATGACTTATGAATATTTTTCCTAAATTACCATAGAAATACAAGAATGTTTCCATGGTTTTCAATGAGTGGCACATGTTTTGAACTAGAATGTCAATTTTAAACTGATAATGATCACTTTGAGTCATATTGAGCACACCATGTATTGGATTAAGGTGTGGTTGATTTCTACACATCAAAAATGACTAATGGATTGTTTTCCAAAATTATCAAAAAAAAATATGAATGTGTTTTCTTAGTTTTGAGTATGTCACTTGTAATTTTTATTAAAATTAATGTTAATTTTAAATAAAAAGACACACTTAGAGTCATTATGGTCACACCGTGTGTCATATTGAGGTGTGGATGATTCTTATCTGTTAAAAATGACTTATGGATCATTTTTTAAAAGTATCAAAACAATATGAGTGTGTTTGATTAGTTTTTAGTATGTGATGTGTGTTTTGAACTAAAATATAAATTATAAACTAAAAACATATAGTTTGATTTATGCCAAGAACACTATGTATTAGATTGAGGTGTGGATGATTGAGTATGTGGTGTGTGTTTTTTTAAACTATCTAAAAAATATAGAAAAGGGAGAACATGTTCTATTTGGATGGAAGAGGAAACCCCATGATACCTAAAACACTTCATGTTTTAGGCAGTATGGGGTTTCCTCTTCCATATAAAAGGAATATGTTCTCTCTTTTCTACCTTATTGAAGATAGTTGAAACCAAAATATAAATTCCTAAAAGGACATTGAAAAAAAATAAATAAGTATTAAATAAAATTTATAAAGAAATTAACTTAAAAATATTAGATAAAATACTGAAAACAATAACTAAATAAGTAGTATGAATTCAGTTTTCATGATATCTATATACATTCGTGACCCATTTCCTTATTTCCATTGTCTCAATTACATAATCAAATACCAATAACTTATGAGCTTGATTATCTTTGAACAAACCACCCCAGCGTGAGAAAAATAATCTTCTTGCATAATAAAACAATATTTACGTTTGTAATACAATAAAGAAATAAATTAAACATAAATATGCAACAACGCACTAATAAAATTTCAATTTTAAACTCAAACCTTGTAATTTGAGTCATATTAGGTACATCGTGTATCAGATTTAGGTATGGCTAATTCTTACACATAAAAAATGACTTATGAATCATTAAACTAAAGTATCAAACCAATATGAATGAGTTAGCTCAATTTTGAGTATGTCACTTGTCTTTTTTACTAAAATTTCATTTTAAAATGAAAATGATCACTTTGGATCATACCAGTAACATTGTGTTTTGGTTTGAAATGATACAGATTCCTAAATGTCAAAATGACATATGAATCACTTTCCTAAATTATTAATACAATACCAGCTTGTTTTCTCATTTTTCAGTCAGTAAAACACATTTCAAACTAAAATTCCAATTTTAAACTGATATTGGATGCTTTAAGTCATATCGAGCACACCATGTATCATATTGGGGTGGGGTTGATTACTACATGTTAAAAATGACTATTTTATCATTTTAATAAAGTATAAAGACAGTTGAATGTGTTTTCTTAGCTTTAAGTATGTCACTTTTCCTTTTTACTAAAATTAATTTCAATTATAAATAAAAAAGACACACTTTGAGTCATACCAATCACACCTTGTGTCAGATTGTGATGATGCATAAGATTCATTGTGTGTAATATAAGAGTAACTTAGAATATTTATTATATATAAGTGGCTAGGTGTATATTGTTATAGGAAATTAGATGTTGAAGTGATAAATTTAGGGAATTCCATGAATATCAAAAGTCAGTATCACTTGTTGACTGCTTGGGATGCACTATAAGTGGGTGAGACAACTTGTACATGTGTGATCATGAAATTATCATGAAATTAATTGTTATTAGTTATAAAATTGGTTCAATTAACCAAATATATTATAATACTTGTAACTTTTCAAGTAATTAAAATGAAATAGTATTCTACCTAGATTGGTGAATGCATTGGAGAATAAAAATAAAATTGTATCATCATGGGTGCATCATCCTTGTTGAGTGTATGATCAAAGTACATGAGTGAATTATCCTTATTTAGGAATTAATTTATTTATTATATCTATGAAAATTAACAAAATAAGTATCAAATATAAATGATAAGGAAATTAACTTAAAAAGTAGATTAAATGATGAGAAAATCAACTAAATAAGTAATAAGAAGTCATATATTCATGATATATGTGTACATTATGACACCAGGTATGCTACCCATTCATTTATAAACAAATATATTTCCTATTGTGAATACAAGGACTTTTTATAGTCTTGGAAGTAAAGGAAAAATATAAATACACAAATTATTAATAAATATTTTAAATTAAATTATAATTATCTTCTAAAATACCTCTTTGGGAATGTTAGTTTGTTGACGGTATATGATATCTTTCACAAATATTCAAAAATAATAACCACAATATTTTTTGTAGGTTTGTTTTGGAAACTGTAAAAACATTTAAAAAATAAGTAATTTGTTTTGATTTATGTTTTGATAGTGAAATATTATTATATATACACTAATACTTATCCACTTATAGAAATCAATAGGCTCCTTGTGCTCATGGACTGTCTCATTCCATGATTTTGATGATATTTAAACACCTCCCTATCATAATATAATTATCATTAAAACATAATATAAAATATATAACTTGATTTTTAGTTCTAAAATGTTGCATGTAGTGTATTACAAATCGATAAATGTCATCATGTGTGGTCAGTTTGTTGGGTATCCATGTAGTGAATCCAGAAAATAAATATTTAGAGCATCTAAATTGATAGAAATGAGTATCCAATGCTGCCTAAAAAAGGAATAATTAATTAAAGGAATAAAGATATATACTATATTATTAAATTATATAGTTTTACCCCTGTATCATTGGTAATAATAAGAGTATTTCATTCGTAAGTTTGATTTCAAAAACTGCGGATAATTTTTACACTATTACATCAATTTGATTTTATTCCTATGAGATTTATTTTGTAGAATTGATGTGAGTACTAATGATTCCATATTTATGTTCATAGGGTTTTCCCTTCAAATAGTGTTGATATATACGCCTGAAAAAAATATGAATTGTATTTAATCATAATTAACACAGTAGATCAGCTATTGGAAAAAAAATCATGAAAACACACCTAATGTATATATTTAAAACTGAGACTCCTATAAATTCATACTTAAGGATTTCATTTACATTCTCAAGAGTAATATAGTGTACCATGGCCTCTCCATACATTTTTTCATTAGAATTAACTATGAAATTACTAAAACATTGTAACCTTGTATCTGTATGAACCTTTAATCTTAGTAAATGTAGAAGTTAAATGGGTAGGTTAAAGTTACTTTATGAAGATATTTTCGATTGGTTGGTTGATCCTTTATATTTTGTTGATTCAACCTTCCATTTCACCCCTTCCCTTTTTTAGTCTATAATAACATTAATCATTTTATACCTGTTTTCATTAATTGTTAAAGTTTTTTCATGAAAAATAAATTGGAAATGAATACCTCCATATAGACATGTGTTTTTACAAGATCTAACGACCATTCTATGAAAGTTATAATATATTTTTCGATCATATGAATATATGCATCATCAAGTGGAACAAGTATATCGACACTCAGCTTATGAGCTACATTAATCCACATTCTCACATGACCCATTTAAATTTTTCTATTGTGTAGAATAACTTCTTGGATATTCAATACGGTATCCCTCGTAACAAGGATATGGGTGGGTGTTGATAGATATAACTCACAATAATTTTCACCCTTTAGAATATCAGTATCAAAAAGGTATTAGGCTCTTCTTGATTCACATTTCATAGAAACAATTATGAGAATATTAATTACCTCATATAAAATATCACTTTGAGGGGAATGGATCACCTCAAAGCTGGTGGGAGTGGGGGATATTCATGTAGTGGTTGTTCTTGTTTTTATTTCTTCTCTTTGATTACTTCCCATAACATTTTATAGAAACTCTGAATTACAATTAAATTTGTATTCAATAGTAGATAATAATTCCTGAAACTCTTCCATTTTCTTATCTTTATCCCCCTATTCATATTTTTTCTCAAAATATGTTTGGGGTGTCACCCTAAAATCCACACCTCTAATGTGGCCATACTGTTCTGGTCACTTAAAGGCAACTGATATTAGTTTTTCATCAGGTATATCTAATAATGATTCTTATTTCTAATTTGGATAAAATATATAGTAAAATAAGTAATCATTATTATTTAGTACTTATTTAAAGAAAAATTATTATTATTCAATACTTACAAATGCTTCCCAAACTTTTTATGTGTTTTCATCTATTAATATACCTTCTTTATTTACATGTTCCTCCTTTCATAACACATAACATGGGATGGAATTGGATTTGTATTTTGATTCATCAATCTATATATAAACATAGGAACATGATTATATTGATGTTTCATGTCACATAAAAGTATTATAGTATATTTAAAATACATACCATTTTTTTTCAAGTGAAGAATATCCCATTCTTGATTTATGGTAGGGGTACATTGTTTTTTCTTCCCATTGCCTATTTTCATCACTCAGAGGTTATTTCATAAATTAAAAATTCTTAATCAAAGTGATTAATACATGTATTTTCAAACAATTTATTACCAGTCACAATGTACCTAAAAATACGTCTCCTAATGACAACCAATAAAGTAATCCCATTATTCTTGGCTTATCAATTGTATATACATCTATGGTGGGTGTGGTTTCATTTTCCCTTCAGTGTATTTAAGATGAAACTTAATAATAATTTTGATAAATACTCTATGATTCTTTCCAACAATCATTAATAAAAATTTCATTTGGGATTCATCTATTATAAATGTACTCTGTAAGGGATAATGAAGAGTAATTCTGCATTTCATTATTTGGTTTTTTAGTAAAATAAATAAATTATAACATAATGTTTCCCTAATATCTTCCCAAATCAGTGTCTTAATCCTGGGCACAATATTGTTCCATGAATCTATCTCAATCTTCATACTATGCTTAGTGATGACCCCAATGTAACTACTAAATATGGAATTATTGGGGTAAATAACCTAGCTTTGTTCATTCTATCCTACCTTGAATTTAATGCCTTTGATTCTCACCTTAATAATTTTTTCTAACACCATCAAGCTACGATGCTCCTGTTTTTTCTAGGACATCAGTTGTTCACCATATACCATTTCCTCATGTTCAACATTGTTAATATGGTGTTCCTCTGTATTGGTAGCATTGACATGTGAAGAAGGTTGTTGTTCCTATGAATTGGGAGCATCGTCAGGTTGAGAAACCTATTTATCCTTAGGATTGGGAGCATTAGAATGTGCAGAAGTCATTATCTATAAAAGTTGTTGCACATTTAATTTAGATTATGTAAATTCATCAGTGAACAAAAATTAACATGAGGTAAAAAAATGTATATTACAAAAAATATATAACCTAATTATTAAAATCTATTTTTTTTAAGGATGGAGCTATTTTACCCCTCTATCGAGTATCAAAATACCTTCATTCTGGTCTCCTCTGACATAAAATACCTTTTCTACATTGGAAATACTAAAAAATGATTATGATGTCCCAATGAAAGGGTCATAATTAGTTGAATTTTCATATGATCCTTTAGTGGTTTTGGTCGATATGAGAACAATTGACCACTTTCATTTTTTTGGATCTAGAACATACAATATTTGTACTACCAATGATGCCATTATAAATGGTTTATCTTTGTACCCTTCTTTACTAAAATCCACTTTCATGAATCCAAATTCATCTATTTTAACAACTATCCTATTATCAATCCACTTGCACTGAAAAATAGACACTTTGAATATTGTATAATCTAACTCCCATATTTTTTTGATAATTCCAAAGTATGATATATTCACATAAATTGTATTTATATCCTTGGTACTATATACATACATCACTTTAGCCACAAGTTTAACACTACTATTTTTCATTTTACTGCATTCATCATGTTTATTTGTATAGAATGTATAACCATTAATTACATAACCATTATAAGATAATACATGCACACATGGTCCTCTAGCTAGCCATTGAAATTGTTCTAAAATTGAATTTGGATTTTTTATCTAACACCTTAAAAATATGGTCTTAAAACCATCCTATAAACTATTTATTATGTTTATTTGATATCTTGAATTCACCCCTTGATGGATTAAAATTCCTAATAATTTATTTTTGCGTTTAAACAGATGGGTAAACCTCTAAAATTTTATGAAAAAAGTAAATGTGGTCCTACTCCCAATCTATAATAGTGATCATGAAAAAATCTATTCTAGAAATTATTTCAGCTATAAGATTTCTGGTGTGATGAGATTTTGGTAAACCAATTCTTTCTACATCGGCCAAGTAGTCATTATAGAATTCAATGTCTCCCTCAAAAATATATTTCTCTGTGATACAACCTTCTAGGTGACTTTTATTTTCGGAATACCCATTTAAAAATCTTCATTTATTATTGTACATCCATCTATAATTTAAAGGACCACATGGTTGAATCTCTCTTACCAATTGAACCGTCAAGTGAACCATTATATCAAATAATATCAGCAGGAAGAACATTTCCAATTCACATAATATGACATGAATTTCCTTTTCCATTTTTTTCTAATTTAAGAAGGTCATTAAATTTTTTGCATGTATCTTTTAAAAAGAAATGGAGATTTGTTAATGTGTAATGGAATTTCTAGGGGAAAATACAAAATAAATCTATAAGCATTAGATCTTACATCAAAACATGATAGTCATGTGATTTTAGACCCTTTAACTTTAAGAAAAAATTATTGAAACAGTATTCTTGATATTTTATGAATACCCCTCTGGAACATTTACATAATTAAAGAAGTTCAAAAACTAATATCTCTCCTTCCTGTAAATAGTGTAATCATCTGGAGGAAGAAAAGTCTATTTTTCACCCTTCACTGGCGCCAGCTCTTCCCATATTCTCATGTCAATCGTGTACAACATAGCCTTAATTCCATCCTTTTTTTTTGTCAGATTAATTTAGTAATGTTCCAATGACACTATCACATAAATTTTTTCAACATGTATAACATTAGTAAATTTACTAACATAAAAACAATTGAAATATGGAAATTCAAAAAAAAACTGAAATCTTTTTCTAACCAATTTTCATAAATTTTTTCAAAAAAAAGGTTTACCAAAAGAAGTGTCCATATCTTTTACTTTCTCAAATTGTTGATCAATTGTTATTGGGGATAGTTTTTTACATTATTTTAAACTCCCATCAAATTATTTTTTCCAAGATCATTACTTATGTCACTGGGGTAGAAATATGCAATGTCTTAGAAACATAGTGTTCGATGATTGTTTTAACCTAATTTCCTATGTAACTTGTTCACAAATGGGACACCCTTGAGTTCCTTTAATGATATATCCAAAAAAATATATAATAAAGAATCTCATTTATCATCCTATACAGCATGTATCTCAATGTGAAATCTTTATTTCTATAAGCATCATACAATGTAATACCTAAATCCCACAAGAATTTCAAATCTTAGATTGATGGATCCAAATAAACATCAATATCATTACTTTGTTATTTTCATCCTGATATAAGAAAAGATAACATAATGTATTTTTTTATACATAACCATTGTTCCAAGTTATAATTTACCAAAAAAATCAGCCATGTACATTAAGTGATTCCTTGAAAACCAAAAGGATTCACTCCATTTGTAGATAGCACAAGACAAAAGTTTCTCATATTTTTTTTTCAAATTTAGGATACTCATGATCAATTATATTCCATTAAGGAGAGTCTATTAGGTGAGTAAGTTTACCATTTTTATTTCTTGTATCTGTGTGCCATGTCAATTTCCTTATAGTCTCCTCACTTCCATATAGTCACCTAAACCTTAGAATGGTTATAAATTACCATATAACTTTCATAGAACCCAATTCATCTTTCTTGTATTGAGAAGAAACACACTTTGGGAATTATTTAAGTGATTTTTTATCCTTGAGAAACAATACACAATCATTTCTATATCCATGTATTATTTCAAAGATCATACCCATTGAATGTAGAATTCTTTTAACATCATATGTTTGCCAAGTAATCTCATTGTATTCTGAGAGAATATCATTCAAGAAAGAATTTAGTTTAGTAAAACTGGTGTCACTCCATTTGTTGCCAACTTTTAAATTATACAGCATCAGTATGGATGATAATGGTTTATATTTAGTATGACCAACATACAATGTCACCTTTTTACAACACTTTAACTTCTCAAACAATTTTTGGATAATCATGAATTTTATATTCAAATATAATTTTTATTTCCTCAATACAATATTCATCATCATTTACACTTATAATCACATCCCCGAGATAGTCATCTTCATTGTCCACGCTTGTAATCATATCAGATGATCCAAAAAACATAGTGTTATGCCAGTCACTGGCTATATTAACATGCTCCCCATGTTTATTCTAACGTTTATAAATTTTATCTATTGTGTGAAAGATCAAATGTTATTCCAACTCCTCTAGAATAATTAGTCTTGAATAAAAACAACATAAACATGGAAAAACACTTTTAAGAAGGGTCATATTCATAATCTTTTATAAACTTGATAAAGTCTTTCACCCCATATTCATAATATTTTTTCATATGATTAGAATCCATCCATTTTTTATTCATATCCATCCTATTTGATTCATTAATATTAATATATAACAAAAAATACACAAAATGGGGCCTTTAAAATAAGGGGAACCCAAAATTTGAATGTTTCAAATAATTTCAGCATGATTTGAATCAAATGGGTAATTGAATTTAAGAAAAAAATTACTCCACTAGTGGTAGGTTTTATCCTCTGAATTCATTAACAATGATCTCTGGTGCCTAGTGTTGGTTGACTACTGCTCAGATTAGTTCAACAAACATAGGTTCATGTCCAAAAGAGATGGGGGATGAGTCTTAGGCAACAAAATTCAATAATAACTATTCAGTATATGATGTTAATGAGGATGAATTTTTACTCATGAAATATAAATTTTCCCACACTGTGGAGTGTGGGAAGCACCAAACAATATTTCTTAGTTTTCTATCTATAGTTGAAAAAAAGTAGCAGCATTAGTCTGATCCCTACAAGGGGATCCTTGATTGGTGTGATTGTGAGAAGGATCTGATGCATTGTAATGTCCCCAAATCTGTAACTCTCTCATGTGTCCAAATCAAGTTGGTTACGGGACCTCAAGTGCACCTCCGCATACACCAAAGGATATCAACTAGCTGTGGGGGTGTGATGACTATAGTGGGAAGACTATACCACCCGTTTCATAGAATAGTGAAATAATAATAAATATCAGAGTAAGATAAAACATTGTGAAAACAACATTTAATATAACTAGAAAGAAAAAGGAGGGACCAAATAATTCAATAATAATACACAGTGTAATAATAGACTGAGATGTATCTAAATGTCAAAATGGAAACAATACAATAAAATAATTAGTTGGCATGATAAAACTCAAATGACCATGGTCCCAAATCTCATATTAGACCCATCTCCAAACTCCATCCCATCCAAAAAAATAAACAAAAGATTTAGCAACATGATCCCTTTCCCTTGTCCAAACTTACATCCATGTAACCTACTCGGGTACCAAACACCAGCCCGAATAGAGTGTGAGTAAAACTCAATAGGTAGATACCACAATGTTTAAATAATACCATTCTAATAATAAGTGCATGAAATAAAGTGATGAACATGTATATTAATATATAAATTAATACAATATATAAATCAACCTATTTCAGCACTATGATGGAATATCTCTGATCATATAGCACAACCAGGCCATCCAACAACCATATATCCATAGAAAAAAATCACTCATAACTATAAAAATGGCATAATCACACAAATCTGGGCCAATCCAGCTATATAAGAATTTCAGCATGGGACAGGGAAAATCCCACTCAATATAAGAATTATAGCATAGAACTGGGCAGAACCCACTCAATATAAGAATTACTGTATGGGAATGGGAAGAGCCCACTCAATATAAGAATTACATCATGGGACTAGGAAGATCATGTTCAATATAAGTATTAAAACATCAGATTGGGCATAGCCCACTCAATATAAGCATTAAAGAATGAGACTTAGTAGATCCCGCTCAATATAATAATTACAACATGGTACTAGTTTGATCCCAATCAATATAATCATTAAATCATTTTAACACAAAAAATTTATAACACCATGGATATCACAATTTCACATCACAATCTTCAATGGTTAATTATGAAAATCACCATTTTTCTCTCCAATTACATTTTATTTTATGTCTCTAATAATAAATAGTCATATCAATAAGAAATAATCCATTACCCATGGATTCTATATTAACCAATCACCTAAGGTCTCATGTCATGATAAAAATACATAAAACATTATCCAATTCATATTAATCAAGTGTTATCTCACCCAATGGTATCCATAATCCAAGTCACATAAATAATTGAATCCAAAGGAATCCAAACCATATTCTAATTCAATATTTAATTAATTTAAAGTGTGTGTTATGTTGGAATAATCGCAATATTGCATATAATTTGAAATTAAACTGACCATAGGGTTAGGTTCAGACTCCCTACTTTTAATCGGTGATTAAAAACACTTTAAATTGGAATTGACAACAATAAAGTAGGTTTATATGTTCACAAGAGGGAACCCATATAACATTGAAAAAATATTAATATGATTCCAATAGTAGAGATCAAAAGAAAACACCACTTTGATTGAAGAAAACTACTGTTGAAAACGCCACTTTTATCGAGGGCTTGAGAGGAGGGGATTCAATGAAGGAATGAAAAATAAATCATTTGTATTTCTCACTTAAAACCACTGATCATGATAAATACACAGCGTGTAATCAATTTACACATTGTATATTTCTTTTTAATGGGATATGTTGAAAACCCCATCTCCTCAGATAAAACTTTAACCCAGATCAAATTTTACACAACATGAATTTTTTACATGGAATGTAATCTATTCACACCCCACACTGGTTCACGACATGTGTCTAGAAATAGTTACACACTGTGTAATATTTACACGATGTGTAAATGTTCTACAAATAGTTTGTCCGCTTAGTTTCTACATAAGTACTCAAACCATGTAAAAAACCTTCCAAACCAGATAAAACTCTTATAAACCCATTTTACACATTTATACCTAGACTCAATTAATTAAAATAAATATACATCCCTAAACTTTAGGTAATTTTCCCCAAAATAGTCTCTTCATCTCTGAACAAGACTCTTCCACCAAGTCTTAAATACAAATAAAAACCAAAAATAGACATTTAATGCAGAAACTCGAAGAGGTGTATGCCTGGAAAAAGTTAGGATCTTACAAACTCCCCAGTATATAATAGGTCATACCAGAGCTACTTCATGCATCACTTTGGGATATCATAGAAAAAGTCTATCCACTATGCTCTCGTATCAAACTCTCCTTCCCATTTATCCTCTTCAACACACCCATGTTTTTACTGCACTCAAACCATGGGTATAGTCCTACCCCAGAGATACTTCTAACTATGGTCAAAAATCTGTATCACATGATCCTCAAAGGACGTAACAACACAAAGTTTGATGTCATCAATGTCCATCACATGAGAAGCATCAGGATAATATCTCTAAAGTTGTGACATGTGAAACATGCTGTTCATGTCACTATATCATTGTGGAAGGTCTAATTGGCACACCATAGGACGGACCCTATCCACTATATCAAACATCCCAAAAAACCTGGGTGCTAGCTTTCCCTATTTCCTGGTATGGAATTTCCCCAACCTAGGAAACACCTTAAAGACCTGATAACCAACCTCAAACTCTATAGGTCATATTTGATGGTCATAATATGATTTATACCTACTATACGTAGTCACCAACCACTTCCTCATCAACTGAACCAACTAAGATGTCTCATGTTTGAGACTAGGTCCAACAAGTTCTAACTCACTTTCCTTCAACCAACAAAGAGGTGAACAGAACGAAATGAAATAAAAATCCTTGAAAGGTTTCATCTATATCTATGTATAGAAGTTTTTATTAAATAAAAACTCAGTGAGTTACATTTGATTCTCCCATGAACCACCTAAATCCAAAACACAATCTCATAACATATCCTCTATATCTCAAACAGGACGCTCAGATTGGATGTCAGTTTGAGGATGATAGGTTTTTCTCAAAATTATTGGTTATCACATATCCTTCTAAAGACCTTTCCATAACCGCAACTTGAAATGAATATATTGGTATAAAATGAGATTCCTCATAACACTGTGCAACTGACCTATCTCACGCACTTATAAACTACCCATATCATCAATATTGAAGGTCTCCATGATGGCTAAAAAGTGGAATACCTTCATCAGTCGCTCCATGATCACTCATACCGCATCATTCTTATGGGTTGTCCTGGGTAATCCTGTAACGACCCAAACATTTATTAATAAAACTCCCTTTATTTTAATATCTTATGGATATAGAAAACATATGAACTCCTTTTTATTATTATATCCAATTAGATTTAAATGACCATTATGTATCATTACCATTGATAATATAGCCATTGAATAGTGATCATGTGACTAGTATAAATATAGGGTCTTAACAAATCCTTTTGGCACAAACAAAGTAAGTGATGGCCTCAACCAATAGGATCATACCCTATTAATCCCTTTTGTCAGATCTTCCAAGGTAGATACCATTTATAGGATTTTCCATACACCAATCCCAAGATGAGATCCAACAATTTAAGCATTATAAAAACTATTTATAGTAGAAGTTAAAGCTCATTGAGATCACAGCCCAAACCATGTTCACCGAATGGCCCCATGAAAGCCCCACCATCACAGACCTTACTCTTAGGGAATATGCTGGTGTAATAAAGGGATATGTAACAAGACCATATAATTATGATTTTGTGCATTATTTTTGTATATAATAATGAATATACTTTCATTCTATTATTGTAACTTTGTAAATTATTTTTAAAGAACAAATAGTATTTTTGGTTAATATTAAAATTCAATTAAGAAATCTATTTTGATGAATTTATGGATTTTTGAATTAAATAAAATTTTAATAAAATAATATTATTGAATTAATTTTATTAAATATAAATGATCATATATTTTTTATGAAGTCAAATGTAATTTTTAATAAGGTTTGAAAACTATTTTTTCCAAAACCCGTCAATTTTCAATAAATGTAGGTTTTTATTTTAAAAGTGAAAAATAACATATTTAGAAAATTATTTAGATAAAATGAATATTATTTTTGAAATCTGGATATTGAAATTATCTTATGGTGTATTTTTAATAATTTTCTGATACAGTCAAATTTTTGGGTAAAAATTAAATACTGTATAAATATATAATGTGTTTTATGACATCATAATGACCAAATAGTGATGTAATAAAAAACTATAAAAGTTATATTAGGCCAAATATATGTTTTTCCTTTAAAATAATATAATTTTAGGTTCATTTTATTTATTTTATAAATCCTTAGTGAATCCTCCAAGACATATAAATATTTTAATATTTTAAAATCATTTCCATGAAAGTGTGACTCGCCTCCAAATAATCAAGGGAAATATTTTTAATATATTCAGACCTTAGCCTTATAAAATCATGTATACCACTCCCCTTTTCTATAAATCATGGGTAAAACCCATGGGATGGTCTGTGTTTTTTGAATGTTTTAGTGTGTAGTGTCCAAAACCAAAATAATAAATAATTCTACCACCTTACCTATATAAACCCTCCTAAAAAACCATTTCTCTTCACTCAAGCACTTTTAAGTTCGACCACCCACTTCCCTTACTCTCTATAGACCTCCCAAGGTGCACCAAAGCTCCCAAGAAGCCTCTCCCAATCCTTTGGGATCACACATCTAAGTAAGTAATCTTCCACCCTCCTATTTTATCAAGCATTCCTTTCATGTCATGTATTTTAATTTCTTTTTTCCCCATGTTGGGATATAATGTTCTATGACCCCCATACTATAAAATTGATGTATAAATTATTATATATTCATTTAACTCTCATTAATCCCCCCTATGATCCTTTAAGTATGCATGTTACACTTGTTCGGTCAACTACGAGGATCACAATACTTCTCCAAGGTGGATCTGTGGTTGGTATATTACCAATTTAAGGTAAAGAAGGAGGATATCTATAAGAATGATTTTCATACAAGGTACGGGAATTATGAGTTCATAGTGATTCCATTAGAACTCACTAATTCTCCAGAAATCTTCATGGACTTGATGAATAGATTCTTTAGAGATTACCTCGAAAATATTTTGCTAGTCTTTATATATGATACTCCAATATACTTCAAAACCAAGGAGGATCAAGAGGAGTATCTAAGAACTATTCTATAGACCTTGAGAAAGGAGAAACACTGTTAAAAGTACAGTAAGTGTGAGTTCTATTTGAAGGAAGTCTCATTATTGGGGCATATCATCATAAGCAATGGGTTATCTATGGATCCTTCCAAAAAAATCAATTGAGGGACGGTTTAGGATAACATCTATGATGGGTTGGGGTACGAAGTCCGAATGTATTGATAAAAAATATTCAAGTAGATAGGCAGTACATCAACAGAAAAATAGATTTGTCAAAGTCCCCTTCCCGGAGGCCTGAGTTTTTTCCTAAGTTTTTCTCCAATTATCCACTCCTTTTCGCATAATTTATTCCAGAGTTGTAGTTTGATGCAGTCGCGACCTTGTCCCCTGCCATATTGAGCTTCAATATCTCTATCCTGTTGGAGTAATGTATCCACGTCTTCATCAAATTCTGCATTTACAGCCTGCTCCTCTTAATTTTTCATTTTCTCTTCAACTTTTCTTCTACTTCTTGTTCTTGTTCTTTCTTGTTCCCAATAGCCTTCATCCTTGTCCACCTCTTTTATATTTTTAGTCTAAAGTACAGAAATCTATTTTTTTGTCTCTGATTTTGACACCACCTGAACACTATAAGAATAAGTGTGGTCAGGAGAAGCCTCCCATAGAAGCATACTTACTTCTTTAGACCCAGGTGTAGCAGCAACATCTTTGGCATCAAGCACGGATTGGTTAGCAGAAACAGGTGGTCCACCCTCCACTTTCTCAGATTCAGAAGAATGAGGAGGACAGAAAACAAAAGTAGGTTGGTTGAAAAATTGTTGAACTCCCTTAACTGTACCTACCTCCTTAACTAGATCAAGGTTTATTTCTTCCACTTTTCCTTGCCCATCTTCCTTCGGATTTATGTTTACCTGTTTACTAGAGGCATCACCAGAGGCAACAGAAAGTAAAGCTTATGCCATGAGACTTTCATGAGAAACACTATCCAAGGAGGAAACCTCCTTACTAATGTCAATCTAAGCAGAATCATGTTGACACAGTAAAGGGGGCCTGAGTTCCTTGCTTTGAGAAACCACTTGAGCATAGGAATGTATAGCAGTAGTAACAGGGAGAGCAAGTGCAGGATCCTCAACTTCTTCCACAATGCCAGCCCATGATTTATTGTTGGGTGGACAGACCTTCTCATTATCATTCTTGGAGTCATAAACAACCATCCCTTGATTAATTGGCTCAGCAACCTACCTATTAACATGATTGTCAGAACCAGAGGTGCAATCTTTATTTCTTTGTAATGTTTTCCTCTCCAAATATAAGTTGGAACATGATTTATGATCATTTCCTCGTCTAGAAAAAAGGGTGAAAATAACAAATCTTTTGCAGTTATTTACCTCATGCCCAATGACCTTACAATCTGGGCAAAATTTTGGTATGTTCTCAAATTCCACTCTAAGTTCTAGCTCCACTTCATCAGTAGATAAACAAACTTTATCTACTAATTTGGAGCAAAGGTCGATTTCAATCAGACATCTAAAATAATGTCCAAATCTAGTGATTTCAGTTTCTCGATCAATATTAATTGGAACTCCAATAGCTAATGTTATGTCATATAGAATTCTAGGGTGCCATAAAACCCAGTTTAAGCCATAGATTTTAACCCATACCTGAACTGAGGTCTTACCAATTTCATATGGGTTGAATTTCTGATCCCAGTCATTTATATGAACTGCACCTAGCTTGAGTGAGAGGGAACCAAATCCCCAAGATCTCCGCTTCTACTCTTTAGAAGGGAAAAGTATGTGGAAATACCCTTTCCCGAGTGATACAATCTACCATGTATCAAAGCCCCAGATGTTTGATAATCTGTTTGCGATTTGCTCCATCCTCCATGGTTTAGAACCTTTAGGAAGTATAAGCCTAGTGAAGATTGAATGAGCATCGAGCTTCAACCTTTCAGTAATCACCTATGGGTTAGCTTTGACATGAGCAGTCGATCCTCTCCAGCGAATACCCACATTCAAACCCTTAAAACATAAAAATTACCTGGTGGAATTTCCGACCTCGATAGGTTTAACGCCAAGGTTTAATCACTTTTGTGGATCCAATCCTTCGTAGATATCTTCTGAGTGTTTATGCGAGTTAAATCTTCCCGGAGCCAAAAGTTTTTCCATTATCCAAGCTTGTGATTGCGATAGAAATCCCTAATAGTCACGCTTGCAAGCACAAGAGAACAGAAAACCCTAATCACCTTTGAGAATCGCCGAAGAGAGCTCCTGGATGCTCGACCCATCTTTCCCAGGCTGACATCTATGATGGATATCCATGGATTCATGGGGTTAGTTGGATATTATCATCGATTTTTGAGAAATTTCTCATGATTTTCAAACCCTCTTACTAAGTTAAATTGAAAGGGAGTAAATTTTTCTTGTAATGATGAATGTGAAGAAAGATTCATGAAGTTAAAGAAGAGTATTATCACTGCCCTCTACACACACTACCCACAAGTGAGGAGATTTTCATAATCTTTAGTGATGCTTAAAATAAGGGAATGGGATCTGTGTTGATGCAGAAAAAAAAATTCATTGCCTATGCCTCAAAACAGTTGAAAATTCACGAGAAAAACTATTCCACACCTGATCTGGAGTTGGAAGCTATGATCTTTGCATTGAAAATATGGTGGTTTTATCTATTTGGGGAGAAGTGTGAAATATATATATATTTAAAAAGTATAAAAAATATATTCACATAGAAAGAGATGAATATGCTCCAACGAATATTATTGGAGCTCATTAAGGATTACGACTACACAATATATTACCACCTTGGGAAAGCGAACAAGGTGGTGGATGCTCTAAGTAGAAATGACCCAGAAATTCTATCATTGATGAGAATTTAAAAGGATCCAATCTTCTTAGATTTGATGAAGATGTACATGGGAATCATAAATAAGGTAACATGATCAATCCTTTCATAAATTATTTCTCAACTGTCTCTTTTGGAAAGGTTAAAGGATGCTCAAAAATATAATATGGGAATTCAGAAGAAAGTGGAAACTATCAGAAAATGGAAATCCTCAGAGTTCAATGTTAATGAATAAGTAATTATGAGATTTGGGTCAAGACTATGTGTTCCATAAAATCCGGAGTTAAATAAGGAACTTTTAGATAATGCACATAGTTTGAATTTCTCCATTCACCAAGGAAACGTGATGATGCATCGAGATCTTGAGGAGAAATATTGGTGGGATAACATGAAAAAGGAGATTGTTAAATATACATCAAAGTGATTGATATGTCAGAAAGTGAAGGCTGAGAGGAAGAATTTTAAGGGGATGGTGCAACCATTACTCATACCAATATGCAAATGGAAAAACATCACCATGGACTTTGTTACCGAAATTCTAAAAACATCCAAAAGAAACAATGTTATTTGTGTTGTTGTAGATCATCTTACAAATACAACACACTTCATTGAAATTAGAGAGAATTTATCATTGGATCAACTAACATAGATATACATTAGAGAAGTGGTAAGGCTGCATGAAGTACCACTGTCGATTGTGTCCGATCGAGATCCAAGATTCACCTCTAAGTTCTAGAAGAGTCTCCAATATGCTATGAACACTGAGTTGAACTTCAGAATGTCCTATCACCCTCAAACTAATAACCAATCTGAGTGGACTATCCAAACACTTGAAGACATGTTGAGATCTTCATCAATGGACTTCAAATTTGGATGGGACCAACATCTTCCTTCGATGGAGTTCTCTTATAACAACAGTTTCCACTCAAGCATCCAATGGATTCTTATGAATCCCTTTATGGGAAGAGGTACATAACACCGAAATTTTGGGATGAAGTTGGGGAATGAAAACTTTTAGGTCTGAAAATGGTCAAAAAATGGTGGAGATGGTTAAGACCATCAAGCAGTATATCAAAGCTACCCAGAGTCAAAAAAGAGCTATGCAGATAATCGTCGACGAGACCTAGAGTTTGATGTTGGAGACATGGTATTTTATCACATATCTCCATGTAAGAGAGTTATGATATTTGGGAAGAATAGAAAGCTTATTCTAAGCTACATATTCCCCTTTTAAATCCATGATCACATCGGAGCAGTGGCCTATCGACTAGAACTACCACCTAATATGTCTCAAGTCCATGATGTATTTCATGTATCACAAGTACATACTAAATCCATCACATGTAATCAATATAGAGGTGGTTCCATTGGAGAATGACCTATCCTATGAGGAGAATCTAGTGAAGATCTTAGATCATAGAGAAAAAGTTCCATGAAATAAGACGATGCCCCTTGTCAAGGTGTTATGGTGAAACCACAAGTTTGAAGAAGCGATGTGGGAACTGGAGGAAGTGATGAAGCATAGTTACCCTCATCTATTTTAATGTGTGAAAAGGAAATTTTGAGGGAGAAATTTCTTAAGGGTGGGAGGTTGTAACAAACCAAACATTTATGAATAAAATTCTCTTTTCTATTAATGTCTTATGGATATAGAAAACACGTGAACTCCTTTTGTTTTATTATATCCAATTGGATATAAATGACCATTGAGTATCATTACCATTGATAATATAGTCTTTTAATAGTGATTACATGACTAGTATAAATATAGGGTTTTAAAAAATCCTTTTGGCACATACAAATGAAGTGATGGTCTCAACCAGTAAGATCATACCCTATGAAGCCCATTTATTGGAGCTTCTAAGGGAGATAGAATTTTTGGGATTTTCCCTAGACCAATACCAATCTGAGATCCAACAACTTAAGCATGATCGAAACCACTTACAGGATAAGTTTAAGCTCATTGAAATTAGAGCACAAAACATGTTCACCGAACAGCCCCATGAAAGCCCCACCATCGCACACCATACTCATAAGGTGTAAACTAGTGTAATAAAGGGATATTTAACACGGCCATAACATTATTATCATGTAGATTATTTTTTTATAGAATAATGAATATGATTTCATTCTATTATTGCTACATTGGAAATGATTTTTAAAGCATAAATAGAATTTTTTGTTAATATTCAAATTCAATTAAAAAAAATATTTTGATGAATTAATGGATTTTTGAATAAAATATTATTTTAATAAAATATTATTATTAAATTACTTTTATTAAATATAAATTATCATATAATTTTTATGAAGTAAAATGTAATTTTTATTAAGGTTTGAAAACTGTTTTTGTCAAAACCTAACAATTTTCAATAAATGTCGGTTTTTATTTTAAAATTGAAAATTAACATATTTAGAAAATTAATTAGAAAAAATGAATATTATTTTTGGAATCATAATTTCGAAATTATCCAATGGTGAATTTTTCATAATTTTTGAGACTGTTGAATTTTTGGGTAAAAATTAAATACTCTATAAATATATAATGTGTTTTATGACATAATAATGACTCAATAGTGATGTAATAAAATAATATAAAAGGTATATTCGGAAAAATATTTTTTTTTACTTTAAAATAATGTGATTTTGGGTTTATTTTATTTATTTTATAAATCCTTAGTGAATCCTCCAAGACATATAAAATATTTTTGGATTTTAAAATCATTTCCTTGAAAGTGTGACTCACCTTCACAGAAGAAAGGACAATATTTTAATATCTTTGGAAATTTTCCTTTTAAAATTATTTATACCACTCCTAGTTTCCATAAAACATGTGAAAAACCATGGGATGGTTTGTGGTGTTGAATATTTTAGTGTGTAGTGTCCAAAACCAAAATAATAAAGAATTCTCCCACCTTTCCTATATAAACCAAACCAAGAACCCATTTATCTTCACTAAAGATTTTTTTATTTCGACCAAACTATTCCCCCTACTCCCTATAGTCCTAAAAATGTTCCCCCAAGCTCCCAAGAATCCTCCCCCAATCCTTTGGGATCACACATCCACGTAAGGGATCTTCCACCCTCCTCTTTTATCAAGAATTCATTTCATGTTATGTCTTTTAATTTCCTTTTTCCTATGTTAGGATATAATGTTACATGACTCCCTTACTATACAATTAATTTATAAATTGTTTTATATTCTTTTCACTCCCATTAATCCCCCCTATGATCCTTTAATTACACCCTTTACTATGTCAAAATTCCGTAAGGGATTTCTCTATTCTCATTTCCATCCAAGAACTTATTTTTTATTATGCATCTAAAATTCCATTTAATATATTGAGAAATTATGTTCCATGATACCATTACTTCCCATTACATGTATAAATAATGATATATCCCTTTATCTCCCATCAACTCCTTTTATGAATTTCTATCTGACACTGTTATGCTTTTGAAATTGCACCATGGTTTTTCCATGCCAAAAATCATCGTGTAGTGAATACCATACCCATTTCTCTATCAAGGGTATTCACCTTTATTCTAATGTACCTATTGATTGCGGAATAAATTTATGTATTCCATATTTCTTATTTGTGGAATAAATTATGATATTTAATGAATCCATGTTTCATGATCTATGTGGCACATTTATACCTGAAAATAAAATGATTATGAAGGGTGTGCCCTGGTAGCGCTCCCAAGCATTGGATAATGTTTAGTATCATGATATGACATGTGAAATGAGGGTTTAATCATGATAATTCATGTTAAATGAGAGTTTACTCATTATAATTCATGTACAATGAGGGTTTACTCATGGTAATCCATGTGCAATGAGCCTTGGCTCATGCTAATATCATGTTGTATGTTATTGTCATATTTCCATGTTATGAATATCATGCTATATCATGACTTTATGTTCATGTTTCTTTGGTGATCCATTGATATTCCTATTTACTAACATGTATTGTCTACCTCATATTATTCCATGTTTATTCCCTTTCTAGGCTTTATATCTCACCCTTTTCTTATGTATGTCCTCAGGTTATCCCATGCAATGCTTAGTACGAAGTAATGTCGTGGTCATGTAAAATAAGTTTTTAATAAAGATGTGTGTTTAATGTTTTAAGTTATTATGTAATTTTACTAAGACCCAAATACACTAGACCTATTTATCTTCTGGGTTTTATTAAGTTATATTTTATCTAATAAATCATGTTTAAATATGAAATAAAGAGAAGGGTTGTTATAGTTGGTATCAGATGATAGGTTTAGTTATTTTTGGGATTAGGATTAAAAACTCTAGTGAAAGCCTTAAGTATAAGACCAAGTATAAGAAAATAATCCCTAAATTTTTGTGAGTATAGATTAAGTGGTTTATCAAAAAAACTATATCCCTGTCTAGATAAGAACAGGTAGAGGTGGCTCTGGAACAAATGTATCTAGGGGTAAAACCCAAAAATAGTGCTTTGAGCTAGACTCGAACTGGAACTAGTGCACGACAATGGGCCTTACTTAACTCTTGGTTTGACACTCCTGAGGGATATTATTTGGTAAATTTATAGGCTTAGTACGAACCATTATTAAGGGAATAAATAAAAAGCCCGTAGGAATATACTTTAGGAAGTATATCATGGATAACTTGGATCGAAGCCTAGAAATTCATAAGTTAAGAAGATAAATTTAATTTATAAGTTATCCATTTAATTTCATTATAGTCCCCTTTATGTATTTAGTTGTCTAGGATACTAAACCCTAATTTTTCTTTTATTATATCCAATAGCCTTTCATAGAAGGAATTAGGCTAACAACTAATGTGAAGATCAATCTGAAGCATGCCCTAATGAGATTCCCAATCTAATGGGAGAAGGAATCACAAACTTTATCACAATACTATCTTAGTTAAATCAAGTTTTTAATATAAACCTGGGTTAAGAGTAATGTACAACCCCCCCCCCCCCCCCGATAAATAAAAAGTCACAATGGAGAGCTTCATAAGACAAAGGCCTCCTACTTTCAATAGATCATCTGATCCCTCAATCGTCGAACAATGGATCAACTCCATTGAGAAGATCTTCTCCATCCTTCAATGTTACAAACAAGAGAAGGTTCTTGTATATTATTATAATATGGAGGGTTAAGTGGATCAATGGTGGAAATTTATCAAAAATGCAAAGCCAGAGGAAGATATCAATGTGATGGAATAGAAGTATTTCAAAAAAATGTTTTTCGATAAATATTTTCCTCGCACTCTCTAACTTAAGATGGAAAGGGTCTTCCTTTACCTCAAGAAAAAATATGATGAATCTATCAGAGTGTATGAGGTAAACTTCACAATACATGCATGATACATCTTTAGATTTGTTGTTACCCTCTTGACCGCTTCTTTGGTGGGATAAAACCTAGCCTAGGGGAAGCCTTGGAAATCCATGAATTTGATATCTATGAATAAATTTTATGATGTTCCCTCAAAGTCGATATAGATATTAGATAATCTTAGGGGTATCATAGGGGTAATAAGAGAAAAAGTGGACTTTAATTTTGGAGGTCTGATTGATAAATCTAACGGTTCTAAGAAAATCCATAACCCTGATTGTCAAAAGTGTAGAAAGAAGCACCCCAGAATTTCCCAAAGGGGGTCAAGGAAATGCTATAGGTGTGGAAGAGAAGGGTACCTAGACAATAATTGACAATAGTAGAAACCCCTCAATGTGATAGAGGAAAGGAATTCTCTAGTCTACCCTTAGTGAATTGTTCATTTCTATAACTTCAAAGAACTAGGGCACTTTTTGAACTAGTTCCCTATGCTAAGGGTAATTGTAGGTAACCAACAACCTCTAAGGCAGCAAGGGTGAGATTTTTCCATCACTGCCGCTGAAGTGAATCCTGAAAATGAATTAGTGAGATGTATTCTATTTATTCATTCAAGAATAGTGAACATACGTTTTTATTCTGGTTCTACACATTATTTTGTATCCCAGAAGTTTAGTAGAATAATCCAAACCCCACCATAAATCATGGAAGTAGAGATGTCAATGAAAATGGAAAATGTGGAAAGTATTGCATAATATATATATAACTCCTCTACTGTCACAATTTGTGGATTAAACTTCCCAAAAAACCTCATCATACTCCTTATGATGTAATTTGATGCAAATCTTGGCATGGATTTTCATGCCTATATAGAGCCAACATAAATTGCCACAAGAGGGAAATCACTCTTCATATGGTGAATTGACCCCCGATTCTATACAATTTTAAGAAGGTGGATGAATCTTATTTAGCACCATCATCTCAATCATGGATATTACTTCCCTATTATCATGCTTATCTTTATCAAATGATTGATTCTTAGGAAAGAACCATCCTTGAAGACATGCCTATTGTGAGGGAATTCACTGATGTGTTTCCTAATGAATTTTTAGGTCCTCCTCCTAGAAGAGATGTTGAATTATCAATTGATCTTATACTTGGTGTGTTTCCAATATCCAATAATATGTATATAATGTTTGTTGTGGAGCTTGAGGAGATAAATAAACAACTATAGGAGAATCTAGATAAAGGTTTTATACACCCAACTGCTTCACCATGGGGTGCACCAGTCCTCTTCGTCAAGAATAAGGATGGGTCAATGTGCATTTTCATTGATTATCGTGATCTCAAAAAAATCATGATAAAGAAAAATTATCCTTTTAAATTAATTTATGACGTGTTCAATCAACTATGGGGAGCACAATACTTCTCCAAGTTGGCTCTATTGTTGTTATATTACCATGTAAAGGTGAAGAAGAAGGATATCCCCAAGACTGTTTTTCGTGCAAGGTACGGGCATTATGAGTTCATAGTGATGCCATTCAGAATCACTAATTCTCTAGAAATCTTCATGAACTTGATGAATAGAGTCTTTAGATATTACCTCAACAAATATGTGGTAGTTCTTATAGACGATATTCTAATATACTCCAAAAACAAGGAGGATCATGAGGAACATTTAAGCACTCTTCTAGAGACCTTGTGAAAGGAGAAGCTCTATGAAAAGTACAGAAAGTGTGAGTTCTGGTTAAAGGAATTCTCATTATTGGGGAATATCATCATAGGAAATGGGATATATATAGATCCTTCCAAAACAAAAGAAATTGAGGGATGGCTAAGGCCAAAATTAATGATGGATATTCGTAGCTTCATGGGGCTAGTTGGATATTATCGTTGATTTGTGAGAAATTTATCACGATTGTTAAACCCTCTAACCAAGTTAAATTGGAAGGGAGTCAAGTTTTCTTGGAATGATGAATGTGAATAAAGCTTTATGGAGTTAAATAAGTGTATTATCACTGACTATGTGCTCACGCTACCAATAAGTGGGGATCTTTTTGTAATCTTCAACGATGCTTCAAATAAGGGAATGGGTTGTGTGTTGATGCAGAATGAAAAATTCATTTCTTATGCCTCAAGACAGTTGAAAATTCATGAGAAAAACATTCCCATGCATGATCTGGAGTTAGAAGTTGTGATATTTGCATTGAAAATCTGGTGACATTATCTCTTTAGGGAGAAGTTTGAAATATATATAGATCAAAAAATTATCGAATATATATTCACATAGAAAGAGATGAATATGTTCCAACAAAGATAGTTGGAGATCATCAAGTATTACGACTGCTCAATCCATTACTACCTTGGGAAAGAGAACAAGGTGGAGGATTCTTTAAGTAGAAAGGACCTAGTAATTCTATCATTGATGATAATTTAAAAGGATTCAATCTTCTTAGATTTTATGAAGATGGACATGGGAATCATAAAGAAGGGAACATCATCAATACTTTCACAAATGATTTCTCAATCGCCTATTTTTGAAAGTTTAAAGGATTCTAAAAAAATATAATATGGGAATTAAAAAGAAAGTAAAAACTATTAGAAAACTAAAATACTTGGAGTTAAATGCTAATTAAGAAGGAATTGTCAGATTTGGGTCAAGACTATGTGTTCCATAAAATCCAGAGTTAAATAAATAACTTTTAGATTGTTCACATAGTTTGAATTTATACATTCATCCATGAAACACGAAGATGTATCGAGATATTTGGGAGAACTATTGGTGGGATAACATGAATAAAGAGATCTCTAAATATACATCAAAGTGCCTGGTATGTCAAAAAGTGAAGGCTAAGAGCCAAAAGTCTAAGGAGATAAGGAAACCATTACCTATAACAACATGGAAATGGGAAAAATCACCATGGACTTTGTCACCAGACTTCCAAACACATCCAAAGGAAACAATTCTATCTGGGTTTTTGTGGATCATCTTACAAATACTATACACTTCATTTCAATTCGAGAGTATTTCTCATTGGATCAACTGGCATGGATATAAATCACAGAATTGGTAAGGATACATGGAGTACCAATATCGATTTTTTTCAATCGAGATACAAGATTCACCAGTAAGTTCTAGAAGAGTCTCCAATATGCTCTAAACACTGAGTTGAACTTCATTACGGCCAATCTCCCTCAAACTAATGACCAATGTGAGTGGACTATCTATACACATGAGGACATGTTGAGATCTTTCTCAGTGGACTTCAAAGGCGGATGGTACCAACATCTTCCTTTGGTGTAGTTCTCTTACAACAATAGTTTCCACTCAAGCATCCAAATGGCTCCTTATGAAGCCTTTTGTGGGAAGAGGTGAAAAACACCAGAATTTTGGGATGAAGTTGGGGAAATAAAACTTCTAGATCCAGAAATGGTCAAAGAAATGGTGGAGAACGTTAAGACCATCAAGAAACATATCAAAACTTTCACGAGTCGAAAAACGATCTTTGTTAACAATCATCAACGATCCCTAGAGTTTGATGTTGGATACATGTAATTCCTCTGCATATCTCCATATAAGAGAGTTATGATATTTGGGAATAAGTTAAAGCTTAGTCCAAGGTACATCGGCCTCTTTGAGATCCATGATTGCATCAGAGCAATGTCCTATCGACTAGAACTCCCACCACACCTATCTCAAGTCCATGATGTATTCCATGTATCACTCTTAAGGAAGTACATACCAGACACATCACATGTACTCAATCCAAAGGTGGTACCATTGGATAATGACCTCTCCTATGAGGATAAGCTGGTGAAGATATTAGATCATAGAGAAAAAGTTCTTTAAAATAAGACGACGCCCCTTGTTAAGGTGTTGTGGTGAAACCATAAGTTTGAAGAAGCAACGTGGGAACCAAAAGAAGTGATGAATTAGAGTTATCCTCGTCTATTTTAATGTGTGAAAAGGGGATTTTTAGGGAGAAATTTCTTAAGGGGAAAGGTTTTAACGACCCAAACACTTATGAATAAAATTCGCCTTCTTTTAATGTCTTATGGATATCAAAAACACATGCACTCCTTTTGTTTTATTATATCCAATTGGATTTAAATGACCATTGAGTATCATTTCCATTGATAATTTAGTCATTTTACAGTGATCACATGACTAGTATAAATATATGGTTTAAAAAAATACTTTTGGCATAGACAAAGGAAGTGATGGCCTCAACCAGTAAGATTTTACCTTATGAATCCCATTTATCGAAGCTTCCAAGGGAGATTTCATTTCTAGGATTTTCCCTAGACCAATACCAATCTAAGATCTAATAACTCAAGCATTATTGAAACCATTTATAGGATAATTTCAAGCTCATTGAGATCATGGACCAAACTTTGTTCACCGAACGGCTCCATGAAATCCCCACCATCACACACCTTACTCTTTGGGTGTATGCTGGTGTACTAAATGGATATGTAACAAGACCATAGAATTATGATTTTTTCATTATTTTTGTATATAATAATGAATATTTTTTCATTCTATTATTTCTACTTTGTAAATGATTTTAAAGCACAAATAGTATTTTTAGTTAATATTCAAATTCAATTAAGAAATATATTTTGATAAATTAATGGATTTTCAAATTAAATAATATTTTAATAAAATATTATTATTAAATTAATTTTATTAAATATAAATTATCATATGATTTTTATGAAGTCAAATGTAATTTTTATTATGGTTCGAAAATTGTTTTTTCCAAAACCATCAATTTTCAATAAATGTCAGTTTTTATTTAAAAATTAAAAATTAACATATTTAGAAAATTATTTATAAAAAATGAATATTATTTTTTGAATCGTAATGTCAAAATTATCGACCGGTGAATTTATCATAATTTTCGGAGACTATCGAATTTTTGGGTAAAAATTAAATACCATATAAATATATAATGTGTTTTATAACATCATAATGACCCAATAATGATGTAATAAAATACTATAAAAGGTATATTATGATAAATATATGTTTTGACTTTAAAAAATGCAATTTTATGTTTATTTGATTTATTTTATAAAGCCTTGGTGAATCTTCCAAGACATATAAAATATTTAAGGATTTTAAAATCATTTCCTTGAAAGTGTGACTCACCTCCACATAAGAAAGAGAAATATTTTAATATCTTCGGCCCTTATAATTTTAAAATAATTTATACTTCTCCCTTTTTCCATAAACCATGGGCAAAAACCGTGGGATGATTTTTGGTTTTGAGTATTTTAGTGTGTAGTATCCAAAACCAAAATAATTAAAAAATTCTCCCACATTTCCTATATAAACCCACCCAAGAACCCATTTATATTCACTAAACCTCTTTTAATTTCAACCACCCTATTCACCCTACTCCCTATAGTCCTCCCAAGTCACACCCAATCTCCCAATAAGACTCTCCCAAGCCTTTGGGATCACACATCCAAGTAAGGGATCTTCCACCCTCCTCTTTTATCAAGCATTCCTTTCATGTTACATCTTTTAATTTAATTTTTTTCTATGTTGGGATATAATGTACCATGACCACATTAATGTCCAATTTATGTATAAATTATTATATCTTCCTTTCACTCTCATTAACCCCCCTATGATCTTTTAAGTACACCCTTTACTGTGCCAAAATTCCGTAAGGGGTTTCTCTCTTCTCATTTCCATCCAAGAATTTCTTTCATATTATGCATCTATAATTCCATTTAATATGTTGATACATTATGTTACATGATCCCCTTACTTACCATTTCATTTATAAATGATTATAGATAAATTTTTCTCTCATCAACCCATTTTATGAATTTCTATTTTACACTGTTATGCTGCTAAAATTGCACCGTGATTTTTCCATTCCAAAAATCATCATGTAGTGAATACCATGCCCATTTCTCTATCAAGGTTATTCACCTTTATTCTCATGTACTTATTGATTAGGGAATTAAATGTATTTATTCCACATTCCATGTTCTGGGAAGAAATTATGATATTTAATGAATCCATGTTGCATGATCTATGTGGCACACTTATTCATGGAAATGAAATGATTATGAAGGGTGTTCCCTGATAGTGCTCCAATGCATTGGGTAATGTTTAGTATCATGATATTCCATGTGAAATGAGGGTTTACTCATGATAACTCATGTAAAATAAGGATATAGTCATGTTAATTCATGTTAAATAAGGGTTTACTCGTGCTAATCCATGTGCAATGAGCCTTGGCTCATGCTAATATCATGTTGTATGTTGTTTCCATATTTCCATGTTATGAATATCATGTTATATCATGGATTTATGTTCATATTTCTTTTAAGCTCCATTGATATACCTATTGACTAACATTTATTGTCTTCCTAATTTTATTCCATGTTTCTTCCCTTACTAGGATTTATAGCTCACCCTTTTCTTATATATGTCCTTAGTTTATCCCATGCAACGCTAAGTACGAAGGAACATTGTGGTCATGTAAAAGAAGTTTTCAATAAAGATGTGTATTTCATGTTTTAATTTGTTATGTAATATTCCAATTCCCCAAATACACTAGACCTCTCGATCTTATGAGTTGTATTAAGTGAAATTTTATGTAGTAAACCATTTTAAATATGAAATAAAGAGCATGGTTGTTATAAATCCTGTCACAAAATCCATAGTGACATCATCCAATTTCCACATCGGAATGGTAAGAGGTTAAAAAATCCAAACTAGCCTCTGATTCTTGGATTTCACCTACTGACATGTGAAACATCTCACCAAAAAAACCTTTTATATTCTTATTCATTTCTGGCCAACAGTACTATCTACAGAGATCATGATACATCATTGTAAAACTAGGATGTACCATCCATGTAGATTCATGAAACTCTCTCTTCATATCCTTGTGTAAACCTGCAGGAACCCATAATATTTCATGGAAAAGAATATAATTTTCACTGCTAAGAGACCATCCTGATGGTGTATCCCCACTATATAAGTTATTTCTTAAAACTAATCCCTCTAGATCAAATAACTTCTCTATCATTGTCTGGTCTAAGATCATGGGAATAACAAGAATCAAAGTTATAGTGGCTCATCCCTGAGACTCATGAACATCTATATGCATGTCTACAAATAGTTCCATCATCTATAACTCATCGCAAGACTCTCACACTGCCTTTGTTTGTGTCTTCTAGCTCAGAACATTATCAATGATATTTCTATTTCTTAGTGTATAATCCAAATCAAAATCAAAAGACTATAGATACTCAAACAACCTCATATACTAAAGGTTCAGGTACCACTGAGAAAAAATGAACCTGAGGCTCTTATGGTCCATCTAAACAAAAAACCACTCTCCTATAATATAATGCCTCTAACATCTCATTGTATGCACCACCATAACTAACTCCCAATCATGAGTAAGATAATTTCTCTCATGTGTTCTCAGTTGTTTGGAACTGTAAGAAACCACTCGATCCTCCTACATCAAAAAATCTCTAAGTCTAACTCTAGAACCATCATAGTACATAGTATATTCCTTACCTGACATAAGTAATGTGAGGATAGGTTTTGATTTCATCCTACTATATAGATCCTAAAAATATCTCTCAAAATAATCTTCCCAAATAAACTTCACTCCCTTATTAAACATCCTTGACATTGATACTTATAGATGTGAGAAGTTCTAGATAAAGCACAGATAATAACCTACTAAACCCAGAAATCTCCAGATATCAAATATATTCTTAGGTTTTCCCCAAGAGAACATGGATGCAACATTATCTGGTTCCACTGAAACTCTTTCCTCTAAGATGACACGGCCCAAGTAATACACTTTATCAATCTAGAAACTGTATTTTGTTACCTTGGCGTAAAGTCAATGCTCTCTCAATTTTCTCAATATGATGTCAATATATTGGGAATGATTGTCTACTAACTGGGAGTACACTAAGATGTCATTGAAAAAACCACTACAATATGATCTAAAAAGGGATGAAATATTTGATTCATCAAGGCCATGAAAACCATAGATGTGTTTGTCAAACCAAATGGTATCACTATGAACTCATAAAATCCATACTCGCTCTTAAAATTAGTTTTAGTTATATCTGATGTTATCACCCTCAATTGGTGGTATCTTGATCTCAAATTGATCTTAGAAAATAACTTACCACCTCTCAGCTAATTGAATAGATCATATATTCATAGAAAAGGATGTTGGTTCTTTACCATCATCTGGTTCAATCTCCGATTATCCACACATAATCATAAGGTACCATCATCCTTATTAGAAAAAAGAATTGGTGAACCCCATGGAAATGTACTAGGATATATGAAACCTTTAGATTCCAGGTCTCCCAACTGAACTTTCAACTCCCGAAGCACTATTGGTGTCATTCTATACGGTAGAATAGAAACTGGTTCTACTCCCAACACCAACTCAATCTCCCACTTGAGAGATGAGATATAGAATTCATCAAGAAATATATACTAAAAATTACTAACATTTGGAGGAAAAGAATCATGTTTTATTCCACCATCATCATGAATAAGATTATCTATCTGAGTCGTGAGACAATACAATCTATATTGAATTGGTCATGCCAGAACAGCTTGAATATTCCACTCACTCTGGTGAGAATAGCTTCCTCCTTCTGTAGATAGAAAGAAAAATATCCTCTAATAATAGTTAATATGATCCTAGTATAGGAATAACCAATCCATACCAAGAATCAAATCTAAACCTACCATTAAACAGTTCCTAAAAGAAATGGTAACCACCAATCTCTAGAGAACACAACTTTAAACATTTTATATTCTCTGACCACACTACCAATGGTGTTTCTATGGTCAAAGAACCATATAATATTTCCACAACCAATCCCAAATTGTTTGAAAAGAGTTCATATAAAAAGGAATGAGATGCTCTTGTATCAAATAAAATTCAAGAAAGGGTATATTATACAAGAATTATACCTATGGTAGTAGATGGTCTTGTATCCACAATTGCTGGAGTAGTCTTCTTAGCATGCATCTAATTTGGCCCTCTCTCCTGTTCTCTAGTTTGAATCCCCTAAGCTATTCCCTCTATATTTTATTGTCGTTCTTTCATTGGGGTGAAACATATCCTACCTCAACTTGAACATCCTATGGAACTTTGGATACCTATCTACTGAGGATTAGCTAAGTCCTTAGAATCAGGTACCTGTCCCAATCCCCTGCCACTACTCTGTTATTGCATACCTCTACAAAACCTCTATAGGTGGTACATCCTACCATAGGTACAACACTCTAAAGTGGGGTATGGCCATTGATTCCTATTTTGAACCAACTTATGACACTGAAATCACCACAAATGAACATGGTCATGATATAGTTTCCTTCTACCTTGACTACTCTGTAGAATGTTTCCTTGGAGAAATCTATCATAACGGCACTTCTTTCCACTAGAACAAGAGATCCTAGTTTTCCCTACTAAAACAGCATGTCCATCTCTTGGTGCCTCTCTCATTTTTTCTTCTATGATGAGTTTCTAATTCATCACATCAGAAAATATACATAGATTAAAAAAAATTACCTATAACCTAATTCCATAGTGAAGCCCATCCAAAAAAATTATTTCCTTATAAATATCATCAGTATATAAAGATATTTCAAAGAGCTTAAGATCGGTGAAACATTTATTATATTCCATCACTGACATGCCCTCCTTGTTAGATCCATGAACTCATGAGCCTTCTCATCCCTCAACATATCTGGATATAAGTGGCTCAAGAAATTTTCTTCAAATTAATTCCAATATAACTACTCATGCTACCTATCCTTCTCTAGAATACCCCGCCAATACCTAGAAGGTCCATGGAACATATAGGCAGAAAGATTCACTCAAGATGATTAAATATTTTTTGGACTAACTCAATCCAAAACTCAGATACCTAGGGGAATACCTCCCTAGTTAATTTAGGTGGATGTTGTAGCTGGAACTCTCTTTTCAAATCATACATTGAAGGCACAGTGTGAATAGTCTCACTTTCCATGGATCACATTACCCTAAAGAATCTACAGAGAATATGACCTTCCAAACGATCCTCGTGATCTATAGGAAACTCTGGATTAACTATATTGTGAGTGTACTAATTTCCACTCTCCTAAAGCTCAATTCAAAGACAACGACGAGTCATTTTCTCTATAAGATAATCACACTCCTTAAAACACAGGGTAATAACAAGGTCAGCCTCAACATATGACAACAATAGAGAACCACTACACCTAATCTATCTTAACATAGATTACAAGTGTTTTAGTATGGAATATTAGTTCATTTCATTTCATTTATCAGATATAATAGATCTACCATATCACGGTTCATATAGGCAAGTATATAACACATGCAATAAATATGTCCCTATCATAAAAAATGAATTTCAATATATATCTCTATGTGCCTATCATGATTCTTGAATACTCATCTCACACCATACCAGGACATGAGTACAAATCTTCAAAAACAATAACATCACACAACATGTGAATCACTCAAGGTGAAATAACATCAACTGTAACAAGAGAACGTCATGAACAGTAATCACATCCCTAGGAACTTGGATTTTCCTTCATATATGGATTAGATACTCCCATGAGAAATAACATTACCAAGTCCATAAACATCCTAGTATCCTTTATAACTTTCCCCAAATAACCAAGAAAGAAAAAAAGAAAACCCTGGTGCTCTGATACAACTCTATAACATCCCTAAATCCAACACTCTCTCACGTGGCCAAATTGGGTTGGTTACGAGAACTCAAGCACACCTCCCCGTATTCCAAAGGATGTTGAATATTATTGTGGGTATGATGAATATAGTGGTAAGACTATACCCCCTAGTTCAGAGTTACAATATAGCTAAATATTCAAATAATAATAAATATTATAGTAAAAGAAAACATAGCGGAAACAATATTTCATATAACTCGAAAGTAAAATGAGGGCCCAAATAATCCAATAATAATAAATCATGTAATGATAGGATGAGATATATCTAAAGGTAAAACTAAAAACAATAAAATAAAAAGAATCAACTGACATAAAAAAATCTCAAAATACCTTGTCACGAACCCCCTATTGGTCACATCTCATGACTCCAAACCATCCAACAAGTAACAAAAGAATCAGCATAAAGATTCCTTTCCCTTATCTAATCTTTATTCTATGTAATATTCTTGGGTTACAAATGGTAAACTGAAATAGGTTTGAGTAAAAATCAGTAGTTCGACACCATCATGTCTAATTATAACCATTCTAATAATAATTGGATGCAATAAAGTGATGAATAGGTTTATTAATTAATAAGTTAATACAATATATAAATCAACCTTCCTAGGCACCATGTTGGAATATCTCTGAGCATGTAACACAACTAGGCTAACCAAAAACCATATATCCATGTAAAAAATCACCCATAACCATAAATATGGCGTAAACACATAAATATGGGCTAATCTCACTATATAAGCATTTTAGTATGGTATGGGGCAGATCCCACTCAATATAAGCATTACAACATGGGAATAGATAGACCCAGATCAATATAAACATTACAGTATGGGACCGGATGGAGCCTTCTCAATATAATCATTACAGCATGGGACTGGGAAGATCCTACTCAATATAATAATTACATCATAGGACTCCGTCGTAGTTTCTCAATATAATCATTACAATATTTTAACATAACAAGTCATAACAGAAAGGATATCATAATATCACATCATATGGATCAATGGTTAATTAGGAAAATCACCATTTTTATTTCCAATTATATTTTCATTTATATCTCAAATGATCAATAGTCATGTCAATAAGTAATAATCCATTACCTGGAATTTCTATATTAATCAATCACTTAAGGTCTTATGTCATGATAAATGAACTTTAATCCATTATCCAATTCATATTAATCAAGGTGTTTCTCACCCAATGGTATCCATAAGCCTATTCACATCAACAATTCAATCTAAATGAATCCAAACCATATCCAATTCATGATTTAATTAATTTAAATCACATGTTATGCTAGTTCAATCTCAATATTACATATACTTTGATATTAAATAGACTATAGGGTTAGGTTTAGATTCCCTACCTTTAACTAGTGATTAAAAACCCTTCCAATAGGAATCTACAATAAGAATGGAGGAATAATTATTTACAATATAAAACCTTGATCACACAGAAAAAATATCAACATTATTCCATAGTAGAGATTAAAATAAAACACTGCTTTGATGGAAGAATGAGTAATGGGGAAGAATACCAAATCAAAGAAACCTACTAGGGATGAAACACCAAACCAAGACATATGAAGGTGATGAAATCACCTCAAAATCTCTGGAAATCACCTAGGGCTTGAGATGAGGGTCTTCAATGAATAAATGAAAAATAAATCATCCGCACTTACCACTAAAAACCAATTCTTACATTAAATACATTGAATGTAATCCATTGACACATCGTGTATTTATTTTTAATGGGATGTCCTGAAAACCCCAACACCTTGGATAAATATTCAACAATGCTTTATTTTTAAACAACGTGAACGGTTTACACAATGTGTAACCAATAAAACTATGCACTAGTTCATGACATGTGTCTAGCAATAGTTACACATCGAGTAACATGTACACAGTTTTTAAATGTTCCGCAATAGTTTTTCAGCCCAGTTTCTACATAAGCACCCAAACCACCTCCAAATCCTTCTAAACCATTGGACCCCTCATAACCCCACTTAAAAAGTGTATGCCCAGACTACATTAATTCAAATAAACATACATACATGAACTTTAGGTCATTTTCCTTAACAAAGGCTCTTCACCTATGAACAAAACTTAGGCACTAAGTCTTAAAGACAAAGGAAAAAAACCAAGAAATAAATTTAAAAAAAAACTCAAAGAGGGACATACATGGAAAAATGTGGTATATTACATGGATGGTCTTATACTTACTCATTCTTAAATAGTTGTTACAATTTCAACATTCAAACAAAACCTTTAATTACTCTATGAAAAGGAAAAGGATTTTGGTCTGAGGACTGAATTTCAATAGTGCATAGCTTCTTGTGAGGCCAAGGTTGCGAGAGTGGGGTCGTGATGGATATCCTATGGGTTGGATGGGGTTGGTTACATGCCATTTCCATGGTGTTGTTATCAATCTATGTTATGTAGGACATGAGATTTTGTGTATCTAGGAGGTCTTTAAAAGTTAAAACGATCATATAAATATAGATACCACCCTTTTTCCTTACATATGTATTCATTGACAAATATAGATAACACTCATCCCATTTAATTTATAAATATAGAAACCACTTAAATTTTTAACACATATTTTTAGAAATGTTATAAAAGGAAAAGGAAATTATTAAGTGATTGGATCAAGAATTTAATCAATAATAAAGGTTAATTATAAAATAAAAAGTGAACCGCTTATTTATTACCCCTTATCAGTAATAAATTACCAATGCCCCATAATGTTCAATAAGGTTTATTCCTCATAAAGGTTATACTATATTCTTTCCTATAATATTCTTTTCAATTTTTTCTTTTTTACAGTATTTCTACGCATTCCAATATGGTATTAGTCCATTGAAAACTTTTTTATCCTTCAATGTTTCTTAGGTTTAGTTAGAGTCGATGGTTTTCTTAGATGATACCAAGGTAATAAATTGTTTCCATTTTATAATTTCATAATTCATATAAATAAAAAAACAATCCTTAATTTTATATTAGTTTTATATTGGTTCGTAGATTAAATTGGTGATTAAAATTATATTCCTTTAAATCCAAAGTGCTTCTATGTAATCATTTTGGTAGGCATACACCTCTTTACTATTATATTCCCTTAGTGATAGGTTAAAATACATATAGATTTGAGTGTATTAATATAAAATTGAACAATATTTTTAGGAATGATTGGTTAATTTATCTTTTATAGAGTTTTAAGGTTATTTAGAATCCATTTTTTCTTTATGATGAGTTATAATAACACCATTGGTATTTTTCATGTTTCTTTTAAATGATGGTAAAATTGTAAATATTCACGCTTTGGAATGCCTTATTGGTATTAATGTTTAGTTAAAATGTGCCCCTACTAATGTTTTGGTTATTTTATTTAAAGTTTTATGAACACATATCCATATTTTACATGTGTTGGTTCTTAATTTTTTTCCCTAAAAGATACTTAATGTTTGGTAAGTATAAAATAAGGGGTGTATATTTTTTATTAACTTATTATTCATCAATCCTTTTTCCAAATAGTTTATTGAATTTATTTTTTTCTCATTTACTATAAAACAAAATTTTATTAATCATTGAAAAATAAATTAAAATGAATGAGTTAGAGGTAAATTTAGTTTAAAAATAAGGATCAAGGATTTCACCTTTTGAATGAATTTTTTTAAGTAAATAAATTCATCTATAATAATTAAAACAAAAAATGAAAAAAACCCAAATAAAAAATGATGATGAATTTATAAAAATTTACACATTCATATGTCTCAAAATTTCAAACCCCTATGAGAAATGTTCTAATGTTTTAATAATAGAGTAAAAATTCCACCCCATTACATACATAGAGGTCAATGAAAAATTATAAATTTAAATAATTGTAAACAAAACTATATTTACTAAGGAATAATATTGGGAAGATAAACCAGTGTTAGTGTAGAAAATTGGAGTTCAAAAATATTGTAGGAGTCGAGAATCGTAATTTTCATTATGTTGGATTGATTTTTTTAGCTACTTTGGCATTGTAAAAACCATAAAAACTGTGTACGTGAATTCTAAGTGCAGTAGGAAAAAATTAAGTGAGGGGTCAGCTAACTAAGGTTCGATTGGTTGTTTTTTGTGTAATGGGATACGATGGGATAAGAATTTGATCAAGTGTGTAGTTTTGATCATGGTTAAAGAGGAGAAGAAATAATCACATAACTAAGATCTTGAGAGGATTGATTCATTGAGAAGCTTAAGTAAGAGTGATGTCGAGGGATATATTCTATAAAAGATTGAATGGAATGAGAGAGGACTCTGCTATAGTTATATTTAAAAGACCAAATAAGGATTTTATCTGTGATTTTAAATATATTTATATAATTATACATATTTATATATTTATATATTTATATAATAAATATTTTTTATTTAAATATATTTACTATAATTTTATAATTATTTAACTATATATTTATTATCTCCATAAAATACCATATTTCTCTCTAATTCCATTGTGATGGTGGTTGTAGTGGAGTCTCATTGCTTTTAAATGGTCAACGTCAGTGGTATCTATATATACTCCAGATATAGATTATTTTGTCGCACCTATTGTTGGTGTGCTTCGAGGTGGGAGATTTCGGATGACCAGTGCCAAAATGGGATGGGGATCTCAAAGGATGTTGGTGGGGGGTTTTCATGTATGACTGGGTGTGGGGTTGATCTGTTCTATCTTCAGCTCAGTTTCAAAGTGCTAGTTGTTTTGGCAGTGGTTTTTTAGGGGAATTTGTTGGTGTTGCTTTTCGGTCGATGATCCTGCTCTGGTCTTCTAGTCTATGGATGGATTCAGTGTTGGCGTTCAGTTGGACTCTGCACTGGTTGTTGGTATATCTTGTTTTTTAGGTTTCTGATATCTTTATGATCCTTATAATAAGTTTATAGGGAGTCATTCATGGTTGTATGGTTAGTTTTTCTGCATTTTTTGTCTTGATTCTGACTATCAAATGGGCTGCATATGTCATTGTGAGAACTAGATTTTTTTTCTTGTTTCATTTGGAAAGTAGTTATGCTTCTTTCTGGTGTCACCGGGTGGGAGGCCTCAAAAAAGGGATTTGTGTGTTAATACCCATCATCCAACCATATTTCCTCGTGTTTTATGGATGGATGGGCACTCTGTCATTGTTTTTTTAGAGTGTTTTCTATCTAAGTTTGTGGTGTAATAGGTTGACCTGCATCGAGTGCCTCACAAGCACCATTGGGTGGGTGACTCAAGGGTGAGATAGGTGTACTAGAACATATCATCTGGTCCTCCTCCCACATGTCAGTGAGGAATGGATGAGTTCTTTTCCATGTTATGTCTTCATCACTGTGCAATTCTTGGTAGGGGCGGCACATCATCTTAGACAGGAATCGATAATTAATTGTATAACAGGGGTTTACAAGACTTCTAACTTATACTTGTTATGATCTATGTTTATTATTGGGAATTTGGGACCATGTAAGGACCTTGGGTCCTATTTTTTAGGATTTTTTCATATGGTTCATGTAATGGGTTTTCCCTTTTTCCAGTTTTTAAAAGGGACTCTCCTTTTTATGTTTAATAAGGGGGGCTTGATCCTCAAACTTTTGAATATATATATATATATATTAATATATAAGTATATATAATTATAAATATAATAAATATATTTATTATTTAAATATATTTATTATGATTTTATAATTATTTGAATTTATATTTATTTATGAATAATTGTAATTATAAATAAATATATTTTAAAAATATTTATATATAGTTAGAAATATATTTAAATATTTATATATATTTATATAATTGCATATTTATATATATTTATATAATTATATATATTAATATATAATTATATATAATTATAAATATAATATATATATATATATATATTATAATTTTATAATTATTTAAATATATATATTTATTAAGATAGATAAGATAAAACGAGTGAGAGTCGCTCTCTCATAAACACATTGGCGATTAGGTCTTTGATCAGATGGATGTCTCGCATGATTCTTTGTTAGTCGATGTGTTTCTTCTGAAGGGCCAATTTTATGGTCATAGATCTACCACTGATAAGGAGAGAAAGAAACTTTCTCAAGGTGGGGAAGCAGATGATTTACGTTCCAGGATCGAGTCCAACCGATCATTCTCCCTCTTCAAGAACACTACCATCAAAGGTATTCAGTGAAAGGAGAACATTTCCCATGTGAAATAGGATCATGTTGTGATCACGGAGTGAGTTGATATTGGTAAGCACTCTGTTATCACTCGTCTCATTCTTCCAAGGGGTTCCAATCCTTTGAAAATCAGTGACCTAGAATCATGTCTTGCAGAGATTTGGGGTTTCTCGAATTGGAAATATGTTTCTTTAGGTTGGGGATTTTTTTCACATTTTTTTCCCTTCTAAGGAACTGAAGATGCAATCATGGAGATTTGGACTGGTCTTTCTCAATCCAAGGGTTATTTATATCTAATAATAGGATAAAAACTTTAATCCACTTGAGGTATGTAACTCATCCATTCAGATATGGGTCAAATTTCATGGGTTAAATTGGATTCTTTGGAAACCATGTATTTTATATGACATTTCACTGGCCATCAGTATCCCAATAAATATGGACAGGAATACTGAGTTAGACTAGTTTTTCCATTATGCATGCTTCCTAGTTGATGTGTATTTGAGTTCCACACTTGTTGATAAAGTTCTCTTATCTACTAATGATGAGGAATTTTAATTACAGACTGAGTATGAGAAATTACCCCATTTTTTATTTAATTTATTATTCATTGGTCATGATGTTTTAAATTGTAGAAAATCAATTTTTTCTCCTAGTGCTCTACTAGAAGACATGATGCAAGTAAATGTTTTAAAAACCACAAGAATCTTAAATATCTTATCCCAACTACTGAGAGGAGAAAAATATAGAAATGGGAGGAAACACCTATGGATCCTGCTACTTCTCTCACTAAATTTGGAAATACATAGTTTTTCTGGGTTCTCTCTATCATCCCCCCTCCTACTTTGGTGGTGATGGAGGCCCCTAATTGTGGCTCAATGTGGGTTTCACAGTAGCATGTAGTGGCTGATTTCCATTATGTCATTCCATATGATGAAGAATGGAATGTTTTCACTAATAATTAGTGGGTAAATATCACTATTGAGATAGATTCATCAATGTATATTGAATCCTTGAGAGTAAAGGGGTGTCCTGTTTCAGTTCCAATCTTGAGAATTTGGAAGAAGGCTGCACTGAAAATTTAAACATTAATCTTGTTGGACAAGTAGAAGTTTGAACTGATGTGATATAGGATAAGGTGGTAGCATATGATATGAAGGAATCAACAGATGACATAGAACACCATTTTGGACCTAATGAGTTATTAATGGATGATCAATCCATTGATGAAGATCCTACTCATGAGTTATCAGATCATCACTTAAGGTAGGAGCAGTTGATTACGGTAAGTGCTCGTAAAGGGAAGAAAATATTGGTTCCTATTGAGGGCTTCCAACTTGTAATCTCTCAAAAATCCAAATAATATTAGTCTTCTAGACTGTGCATACTCCATCCTCTTTGACCCAAATAAAGGATGACTCTCCAGGTTGTAATTCTTTGTAATCCCCCCCCATATAGATTTAGAATAACGATGATGAGATTTTGGGGTGGTCTTATCCAACCAATTTTAATGAATTATTTAAAAATATTTATGCCACTTTTGGTAAAGCCTCAAATGAGTATTGTAAAATTTCATGGAAAATAAACTCTAGCATCATACTTCCAGATGATCAGGAAGGTAAGAAGCCAACTGAAGGCCTTGGAAAGGAGATAACATAATAGTTTTTCTTGCATCTTGAATCCATTTACTATTTGATAGATTCATATGTATTTGGTTTTAATGACTATTTATTAGTACATAAGTTTTTATCAATTAACTTTGAATATGTATTCTGATTAAATCCTCTGATGGATTTTCGGGATCTATCTTGGAAGTTTACGATTGTCTCCACATCCAGGGATTTATCTAAACCATCATCAGATGAAGAACATATGGCCCCACAAATGTTCAAGACATGGAAGAGAGGTTGATATCAAAAGGGAATAGGATGAAATCCTAGGAATTTGGGATCTAGAGGTATGTATAAGGATTGACATTTTTTTGTCTTCTCTCTTATGATGTGGTCACTTTTTCTTATTTTCATCCATCTTTATCCTTGTATGTTTTCTTTTTAATAATAAATTTGGGGTCATGGTTTTTGTTTCAACACCCATGTCTAAGTTGTCTTCATATACTTATTTATTTATAATTAAAAATAAAAATAAATATATTTAAAAATTATTTATATATGTGGATAGAGGAATGGAAGAAGCTGGTCTAGGTTCTCTCTAGTGATTTCACTTTGCTCGACTATCCAAGAAGATTGAACATGTTTTCTTAAACTCTAATTCACCATTATAATAATCATGTTTATTTACCTTCAAGGAATAATAAGGAGTGTGATAGTGAATCCTGGAAGGATCATTCATATTTATCAGGATTTTCAAGTAGATCTATTGCCTCTCTCAAAAATCGAATCTCACAGCACATCATTAGAAAAGGCTCTACTGCTCACGTATTTTCCTCTGATGGTGCTATCTAAAAAAATATTTATCTATGTAAGTTCTCCTTTATTGGCTTCATTTATCTATTACAAGGTATGAAACCTAAGAAAATAGTCAACCTAGTATCTTAATTAAATTCTACTTGGGGTTTTTTAGACTTAAAATTTTTTCACCTTGGTTGTGGATTCTCCCACATCTTATTCCCCTATATGGAGTAAAAAGGGAAAGCATGGATCACAAGCTTGATCAACTTAATGTTGGTTACATTGAGGATTCATGGTTTTAATTATAATTTTAACCTTAATGATTTCAAGGAAACTTGTGTGTGGGTTTGGATTAAAATTCATGGCTTAAACTGGGTCTTATGTATTCCATAAATATTATATGACATCTCTTTTGTGATCACTATTCCAATTAGGATGGATAATTCCACTGAAATGGTTAAATTTTGATCATTTTACAAGGGTTTTGGGTGAATTCGGTCTATGTTCTAACTTGATTGATAAAGTAGTCCTCTCCACACTACAAGATGAAATCATCCTAGAATTGAGTATTATAAAATGCCACCTTTATGTGCTTCATGTCTTATGATTGGTTACTCTAGATCTATTTGTAGAAGAGATATTGTTTGTTATAACTATCAGTTGAGAGGCCATAATTTTTAGCACTTACAGAAAATATAAAATAATGGGATAAATTGGTGAACTAATAAGTAGTCCAAAGATGTTTTTAGGGAAGAGGTTTTCCATGCTACTACTTCCATTAATTTAAATTCCCCAACAGGGCACACTCATGTTAATGATGAAGGATCTCCTTTTAGAACCTGATACAATGATTCTATATGAAATCCTTAATGAATTTGATGTATGGAGGGCCTTAATTTCAGGACTATTGTTTCTCCTCGGGATGGAGCTTCGTCTTCTCCTTTCTTCAAGATTGATATGCCCACCAAGTCTTAGGCTGACATTTAAGAGGTGAGTCACTTGGTTAATGCTATGATTTATTTTAAGTATGTATTGTTTAGGGGCATTGTTGATGATCATGATGGTGTAGATTTGGAAGACATCCAAGCTTATAAGGATCTCTCTATATATGATAATGTGGATTTCATTCTTTGGTCAGAGTAGAAGTTTATTAATGCCAAGATCCATAAAGGGAAGGCCAAAATTGACACAACCACTTTAAGGGAAACCAAATCCAATTAACCTATGAAATAATAATGAAACTTTTCCCCTCAGAAGGGTAGTGAAAGGGTCCAAGTTCCAACTATTGGATCCCTCATGGGGACTTTAGTCATAATTTGTTTTAAATCATCAGTGTCTTTTTATCCTCTTGATCATAAAGAGGATGAGTCGGTGAGGGGAAATCTACCTTCTTTGAGTTCTCTAAATGATCACTCTAAGAGTTCTGACAGAGGAAAGCATCTGAAAACACCCGATGTTATTTTCTCTAGTGGCACAAAATAGAATTTGGGATATAGGTTTCTTTCAAAGATTATTCATGACAGATAATTTTTTCCTACCTCTAATACAATACCCATTGCTTTAGGGATGGTGGACACTAATGTAGATAGGATAGGTGATTTTTCATTAAGAAAACAACATGTGGGCTCTCGTTTGATATTCAACGACTCAACTGATCAATAGGGGCCTATTTAGGTCTTAGAGACTGGTCAAGGTAGGTAGATTTATAATGCAGCTACTGCATCATCCTTGCCTTCAAGGTTGGACTATGTTGATGGAATAGGGGGAGTGTTGCTGCTCCCCTAGGCAAGAAAATTTGGGGTTATGTACATGTCAGTAATGATCCAGACTTCCCAAAAGTCAATATGTTCAACCCGAATAAAACAAAAAGTACTTTCTGAATAATAGACTCTGATCATGCACATCCTGTGCAGGATAAATCGCATCCAAAGGTGAGTACGCATACCTCTTTTGATTTTATAGCATTTGGAAGTGGTGAGGAGGATGGACAAAACTGTGAATGTGTGTTCAAAGAAGTAGAAATGGTGGTCGTTGTTGATGTTGGACTTTCAGATGACAGAGGTGGGTCATGGTTATAGGTTAAAACATGGAGAAGGGGTCAACATCCTCGTGGTCACGGTGGTCGCTCCTCTCACCACAGCATGAGTACTCATTCTTGATTTACTTGATTTCATTGGTTTCCTTTTGTATTAACTATGGAACTTTCATGTTTTTCATTTTCCTCCTCTATACATTGTTTTTTGTTTTAATAAAGGGGTCATTGAGCCTCAACCATTCGAAAAAAAAATTAAAAAGTATTTATATATAATTATAAATATATTTATATAATTATATATATACATATAATTATATAAATTTATATAATTATGTATATATAATTATAAATATAATAAAAATATTTATTATTTAAATATTTTTATTGTAATTTTATAATTATCTAAATATATATTTATTTATAATTATAATTATAAATAAATATATTTATAAATATTTGAATATAATTATATATTTAAATTTATACTTACATATATTTACATAATTATACATATAATTATATATAATTATATAATTATATATATTTATATAATTATATATAATTATATAATTATATTTATTTATTTATTTATTTATTTATTTATTTATTTATTTATTTATTTATTTATTTATTTATTAATATATAATTATATATAATTATATATATAATAAATATATTTATTATTTAAATATATATACTATAATTTTATAATTATTTAAATATATATTAATTTATTCATAATTATAATTTTAAAAATATATTTATAATTATTTTTATTTAATTATAAAAATATTTATATAATTATATATATTTGTATAATTATATATATTTATATAATTATATATATTTATATATTTATATATATTTATATAATAAATATATATGTATAACAAATATATTTTAATTTAAACATATTTACTATAATTTTATAATTATTTAAATATATATATATATATAATTCTAATTATAAATAAATATATTTTTAAATATTTGTATATATTTATATAATTATATATATTTATATAATTATATATATATATATATTAATTTATTAATATATAAGTATATATAATTATAAATATAATTAATAAATTTATTATAATTTAAAATATATATATATATATATATATATTTATTTATTTGTAATTTCATAAATACTTTTTTAAAACATTATATATATTTATAATTTTATAATTAACTAAATATATGTCATACATATACACATGCACACATGTTTTATATATATATATATATATATATATATACATCCCACATACATGTGAACATATATATACATACACATACATACAAATGTACACGCACAACATCTATATATATGCATACGCAAAACACACACACACACACACACAACATAATGCATGCACATATATTCACATAGACATTAATATAAATATATAAATTCAAATATCACATATTATCAACACATCATTTATATTTATATAATTGGTTGAACAATTAAAATATATATCAATATATCATATTTATATTGATTATATGCATGCATTTTCTAGTTAATGTATATAAATAAACATTAATTTTTGAATATAAATATGATAATTTTATATATATTAATAATATTTTTTATTAAAAGTTTTTATCAGTGCTAATAAAAGCGCTGATAAAGATTAACCTTTATCAGTGATAAAAAAAGTGTTGATAAAGGGTGCACTTTTATCAGTGATTTTTTAGCACTGTTAAAAGTTACCTTTATCGGTGCTTTTAGCTAGTGTTAATAAAGGTTAGACTTTTATCAGCGCTTTTTGTTTAGCATTGATAAAACCCAAAACTGGGTAAAGCGCAATCAATGGTAATTGAATATTGTAAAAATAAGGTTTCATATTATATAAATATGGTGACCCAGACGCAATGGTGGGAAGAGCACTTCAATGCCAAGGAAATTATGGGATATCCCTTGGATATTTTTTGTGTGTGAATAGGAGCTCAAAATTCAACTACGCAATTCTTCCCAGGAATCCCATGAAATACTAGTAAAGGTGATGTTACAATAGTCCAAATTAGAACTATAATATTGATAATACTGAATGGAAAAGTAGTAGTGGAATTGTAATCTATAAAAACATTATTAAGAAATCATAATTTGATAAAAAGAGGCAAGAGAAATATACTTCCATTCAATGGAAGGTTCCTCACCCGATATATTCCTTTCAAATAGTAATGGAATGATGTTATAGTATAACATGTAATCCCATGAGGGGATTTATGAAAATAATGTAGTGAAATGGGATCAACAATTGAATGGGTAACATACCAATAGAAAATATTTCCATGGATGTACTTCCACCCAGTCTTTTTTTCATTATTATAAGTCATTGAACTGATTTCTTTTTTGTGAAATTCCATCATCTATTTTTAGAGTTAATCATCATGTATTTTATTATCATTATTATTATATTATTTTTTAAGTGTGATATTTATAGTTACATAAATTTAAATACTAATTTATTAATAGTTCATTTGAAAATGACAAGATTGTTTGGTACAATTAGGCAAGGATGTAATTATGGTATTTTAAGAATTTCTATTAATTTTCAATAATTTATTATCAATATAAAGTAATGAAATTGTCAAATTATAGATATATATCATTGTTTACTGATTTTAGTTGAATGAAACAAATAAATAATTCAAATGGTAAAATGATTAATTCACCACATGCTTAGGGGAAAATCATCATCTTACAATTTTCATAATGAAATCCCCTTTCAATATCTAATGGAAGTACAAGGTGGTCATTCATGTAGTTAAACTTATTAAAGTATATTGATGCTTGGATAATTTAATCCCACTTATGATATTACATGTTTATTATAAACTATAAAATTTGGGACTGACATATATAAATAGTTATACATGTGAAACACACTAAACAAACCACCTTAGGGGATCAAAAATACTATTTAAGGGGAATTTTAAAAGATACATATGGTAAATTGTTTTAGTTTAAGAGGGGGAAAATACAAAATAAATTCAAATGTTAATAAAAAAAAGTTTAATGGTCTTTATTTAAATAATTTGTCAAATATTGAAACTAATTTACAACAATCGGTCATGATAATAATTCAAAGAAAGTCATGAGTTTCCTAGGTGGAGGATTTTCATCTGGTGTTATCTTATAAAAGATATTAACCCTAGTAACATTATTATCTAAAATCATCTATTTTTCCTACAAATCATTTCCCAGTTCAATATATTGATTTCATACTATCTCATTGAAAGGCCTCATGTTCTAGTGGAACATTTTAGTTATGAAGTCTATGACTAAGTTAAGCAATTAGTTGTGAATAATGACATTATGATAAAAATTGTGAAACTCAATTATGTATAATATAGTTATGTAGTTATTTACGAATAGAGTTATGGAATTTCTAGATATGAATTCAATATAAGGTAATACTACATATAATTTATAATTGTGACTTATAATACGTTCAATTGAGGGAATAAAAATTTCCTGATGAAAATTGTTAGAGAAATTATAATTAATTATGAAACTTAGTTTTTCACAATATAGTTATGAAAATAATAACTATGTTGTGTAATTATTTATGAGTTATATAAATTATTCATACATTATGTATCTTATTAAAGCAAATTCTAATTATGAAATCAATAAATAATTTTATAATTAAGTTATGGATATTCTAATTTTATAGATTTGAAGATAAACTAGAACTAATTATGTAACTCAATCTATTGTGTTCTTCTAATCGATATAATTTTTAGGGTTTCATATTATAATGTGCATCATAAATTTAAGATTAGTATTTGAATTTTTTATGATCAGTATTTGGTTACGCCTGATAAATATTTGGTTGTGCCACAAAAAAACTAGAAGAAGTTGAAAATGGAAAACCTTGGCACAACCAAGGGTGATCCATTCTATGAATGTTCCCTAGTATAGTGATTTGAGTACCCTAGAGAAACCATCATTTATTAATACTAATGGAAAATGAATATAATGAAGTAGTAGACAATGGAACCATATGTATTTGGTTGTGCCAATGGTACTCAACTCACTCTATTTTGTGTATGATCTTCCGACTCTTCCTACTCATTCATGATGCATGATACTGATCATAAATTCATGATGCACCTGATCGTAAATGCATGATCATAAATTCATGATTAGTAATTTCTTACACCTGATCGGTATTCGGTTTTAATGGATAAGGTATGAATTTATGATGCATATAACTCTTCCTATGGGTGGTTTGGGTACATCATGTATTTTATATTAGTACTTGAATTTTCTATAATAACTATTTGGTTGTTCCTGAATCCCCCCCCCCAATTCATTTTCATGAGGTGATATGTGACAAATCATTGATTATGGAGTGTAGCTTATTAATTTTAATGATTCAAATTATCTCACCTATGATCTCTATCATCTACAGGGGGTTTAGACTGATACACTTGATGTTATCACTGCTTCAAGCTATCCATATTTAGGATTTATTGATCTTAGTAGGAATGATTAAGCGATAAAAATAACCACTAAAGATAAAAGTCTTCCTCTATTTTGTTTTGAATACTCAAAGATAGGACACATTACTAGAGCTTGTAGAATAAATATATCAACAAGCTAATTTGTGATAAATGTAAGAAGAACACTCTATCTAGTTTATTTAAAAACATAAACCATAGAAATTTTTTTACTTTTATCTTATTTTGACAAATAGTCAAATTCAAACTTTTGGTCCACTATTCAAATTTATGTCAAAACATAAATTTTAAATGTTTATATTTTCCAAACATTATAATACCTTTATTGTGACCCAAATCCAATGTTTAATGGGTATTAGGTACCCCATCAACACCATTAGAGAGTCCTACTTTATAAATATTTATTTTATATTTATTTAGTGATATTATTATAAAAAATAAATTATTATAAATATTAAATAATAGTTATCTATATAATTTATTTTGGGTTTTGATGTGTTTATTGGTTTCAATGTGCTGCTTTATATATTTTTTTTTTCTAATGTAGTGGTATGTTGAGGACTCTCTTTTTTCTTATCGTGTGGAAAATGTACGTGTTTTTTTATTTCTTTCTATTATCAGTGTTGTTGTATTTTTTGTTTTTTTTTCAATTTTTTTATTTATAATATTATAAAACATTATATTTTGATTCTTAAATTTATTAAATTCTATTTATATATTTTTAATTAGTATAAAATTATAAAAAATATTAAATTTTAAAATATATTGAATATTTTTTATAAATTTATATTATATATATATATATATATTTCTATGATTTTATATTATATTATGTATTTGATCCTCATTCTATATATATATTTATATTTTTTAATTCCCAAATTATATCATACATCTGATCCATATTCTATAAAAAAAATATACCAATTTTTTTATATTTCTATTATTTTTTATAATTATATATAAAATTATAAATCAAACTTACATATATATATTTCTAACTAATCAATCTCATCTAGTGATGCATGGGAGAAATACTAGTTTTAAAATCAAAACCTATATCATAAATTTATCCACCCTCAAACATAATTATCCCCATTTCATATTCATTTTAATTTTACTCCATTTTCATTATACATAATCACAAAAGAATAAATCATGGCAATGAAAAACTCAATCATGTCATCTCTAATCTCATGGAATCCATAAATTACTCACAACAAGTTAAACACTAGTGGCTCGTTTAAAGGAAATCCAAAATTCACCAATGTGGGAGGTATTTTTAGGGATGATTATAAGAATTGGATTTGTAGATACTCTTGTAACATCAGTTTATGCGGTCGATTGGTGGACCCCAAATGTGTACCTCAACATAGTGTGAAAACATGACATCTATATTGTTAGGTTTTTAAGCTGAACGATAGTATCTCATCATAGTAGGGAATAAAGTATATGAATCAAATAGATGTTTATTACTAAAATCGAATCTTTTTCATGCTACATCAAAAAAAAGATAGGTAATAAAATTATTTTCATGCCTTTAGATGTGAAGGCTTTTAGAGAGTCTTCCTCCTAGTTCTACTCCCAGTTGTGAGAAGATGAGTTCTTTAAGAAGCCATCCTTCTCTCCTTATTCTCCTACTCTAGCAGGCACTAGTCAAATGTTTGAATCCCTTCACTAATTCCATCTACTTGATATAAAGGAAATAAGGGGATAGAGAGTTAAAAAAACACCCCCTACCATATCAGAACTACTAAGGACCTTCCCCCTCCCATGATAAGTATGTAAAATGGGAGGTTGACTATCCTTAACTCCTGACCCCGATCTAACTATTCTAAAAATTCACCCCACCTAAAATTCCACCTTGTACTCAAGGTGTAAGTATGAAAACTATTAAAGGGTATAGGATACATCCACCCAAGTAGATTCCTCATTAGGAAACCCTTTCCATCTGATGAGACATAATCCCATGGATGTCCCTAGATGGGCCTTAAAATCCAAAACTTTAGGAGTAACCTAGCATACCAAACCACCATCAACAACATTAGGTAAATCCACCTAAATATAATGTCTCCCCCAACCCACTTAAGTTGTGGGACATGAAAAATAGGGTTTGTGAGAGTGTCAAACAATAAGTAAATCCTATAGGTTTTGGAACCCAGATGGGCTAGGATTGGATAGGGTCCAAAATAATGAGTAGGAATTTTTGGATACAACTTTTTGGATAATGGAATATGAACATTTGGTCATAATTTCAAATTAAACAAGGTAGATTTCAAAAAACTCTTGGTCTTTACAATTCTTATTAGAATAGTGAATAATTAACTTCTGATCTCGAGAAATATTTTAGTGAATTTTTAATAGTATTGCATTCTAATTGATAAGGGATATAGCTACTGACTTGACAAGAGTTTCTCTCACAACATAATAGAGTATTATAGGTGGATTTTGACCATAAAAAGACTCAGAAGGTGATAGTCAATTGGCAGGGTGAGAAGATTTTCTATAGAAGTATTCAACCAAAGGTAACCAAAAATCCCAAGAAAGAGGATTCTCAAAGGAAAAACAACATAAATAAGTTTTAAGACACCTATTAATAACCTTTGTTTGTCCATCTATTTGAGGATGGTAGGATAAAATCATCTTCAAGGTAGTGTCTTCCAAATGAAAATTTTCCTTACAAAAGTTTCTAACAACATGGGGTCTCGATCACTAAGGATGGATTTAGGGAAACTATACAAGTCGACGATTTACTTCAAAAAGTGTGTCACCAACACCTTCACTATAACGGGGTGACAAAGTAAAAAAATAATCATACTTGAAAAAAATTCCACAAATAACATGATCACATAAAACCCTTGAGAGTGTGGAAATAATGAAACAAAATCAATATAAATATACTCCCAAACCTGCTTGGGAATCAGTAATGGTTAGATTAAGCCATCCATAATTCAGGAAAAATACTTATCCCACTGGTAAGCGTCACATTCTCACAAGTATTTTAAAACACTTTGATTCATTCATTTCCAATAAAATAACATGCTATTCATTTTTAGGTCTTCTAGTATCCGGTATGGAATCCTATAGAGAAAGGGTGAAAATAGTGTAAAAACTTCATAATAAGGACTTAGTGTTTTGAAAGAACCAAACGACCCTGAAAATATAATATTCCTACATGAAGAACATATTTAGGATTTATGTCCAGTTGAACCTCAATATCCAAAATAATTACTTTTAATACATCGTCCTATTGTTGTTATGTTTTAACCTATTCTAACTCCATCCATAAGGGGTTTGACATACCAGAACAAAGTTGAAGTAATGGTGGTACAAGGGTAAATACTTCTTCAATTTTCCAGGAAAAAGATTCATAATATTGGTTCAACCTCTCTAGTTTATACACTACCTAAAACTATAGCCTAAGTAGCATAAAAAACCAAAATTGTTGGTTGATGGTATGAATTCACTAAGTAAGTAAATTTTTGAGTGCTTTATAATCAGAGTAAACAAAAAAGTGTTGTCCCAACAAGAAATACCTCCAGTGATTGACTATCGATACAAGAGACATGATCTCTTTTTCATAAATGGACATGGAAATATTAAATCCTCATAAATCATTGTTGAAAAAATCTTTTAGGTGACACTCCTAAATAATAATAGCTCACAGATTTTATCTAGATTCATCGCATTCTATGATGAAAGATTTTTAAAAATCTAGGAGTGATAACAGTGGTTCATAAACCATTCAACATAGATCCCACTTCATGTATGAGTTGTATTTATTTTCAATGAACATCGTTGGTTTTGAAAGGTTGTTCAGTGATGGAAATATGATGAAGAAGTTACAAATTTTATGGAGATTGGAATAAGTTCTCAAGTCTTATCATTTTAATAAACATATAAATGGTTTAAAGACTTTTAGTTTCAAAGATCATTCCTGTAGAATTGTTATGGATTCATTAAATGACATTGGATGTCATTCTTGAATAGTTATCCTAATAACTTTGATTATTGTTGAACTGGTCTTAAGTTTAGGAGACATGTGTCACTCAATTCTTTGACATGACACATTTTTCAAAAAAATTAATAAGGATGATTACAAGTTGAATACCTCTTTGGAATTTATATTAAAAAAATGGAAGAAAATGATAAATTAAAGATGATCGTGAAAATGATTATTTTCATGAAGATGCTTTGAAGAAGAGGAGTCTATTAATTTGAAGTTAGATTCCATTCTATACTTGATTTTTACAAAGTAATTTTATGGGTCTTATATAAAAAGTATTGGTCAACCCACAAGGTAGCATTATCTAACATTAAACCGGGCATTTGTGGGACTGAGAGGTCAACCATGCCAAAGGGTGTTCATCCTGGGCCAACCAGTAGGTGGAAGAGGTATGAGGTGGGTTGTGCCTAGTGGTTGCATGATATGTGTGGGCCTGTGTTTGAATCCTGTAGAGTGCACGCCAGAAGGTGCACATAGGTTGGTCCAGAAGCTCGCAGTGTCTTAAGACCATTGGTGTGTGTGGTGTGTGTGTGGGTTTTGATCCCCAGTCGTCAGCTCAGGATATTATAGCATTGATTATAAAATATGTAATGGGAAAATTGCATTTTGTATCAATGTGGTATTCCTGAGGGACATTCACTGTAGCTCTTCTAAAAAGATATGAATAAAACATCAGTCACCTATTAATAAAATCTCCATTGCCATATCATCATGGGAGATCGTCTTCAACCTATGACCTTTATCAGATTTCATCTCACCAAAGACTATGCATCTTGAGGGTACTATGATCATTCTAAGATTTAGATATTCAGATAATCATACCTTGGATCAGCATTTTATAAGTTTTAATTGTGAATTCATGTATTTACAGAAATTCATAGTAACTACTGAGGACCAAATGAAGATATAAAAATTCCTACATGAAGTTGATCACTATGGATGAACTTCAAGATTTTAGGAAAATGAGAATCATGTGATCCTCATAGCATGTGAATGAGGATATCACTTCATGGGAGAAACCTAAAGGCACCACATTTTTCATCCTATACATTTGAACAATTAAAAACTAATATGTTTGAATCTTTTAATGAGTCTTTATAATGAATTATTTTTTATATCTCACATGGGTTTTATCACATAATAGATACAGTTCAAAGGCTATGATCCATCCCTATAAAAGGAGAATAAATAAGGCCATGAAAGGTTTTTTCACTCAATATCTCAAATATATCTCTCATTTTTTCATAAAAAACAAATAATCTCATAGATTTAACTTATGTGAGTTAGAAGGTTCTATATGCCTCTTAGGATATGTAGAGAAGGAGAGTGCCGCACACATCAATAGCATGAAAGAATTATGTAAACCTATATTTTCATGAAGTTGTTTCGTGAAGCAGTTTCTTCTGTGAAGAAGATCCATAAACACTTGATATGTGACTCACACACTTAAGTGTTTCATGAAGAGGTTGTGATACCACACTTGATTTTGTCATAATCTCATCTCCTACATGAATAATAGTTATGTGAAATAATGTATAATTAATACACTCTCGCCAATTTATGAAAAGAAATGGTTTCAGGTGTGGTTTTGATGAAGATATTATGAAGTCGTGTACATAGTTACATGAAGAGGAAGAAGCTCTTGTGAAGCATAAACTTTCACAAATAAGGTCTCTCATGTGAATAATAATAGAGAACAGTTGTTTCATAAATCATATTGATTCACGCAAGCATACACTATATTGAAAGATAACATAAGGATTTCACATGGAAATGAATATAAAAATATAGTGTGTGTGTGTGTGTGTGTGTGTTTACATGTGTGTGTGAAGTAAAAAAGAATAAGGTGAATAGTTCATGCATACATGCATGAATGCATGAAAACACAAGATCACTTGAGATACTAGAAAATAATTTGAAGATAGTGCATCAAATAACAATACATTGATGATTGTGCTAGGGATTCATGTGACATGAACCATGCATTACATACATGAAGTACATATGATATTGTCAGGTTGATAATTAAATAAGAGAAAAGTCTTAATTGTGCAAGATCATTATTGAATGAAATAATATTTAAAGTATGGTAAAATTCAGTTGAATAAATAATTTTTGGATCTAGAAGAATAAAGGAGAACTGATACATTAATAATTGTTGATATTGTATATCAAAGAAAGAGAATTTTACACTACTGTGTTATTGCATATTATTGTGTGTTAAATAAGAAGAGAGTGGTCAATCTATATTATGTTATTGAGGCCATATCAATTTTTATGATTCTAAGATTAACTGATCTTTCATTACTTCAATAATCACAAAGGAATTTTGTGATTCTAGAACTAAGATGATGAAGTTTCAGTGCAGTATGTTTTTCACTAAAAAATAAAGAGATCAAGACACAGTTATACACTATTTCATATTATTGTGTATCAAAGATGAAAGGTATAAAAATAAGTGAAGGACCAATATATATTCATTTTATTTTCATTTTGTTTAGTAATAACTCTATGTTTATCAATCCGCAACATATTAAAATTATTGTGACTGATAGAATGAATAAATTTCATGTTTTATTTTACTGTTGGGAATAATTAAGAAGTGTTGGTTTCCTTCTTCTATGCAAGTAACTAGGTGAAAAGAATTTTTGGGAAGAATAAAGTATCATTGTGATATTCAATATAAGTATCATCTATTAGAATACTTTCTTAGTGTTACAAATAACCTTAACAACAAGGAGAAGATTTTCTTCAATGGTGGAATAATGATCCATCCAGAAGCTGTAAAATATGAATTGTCAATTGAATATAGTGAATTGAAAGTAAAAAAGATATTCCCTAATTTTTGTAACCACATTCAAAATATTATTTTCTAGTGGTTGTGTGGTTGGATTATTTCTATACCATGCTAAGGATTAGCTACTCTCATTGAATAGTGAACCTTGTAAAAATATCATGTGTTATTTTTTACTTATTTTATATACTTTCATGCAACAAGAAAGGGAGAATAGGAGAATAAAGATCCTAACAGGTCTATAAGGTAAAAGGTATAAAATTTCTAAAAATTTAAAAAGACCCTAATACTAATTCACCCCCTCTCAGTGTTAAGTGTATCCAAAATTAGTCATTTCACAACACCTTAGTTCTTCAAAGGCTTATTTTCTGTTGTTGTTCCAAATAAAACCTTATTTCAAAGATAAATCTGTAAAAGGCTTCATTATTTTCCAATATCCTGTTATAAACTTCATATAGTATTCAGTGATCCCTAGGAAACCATGAACATCCTTAATAATAAGTGGTCAGGGTCATTTCATTATATAGTCTACTTTTTGGGGGTCCATTATAACCCCTTCACACAAAATAACATGGATGAGATATTCCTCCGAATGCTGAGAAAAAATGACACTTCTACTGATTTGTTTTCAACTGGTTTGATGACAAGAGTTAAATACACTTTCCAAGTTTTATATATGTTCCATCCAAGTGTGACTATAGATCATAGTATCATCAAAAAACAATAACAAAATTTCTCAATATTTACCTAAACACTTGGTTCATGGCTGACTAGAATGTGGCTAGTGAATTCAACAACTCAAAAGGCATGATGAGGTATTCATAATTCCCCTTATATTTATTTAAAAAATCTTAAATTCTTCCTCCCAGATCACAACCTGATAGAAACTTGAAGTAAGATCCATCTTGGTAAAATAACTGGCTTTGTGAAGCTCATCTAGCAGTTACACAATAAGAGGTATAGGTAATATTTTAGGTATGGTTGATTTTTTCAATGATATGTAGTTTACACATAATATTCATTTCCATTTTTTATTTACTAAAATAATTGGCCTTGTATAAGGGTTGGAACTATGCCTAATGATTCCCCTACCCAACATGTCTACAACCTATTTTTCCACCTCATCTTTCAAATAATATACTAACTTGTAGGGTTGTATATTAACTAGGAATGCTCCTTCAATCAACGTTATTGTATTTCTAGTAGTTATTCTTAGTGAAAACCCCATAGATTCGTCAAATAGTGTCCATAAATTCACTATTAAGCTCTGTAATTGTTGTTTTTTCCCCAACTTGGATATTGTATTCGAAATAATTAATTCAATTTTCCAAAACCATCCCTCAACTGAAATCACTTTATCTGATAGCACTAATTACAAAATATTATATTTTTCTACCATTTTAGTAATACCTTTTAGCTTAACCTCACTTCCTTCCCACAAAATTTCATTGTATTATGATTCCAATTTTTTAACAGGTTCCAAATAGTTTTCATCCATTTCATTCCCAAAACTAGGTCTAGTCCTCCAATGTTAAAAACATAAGTATAAATCATAATAGAAATGTTTCCCTGGATAACCCCAACCTCCTTACATACCCCTTGTGAACACACTCACCGGCCACCCCAAGTTTAATTTTGAATGTCCAGGTTGAGAATACTTATAGATTTTCCACATTAATAAGGTATTTGGATACAAAGTAGTGACTAGCCCCACTATTTATGAGTACCTCGATTGGTATTATGGAAATTTATCTAGTAAATAGTAGGGATTCATCTTTTCTCTCTCCCATTCTCTTGAACACTACTGTTTTCCCATCTTCGACAATGTCCAAAATATTTTTATCCTCCTACAAACTATGTTCTTCTCTAGACTCCTGATCAGTGTATAACTATTCCATATTCCATACTAATAGATGAAATATCTTATCAGGACACAACTGTATGGGACTAAATGGTTGTACACATCTAAAACACAAACCCTTTATCTTTTTTTCCTCTATTTCTTGACAGATGATTGGTTTTATGACACTCCACCAATCCTAAAACTTTCCATGCCTCAATTCCTCCTCCTTATTCCTATCATCAAAAAATCTGGGAAAAGTTTCCATTGGAATAGCTGGTATCACTCTTAAAGGTAGTAGAGTTGACACATATTTACCATACTCTCCATGAATAAAACCCTCCCCAATCAATTCCTACTCAATTTTCCTAGTGAGAGTAATCAATATTTTCTTTTTTGTAGGATCATGATTTGAAACTTTGTTTTCTAAATTCAGTGATATTCCTCCAATTAACAAGCTAATAAACAAAATTTATAGAAAGTTTAGAATCCTCAAAACCAATTGTTCAAATTATTACACATACTCAACCACCATTCCTATTTTCACAAAAAAAAATTGAAAAGAGAACAGGATATCCTTAGGTTATCTTATTATAGAGTTCCATTAGAGATAACTTCAATTGTTCCCACTTAAGTCACATAATGGAGAACTACCAAGAAAGAAACTAATATAATTTTTCTTCTTCAAAAAAAAGTTGTGTCAAGGTAAACTTCATGTCTTATAGGGTGTGATTTATCTAGAATTATGTTTCAAATTTGGTTATCCATATGAATAGATCAACTCCAGTGAATGTATGCATGTCAACATGTTTCGTTACACTCCTCATGCTCTCAATAAATGTCATATCCTTTGAGGCTGAACTCACTCCCTATCTCAGATTGCACTTGACGTCATTGCCTCCAAAATTAAAATAATTCCCCATCCATACTTTCTGATTTCAAAATGTTGTACTCTGATCAACCTATGTTTACATCACCTTAATATTTTTCACTATTTGTTCTTCCAAGTCACGTATCCTACATGAAGCCTTTTCCTCATATCTGGTTCTATATAATTTATGTTTCTCTATATTTTTGATAAGTACTTTCTTAATTCTGGAATAAACAGTAGTGATCATCAGTTCTAGATCATGATCCTTTCGTTGTTTCTTCTCCAACGCTAATTCAAGTGAGGAAATATTTTTATCCATCCTCTTATAAATTCAACCATAGCTTGGAACTTACCCTCTCCCAATGAATTCATAAAATTGTTAGGTTTTCTATCCTAACAATATTATATCAGCACAGCAGTGAAGAATGTAGATGGATCTAACCAATGTTTGTTACTAAAATAGAATTTTTTGCATTCTACTACAAGAAAACAATCCAGGTAATACAATTATATAGATATATTTATATTAATATGATCCTATATATTTCACCTCTTAGATATTCTCCCAACTATGATAATACATGTTCTTTATGAGAGCGTCTTCCACTCCTTCTGCTTCTACTCTAGCAGGAACCAGTCATATTTTTTAATCTCTTCACTAACATCCTCTTTCTAATATAAAAGCAATAAGAGGCAAGGGAGTTTATTAACATCCCCTTTCATGTCAGCACTACTAATGTATTTCCCCCTCCTATTATAAGTATGAAAAATGGTAGGGAAACTATCGAGAACACCTGACTCCGGCCCAATAGTGCCAACAAAAAATCTTATTTAGAGACCAATGCTTATTACATTGTTAATGATATTTCCACTATCACTGGCCCAATGCCATCTTCTTCCTCTGAGGATTCCAAGTAAAGTGTGAATTTTTTATTCATTTTTGTTTTTTCATTAAATTTCTATTTAATATTCCTTTATCTTAATTCTATGAAAATAAATTAATTTATTTTTTATGCATGGTTAGCATGATTTATTTACTGAATTTGATTTTTAAAATATTAAATCATGGATTTACTTTTGTATATGGGTATTTCTTATTTAAATTTGGGTATTTAAAAGTTTAGTCCCACTCCACCTGAGCCTATTCCATTATACCTTCCCCTTGTCCCTTGATTCAGCTAATCTGTTCCCCTTTATTTTCATTATCATGAGCCATTTATTAACCATCATCTAGCTATTTTATTTATCATATTTTGTGTTTATTTCATAGATTGATTTAAGGATGGATATTCATGCATTTCTTATAGCCTATGTTGTAATAATAAGTTTCCAATCTGATCATTAGTCATCTTTAATTTGGATTGTTCTAAATGATTTTATCCATCCATGTGCCCTTATCAATTTGTTTTGTCCTTGTGTGATGCTACAACTCCTAGGTTCCATGATTACTGGGAATATTCTCAATTATGGTCCCTTATAGATCAGTTATCCTTCAATATATCTCCCTATTTCATCCCTTGGTTCATCAAGAGAGGGTAGTGGAGATAAATTTCCCCAATGTCTAATTATTATTCATAAGTTAAGGAGAAGAAGACAATGATATGGGTGGTTCTCATCCCCTATTTTTGGTCTTGAGGCTCGATTTGTGTTGTAATGGTAGGAGTGATTCCATGGAGTCTATTAACTGAAAACTGGTTTTGGTTCTTCAACTTAGTAGATGATGAACTGGGAGGATGGATTTGGGGAAAATTTTGATGATTCTAGCACCAAAAATCAAGATTCACCATTAAAAAAGTTTTTCCCGACCTAAGTAAGGGGGTCTCAGTCTTGTAAATGTATTATTTTTTGAATTCTTCAAAAACCTTTTGTATACTACTTGTTTTTTCATCATGTGCATCATGTATGTTTTTTCATCATGTGCATCATGTTCCTTCCCCATCTATGTATTGACCTGGAATTAGATGAACTTTCACTGTTGTATTAGTATTTCTTAAATTAATTAAAATCTATTTTCAATTCTTCAATTAATTGTTTGTTCCCCAATCTCAACCCTTCGTAGAGAATTCACACTTGTTTAGGAATAGAAAAAACATGGCGTGGAACCATGTTTAGGGTGTCTTTGAACCTCTCCCATGTTTCATAGAATGACTCTCCCTCTTTTTCAAAAAAGTTTTGGATGGTCTTTTTGAGTGCAATTGTTTTGTGGTGGCGAAAGTATTTTTTGTAGAATTCTCTTTATAATTGGTCCCAATAGTAGATGGATAATGGTCTCAAATTGTTTAGCCAATTTTTAGCTCGATCCTTTAAATAAAAAGGAAATATCCTCATCTTATCTGATTCTAGTTGATGTGGGGTTCACATGTTTTCTACAATGTCATTGAACTCCTTAACATGAAGGTAGGGAATCTCAGACTCTATTCCATGGAATATGGGAAGGTGTTTTAGGACATGGAGTTTAAAGATTTAGTTAGAATATCCTATGGAATTTTGTCTAATTCATAATGGTTCATTGTTCCAGGAAGGTGTGAGGTAGTCATTCATGGTTTGATCAACTACATTCCCCAAGTTTGGGGCTGCCTCATTTGGATTTCCATTTTGGTTCCCACCCGGGTTTATGAGTTGGTTTCTTTGAAGACCTTCCATTGAAATGGGGTAAATGTTTTACTCTGGAGTATTAGGAAGATTAGGATCTAATGGAAAGAGTTCCCTTAGTGTACTTGACTCCCCAACCCCAGGACTATCTAGCCTAACTAGACGATTTGATTGGTCATGGGTGTAGATGGACATGCACCAAAAGAAAAAAAATGAGAAAGGTAAAAGATAAGAAAATTTGGATGATAATAGAAGAAATGTGTGAGAATTGGATGGGTGTTTAGATTACTTACTTGGGTCCCCAGAAATGGCGCCAAAATTTTGTCTCATCCAAATTTACCCAAGTTTTTTGGTTTAAGCAGTCGCTTGTAGTTTAGCTTGGGTTGTTGAATCCTCAAAGACCTAAGAAGTAACCTACAGACACGTACATCCTATGGATTGTTTTTGGATATGAAGTGTCCAACTTGAGTTGATTTTAGATGGTTTTGAATTAAATATAATAGTATTAAGTGAATTCAAATTAAAAGAATGATTTGATCCAAGGTTATCACTTGGGGGTGGATTGGATGAGATTCTTTTTTTAACGGTTTCAACTTCTTATATTTGAGATAGGTTTATTAAAGAAGATCAAACAACATCATTACTTACTGGTTTAATACCAACACACAATAATACTAATCACCTATACATTTGGAGGATAAAATTTAGGAGCACTCCAGGGTAAAGGTTTTTATTAACACTTGAAGTATGTGGCTTTAAAATTCAACAAGCAAGAAGAAGTTTCAAAATCATAAAATAAAAATCTCAATTAAAAGAGATTATTAGAAATTAATGTGGTGATAAATAAAATCCAATTCAATTACTTTTTACTCCCTTGGATCAACCCATAAGTGGGTTATCCCTCCATTGATTCTATGGTTTCAATGGAAGTGGGATGTAGACTCATGGGGGGGGGAATGGAGAAGTAAAATAAAACAATGAAATAAAGATCACTCCATTGTTGTGTAATAATTTCACAAGTTTTGGTGTGAATAAATTCACACCTTGAACCAAAGGTATCAAATTTATATGAATAAAAACAGAATAAGAGGATAATAAGAACTTTTATTAAGAAACTAAAGTGAATTGAACAACTTACATGTGAAAGAAAAACTTGAGACAACAAAAACACATCATAACATTACAATTGAACAAAGCACCAAAGATAATAAAATAATCCACCACCACTACCTTAAATAGTAATTTCAAGAGTATTGGATCGAGATACCAACATTACAAAGTATCACACTTGAGTATGGTAGGCCTAGGGTGGTGGAAAGTAAGGGAGAGTGGACTTCTTTATCCCTGACCTGAAGTGGCAGCCAACTTTCATCCACCGAACATAGGCATGTAAATGACCTTCTAGATGGCCCAATTAGAGTGGTCCATAGAAGATTAAAATGGATATATTGATGTCTCATAACCTAATGTAAAATTTCATCCCAAATGGAAGTTTGGTTTGTGAGATATTATACAAATGGTGGGATGTTTTTATGGGCTGCCGAATCTGGCCCAGGATATTATCTCCAACTTAGGCTGCCTAGAACACCATTCAAAAATCATAATTACCTTTGGTAACTGTTGAATGAAATGTTCCCCATGATTTCCTTTGTCTTCATTTCAATGTTCAGAATTATTGGGCTTGGATATTGGCCTCTACAATAGCTTTATTGGGCTACTATCCAGTTTACTTCACCCATAATGTTGTTTGTTCAAGTCCAAATTTGGTTGTCTTCCAATATGAATCTTCAAGTACTCCAAAAGTTCAAATTGTTACCAATGTAATGAGAAACCTGAAAATTAAATATGAAAATAAAATCAAGATCATTGGGTACTTTAAATGATGTTAAAAATGTACCATTTAATAGTTCATTTTAAGAAGGAATTACAATTATATTATGAAATAATGTTCAAAGTGTAAAATGCACTAAAATGGTGTTTATGAATAATAAAGTACATGAATATTATATATATTAACAATGAATATTATCCTAATTCAGTGGAAAATAACACCCCCCCCCCCAACTTGAGTTTTTCTAGTCCCGAGCCAAATATATCTCTAAAATGTGAAATTTGAATTCCCTTTTCCAAAAAAAAATTAATAAACAATGATCACTAAAAACCCTTATATCAAACAACTATGAAACCCATAAAAATATTTTAATACTAGATAGTTTCATAAGAATATCTCAATCCTAGGTCCATTTCTTTGTTCAAATTCATCACCATATTTCATCCAATATCAATTAAGTATGAGGATGTGTTGTGTATCACAATAGACATGGGGTTCATCTTTATTCAAGGGGGAAATGACGGAATCTCTAGGTGGAATCACATTTCAATATTAAGATGAGTATTAAATTTTTTTTTGCAATATTTCCATGGTAATTGAAATTTCACTCAAAAGAGTCAACCCATGTAGCGAGACTTTTCCGATGACTCCTGGGCTCAAAGACCTTAGGGCACCAAGTGAATCCCACATACTTGGGCATCATATCAATTTAACTCAGTCAAAAACAAAGTCAAATTACCACAAATAGAGATAAAATTACTAACTCTGGGCCAGAAAACTATAGAGTCGTGATCCCTATGTGCTGAAATCCACACATTAGATCATTTTAATTCTCTACGTGCAAATTTATTGTTTTTATTTACTTATTTATTTATTTATTTAATACTCATATTAAAACTAAAATGATCACCAAACCTATGCTATTTATTTGGGGGAACCCATGGAACTCAAACTAATACCCCACTATCCAAAGGACATGCATTGGGATCTCTTTTTTTTATTTGGATGAAAATATAAATGATGAAATTTCACATTAGATAGCCACACTTTCCAAAATTTATGCTCATGAAATTATACATGGATTAAAATTAATATCAAGGCATGATAAATTATTTGATATTCTTTTTTAAAGTGTGAAATGTGTATTATCATGTTCAAGGTTAAATAAATTTTTCCTTCCACACATTTTTTTATGCACACAAAATTATTATTTTTCTTTCTTTTAACCCCCCAACATAGAATAACATTGTCCCCAGTGTTTAAAGAAAATAAAATTTAGAAGTTGGTAGTGGTAGAGGAGAGGAGTTATAAAATGGATTTGAAATAATAAACATGTAACAAAGTCACCAAGTGGTTGAAGTTGAAGTTTTTGCTGCTTCAATTTAGTCCTTTGATATCCATGTCACTTGAAGAGTTCCCTAGTGGAAAAAAACAAACAAAAAAACAAAAAAAGAAATATATATATATATATATATATATTCATATAATAAATAAATTAAAATATAATTATATATAAAAAAATTATATAATAAGGAAGCACTATAAGTCATAGGTCAGTGGTAAGCGCGTTCCCCTGTCTCCCTTCAGTCCTGAGTTCGAGTCCCCGTGGCTTCACCGGTTGTGACAGGGTTTTCCCCACGACCTATGACATGTCCTTTTAATTTTTTTTATTATTTTTTTAGTTATTTTAACCTATAAACACATAAAAATAAAATGAACTAATGATACATTGTCTTATTTTTAAATTTCTGGGTAATGTATTACTCAATGATCACACCACATGACCTGAATGAATATGGAACTCCCCTTTCATACCCCTCCATAATCATAATTGAAGAACAGGTCAACAGTCTATTTTTTTATTATTTTATTTAAAAAAAATAAAAATGATTCATTAATACTATTTTAAAAATAATGATTATTCAAAAAGATTGGAAACATGAAAACCACAGGTTGCCTCCCGTGCAGTGCTTTTGTTTAACGTCGTTAGCCCAAAATGGATTCTAAATCTATCAATTTTTTCCTGGTTCATAGGTTGGATCAGTGAACTCAACCTCTATTTCTTGTTTATTGAATGATTCAATGAATGGTTTTAACTTATGACCATTGACCTTGCAAATGTGACCACTTGTGGGATCCTGAATCTCTACTTTCCCATGGGGGTACACATGATGCACTATGAATAGACCTGACCATCTAGACCTTAACTTTCCTAGGTTTAAATGAAGTTTTAAACTATACAAGAGCAAAAAATTTCTTAGTTCAAAATGTTTGACTTTGATATTCCTAGATTGGTAGGCTTTAACTCTATATTTATTTATCCTTTAATTTTTATAATCCTCCATCCTAAGTTCCTCAAGTTTATTAAGATCTAATTTCCTCTTTTCTTCGGCCAAAGAAATGTCAAAATTCGTTTTTTTGATTGCCCAAAATGCCTTATTCTCAATTTAAATAGGTAAATGGAATGCTTTTCTATAAACCAGCCTATATGGTGACATTCCTAGGATTTGTTTTAATGTTGTACGATATTCCCAAAGGGCATCCATGAGTTTCTCAGACCAATCTTTCCAAGAGGGACTGACAGTTTTTTCAAGAATTTTCTTAATCTCCCTATTCTCTAACTCAGCTTAACCATTGGTTTTAGGATGGTATATAGTGTAAACTTTATGAGAAATCACATACTTAGACATGAGTGAATAGAATGGGTGGCTGTATAAATGGGTTCCTCGATCACTGATTATAGCCCTAGGAATTCCAAATTGAGAAAATATGGGCTCCTTTAGAAATCAGATCACAACATGATGGTCGTTGGACTTGGTGGAAATGGACTCAACCCATTTCGAGACATAATCAATAGCTAAGAGGATGTAGAGGTGTCCCCTAGATTTTGGGAAGGGTCCCATGAATTGATTCCCCAATAATCAAATATTTCAACGATAAGAATGGGAGTGAGGGGAATTTGATTCTTTTTTGTAAGGGGTCCTAATTGTTGACATTGAGGACAAATTTGGAAGAATTGGTAGGAATACTTAGTGAGGTTAGGCCAGTAGAAACCACTTTGTAGGACCTTTTAAGTGGTTTTATTTGTGTAAAAGTGGCCTCCACATGCATCTTCATGACAGAATCTTAGAATGGACTCTTGGTCAGACTCAGTAACACATCTCCTAATGATTTGATCAGGATAGAACTTGAAGAGTCAAGTATCATCAAACACATATTGTTTGACATCAGAAAGGAATTTCCTCTTAGATTGGGTCCCGAGAAATTTTGGAATGTCACCTGAAACCAAGTGATTTTCTATGTCAGTATACCATGGCCAATCACTCATAGAATAGAGGTGCTCATCAGAAAATGAATCAAACACAGAAAGGTGATGTGAGTTGTCTTCGAATTCCATCCTAGAGAGGTGATCATCTAAAAAAAATTCAACACCATTTTTATCTTTAATGGTTAAATAAAACTCTTTAAGAAGAAGGACCCACCTAATAAATCTATCTTCGGAATCTTGTTTTTGTAAATTGTATTTTAGGGATGAATGGTTGGTGAATACAATGATGGGTGATCCTAAGAGATAATATCTGAATTTCTATAAGTAAAAGACAATAGTAAGAAACTCTTTCTCAGTGGTGGTGTATTTTATTTGGGCATCATTTAAATATTTTCTTTCATAAGAAATGAAATATGGAGTTTTCTCACCATTGACATAATATTTCTCCAACAGCGAAGTCACTCACATCACACATGAGTTCAAATGGAACTTTCCAATTTGGATCTTGCATGATAGGTGGAGAGATAAGAGTTGACTTGAGTTTAGATAATGATTATTTACAGCTTTTGTCCATAAAAATGGAGCATCTTTCACCAAAATCTCACAAAGTGGTCGAGAAATAGATCTAGAATTCCTAATGAACCTTCTATAGAATCTTGCATGTCCTAATAAGGACCTAACTTCCTTAATGGTTTTAGGAGAGGGAAGGTGATGAATGATTTCGACCTTAGATTTATCAACTTCAATACATCTACCAGATACTATATGGCCTAGAACAAGTCCTTCCTTTACCATGAAATGGCATTTTTCCCAATTTATGATGATATTATTATCCTCGCATCTTGACAAAAACCTCTCAATATTCAGAAGGAATCCCTCAAAAGTATCCCTAAATATGGAGAATTCATCCATGAAGACCTATAAACAATCCCCCACCATGTCCGAGAAGATTCCCATCATGCACCACTGGAAGGTACCAGGAGAATTACATAACCCAAAGGGCATGCACTTGAAGACAAAAGTGATGAATGGACAAGTGGAGGTTTTTTTTTCTTGATCCTCTAAGGATACCTTGATTTTATTATACCCTGAGAATCCATCTAGTAAGAAATAGAATTGATGACTCGCCACTTGCTCAAGGACTTGATTAATAAATGGCAAGGGGAAATGGTCTTTCTTGGTACAAGATTTGATCTTCTTATAGTCAATACAGACTCTCTATCCACTACTGACCCTTGTGGGGAGAAGTTCGCCATCCTCATTGGTGATCACAATAATTCCATCTTTCTTTGGGATAACTTGAATTGGGATTACCCACTCATTCTCAGCAATGGGGTAGATGATACCCGCTTTCAATAAGTTAAGAATTTATTTCCTTACCACATCTACAATATTTGTATTGAGTCTTCTCTAAGTTTGATGACATGGTTTGGATTTAGATTCAAGAACAATTATATAAGTTCCAATGAGTGGGATAATCCCAGGGATATCAGAAAGGGTCCATCCAATTGCTTTCTTATTCTTTCTTAGGACATCCAGAAGCATCATCTCTTGATTGGATTCAAGAGAGGAGTAAATGAAAACAGGAAAGGCTCGATTATCCCCTAAGAATACATACTTGAGTGATTAAGGTAGGACCTTAAATTCTAGATCTGATTGGTTTTCACTTTCCAAGGAAGTATGGGACTTTGTATTGAACTCAGTTTCTTTGTTCAGATTTCTTGACAGAATTGGTTCCTTGTGAACAGGATTTTCATCCACTAGATTATCTAGATTAGTGTCATGAATGGGTATGTACTCAATTTTATTGATTTCACCAATGGTATCATTGATTGGTGATTCGATAAAATCATCAATAGAGTTATCTGAAAGAGATTCAAACCAAGGATACAAATTTCCCTCATGTGAACAAAGAAAATCAATCTCTTCTTGACTTAAACATCCTTCAGTAATTTCTTCATGGTCCTAAATTTCACTATCAACACTACCAATACAATTAACCTCATGGATATCTTCATCATCCCCAATTTGAGAGTTTGAATTGTAGATTTTCAAGTCTAGACTCATATTTCCAAAGGTGATGGTCATGTCCCCATTTCAGACTCAGATAACAGAGTTGATTATTACAAGGAAAGGATGACCAAGTATGATTGGGGTTTGTTCCTTGTTTACTAAGTTTGTATTGTTTTCAAGGACAATGAATTCAGTAGGGTAGATGGAGTTTTCTACTTTAACCAGAAAATCCTTTAAAATTCTATTTGGAACCCTAATGCTATGATCATCAAGTTAAAGTGTGACAGATGTGGGTTGGAGCTCATCCAGTCCTAAATGGAAATACATAGCATAGGGAATGAGATTGACACTGGAACCTATGTCACACAAGTCTTTGACAACTTTGTTCTCTCCTAGTTTAAAATTGATGTAAGGGAATCCTGGGTCTTTCATCTTTGGTGGAAGGGTTCCTTGGATTGTTGTGCTAACATTTGCTTCCAGAAGGACTTGGTTCTTATGTGAGAATTTTCTTTTAAATGTGCATAGGTCCTTAAGTTATTTTGAGTATGCAGTAATGGTTTGAATGGCATTGAGGAGTGGAATGTTCAACTTGACTTGTAAGAATATATCCCTCAATGTTTCACTCAATTAAGGCTCGGTTTTCCCTGAAAACAGTGAAAAAATTTGGTCTTGCCCAAATTTACCCAAGATTTTATGTTTAAGCGGTCTCTTGTAGTTTAGTTTTTGTTCTCTAATCCTCTGATACATAAGAAGTAACCTAAAGACACATACATCCTATGGATTGTTTGTTGAAGAGTTGTTTCTTTCACATTGTTATCAGTTTTTTCAGTTTGATCATGTGGTTCATTTGAATTTTCATTAGAGTTTGAATCTTCATATGGTTTTTGAATTATTTTTTTAGGTTTCTCAATTGATTTCCCACTTCTTAAAACTATCACATCCTTTATTTTTTCATGAGTTGTTTGAGTACAACTTGACTCTCCCCTTACAGTTGAGTATGGTACCGCCTGAGTAGAAATGGGTGCCTTCCCAGTTTTTATGGTTTGTAGTTCATGTTTAAGGGATGATACTTATGAGTTAATTTTCTCTATTTTTTTACAAAATTGTTCAAGTATTGGTAGAGGGACAGATTGAGTAGGGGCTTGTTCTGGTTGGTTTATCCCAGAAGGATACTTTGGTTGTTGGATGGGCTGTTGGTATTGGACAGGAGGATGTTGTTATTGTACTGGTTGTGGTTAGAATTGGTTATGGTTTTGGAAATTGTGTGTAGGGTAGGGGTTTGGTCCTTGTGGATGGCTAGGTTGTTGGTTGGGTTTTTGGTTATCTTTCCAATGGAATCTTGGATGGTCATTGTACCTTGTATTGAAAGTGTTTTAGTACTGTGGATTCTGAATGTTCGGAGAATTGAACTCCACTGGTGGTCCTCTTAGAAGAACATCTTTAATGGAAGGGATGGTTGGAAATTTTTCAGCCTTGTGGTCATGTTTGTCACAAATTGTGAAAATAGGGTCAACAATTTGAATTTCATAGACCTTCCTAAGATCTATCACCTCGACCTTCCTAGTGAGTGCAGTAAGTTTAGCCCTAAGGCTTTCCTCTTCTCTAAGGGTATGAATTCTAGTAGTTCTTTGTGGATCTTCATAATAAGGTGATGTTCCCCATGTTTGGTTTTTTTAGAAAGGATTTCTAGATACTTGTAAGCATCATTTGGGGCTTTGTTTTTAAAGGTCCCATTACAAATCATGTTAATGAATTGTTTGTTCCCTGGTCTCAACCCTTCGTAGAAAATTTACACTCGTTCAAGAAAAGAAAAACCATGGTGCGGAACCATGTTTATGGTGTCTTTGAACCTCCCCCATGTTTTATATAATGACTCTAACTCTTTTTAAAAAAAGTTTTGGATTCTCTTTTTAAGTACAATTGTTTTGTGGTGGGGAAAGTATTTTTTGTAGAATTCTCTTTGTAATTGGTCCCAAGCGTAGATGAATGATGGTCTCAAATTTTTTAGCCAATTTTTAGCTCGATCCTTTAAATAAAAAGGAAATAGTCTCATCTTATATTATTCTAGTTGATGTGGGGGTCACATGGTTTCTACAATGTCATTGAACTCCTTAACATGAAGGTAGGTCATCTCGGACTCTATTCCATGGAATGTGGGAAGGTGGTTTAGGACATGTGGTTTAAATATGTAGTTGGAATATCCTAGGTAATTTTTTCTAATTCATGAGCGGTCATTGGTCTAGGAAGGTATGAGGTAGTCATTCATGGTTTGATCAACTGCATTCCCCAAGTTTGGGGCTGCCTCATTTGGATTTCCATTTTGGTTCCCACTCGGGTTTATGAGTTGGTTTCATTGAAGACCTTCCATTGAAATGGGATAAATTTTTTACTCTAGAGTATTAGGAAGATTAGGATATAATGGAAAGAATTCCCTTGGTGTAATTGACTCTCCAGCCCCAGAACTATCCACCCTAACTAGACGGTTTGATTGGTCACGGGTGTAGATGGACATGCACCAAAAGAAAAAAAATGAGAAAGGGAAAAGATAAGATAATTTGGATGATAATAGAATAAATTAGGGAAAATAGAATGGGTGTTGGGATTACTTACTTGGGTCCCCATAAAAGGTTACAAAATTTGGTCTCGCCAAAATTTACCCAAGATTCTTGGTTTAATCAGTCGCTTGTAGTTTAGCTTGGGTTGTCGAATCCTCAGAGACCTAATAAGTAACCTACAGACACGTAAATCCTATGGATTTTTTTTGGCTATGAAGTGTCCAACTTGGGTTGATTTTTTATAGTTTTAAATGAACTCTAATATAATTAAGTGAATTCAAATTAAAATAATGAGTTGATCCTAGGTTATCACTTGGGGGTGGATTGGATGAGATTCTTTTTCTAACGGTTTCAACTTCTTATATTCGAGATAGGTTTATTCAAGTAGATCAAACAACTTCATAACTTACTGGTTTAATACCAACACACCATAATAATAATCACATATACACTTGGAGGAAAAAATTTATGATCAATCCAAGGTAAAGGTTCATATTAGCACTTGAAGTATGTGGCCTTAAAATTCAGCAAGGACAAAGAAGTTTCAAAATCATCAAATGAAAATCCCAATTAAAAGAGGTGATTAGAAATTAATGGGGTGGTAAATAACATCCAATACATCCCCTTGATACTACCTTGTATCAATCCATAAGTTTTTTATCCCTCCATTTAATTTTATGGTTTCAATGGAAGTGGGAAGTAGACCCGTGAGGGAGGAAATGGAGAAATAAAATAAAACAATGAAATAGCGATCACTCCACTGTTGTGTGATAATTTCACAAGATTTGGTGTGAATAAATTCACACATTGAACCAAAGGTATCAAATTGATATGAATAAAAATATAATAAGAGGATAAGAAGAACTTTTATTAAGAAACTAAAGTGAATTGAACAACTTACATGTGCAAGACAAACTTGAGACAACAAAAGCACAGCATAACATTGCAATTGAACAAAGCACCAAAGATGATAAACTCCTCCACCACCACTGAATTAAATAGTCATTTCAAGAGTATTGGGTCGAGATACAAACATTACAAAGGATCTCACTTGAGTATGGTAGGCCTAGGGTGGTGGAAAGTAAGGGAGAGCGGACTTCTTTATCCTTGATTCGAAGTGGAAGCCAGCTTTCATCCACCGAATAGAGGCATCTAAATGACCTTCTAGATGGATGAATTAGAGTGGGACATAGAAGACGAAAATGGATATCCAGATGTCTCATAACTGAAGGTAAAATTTAATCCCAAATGGAAGTTTTTTTTTCTAGATATTATCGAAATGGTGGTCTATTTTTCTAGGACGCAGAATCTGGCCTAGAATTTTATCTCCAACTTGGTCCGCCTAGAATTTCATTCAAACCTCAGACTTAGATTTGTTAAATATTTTATGAAATGTTACACATTATTTCCTCTATATTAAGTTCAATTTTAAGAATTATTGGGCTTGGATATTGGCCGTTATAGTAGTTTTATTGGGTTGTTGTCCAGTCTACTACACCCAGAATGTTGTTTGTTCAAGGCCAGCTTTGGTAGTATTCCAATATGAATCTCTAAGTACTCAAAAATTATGAATTGTTACCAATGTAATGAGAAACCTGAAAATTAAATATTAAAATAAAATCAATATCATTGGGTACTTTAAATGATGTTAAAACAGTTCTATGTAATAGTGCATTTTAAGAATAAATTACAATTATAATATGAAATAATGTTCAGAGTTTAAAATGCACTAAAATGGTGTTTATGAATAATAAAGAACATGGATATTATATATATTAACAATGAATATTAACCTCATTCAGTGTCTAATAATCCTTACTACTACTCTATATTTCACTAGGGATGATGGAATAGAGGGATGGTAGAAGAGATGTTGTTCTAAATCCATGATGTTAGTATAGGAGCTTCTTCATGTTCCTAGTGAATTTATACTATAGTAAATGATGGGGTTTTATTTATTTCACAAACCAACCCGGGTCGACCCTGAACCGGTTAGACGAGTGGGTCCGCAACATGGCCTGAAGGGCATTCCCGATCCCCACGGGCTGGAAACCAGTGTCGGACATCAAAGTTTAATCATTGGGAAAGATTTTTACCATTAACAAAACCAAAAAAATAAGAAAACAGATAAACAAAAACAACTGATAAACATAACACTAGTATTGGAAAGAAAATAAAACTAAACATACCTCTACGTGACCTTTCAGGTCACCTCCTGACCAAAGGCCTACTTTTCTCCAACAGCGAGCAACTCAGCAAAGAAAAATTGAGCAATGAAACCTGCAACTGAATTGATAAAATAGGCTTGAGCATTAAAAATGCTCAGTAGGGATGCCAAAATAAACCACATAACCCAACATCTCCCTTCCCGAAGCAATCCATTAATGCAAGTTTGAAATACAATTATAAAATTAGGTTTTTCGCATTTGAAAATAAGCAACATTTTTTTCCCATTTAAAAACCCAACACACGCCAAATACCATTTTTTCCAAAATCATTTGTCATTTTATAAATAAAATACAAAATAGAGTATACCAATGTTGTGCTAGAGTAAAACAAGTAAAAGTGATATATGAAAATAAACTAGTGTACGGAAAGTAAACAAGCAATGAAAATAATCCAGTAACCATGGGTGATCCTAAACATCTCTAGAAGACCCCTGGATGTACTCGATTTCGGAACCACCAGTTGGTGTATGGTGAAGCTCCTAAGTCTATAACCAACTGGTCACCCTAACTGACCAATCCAGTGGCAAATCCCACCTAGCCTAACAACAAATCTAGGGGATACCAACCCGTCTAATCGGAGTTGATCAGCAACCATCACTCGATCTCTAAAAGACGCCCAAGAACCCATGATGGTTACAATAATACTGTGTAAGTAAGAGGCCCTCGCACGGGTGACTCATCTCACTGCACTTGCCTACCCCAAACATGGACACTCCATACAATAACCCATAAGGTATATCCCCCCTATAGAGGTGCCCCAAATTATGTATATATATATATCATATCATCAAAGGTTCCAACCGGGCCGTTATGCCATGAAATCATTAAAACCATTTGATACCTTTTCCAAAATATTAAAATTGTTATATGGGCATACAATAATCAAAAAGTCGTCATTTCAAAGAGTCAATGAAAACATTACATTAAGGATGAAAGTTCCAAACGGGCCATCACGACACACCCATGTTGAAATCATTATTCTAAAAACATTTAAAGTTCCAACCAATAATACACAATTTCCAAACACAAATCATTCTAAGCGTTAACACAAATCCACCCATGAGTTGGAAGATCCAAACAGGCCTTTAAGTTCAAAGTATCCAAAATCATTATCCAAACATCACCTTTGAATTTAAAGTTCCAAACAGGCCTTTGAGTTGACATCTATAAAATCATTTACCCAGAACATCTTACCAATACCGCTTCTAAATTTACAAATCCAAACGGGCCAAATCCTTGAGGGATACATTTAAAACCACTTTTTGAAAACACACAGAAGAACCTCCATCCTTTGGGATCCAAGAACCATTTTTAGAATCAAAATCAATCACTCCCCTTACTTGAAATAACACCAACCCCATATTAGAAACATCAACCCCCTCTCAAAATATTTTAACACCCCCACTATGCCATAACCACCAAAGTGACACACTCAAAATCCTTTTTCAAAAGAAAAAGCACACCAAAGCCCTAACCAAATAAGTTTCACAACTTACACACAATTTGATAAACCAACTGCATGACTTAATAAAATGTCAACAAAACTCATCCAGTTTACAAATACATTTATGAACAAGAAAACCAATTTCCAAACAGTTTTCATAAGCAGACCAAACAATGCATAAATAATTTGTATAAGAAAACTACACATTTTGTTAAAAATTCTATAACCAGGTCAAAAAAGTTACCCAAATCTAGAAAACTCCATAATTACACATAAATTTATCAACAGAAAAATACTTCGAAACTATTTCTAACAAAACCAATAAATTTGACAACACTATAACATATTAACTAATTGTATTTCTTGAATGTGAAACAAGTAAAATATTTAACTAAAATAAATCAAGCATTAAATGGATTTAGTTGGAAAGGAAAACATGGTTTTTCCTACCTCAATGGTGAGAGACCGTGACGAAATTCCAACGAAAGGTAGAACAATCCCTTACGGACTAACCGTGCACACTAAAAAGTGGTAAAAGAACACGTCACCCAACCCGTGAAAGAATTAGGATTTATCAAAATTAAATAAAAACACTAAGATGGAATGAAGAGAAAAATAAATAAATGAATAAATAGATAAATTAATTAATAAACAAATAAGTAAATAAATAAATACATAGATAGATAAATGAATTAATGAATAAATAAGTAAATAAATAATTGATTAATTAATTAAAAAATACTTAAATGAATAAATAAATAAATGATAAATAAATATACCGGAGGATGCCTGCCGGCCGGAGCGGGAGAGGGAGTTGGGCTGGTCGGAGCTCGGATAGAAGGGGTGCGGTTTCAGTTTGCCGAAGCAGAGAAGAGGTGAAGGGAAAAGCTGGGGTGTAGAGGTGCCAAGGCTGGTGGTGCGGAGGGACTCGGTTGCAAGGGTAAGGTGAACACGGAGGGTCATGTCCAGAGTGAGGAGAGGGAAAGTGCGGCCCTGTCAGGAGGTGGCGAGGATGGATTGCAGGATGAGGGCAGCGGTGAGATGCGGACGGCCTGGGTAGGGGTGTGCAACGTGGATTTTGGCCGGCTAGGATCGACTGGGCGGCAGGATCGCGCATGGGAGGGGAGACCGGGAGGCTGGCTATGCGGAGTTGAAGAGGAGCGCCACTGCGAGGGGGGTTTCGGCGGCTATAGGAGCAGGGTTCGGAGGAATGCGTTGTAGAGCGGGGTGAGAACGGGAGTTCAGGGCAGTGGTGCGGAGGCCGGGACGGGCGAGGGCAAGCAGGGGGAGCGCAGGACCTAGCTGTAGGCTGGACGCGGGAGTTGGTTGGGGCGCTGCTGTAGAGGAGGAGGCGGCCAGACTGGGGAGGCGGCGCGGAGGAGAGAAGGGAGGAGGGGACCTGGTGCGTTCAGACAAGGAAGGGAAAAGAGGAGTGTGGCCGCGGCGTGGAACAGGAAAAGGAGGGTGAACCGCCGGGTATTAGGGTTAGGTTAGTTTTTTTTCATTTTATTATAATAAAATAATAATAATAAAAAAATATAAAATAGAATAATAAAAATATCAATAAAATAATAATACCAATAATAATACCAGAATAATAATAATAATAAAATCAACAATAATAAAGATAATATTAATAAAATTTATTAACCATTAAAATAGTAATTAAAATAATAATAAAAATAATAATATATCGAATAATGATAATAAAATAATAATAAAAATAATAATATATCGAATAATGATAATAAAATAATAATAATAATAATAATAATGCCACACTAGTAATAATATTATTAATTACATAATAATATTCTCATTATTACACTTTAAAACATTTAACTCACTTTATTTAAATAAATCTTTATTCATATTAATTGTTAGATGTTTGGGCGACACCCGGGCTGACTGCGCGTCTACCGCCCATCGTGCGGTGATCGCACACGGGCCCAAAACCCAGTAAAAGCGTTAAACGACAAAAAAATGTAAACCGGAACCTGGCTCGGACCTTGTCACCAGGACCCAGAGCCAAGAATTAATAAAATTAAAATTTAATTTAAGCAGGCGGGTGTGAAAATTTCCCTATATAGTAAGGAAGTTTCTAATTCATTGTAAATGTACCTAGAAGATGATTGTGAGAAGGATAAATTATGAAATAATTCTATATCTAGAGTGAGAGGAGTCAACATCTTTTAAAGGTAAAAAAGATAAATCCTTAGTAATTTCAGGTTGTTCATTTGTTTCAATTTAAATTTATTATATCATTATGTCATGTTGTATAATGTTCAAGTGTGTAACATGAGTCCTTAAATTTTATGAGTAGTTATTACCATCCTAGAGCTATGTTTAATCATGAGTTTTTGGAGAGACATAGACTCCATACTCAGATAGATTCTCGAGTGTTTTCAGTTCACTTGTATCACTTTCATTTCTTATACTATCATCTATTTACATAGTGAAACTGTGGAATGATCATACCCTATCACTAGTGAATAAACTATTTAAAATGAAACTACTTATAATGTTGGTTTTTAAAAAATAATGTTATAAGTAGTATTTTGCATCGGTTATAAAATAATCAATGTAATGGACATGACCTTAAATTATTTTAAGTTCGTTAATTATTAACTATATAAAAAATCGATTTTTTGTGAAACTTAATAATTAACCAATGTTGAAAATCTATAAAAACAATTAATATTTCGAACTAAACCTCTTATTTCATGTCACTCACTCGAACTCCCTTGGGTTTTTTTCTTGAACAAATACCTAACCCATGATTCAAGGATCTTCCATGTTTTCATCGTTGTAGCATGTCATCACTATCGTCTCCTATTGATTCCCCCACTGTTGTCCTCGGTTGATTGTTCTTATATTTTATTTGACTCACTTTTATCTTATCAGATGCTTCTTTGGTTTTTTTACATTATTTTCATTTTTTATTTTGATGAACTTTTACCATTTAGTATGAATGAATTGGGTGTTTGGTAGTATTTTTATTATGGTTAATTGTATTTATTTTAGTTATAGACCTGCCTGTAGCTATTTATTATCATCAATTTGATTTTGGGTTCCAACCCTAGATGGATTTTTTTCAAGTGGTTTTCATGTTTGGTCCCCATTTATTTGTTCAAATTTTATTTGTATTTTATTATATTCATTTTAGTTTAAAGATTTTTATGTAGTTTAAAATTTTAGGGTTTTTTTGTTTTTTTAAATTTTTCTTTCAAGTAGTTGTATATTTTTAGAATTATCTTACTTCCAGCACTTATTATATATTATACATTTTTCATTCTCTTATTGTGACTTGTAGTTTACTTAGCACATGTGATACATTTATTTGGTTTTTAATGTAAAGAAAATATTTATATAATAATTTACGCTCATTTATTATATTTTACAAAGTTTAGTATCAAAAATAAAGCTTTGTATTGTTTAAATATTTTATATTATCTAAAATGAATATTTATTATTAAGGAATATATATTATAAACTTTATAAATGTGTGTAAATTTTATTATCTTTTATTAATTTTAATAATTAATATTTGGTTGTTTATTTTTTATGTTCTAACATATCATTATTTTGAATTCAGTTATTTATTTTATATTAACAATTTTTTATTAATAAATATATAATTTATTTATTATAATTTATGTCTGAAATATGGAAATAAATAGTTTTTAATAATATTTTGTATTTATATTCTATAAGTAAATAAGAATAATTTTTTTGTTTGTTACTTTTAATTTTTTCAAAATAACTAAAAAATTAATTAAATAAATTTTTTGCATTTTTTTAGAATAAAAAGATAATAATAAATTTTGAAGAAATTTTAATAAAAAATTGCATAAAATTTTTTCAATAAAACGTTTTGATAAATAAAATATTTTATTTCACTTTTTCCATTTTAAATAAAACAATTTTATTTTAATAATATTTCATTATATAATAAACAATGACAAGTAAACAATTTTGTCTTTTTTTATTTGTATTGTTATCTATAAAAGTAAATGTGAATTTAAATTTCAAAATAATGAAACTTATATTTAATACTTTAAATTTTTTATAAGTTATAATGAATCATATTTGGGTTGCTACACGATGAAACATTTATTTATAAATTTAAATGATGAAAAAAGATTAAAATGGTATGTAGATGAGCAAATATTTGATGAAAATTGTGTCATCTGACTAATTTTCCACAATGGAAGAAAATTGATTAACAATTTCATAAATATAGAAATGAAGATAGAAATATCATATTTATGTTGCGTACAAATATAATGAATCCATATTAGAACCTTTGTTGTAAACATCATTCATGGTCTATTTTGTTGGTAATTTACAACTTTTTTCCTGAATTTTTTATTTTTGGACCAAAATAGCCTAGAAACGATATTAATGACTACTTATCGCCATAAATTTATGATTTAAAACACTTATGGGAGGAAGGTATTATATTTTATGATTATTATAAAAGGTAATATTTTTAGTTACATGTAATGATTATGTTTACTATAAACAACTTCCTAGGATATGGAAATTTTTATGAATACATTGTTAAGGGGTATGAAGATTGTTTAATTTTTTAAGAAGGGACTTCATTTTTCAACTATAATATTGGAGGAAAATGATGTACATGGATCATTGAAATTTTTTTGTCTATAGATTACTCTTATCAAAGATTAAAAAAGGAATTCAGTAGCTCATAAGAATTTGATATTAATCCAAATCTTTTTTTACATGTTCAATATTTTGAGAGTTAAAAACATTGATGAAATATCTAAAAAGACACAAAGATATGGTAATGATAGAAATATATGGAAGAAGAAAACAATATTTTTTAATATTCCATACTAGATATATCATAAGATCAAACATAACATTGATGTGATGCATATTTATAAGAATATTTTGATAATTTTATTGGAAAATTGTTATGTATTAATGGAAAAATGAAGGATGGTTTGAATGCAATGTTATATTTATTATCAAATGGAATATGTTTGGAGTAATATCTCACTCTTAAATGAAAATAAACATACTTGGCTTTAGTTTTTTATACATTATCCAAGATGGAGAAAATAATTTTTTCAGTGCCTCAAGTTTATTCTTCAAATGTAAAAAATTTTGTGTTGCTAAAATATTTGAAGTTAATAGGCATGAAATATCATGATTATCCTGATATGATGAAAAAAATCATATAAGTTACACTGTTCTAGAATGATAATCATGAAGGTGTAGTATTTTTTAAAGTAGGAACATTTATACATCTTTAATAACTTATAGATAATGCTGAAGAATATATAGAATCATATATTAATGTGTTAAAAAAACATTATATGAAGAAGAAATATATGTGAGTATTGAATACGGACAGAAAACTTTTTTTCATGGTTTAAAGTGATTGTGCATGGTAGATCATATGCATTAGAAACATTGAAATTTTAAGTGGGTGGATCAAGTGTAAATGTGATAACATGGTCCAAGTGTGACATTAATGGTTGTACATTTTATACCAAAGATTGGGATAATAGAAGTGTAGTTTAAAATAGTAGTGTATTGGTGTTCGATGAAGCAATACATTTTTTGAGTGAAAAATAAAAAAAACCAATCTATGTGTCAAGTTCATATTATGGGGTTATTTAAGAAATATGGGAGATTGATTACATTAAATTTTGAGTTATTTTGTTAAACTATAAATGGGTTGTTGATAACAACAGTATTAAACACAATGAATTTGGTATGACACTAGTAAATCTAAATATATTGGAATACACAGATGACCCTTTTATCATGGAAACACAAATGAAAAAATATTTGTGTTCTTGATCAATCAAATGTGTAGTGGTTTATTGTTTTACATGAAAAAATGGTATTTCAGTGATAAAAAACTTGTCAATGATGATGAACTATGTGAGATCCCTACTTCCATGAAAATATTAACAAAGGATATTTATGATCATGTTGGAGATATGGGTTGTGTCGTATAGAATTATCATGAGAAATAAATATGAGAAAACAATCCTTTAATAATATATTAATATTATAGGTGACATATATTTATTTATTGTTTAAATTTTAAAATTTTCATAATTATTAGATATATTTTTTATATTTTTTTTTACTTAAGTCTCATATTTTAACAAATATGATAAATTTTTTGTTTTTTTTTTGTTTTTTTTGTTTATATCATGTTCCAATTATTCAATTATATATATAAATGTTGTATTTGTATAAATTTTTAACTAATTTTTTTTTGTATGTATATATCATTTCATGTTTTATAAATGTTTCCAATATTTTTTATCATTTTTTTCAACTAAGCTAATGAATATGATAGAGTTTGTTTTGTTTTTTATATCATATTCCAATTGTTATTCAAATTTATATGTAATGTTTGAATTTGTATAATATTTTACCTAGGAGTTTTTCTTCAATTTGAATAATTTCCAGTATAATAAATGTTTTCATAAAATTTTTAGAATTTTAGTTAACTACTTTAATGAATATGAATAAAAATGTGTTTATTTTAGTTTAATTTATGTTGGATCATTTTTTAATTTATATTTAATTTTATACATAACAGTTATATTTTTATAATCTTTTACTAATTGTCTGTTAATTGTATTTATAGGATAATCTTAGATCAAATAGTTTATTCACCTCTATAATCTAGGGAGGACCCTATACACACTTCTACTGAGGAGCCTTCTCATACTTCTACACAGTCTTCTTCTAATTACATGGGGATAAAGAAGGATTATAGGGTTGGTAAACATTGTATCACACATTTACCTAAATTATCACTTTCTCATAGCCAATACGATAGGGTATCTATTGATTTTAATGATAATGGTAATCCTAGGAGCCCAAATTCAAAACAATTTAGGAGTATTTTTTAAATAAACACTAAATAAAAAAATTTCATTCCAATTTATAAATGGATTAGTGTTGGAAATATGAAATTGGTTCAGCTATGGGGAAAATTTTTGGTAAGATAATTTATTATTATTTTACTTATCATGACATGTTTTTACTAATATATGTTATTTCTTCCTTCTCATCAAAAGAAATATAATACACCTAAAATTTAATAAGTCGGGAAGAAATGTTTAGGTGTTTTCATTAGGATATGGAGGGATTTTAAATCAATATTAACTTTGAATTTCATTTTTCTTACAATAAAAAATGAAAATCCATGTGATATATATCCTTTTATAGATGAAGATACATAGAAGAAATTTACTTAAAGTATATAGAAAGGGTTGTTTTTTTAGGTTCAATGTAAAATTTCTAATGTTATTTTTTATAATCAATAAAATTATCATCTTAATGATTTTATTGCACTTAATTAATAGGAACTGAGAAGATATCATCAAGAGATCCAATCTAAAAAAATATACCCTCATACATTATCTCGTGGAGGATATCCATTATTTTAAGAGAAAATGATGGTTGAAAAATTTTAAAAATTGAGAGTTGAGTCATTAGGATCAGAAAGTATTGGCCCTCCCTCACCACTTAAACATGAAAAATGGAGGGCATGAATGGCCAAAAAAGGAAGCATTACATAGAGAAGACTTGAGAGCTATATCTGAGAAGATTACAATGAGTTATTTAATTTATTTTTATACTATTTATATTTTTTAATTCACTAATAAAATTTTCAAATATTCTATAAAAGAATCCCTTGAGAAGCATAACACTTAGGGGACCTTCATACCTGAGGGTAGGGAAGATATTTTAGAAACTACATTAGGAAATCCTGAACACCCATATCACGTATGAGGATATGTTCTGGGTGTATCAATTAAAAAATTATTTAGTCATATTTTAAATTTCTCAAGGTTGGATGTATGTAAAGGAAAAATGGATTCTTTAGAAACTAAAGTTCAAGAGATGAGTGATATGATAAAGGAGAGGATTAAAGAATCGGTACGGTTGATTTTTTCTGATATACATAAGTAGTTTCAAGGTATATATCCCACTCCACCTCTAGATGAATATTCCAATCCTACACCTCTACTAGTATATCCCACTCTTACACATCCTCTATACCTTCCCATTTACTATGAGTTATATTTTGAGGATCCACAGTATCATATTATAGCATATGGGTCCATATATTATATTAGGGATACCCTACATTATCAGCAGATAGAGATGGATCAATATAGGGTAATGATACAGGAATTTATATATGCATCAAATAGAGTATCATTCCCTACATATGAGGTTTCTATAGTTGGAAAAAGTGTTGAACATTTTTTACTTTATCTATGTATACTTTTCTAACAACTTACCATTAAGGTAAGAATATCTTATAACCTTTATTTTACAAATTGATTTTAAATTAATTTTAATATTTTAAATATATATAGGAGTATTTCAAAGATAAATAAATAAATGTAAAAATATATTGAGACCCCTTCAACTTTGAATACTACTTTTTCTGAAGGGAATTCTAAATTATCAACATATAAATCTATGCTGTTGGATTTTTATGAGCTTCTAATGGATGCTGACTTTTTTGGGTGTAATATTATTGTGTTGGTTTGTAAGAGATATATCATGGAGCTTGTAAAATTATAAATTTTAGGCCTAATATTTATACAAGTCTTTTTCATGTGAGTAAATTGTCATATATCTTTAATTATATCAATTTGATTAATTTAATGTAATACCTATATTATTTTAGGTATCTTTGTACACTTTGTATTTAGCATGATACAACATTAGTGTGTGAATTCTTGGACACACAATTTATTTCTCCAGTAATGAAGGTAATGAAGGATGTTGAAAAACATAATATATTTATGCAATATTTTATATTTATGCAATTCATTTTTGGATGTTTCCTTATCTTGATAAGTATGAAAATTTTGTTTCAAAAAGTGTAATTTCGCTTAAATTAAATAACTATGGACATTGTATTTTTGTATACTAGTGGTCATTGGATGTTGTGTTGTTTTTGGACAAAATAAAATATAGGTTACCAGTTATGGTCCCTAAATGGGGACATGTGAGGAAACATCAAAGAAGTATTGGTGACATAAGTTTGTTATTTGAATAATTATATATTATGATAAATTCTAATTTTATTTCATGTATATCATATTAAAATAGGGCATGATATTACTATAAAGAGAATATGAAATATGAAATATAAAATAAATTATTTGTGTGCAAAGTTAACTTCATTTATAATTACTACAATTTGGTAGATACTTAAAATTTTATTTTCAATTGAAAACTTCTTTTCAAAAATAATATTCATCCTCAATGATGAATAAAAAAATGTGGATAATATTTTATGAACTTTATGTTTGAAATAATTTCAACTCGTATAGTTAAAAAGTTTCACAAGGTTGGATTTTATTATAATATTTTTTTCATTTATCTTATCATTATATTAAAAATACATGTTTTGTAATTTTAATTTGTACCTTTTTATGAATCTCTCCCTTATACTAGAAAATATTTAAATCATATATAAGGATCATGGATGGATTATTTTTCAAGTTTAATTTAATTTTAGTTTTTCTCTATTTTTAATATAGATTTTGAAGATTAAATTTCAAATTGTAAAGTTTATCAAGCTTGAAAAATATGTGATGTAAATAATTTTTATGGAATTGTATGTATTTTTGTTTTCGATGGCGTTTTTTCTAGTTTTTTATTTATTATAGGTTAGTTAAACTATATTTTAAAAAATATTTTTAAAAAGTTAATTTTTTATTTCAATTATTTTATAACCAATGTAAAATTCTATTTTAGCTCTTTTTTATATCAGTTATAAAATAAACTATGTAAAAAAAGTTGAATGATTTTAAATTTTCTTTAGGGTTTTTACAATGGTTTTTATAATAACTGATGTAAAAAAATCTTTACAACATCTCTTATAAATACATCACTAATTAACTAATGTTAAAATCTAAAAAACTGATGTGAAAAACTCTTTTATGAACTATAATTAAACTGACCAAAATATATAAAACATGGTGTCATGAAGTTGGAGTCTTTTACTAATTTATCAACCTATGATTGTTGAGTGTTCATTTTTTATTCCTTATTATTCTCTTTTTTCTTTGATGTCTTTAAAATATGTAAATTAATCTATTTTTTTCATCTATAATTCATTATATATTGTATACATTCAATTTTTTATTTATCCAGTATAGTAATTTTTCTCATATAATGTGAATATATTCAATGGAAACTGGAAAAATTAATGGTAAAAAGTCCAATAAAATATGTAGCAAATCATTTTCACAAGCATTTCCCTCTTGTTGAGTATTTATGGCATACCAATGGTTCAATGACCAAGATCCATTATGTATAAATTGGGTCCATAAAACTTAAAAACAAATTCTAAATTTATGTTTATAATTATAGTTTAATGATAAATGAAACTAATAAATAGGAAAAATATTTCAATTCAAAGAATATTTGAATTAATTCAAGAAATAACGATACAAAAGTTTATGTTCAATGAATTCCATGTCGATAAACTTTGCAGTGCATAAAGAATCAATTATAGTTGTTTTGTCCTCAAATACTACATGGAGGCAGAGTGATATTTTGTGGTGTTTGTGGAACAACCTTCAAATTAGACACATATATCCATGTCTCTTTCATGTAGTTTCCAATAGGTTGTGTTCATGGAACTAGTAACACCAAACAGTTTCCTTATTCGAACCTGCTTTCCAAAGACAGTCGATCATTGGGAAAAATATCCAATAGTACTTGGTAAATAACATTGGTCGAGAGGCTGGGAGGTCAGTCTCATAAAACCCTTTTGGGGGGATTTGTTTCCTACTTTGGGAATCTCTTAAAGATTTAAGATATTTTTTAAAATCCTTCACTAATTCCCAATTATGATGTATGTCACTCTAGATTTAATATCCAATTATTAGAATGCATGGAATTTGGAATCATCTTTATGTTTCCAAGGATCTTAATCAATAGATTTGTTTATATGTATCTGAGGTTCTCCATTTATAGTACCATGTTTCATACATATTTGGTATTATTTTATCATTTATTATTGAGATGTTATTTTTGAGCCACATAGTGGGGTGCTCTAGAGTGTGTTATAATCCAGGGAGATAGTAGTTGTTTTGATGTCTGGATCAAACCCATAAGATGGGATTCCATTGTATCCTTTTGAACGGAATCAGAACCCATGTAGTTCGGTGCCACTTAATGGGACACATCCTACCTTGTAAGGTCATGTTATGAGGAACAAACCATGAAGTTTAACATCATTAATAAAGGATGTCTAGGAGAATGATTCCTAGTCAAGGTTTGGTGTGGTGCGTACGCCAATGTGGAATATGGAACCTAGAAGTGATATGGGATCCCATGTTGGATAGGATCCTACTAGGAATTTGGCCTAGAGAAAATTAGGGTTGATTTGGGCTGTTGGGTTTGGACCTCAAAGTGGCCTCATACGTTTCTCATTTGGATGAGAATCAAAGACCACGTAGTTCGATTGTGAGGACCCATTCATATAGAAGTCCTTTGAAGGTTTTTATCTTAAGATAATTTTGGTCCTTTGAGAGAATTAGGGTTGATTTTGGTGCTTACACCATATGGGAGGATGCCCTAATGGTTGGGTCTAGGAATAATTTCTCTAATTAGGGTGATGTAGAGGTTTGATTGGGGCTTACACCTAAAAAGGATGCCTAGATGGTTGGGTTTGATTGGGGATTACACTGTATAGGAGGATTTCCAATGTTGTGGCTTTGAGGAACCATTCCTATAGAGGCCCTCTAAGATTAATGTATGTTTTTGAGGACCCATGCCTATGGAGGCCCTTTTAAGGAAGGAAAGAGGAAGATTTGAAAAATGATTCTCTGCTGAAATACGCATCTGCTCATATGGATGTCATGATCATAGCCAAACACTAATCTCACATTAGTCATTATCGGTGTGAGAAACAAGAGTAATTGTAAGATCTATCAAATCACAAAATCTTATTCATCTGTTAGTGGAAGAGGGAGGGTGATGGGAGAAGAATAAAGGGCTTTGATGTGCTCATTCCCTTCCATCGTTATACCCACGATAGTCACATCGTACTGCCCATCCGGATACCACCCAAGGGGGATAGAGAAGGAGGAAGGAATGAAGTAGGAGAGGTAATTCAAGGGATATTAGGGGATTAATCTAGGAGGTATTCCCTAGGATTGGTTCCTAGGGAAGAGAGAAGGATAAATCACTATCCCTTGAAGGGAAAATAAAGTCTGATCCTCTCCTTTCCCACTAGAAACTGAAAGTCACTAGTCTTAGAGATGATAAAGGAAGGAAATAATCCTAACTCTCACATATGATACTGGTAAATCCATCACACTTCTCCCAGGGTCAGGGTCCTCATGACCGAAGGGATTCGCATTCACATGCACCTAGAGGACCCTACCTATCAGGTAGGACAAGTATAGTATATGTATTACTGAAGGAATTCATATCTAAATGGGATACATGCTGGTGTGCCTCTTAAAGTGGTTTTGTAAGTCTGGCGACTTTGGATTAGGTTTCAATTTCATCCCCCTCGGATAAGGGGTCCAAAGGAAAAGCATGCCTTCTATTGGTGGCTAGGAAGAGGGCCCAGAAGGGTCTAATGTTGGTCTCATCTTGATGAGAAGGATGTGCTTCACATAGGACCAGGGTGTAGCTAGAAGTGCTTCGTGTATGGGAGTAGGTCTGTGCGAGCTGGGGATGCCTTGATCTAGGAATCACCTAGTAAAAAATACGTAGGAGACATTTTACTCTAGTCCCCAAGGGTCTCCTCAGATGTCCCTAGAAGGGTCTCACTCAATTCCCTCGTTAGGGAAGGTACCTTCATGATAGTGGTCGTCAAATAGGTGGGAAGGGTTCCTTATGCAGGTTTATTGTTTTTTAGACCCTGGGGGAATTGTATATCATTATCCCCTTTAATTACATCTTCTCTCTGGTTTTAGAGAGCTGCCTGAGGGATTTTGGAGGACCTGTGAGAAGGGGTTGTGTGACCAAAGCTTGGAGGCTTCTTCTAATTTTCTAGTTGTGAAAATGAAGAGCCTTAGGGTCCTATTTATAGGAAAATAGGGGACCCTGGTTGAAGGAGGTTGGTCGCATAGGTCCATGATGTAGGTACCCAACAAAGGTACCTCGTGTAAGGGTGGATGGTCTTTCATTGTCGTGTAAGGGGTGTTGTGAGAGACTTCTGGTGCACAGGGGTGGTGAGTGCAGGCCAGCTTAGGCAAATTCCTTTGACTCTTCTTATGTCTCACTACCACAAAATGGGGTAAAGGAACTGCCTCATTTTATCAGTGCTTAATAGAAAGCGTTGATAAAGGGAGGGCTTTTATCAACACTAGCTAAAAGTAATGATAAATGTCCCCTTTATCAGTGTTTTTCTTAACGTTGATAAAAGTTTTTAATAATAATTTATATAAAATTATTATATTTATATTCAAAAATAATGTTTATTTGTATACATTATTTAAAAAATGCATGTTTATGATTAATAAATATTTTTTAATAATTCAAAAATATATATCTAATGTTTTTTAAAAAGTATTTATAAGATTATAATTAAATATATTTATATATATTTATTTAAATAATTATAATGTTACAATAAATTTAATTAAATAATAAATATATTTATTATATTTATTATATTTATTATATTTATTATATTTATTATATTTATTATATTTATTATATTTATTGTATTAATTATATTTATTATATTTATTAGATTTGTTATATTTGTTATATTTTTTATATTTAATATATTTAATTTTTTTATAATTAATATATATAAATAATTTTTGAATATATATATATATATTATAATTATTAAATATATGTGTGTTTCTAATGAATTTGGTCAATAAATATATTGATCATGTATGCATATATGTTATGTATCATCATGAATGTTTATTTATACATTACACCCTTCTTATTATTGATGTTGTCCATTAATGGCTTGTTTTTTATAAATATAGATATATTTAAATAATTAAAAAATTATAATAAATAATTAATTATATATATTTATATAAAAATATTTATAAACAAATACAAATAGTTTTAAATATAATTATAAATAAATGAATATATATTTAAATAATTAAATTTTTTTAATTAATATATTAATTATATATATTTATAAAATTTTAAATATATTTTTTATAATTTTATAATTATTTAAATATATATATATATATATAATTACAACTATAAAAAAATATTTATTACTCATAATTTTTAATTACAGATAAATTAATATTTATTTATTAGTCATAAATATAAATAAATATATATTCATTTAAAAATTTATTAATTTATAAAAAATATATTTATTATTTTCATATATAATGTTATATATAATTAAATAAATATATTTAAAAATATATATGAATATTGATAAATAAATAAAAAAATTATATTTATAGTTATAAATAAATACAAATATATTTAAATAATTATAAAATTATAATAAATATATTAATAAAATTATAAATATTATAAATATAATTTTATATTTATTTAAATAAATATATATATATATATATTCATTTATAATTATAATTATAAATAAATATATATTCATATAAATAATTGTAAAATTAGAAGAATTGTAGTTATATATATATATCTATAATCTTATAAATAAATATAATAAATATATTTATTATATATATTTCTAAGATTATAAATATAATAAGTATATTTCTTATAATTTTATAATTATTTAAATTATAATTTTATAAATATAAATATATTTATATATTTATATTTATAAATCTATATATATATATCATATATAAAATTTTATAAATATATATAATAATATAAATAAATTATTATCGTTATACCTTTATCGGCACTAGAAAAATGTTGATAAAATGTGTCTTTATTAGCACTAAAAGTATAGCGCTGATAAAGACACCTTTTATCAGTGCTTTCTATTTTAGCGTTGATAAAACATACCTTTATCTGCACTTTTTATCTAGCACTGATAAAAGTTTCACCGGGTTTTATAAAGAAACTCTTACTTTATCCTCCTTCCTCGCACCCCCCAATCTCTCATAGAAGTTGATCTCTACCACCCTTGTCGTCGTCGACGTCTCCTCCTCCTCCTCCTTCTCCTCCTCTCCTGCTGACTCCACCACTGTGAATCCATCTGCCACGGACCCACCTTTGACATGCGCCTCTCTTCCACCGCGCACCTCTCCTCTACTGCGCGCTTCTCTTCCCCATAGGACTCCTTTTTCGTGCACCTCTCCTCTCCCACGAATCCCTCTACCACGCACCTCTCCTCCTCCGTGCGCCTCTCCTCCACCATGAATCCCTCTGCCATGCACCTTCGTCGCGTGCCTCTCCTCTGTCGGAAGACTCCTCTGCCACACACCTCTCCTCCATCGTAAACACACCTCCACCGCGTGCTGAACCACACCTCTACAGTGAGTTTTCTCCTCTTTATCATCTGTTTCCTCTTGTTCTTTCCCCAAAATTCACCATTGCATTGTGGTTTCACTTGAGTTTCATGTTTAGATAGTGTTTTTATAATCTTCTGGTGCAGAATAGGTTGATCCACGTTTCTAGCAGTGCGGCTGTTGCGTGCGGGCATCCTGCTTTTCCCTACAGTACATGGACGAGTTGAAAAAGTTCTTTGAGGAAGGTATTATCCTTAGTTTCTCTTTTTTTATGTATCATTCAAGAGGGATATACTCTTTCTTTCCTATGGTTTATAGTTGTGCCACACTAATCAGAGATAAGAACTAGATAATTAAATAGAAATGGGAAATGGGTTTTGTTCGCATGTTATTACAGTTTCATATTGATGATGATTTTTTGAATTGTATAGGCTAACCGCCCCACTGAAAATTATGTCTGTTGGTGGTCCTTGTTTGTGTACTAAATTAATTACATGTTGGTTGGTTCCTATTGAAAATTTGAATATGGAAATTGGTAATTTACGTATACTTTTCTAATGAATGAATTCCCTAGGATGATACAGCTTCTGTGATAACCCATGAATTAACAAATGGAATTGAATACAAGATGCTTTGTAAAATCTAAAATTGTTTCTGTTTGGTTTTTATGGTGTTGTGGTTGTGGGAACAGTTGTGTGTCATGGAATTTAGGTTGATGAATCCATAAAAGGTACCTAACCTAGATTTTCTTTATGAAATTTTCTTTAAAATGTTCTAGACTATTTTGGGACTTGATTTTGTTAACTTCATTAATGAGTTTTGGAGAGGTAAGAATTCTCTTGAGACTTATAATGATATTCTCAACACTTTGATTCTAGAGGTTACTGATATGAGTTTAGTTAAGGATTTCAGAGTGACTAGTCTTTGTAATGTCATTTATAAAGTCTTTTTAAATATTTTATAAAATAGACTATGGAAAATCATACCATCTATTAGTTTAGTACCATAGTTATTTTCTTATGTTGAAGAGTTATATGATGTTTTAGTCTCCATGAAGTAGTCTTCAATCATGAAAAATATTTGGAATGTGAATCCTTACTCATTTTTTGATTAATTCAACCAAATGGAGATGCTCCAGAACATAGCCTCATTTTTTTATATTGGAAGTAGATAGTGAAATATCCTATAGATGTGGTAATTTTGAAAGATATGATTTTTATAAGTGGATAGTGTAATGGTAAGTAGTCTAAAAGTTATGAATAGAAGTTGGGGTTTTTTAAATATGGGTTTTTTAATATTGATATGTTAATATCTTCCCCTCATTGTATTGATAACATGTTTTTGGAATATAATATTCATTCATTGAAAAGTAAAAGTGGCATTAACTATTCATCAAAAGTGAATGGTTTTAGCTGGACATGATACAGGTGTTAGAAAGTCCACATGTTCAATGGGGAGACTTCCATGAAATTTTGGAAATCGGTGAAACTGGATGAACAAATGATATTTACTATAAGAAAGTGGGACAACATGCACAAGAAACATGTGATAGAGTTGTTTTTGGAATACTCTTTGAGAATAAAAATCATTACACAAGAATCTTTGGAACATGAAATGATAATTTTATTATGGTGATTTTCTTAGGGGTTCACTTTTATTACCATAGGGTCAACTGAGATTCTTCCTGATTGGAAGCGCTAAGAAGGCCTTAACCAAGAATGTGGTATGGTTCTTTTTCCTAGATTTTCATGAGATATCGTTCTAATATATTAATGTGAGATTGATTAAAACACTAATATTAACCATAAATGAGCTAGGTAATGAGTATGACTTATATTGTGATGTATCTGGAGTTAGGATTTGAACACTTCTAGTCCATGATGGTCATGTGGTTGCTTATGGGTACAGATAGTTAATAATACATAAGATAAACTTCTCAAATATGTTCCTCGATTTGGAAATAGTGGTTCTTTCCATTTGGTGTTATTGTAATTCACTAAAAAGGTGTTTGAAATATATTTAATCACAAAGTGAAATGAATCATTGATAGCAGATAAGGTATGAGTACCTATAGTCCTTTAACTTTGACTTAATGTATACCATAAATAAGGGGAAATTTTTTTCTAATGTACCGTATTGGAAGGATCAAGCTTAGGTAGTACATGATTCAAGCATCAAGTGGAAGATGGTTACCCTCTTTGAAGAGATATGACTTTATATTCAAAAGTATCATCATCAAGTGGCACTTATATTTTTATCAATCACGTATTCACTCCTCATTAGTATTATAGGAGTAGACTATAGGTTTGATACTATTTATTCATGAGAGACGTGATAAAACTTTTATAGAAATACATTTTATAAAATGCTTCTTGTTTTTGATTCATTTGTCCTTTGTAAAGTGCCTCTCTTGGGATTTATGTCTTTGTGAAAATGCCTAAGTGACTCTTTTAAAATGATTCAAGTGTTTTGAAATATTTCTTAAAAATTTATATGTGTTAAAAATACCTTTTTTCGTTTTAAATACTTTTAAAATGATTTAAACACTTGGCATGGACATAGGTTTCATGCCAAGTGTTTGTCAACTTATTTGATTGGCTTTCAAAAAGGGATGTGAATGTTTTGAAAGTACATGTAATTCCAGTTTCATTTTAACAAGGGGTGTGTCTAGTTTTAAATGAAAATTTGTAAAATATATAGGGTTGTTGTTCATTTTAAATGATTAAGATTATTTGTTCATGAAGTTTCCTTGACCTCGTTAAAAAAAATAATTGGGGTTTTGAGAAAGAGTTTTTTAAACCAATTGGTTTATTTTTAAAAGGGCATGTTATTTTAAAGAGGAATTTGTGTAAATTGTTGGTTTTTTAATGGTATTTCAATTGTGATTTGATAAATAGTTTGAAAAGGATAATTATAGTCTATATATTTTTTTATCCTTGGTTAATTTTTATATCAACATTTTGTGTACTTATTTTGTTAAATACTAATATCACTGAATAAAATAGGATGGATATGAATAAAGAATGGATGGATGTCAATCATTTGACAAAAGACTATGAAGATATAGTGAAATAGTTCATCAAGTTTGAAAAAGATCATGCATATGAACCTTATCAAATCTTTTTTCTGTGTTTACGTTGTTGTTATTCAATAAAAGTTAGTTGAGAGGAGTTTGAAGAACACTTGATCTGTCATGGAATAGATCAAAGTTATAAATGGTGGAATAAACACAAGGAAAAAGATAATGTAGCTAGTGGGTGGGATAAAACTGCATTTTATGGATCATCTGATATGATTACAAGTGTGTAAAATAAAGAATATTGTATCGAGGATGTAATTACAGATATGAATGATAATAAAGATTGTATTGAGGAAATGACAAAGATAGATGAAGATGAACTTCGTGATTTCCCAAAATTGTTTGATCAGTTAAAAAGGTGTGCAAAGACACCATTGTATGGTGGTTTCACTAAATATTTATCATTGTCAGCCGTAATAAATTTTTATAATTTGAAATAAGGCAATGGATAGAGCAGCACAAGTTTTATGTAATTACTTTCTCCCTTGAATGACATGTTCCCAAAATATAATGAGCTCTCTTACCGAACATATGATGTGAAATGAATGCTACACTTAATGGTTATGATCTCTGAAAGAATACACACCTTCCCAAATGATTTTATACTATTTCACAAGGACCAAAAATCACTTAGAGAATGCCCAAAGTGTGGTAATTATCATTACAAAAAAGATTAATCTAGTTATATGAAAGTTGTATGGTACTTTCCAATCATTCTAAGATTTAACCGCTTATATGGAAGTGAGGAGACTGCAAGGAAATTGACGTGGTACACAAACATAAAAAATAAAGATGGGAAACTAAATCACCTAGTAGAATCTACTTAGTGGAAGAAAATTGATCTTGATTATCCTTACTATCTAAAAGACTCATATTCACAAGACGATATAGATAATTACTATTTCATTTTAAATATTTATTAATCCCTTGTGTATTTATATTCTTCCAGTACTACTATTACTATCGAAAAGACTCATATTCACAATATGATATAGATGCACTCAAAAATGAAATGGCAGAGTACCTTATGAATGAATTTACAAAAATAGCATGAAAATGTGACTTCCATATACAGGGTATGAATTTCTAATGTTAATATCACCTTATAAAATCTTTATTCTCATGTTATCCTTATATGATCATTCATTTCTCCATTTTTTACACTAATTTAACATCTATGATCACCCTTTATTATGTTTCATATCTTTATGTTATTAATAATGGTTTTTGAAATGATTTCTAAGAAGTCCGGTACAACTCAAAGTGTCTCTTTTTATTTAAAATTGACATTAATTTAAGTAAAAACAACAAGTGACATACTGAAAACTGAGTAAAAACATTCAAATCATTTTGATATTTTAAGGAAATGATATATTAGTAACATTTGATATGTAGGGAACATCTTCACCTCAATACGATGCACGGGGTGGCCAGTATAACTCAAAGTGTCTCCTTTTATTTAAAATTGACATTAATATAAGTAGAAACAACAAGTAGCGTACTGAAAATATAGAAAATGAATTTTGATTGGTTTGATATTTTAGAACAATGAAACATGAGTCATTTTTGACGTGTATGAGTCAACTGAACCTCAATCCAACACATATTGTGGCCATTACAACTCAAAGTGTCTCTTTTTATTTGAAATTGACATTAATTTAAGTAAAAACAACAAGTGACATCCTGAAAACCAAGAAAAAATATTCAGATTGTTTGGATATTTTAGGAAAAAAATCTATTATTCTCTTGTGACATTTATATATCACACTAACCTCAATAAGACGCATGGTGTGGCCGATACAACTCAAAGTGTTACCTTTTTTTAAAAATTGACATTAATTTAAGTAAAAACAACAAGTGATGTACTTAAAACTGAGTAAATGCATTCAGATAGTTTTGATATTTTAGGAAAATGATACATGATTCATTTTTATATATATGAGTCAAATGAACCTCAATATGATGCATAGTGTGGATGTTACAACTCAAAGTGTCACTATTTATTTAAAACTAACATTAATTTAAGTAAAAACAACAAGTGACGTACTAAAAACCAAGAAAAACGTTCAGATTGTTTTGATATTTTAGGAAAATTATATATTAGTAATTTTTGATGTGTAGGGATCAGTTTCAGATCAATACGATGCATAGTGTGGCTGGTACAACTCAAAGTGTCTCCTTTTATTTAAAATTGACGTTAATTTAATTAAAAACAACAAGTGGCATACTGAAAACCGATAAAATGCATTTAGATTGTTTTGATATTTTAAAAAAATTATCTATGAGTCATTTTTGACATGTAGGAGTCAACCAAACCTCAATCTGATGCACGGTGTGGCTGTTACAACTCAAAGTGTCACTTTTTATTTAAAATTGACATTAATTTAAGAAAAAACAACAAGTGACATACTGAAAACTAAATAAACACATTTGGATTGTTTTGATATTTTATTAAAATGATATATTAGTCATTTTTTGATGTATAGGGATTATCCACACCTCAATAAAATTCATGGTGTGGCTGGTACAACACAAAGTGTCTCATTTTATTTAAAATTGACATTAATTTAAGTAAAAACAACAAGTGACATACTGAAAATTGAGAAAACACATTTAGATTGTTTTTATATTTTAGTAAAATTATCCATGAGTCATTTTTGACATATAGAAGTCAAAAAAACCTCAATACAACACACGGTGTGGCTTTTACAACTCAAAGTGTCTCTTTTTTTAAAAATTGACATTAATTTAAGCAAAAACAATAAGTGACATACTGAAAACTGAGAAAACACATTAGTATTGTTTTTATTTTTATAAAAATGATCTATTATTATTATTTTTGACATGTAGGGGTCATATGTACCTCAATACAACACACAGTGTGGCCAGTACAACTCAAAGTGTCCCCTTTTATTTAAAATTGACATTAATTTAAGTAAAAACAATAAGTGACTTACTTAAAACCCTGAAAATTCATTCATATTGTTCTAATATTTTTGAAAATGATCCATGAGTCATTTGTGACATCTAGGAGTCAACCTCACCTCAATATGATTCATGGTGTGGTCATTACAACTCAAAGTGTCTCTTTCTATTTAAAATTGACATTAATTTAAGTAAAAACAACAAGTGACATACTGAAAACTGAGAAAACGCATTCTAATTGTTTTGATATTTGAGGAAAATGATCTATTAGTCATTTTTTATGTGTAGGGATCAACTGAACCTCAATATGATGTACCGTGTGGCCGATACAACTCAAGGTGTCTCCTTTTATTTAAAATTGACATTAATTTAAATAAAAACAACAAGTGACGTACTTAAAACTGAGAAAAAACATTCAGATTATTTTGATACTTTAGGAAAACGATATATAAGTCATTTTATATGTGTAGAAGTCACCTGTACCTCAATCTGACACACGGTATGACCATTATGACTAAAAGTGTCCGTTATCAGTTTAAAATTGACATTTTAGTTCAAAACGTTCCACTCACTAAAAACCAAACAAACACTTTCCGATTGTATTGATAATTTAGGACATAGATTCAAAAGTTATTTGTGGTGTGTATGAAGCAGTCTCATGTCAAACTGATGCATGATGTGATCGTTATGAATCAAAATGTGTGTTTTTAGTTTGAAATGACATTTTAGTAAAAAAACACAATTGACATACTGAATAATAAGAAAATATATTCAGATTTTTTTGATACATTAGGAAAACAATCCATAAGTAATTTGTGATAGGTATAAATAAACTACACCACAATACAATGCACGGTGTGGCTGGTATAACTCTAAATTTTTCATTATTTAAAATTGAAATTAATTTTAGTAAAATAACAAGTGACATTCTCAAAACTGAGAAAATTCATTCATATTGTTTTGATATTTTTGGACAATGACCCATAACTCATTTTGTAATGTGTAGGAATCAACCCCACCTCAATATGATGCATGGTGTGATCGGTATAACTCTAAATGTGTCATTTTTATTAAATATTGACATTTTATTAATGTGTTATTTCATATTAATGTTTAATTTATTTATTTATAGTATTACTAACATAATTTTTTTTCTTATATAGGTGGAATCTTTTTCTTAGGTTGAGATTATTTATTCAGCAACTAATACCTTGAGTAGAAATTTTTGTGAGGGGATCACGAGCGTCAAAAGATGAAATATTAATGTTTTAGAATGTTTCTTGGATAATTATAAATGTAATTATATAAAAACATTTTGTTTGAAATGTAAATAATTGTGTTTATTTTTTTATATAACATGGCTGGATAGTTTTGTATTCCTAATGTCAATTAAATGTATATAGTATGTTTTCTTATGGTGTGCTGTTTAAATTACAGTTTTCTTAAATTGCAGGTTGGTTGTGATATTATATAAACATCACATTGCAGGCGGGTATCCCTTTATCAATGCTATTTTTAGCACTGATAAATTCCACCTTTATCAATGATATTTTTAGCACTAATAAAGGGGGTTCTTTATCAGTGATTTTTTAGCATGGATAAAGGATCCCCTTTATCAGTTCTTTTTGTGCACTATTAAAGTCCATATTTGTATTAGTGTATCTTCATCTATCTAAAATACTTGAGGTGATCTTCATAATCTTTTCATCCCTTGTGGAAAAATAGAGTTTCAATAAAATCCCCCCCTTAGGAGTGGATTTGATCGAAATAAGGGGGTCAAGTCCTAAGGTAATGGGTGGAAAATATTATGAATGTGGTATAGGCTTACCACATAGGGTACCCATGTAGGTTGGCGGTGTAGGTCTGGTTCACAATCCCAATGTGTAGGTCATGTGTGTAGGTTTGATGCATAGGCCAGCGGTGTCTATAAATACCGCTAACCCTTGGGTGAATTCTTCCTTCCACATTTGTGTCTTTTACTTTCATCATGCAGATCATCCACCTAGTTGTATCACACTTTAATTCTCATGGGGGAATCCCCCAAGAACGTACTTAGTACACCACTTGAGAGACCATTTTACATGGGATTACTTCATCAAGCATCTTGTACGGGACCATATGTTCCAGGGTCCTACACAAATTACTTTATTGAGTTTCTTATGAGAAGGACCTTAATTTTCCAAAATTTTGAAATTTTATGAATCAAAATTTTAACTTAATGAGAAAAATAAATATCTTATTTTAGGTTTTAAATGGCTTCCCTGGTGGATTCTCTCAGGAAAGATGTTACACATGCATCAGAGATGATCAATGTGGTTGGGAAAAATTACTACAACATGTGCGAGTCCACTCTACCATATTTAGAGAGGCACATGATGCAGTATTAGCAAGAGTTTCTATAAAGTGACTACTTACCCCTGTACAATCATTGAATTCTGATGGATTCTCTCATTACAAAGGCTCATAATTATTTCCCGAAGTCTTGGTTTGTGAAGAATACTAATTTTCATGTGGATAATATCTCTTCTAACGGTGTCTGCATCAATCAAGTATTGGTTTCTACTGCCAGTTTCATGCATCAGAACCACTGCACCCCATATCTAAAGTCTCATACCCTCAATTCAGTGCCTTGATATTATGAATAAACCTTCTATGATTCACAGAAAGAAGAATTATAAGGTTGGAAGGAGAAAAGGGACTTCTATTCTAGAGGGGGAGTCAAGCATGAATGGATGTGGGTGTACTGAGTGTGCCAAACTTGTTCAGATATCAAGGAGTTCCAAGACTTCATCATTTATGAGGTCGTTTGGTTGGGAAAAACTTATGTTTACAAGAACCCAAATATTATCCCTAAGCTACTGAGCCAATGGAGTCTTCATACAAACTCTTTCCATCTAATTCTTGGTGAAGTCGGCATTAGATTATGTGATCTATACAAGATTTATAGAGCCCCTATCCTTGGGGAGATGTATGATTTTTTTATCCCACTAAAGACAATGTGGGATGATGCTGAAAGCACACTAGTTTTGGCCCATGATCTTTTTAAATTGGATCGATAGGTGAAAAATTAAGCCCCTCTCCTCAGGGGAAACATCAATCCTAGAACGTTTATTAAGGATTTTCTTGATCCATAAAGAGAAGTTACAACTTTCCAGTTCCCTATAGGATTCCCTAATTTAGAAAACTCAGAAAATGATGGGAAATTCTTTCCAGCAATGGAGAAGGTCCAGTATACATGTTGGGGATACAAGTTCAATTCCAAATTTTTCATAAAGACTCACTTGTATGGTTTCCTTGTAATTTGGTTAAGTATATACCTTCTACCAGTCCACGAATCCAATGGTAGTGTGATACCATAAACTTTTGTTATAGCATCCAAATTAGAAAAAAGGATCCATATAGAGCTGGTTTTACCTATCCTGGTGAATATCTATAGGTGTTTACTGCATGCGTACACTGGGAAGGCCCCATTCAGAATCATAGGGCCATTTCAAGTTCTATGTGGGTAGATTGTATAACACTTTAGTTCTTATCTTGTGATAAGAGGAGTTATCATCCCTAAAGTCTAGTTCTGCCTATTTTTTAGGCTATTTTTGGGATTCATCCTTTAACTCTAAAGCATGAAAAAATCCTAAGGATTCTTAACATATTGGTAGATTTCAAATTCTTCCTATATAATTATCAAACAATCGGGACATTCACCAATGATGGAAAAGTGAACGAAGAACTAACGACGTACATGATTGCATTCAGAGAAATCATACTATCATCTCATATTGACAATAAGATTTTCTATGATGTGTACAATCCATATTGATTTACCTACCACTTCAAATGTTTGAAACAATCAAGTTTCTTCCCTACCATGCATGTTAGGCTTGAGAAACACTCGATGGTGGTCGGATAGTTCTGGATCTTGATGGCCATAGAGGTATCCAAAATTTCAATCATGCTTCCTCCATCAGATGCATTAATCTAATAGGATCTTGGGTATTCCAGTTCTTAGATTTCTTTATATCCCCAATGTGAATTAATTAATGGTGGTCCTCTATTCGTGGCCACGATAACTACTAGTCATGGAATGCATGGTAGAAAATATAAAACTGAAGGTGATGATATAGAAACTCTGAAGTCTTCAAGGAAATCTCAGGAAAAGACTATCAAGCATTATAGGATTGAGAAAACCATGTCTTCTAGGCCAAGTTGATCTAGTCATCATCACTAGGAGGAGACTCAGGTCTCAGTCACTCAATCCTCTATGAGAGTAGAGTGGCCTAAAAAGTCTTCAAAATCAATGGTTGTTGGTTTGTCCTCAAAACCAACCACATTAAGACCATAATATGTGTGCCCCTATAAATCCATGCTTGGAAGAACATATCTCATGACCTTATAGGCATGTGGGAATTTATCCATGGTGAAATACACATCCCAGAGTAGGGGATATCCGAGCAACCTCTGATTTTTACCCTGACAATAACTTTTCTAAGGTAGGGAAATATATTTAGGAGTTGGTGATGTTGATATATGTAACTAATGATTGGATCCTAGATATAAAGAAAGTATCTAACCTGTTGGATTGAAGAAAACTTGAAGGGGTAACCGGTCACACCGATGAGGAATGGGATGACTTAATTGACCCTGATGATATAACCCTATCTTCTCCCTTCCCTTATTTTCTATTTCATCCACCATTATTAATTATAATGGGATCTGTTTTGAAATTTTTAAGGGAAGAATAAAAATAATAAGAAATAATAGATAAGGTGCTCGAGTCGTTGAGGCATGGGACCACAGGCACCCCCATTGGAGTAGTGTTTGAATCTCCTTATTCCCTAGAACTATCCCTAGGTCAGAGGATGATGATAGAGGAAATGTTGTGGGGAATTATTCAACCACCACCTCAAGTTTCTACTGTTGATACAATTGATACATTACCCTCACCATCTCAATATAGGAAGAGAAAGTGGGAAGAGAGATTGGTCTGGATTATGTGTTGAAGTAAATCTGTGTGTTGTCATTTGATTGTGTGACTTCCTCAGTATAATATTTTTACTATGCTTACCTTTTACAAAATCCACATCAGTTTCTTACCTTAAGGGATATAGCAGTGTTCTTTTAATGATTAATTTGGATTCCCCAAAGGAGGTTCAGACTCATTTCGATGAAGCCATTCCCCTGATGAATGAAGTGTTGAGAGTTTCTACTTCATATACCCCCATTCATGTAGAGATGGGAGAGGTATATGGTAATGTAAAATTAATATCCTAATGTTCCATGTGTTGTTTCTGAATTTTCTCTCCTCATGATATTTTAGATATTTTTCCTACATTAGAGGACCCTGCAATAGTCAATGTTGAGCTCATTGCTGCTCTGGAAGGGGCTTATAGGGATCTCAGACGGTCCAATGAAGGTGTCAGTTCTAACTCTGTCTCTATATTATTTGATGCATTTGTGCCTACCTAAAATTTGGTATAGAGGATTGATGGAGGATCCAATTTAGGTCCTGAGCAATGCATCTCGAATACCCTTACTGGTGAGGAATTTTCGTGATGTGAGGGATTATATAATGAAATAATGGGTTAACTAACAAACCTTGAGGATAGGTTAAAATCATTAATATTCCTACCTATCTAGAAGAGTTTGAGGAATTTAATAGGTTATTGGATGGACATGATTTCTCTATTTATTTCATTTTTTATAAATGTAATTGGACCCACTTAATTTGATGTCTCACATCATAGATCAACCAGTATAGCTTTTTCTATAGAGAACATGGACAAGTCAATTCATTAACAAGGCATCTAAGTCCATACTTCTCTCATTGTTGATGGAGTGGTGGTTGAGTAACCTGAAATGGGAGATTCCCATGAGCCTTTGGTCCTAGTTTCCAAACAAATTCAAGGGGGTATTTCTTCTCAGTAGGTTCTTAACTAGAATTCTAAGGCTGGGAGTATTGGGGATACATTAATCCCAACAGTGGATCCAAAAATGGGTGAGTGTTATTAATCACTTTGGTTTCTTCACTACATTTTGTTCTGTTAGAATATTTAAATTGATGAGGGGTGACACCTGTTATGTAGCATCATCGACTTTAGTGGATGGGCATGAAGTGGGGGATTTTGTGCCTGCTTGGTCAATGATAATAGGAAAAACTGAGGTAGTCTTGGAGGGATCAGAACAAAGTGACTTATTGAGAACACTAATACCAAAATAAATCTATCCCTCTAAAAGTGGCTCTGAGTCAAAATTGGAGATGTTGGATGCTCTTCACATTATACATTGTATTGTCTGGTGGGACATTTGGAAGATAGTCTCTAAGATTCCTATTGAAGATATACCTTTTAAACTTTACTGAATTCCACTCATGGTTTCCATGATGGGATATGGTGGATTTGATTATCGTGTGATCCTTCAATTGGTAAAGTTAATAATTCGGCATCATGAGGATGATAAAATATCACAGTAAGCTGAGGCATAGCTTATATGAAAGTTTAAGGATCTCAGATCTATTGTATCCCAAGATGATCTCAGTCATACCAAGGAGGTGGAGGAGTATCAAAATCACCTTGATGAGAAATATATCCAAATGGTTCACCTTTATGAAGAATTAAATACCGTGAAGGAAGAGATAGTCCAAATCCATAGATCTGTGATAGGGTCCTTGATGAATAGAATAGATTCCATTGCTACATAGTAGGAGAAGCACCAAAACACTAAGGAGGCTTCTATTACATAATTGGTTGGGTTTTGGAAAACTTTAGACAATTATAGGGCCACATTCGAACAACTCAAAGCCTATGTTGAGGATAAATTGTAAAAGTTGTAAGAGAGACTCTGACATGTAGAAGATCCTCTTATTTTTTATCTCATAAATGAAAAGAATTTTGTTCCCAATCATCTATGTATTCATCCTTTTTTTCCTTTTTTGATTACAATATAACATTGAAGATGATTTTCATAGAAATACATCTTTGCATGAACGATTCATAACCATGGTGATAGGGATCGAAAGATGTTATAACTTTTACCTAGGCCTTTGGGCCTAGAAAGTGTAGTTCAAATATTTCTATAGAAATATGAAAAACCCTAAAAACTTTTCATATTTTGTTTCATTGCCCTAATTGTTTCCTAAGACTAATACCAAGAAGACTTAGCAGGCAAGACTTAGAATTTTCTTAGTTCTCCCTTTTGAATTTTTCATCTTAACAGGTTTTTTTCCATTTTTCTTTTCATCGATTGATTATTGCCTAAACCATGAAGAGCATAGTTTTAATGAGCTGAGAATAAACTTTTACCCATGGTTCTTTTTTTAAGTTTTAAACCCGGAGACTACTATGTCTCTTTTTGTGGGTAGTTTAATTTCATGTGAGGTAGACTAAAAAGACTAGTGTTTTAGGTTGAACAGTTTTGACCAAGAGTTTTGGAATAATAAACCAAAAAAGGTGTGTTAAAAAAGGATGTTCCAACATTAATCAGATACCTAAAGGTGAATTTTGAGTCATGGTTTTGTGATTCCAAGATCTAAAACATGATATGAGTTAATTTTGTGAGAAATGACCACAAACCGAGTTCACAAAGAGGTTTCTAGTATGATATTGTCGAGGCTTATGGGAATATAGGTGGTATCTTTTGAGGATGGATTTTTCATCAATTGATAAACCCTTTTTTGGGAGACTATGAATATCCAACTGGGGTGTGTTACAACATAGTCAAACAACAATATCCTCTAGTTTACAGGACCTGAAATTTAGTGGGTGAGTTATGAAAAACCAATTTGGGTGTATTAAAACATAGTCAAGATAGATATTTCCTCAAGAATTATGAAATTAGATTAACAATATTCAAGAATTTTATAAAGATCTAGATTTATCAAAACCATGATGGGTGGTACAGTAAGGGAAGGTGTTTAAGAATGAAGAGAGTATCTATATTGGAATTGGAAATGAATGGGAAAATGATCCTATACAAATTTATCTTGTTTGAAGGAGGGTAGATTTTATTAAATGAAAACATCAGGGGGAGGGACTCTCTTGAACAAGGTTTGATGCATCATGCAGTTTAATTTCATGATACCAGGATTTGGATCATGTAGTTTAAAGTCATACGGTGAAGATATTGTTGTGCAGTTTAACTTCTTGTTACTAGGATGTTATTATATGATGTTTAAATTCATACAACAAGGAAATTGGGGGCTCCAATTTAAGGTAATTTTAGCTCTGACTAAAATATTAGTGTTTGGACATTCCACGGTGATCAGATCAAGAATTTTCCATCATCTCCAAGTATGAAGAGGGAAAAGTTATAAGATGTAATATAGGGGCTTTAGGATCTGAGAAATGAGGTGGGAAATGTATGAAAGAAAGCATAATTTATTTGGGGATTATGGAGATATAATAGGCTTCTCCTGAGGACAAATATTCTTTTGGTTGACAAACCCTTATTGTGGGAAACTTTATGCATAGTCAACTGGGGTGTGTTACTTCATAGTCAAATAATGAAATCATCTGGTTGACAGGCCCCTTAGTGGGTGACTCTATACAAATATAACTGGTGTATGTTACATAATAGTCAAGACAGAGGTATCCTATGGTGTAAGACATTCTATTGTTGATGACCAATGAAATATTATGGGAATTCGTTTATTCCAGAACATGGAGTGTGGTTTTTTGTAGAGAAAGTTCCTAAGTACGAAAAAGAATCCCATACCAGAATCACCTCAGAATGGAGGGAAATGTTTCCTTATGCAAGTCAGACCCATACGTAGGGAAGGGTTATTATAGTAGGGCCCAAGATATGGGATTTAAGAATCATTTCATATCTTAATTGAATGAGAATCAAGTTGTACATAGCTATTAGGAGATCATTCACTTTAACAGCATGTGATAAGGATGTTTAGGTGTCATGTAGTTTTGGTTCTTGAGACTAGGACCATAATATTATGGAAGTAATGAGTAGTATGAGGCTTAGCTGGCCAAGGATGTTCTAGAATACTTCATGCATGAGGGAAGAAAATGGTAAACTAAGATCATGGGGTTTCTCAGGTTAGGATAAGTGACATGATATGATGATGTATAGAGATAAAAGAGGATTATTTTGAAAATGAATGTTTCATTGGCTGAAAACCCCTTTTTTGGGTGACTTTATGAAAATCCAATTGGGTTTTGTTATAGAATAGTCAAGAAAGAGGTATCCTCGGGTATCAAAAACTCTATCATTAATGGTCATAGAAAGCTTATAGAGACCCAAAATTCCAATGATTCGGAGAATGATGTGTGGAAACAGTATGTCTAAGTACAAAGGAATCATTTTGACCAATATTTTCTAGGAAGTGTATAGTTTTCCCTCATATATTTGGATTATATATAGGGTGGACATTTTCATTTCCTTGATGGACTCCTGAATGAAGAACCCAAGATAAGTGAAAAGAAGAGGGGGAATTTTTCTCTACCCCATTGCTAGGCCTAAGACATAAATCCTAGGTTTCACTATGCATCCCATTGAAATAAGAATCAAGCCACATGTATTTATGGAATCTAGGTGTGGTGGGAGACCACCAATAAGGATTTTGGCCCTCTCGAATGAGGTCCATGACTATGTGCAATTTTCTACCATATGAGGTATAACAACCATGCAGTTTAATGTCATGTAATGAGGACCCATGATGTGCCTTTTATAGTCTTGAATCTAGGAACATGATAACTCTTTCATTAAATAATATTACTTTTTCATGGGGTAGGACCTTACCAAAAATCCTAAACTCATTTGAGATATGCTTGGTGTGAGAAACAAGGAATGGAAAAGGTTCTTCTTATCATATAGAGGAAATCAAGGAGAGTATAGGGGAACTTTATAGTGTTCATTTTTTGGACCATGATATAGGATCAAGGAATCCCTATGTATCTCATTAGATTATAATAAATCTATGCAATGTTCTAGAATCTGATGTAGTTTAACGTTGTGTGGTAAGGACACAGGTGACTTGACATGAAAGAGGGGGAATGTTGCAGATAGGATCAAGAATGGAAGTTTGGGAATCACTAAATATCATGTGATGGTAGGAATCAAGCCACATGTAGTTCTTGAGTAAAGATGTGGTGGGGAACTAGCACAAAAAGATTATGATCCTATTAAGAACAATTTTAAATGTTACGTAGTTTTATGTCATTAAACAAGGACATGAACCATGCAGTTTTACGTGATGAGATAAGGAAATTATCATACAGTTTAACATCTAGTGACTAGGATGTTATGCTATGAAATTTAAAGTCATATAGAAAAGACATGAAGGTCATGAAGTTTATCATCTTGTGATGTGGATGACATGTCATCCTTTTTATGGTCATACAATAAAGACTGAATAGGTAGTTTACTATTGTGCATCCAATATGTTTTTATATTTTTCACAAGAAGTACTTTTTGAGAAAGCTTTCATTTTTTGGGGTTATGATGAGCTCTCCATCCATTGATATCAATGAATAGGCTCCATTGGAGTGGACCTTGTGTATGGAAAAAGGTCCCTACCACATTGGCTCAAGATTTGGAGGCTTTTTCCTGGTATCATTTGAGTCATAATGACTAATATTAGTTATCCATAAAGGAATGAATGGAAGTGGACCTTATTTTTAAAAGCTTGTGCTATCCAGTTTTAATGGACCTTCAAGTGATGAAAGGTGTACAATATTTTCTCATAAAGTCACACAATCTCATCCAGTCATTTTTGGGATTTCTCATCCATGGATATTAAATCATAGATGGTGATGTAGAGAGATGGAAATTGGACCTCAATGGGAATAGATACTTTTGTTCCATATACAAGTGAGTGTGGTGTCGCCCGCATGGTAGTAAGGGTGGTAGTCTGATAATCCCATAAGGTGTGAAAGATCATTTTATGCTAAGACTTACTATATTTGTCCACCATCGTCTGGGGTATGTTTTTAGGGTCTTGTTGAAGGCCTCTAGTTGTTTTTTGGTCAATGAATGATAGCAGAATGAGTGGTTGGATTTGATATTATACTCTAGATACAGCTACTTCAATTCAGTGGAACAAAAATTGGTGTCGTTGTCCATCAGTATTTCATGAGGTACACCAAATCTTGTATTGATGTTGGATTTCAAAAAGTTTACAATGTTTTTGGCCCTAAATTATTTTTGGGGTATTACCTCAACCCATTTAGATAATAAGTTGGTAATAGTTAAAATGTACCTAAACTCCTTGGCTATGGTTAGAGGATATAGTCCTATGAAATCCATTCCTCATATGGAAAATTATGAGGAGTATTTGGATGTATGTAGAAATTATAGGGGGTTGATCGATGAATTTGGCATACACTTGGTAGGAATGACACTTTTTGTTGAAGTCTGTGCAATCCTGCATCGTCAAAGGCCATAAGTATACAAGTCTTCAGATTTAGTTAGAAATCGTGTACCCTAACTGATGGGAACCATAGGCTCCCACATGTACTTATTTCATGATAGCAGGAGTCTCTTCGCCATCAATTCACCTGATAAGGACTCCATCAAAGCCTCATTTATAGAGAATTTTTTGGTGATTTGGTCCGTTATAAAGAGTGGTGTTGGTTTCTTGGCATTATATTTTTTCATTCCCATCTATGTCTAATGAGATTCCTCCAATTTGGAGGCAAACCATGATGGGTATCATCCACCCAATGTTGGGATCATATAGTTCAAGGATGGGATTGATTTCATTGATATATTCTATGCTTACATAATCAAAATATGATACCATTTAGAGATGCGCAATACTGATGATCATTTTGTATCATTTTGGATTTATCCGAGTCATAGCTACATTTGATAATGCGTCTTCCTCGGAATTCTATGATATTGGTATGTGATTCAATGTTAGCTCTGAGGGGAACTCTTCTATTAACCCTCAAACATAGACAAGTAGGGGAATTAGATCTTCTTTTCTTATGGAATAATCCCCATTAATCTATTTTATTACCAACTATGAGTTGCTTTTCACCTATAGGTGGTCCATTGGTATTTGGAGTACTGATTCTAAACCTTCAATAAGGGCCTAATATTCAGCCTCATTATTTATACAGTCTTCTAACAATAGGAATGAGTAAGGAAAATTTTCCTTTGTTGGAGATATTAGCATGACCCCTAACCCAACTTTGGTGATCTTAGGGTATTCCATTCTCTTCCCTGTTGAACTTTTAGATGCACTATTCAAATACATTTCCCATATTTGGGGGATTTATTGAATAGAAAAGATATTTTCTTCAATAAATTAATTATTTAGTGACTTTTGTTTTTGCAGAAGGGTGTTCTGTAAGAAAATATACCAAGGAATGGACTTTCATTTCATTCTGGGGCATGAATTGTATATCAAAATATTATAGGATAACCTCCCACCCTGCCAAACATCCCATCAACATAGGATGTTTGAGGATATATTTGATCGGGTTATTGCAAGAGACAAAATGGACCTCATGGTGCTGCAAGTAGTGACTCAGTTTCTAGAATGAAAAGATTAACACTAGATATATCTTATTGATATCTGAATAATGATTCTCAGTATCGAGCATGGTTTGAATGAAATAATAAAGGTTGTTTTCATTCTCAACATCTTTCTTTTGTGTAAGGAAAGTTCTCAATGATCTCTCCAGTTCCATCACATATAGAATGAGTGGATTCCCCTCAATGGAATGAATTAACACTATAGGGATCAAGAGATACTTCTTGAGGCTGTCAAATAATTCTTGACGATTATTGGTCCACTAATATATAACCCCCTTTTCCATTAACCTTGTAAAGGGAAAAAATTCCTGTGAGATTGGATATAAAGCTCTAGATGTAATCAAGGTATCTTTATAAACCCCTCAACTCTTTTAAGTTCTGGGGTGGTGAAATACTGAGGATAGCCTTTATTTTCTCAAGGTCAAATTCAATGTTGCAATGGTGTGTGACAAAGCCAAAAATTTCCCTAAGGTAACACCAAAATCACATTTCAAGGGGTTAATCTTTAGGATATGTGTTAATAGTTTGTTGAATTTATTCTTGAGATCAAACAAGTCATTAGGACGCTATCAGAAATTAACCATTAGATCATCAATTTAGAATTCAACAAACTTCTCTAGGAAGAGATTGAAGATGTGATTCATGGAACGTTGGTATGTGGAGTTGGTATTCTTCAAGCCAAAGGCCATTACCTTATAATAAAATAACCCTCGAGGGGCCCTGAAGGCGATGGATTATTCATATTCAAGGGCGATCCAAATTTGGTTGTATCCTGAATATCCATCCATGAAGAAGAGGGTTTGATAGCCATCCATTTCATCAATCAGTGGATCTGTGATTAGAACCAAAAAGTCATATTTCAGACAGTTTCGGTTTAGATCTTAGAATTCGATGCAGACCCTAATTTTTCCATTCTTTTTTTTTACTAGGATGATATTGGCCAACCATTTTAGATACTAAAATTCCCAAATGAATCTGTCCTTGATAATCTTGTCCACTTCAACCTCAATTTTAGAGGTGTGATTTGGGTGTGTTCTTCTGGCTACAAGTTTGTATCCTCAGTAGTTTTCAAGAAATCCCAAGTAATGAGTGTCCACATCATGATCAAGAACTGGAATCACTATGTAATTCCAGGAGAACATGTCCTAGTATTTTTTTATGAAGGAGGTGTATACCACTTATTCTTATAAAGACATGGTAGCACTGATCAAAGTGGGTGGTGGATCTTCCTCTGTACCCATATTTATTTCTATAAGTTCTTTAAAAGTGGTAAAGAAACCTTCCTCAAATGATGGAGGGTCATACCGAAGGTCTTACTCCTTTTCCTCTTCCTCCTACTCTTTATTCTAAGGGGAGGTAGGTAATAAAGGGAGTTCTCTAGAGTTGGTAAAGGAATCAATATTTTTACGACATTTGGAAGATGAAGCAACTGTTTTTGACCCAACTGATGATGTGGGGTTTTGCTGAAGCTCTAAAGGGGATACAAGGGATAAAGAATGAGAATATTCATATTTCTTCAATAATGTGACAACCTCCTCTAACCCAAGTGATAAAGTAGGGATTTTTTAAAGCTCAAGGGATGGAATGAGGGCATTTTCACTTGAATTTAGATCACTGTTTAGAGAATCGATGACTTCCCCGATGTTTTCAGGATTAGTTTCCACCCCTTTAATCTGATTGATGGGAAACACATATTCTACACTAAGCTACTAGAATGGATTAGTTGGAGTCATATCCAGACCATTTGGGGCATTGATTCAAGTAACATTGTTGATCATGGGTTATTTCCCTTCCCTCTGCTAGAATCTTTCATCTATTTATTGTGATTCACAGGATTTAAATGGGATTCATCACCATGCAATGTCCCAATTTGACCATTAATGAAATATTTGAGGCATTGGTTGTATGATGAAGGAATAGTCTCATGCTGATGTATTGCTACTACAAAGAAGGCTATAAACACCACTGGTATTTATTATCGCTAGCAAAAGCACTCATAAATGGCATCTTTATCAGTGCTAAAAAAGAGCAGATAAATTTAACCTTTTATTGGCACTTTTTTTAGCATTGATAAAGGGTCCCTTTATCAGTGCTTTATTTTTTGTGCTGATAAAGGGTACCCATTATCAGCACTTTTTTAGCACTGATAAAGCTCCGAATAAATAAAATAAAATAATTAAATAATTATTGATAAAAATAAAGAAATTGATTATAATATATATAAATTATAAATACTAATAAATAGTATGTATTAAATATATATATATATGAAAAATAAAAATTAAACAAATAAAAATTAAAAATAAGACAATTAAAAAAAATATTAAACATTTTATTAATTAGATAATTATTGATAATGTTAATAAATAATATATATTAAATATATGGATATATATGAATGTATATAAATATTATTTATATATTACAAAATATTTATGCACTTCACATTAAATAGTCATATATTTAGTGTATAATGGTTTAAAATTAAAAATTAATATGAATTAAAAATACTGACTAATTGTATAGAGTAATGGACATATAATTGAATATGTCGTTTGATTTTTCAATTTAACATAGATCAAATGTTTGTTATATTGATTTCACATATACGTAATTAATTCATTTTTATATACAATGCATAGACACAAAACTTATCCATTTTTCAATATTGTTAAAGTGTACTTATTTTTAATTTATTCAATTTCACTCATTTTCAACATGAATATGTACTTAAAATTAGATATTCATTAATAATGTTAAAAATATATTTCTGTATATATATATATATTCATAAATGTACATTTACTATATTTATAAAATTATATATTTATAATTATATATTTATAATTATAAATAAATAATTTTTTTAAAGTATTTATATAACTATAAATAAATAATTATATATATTTAAATAATTATTAAATTTATTATAAATTTATTTAAATAATTAATATATTTACTATATTTATATTTATATGTATTTATTAAATATATATATATAATTATATAAATATATATAATTATATAAATATTATTTTTTAAAAATATTTATATAATTATAAATAAATAATTATATATTTAAATAATTATAAAATTATAATAAATATATTTAAATAAAGAATATATTTACTATATTTATATTTTTATATATTATATATATATATATTCACAAATTTTTTTATTTATAATTATAATTATAAATCCTTTATGAGCACTTATTACTTAAGTGCTGATAAAAGAATTATTTACCAGTATTTTTTAGCACTAATAAAGATAGTGATTTCTCAACACTAAAAAAGCACTGATAAAATAATTCTTTATTAATGCAAAAACTTTAGCATTGATAAAGATGGATTTTATCAGTGCTTTTTTAGAACTGATGAATCTCTATCTTTATCAGTGCTTTTTTGGAAGTGCTGATAAAAGTGTCCCGATCTATTTAAAAAACACTAACCAGTTGTGAACCTGACGTGATATCAGAAGCTTTCTGTGGAAGCCAGCCACTATCAATGCTCCTCATTGGTAAATTTAATCTAAAATCAAGGCTCGAATCAAGTATCAAACAAATCCAAGGCTCAAATTAGGGCTCAAATGATTCAAGGGTCGAAGGAATCTAAGGCTCGAACATAAGTCTTTCTCTACTTTCTCTCAAATGTAAGTCTTTCTCTACTTTCTCTTGGGGAACTCAGGGTGTCAAACATCAATGGTTATGGCCATGGTGGAGGTTTTTTTGCAACTGTAACTGTGTTCAGTTAGAAATTTTGGAAATTTGGCTATAGAGATTGTCTATTTTGATTCTTAGAATTTTTAGAGTGTGGAACACCTATACTGTGAGCCTTCCCAACTTCATTCCCAGACCATACAAGCATCTCTTTATTTCTCAATTGCATTTGTAAATTTATTTATGGTATTTATGAGCTAATATTTTATTTATTTGAAATTTGGATTAATCATGCTTTATTTTTGTTGGATAAATAGTGGAATTAACCATATGGTAGCAGTCCCGTCCCATTTTGTATCATCTATATAATTTTTTATGTATCAATTTCCATGATGGTGGTTGGGTATCCTATGAGACTACTTCCTCTCATATTAAACTGACTAGTTATTTTCATATTTATGTATTAGAGACTTTAGATAGGGAGTGATGTTTTATAGATTTGTTAATTTTCTGATTCTGCTTTGAAAATGTGACCTCACTAGATTCGTTCCATCTTGGTAGAGGCTAGTATGTATGGGGTATATGTTTCAAGGGTTGGTGTGTTTTTCTCCCTTATTTTTGATATATCTTATTGATGTGTATTATTTATTTATGACAACTTCTTTATAGACCTCCCTAAAATCTCAAGGATGGGTCAATGTGTATTAGATGGCCTCCCTAGAATCCTTCATATGGGTGAATACAATGTGATTACCTCCCTATAATCCTTTTTATGGGTTGGTGTGGTGATATGACATCCCAAGAGTCTCGAGATGTTTTCAAATATTAGATATAACATTGATTTTAAATATAATAACTTCTTAGGTTTCTACATCACTTGTTCCAAAAAATAGAATAGAATTTATCAAATTCTATATATTAGAAATTATTTTTAGGTATTCATTAGTTGAGGTCAACATGTATTAGTTCAAACTCTAGGAATCTCTGATTATTATCCATGTAAATGAAATAACTCTTTATTTATTAAAATTTTTTATCAATAAATTTTTATATCTTCTAGTTGATTGAATGTGAGTTTATTATTCTTTATTATAATATTTGGGTTTATTATTACTCTTTAATTTCCTATATTATATTTTCATTTGTTTAGGGGATTTAATAAATACTTGATGTGTTTCAAACAATAGTTATTATTTCAATTTGTTGCTTGAGACTCACCCCCCATCTCTTTTATAAACAAATGTCATCCTCGTCAACTTCATCTCCCAAATAGTTGTTATTGCAATTTTTTGTTTGAAACTCATCCCCCATATCTTTTATGTTGTTTTTACTACTCTGAGTAGTAGTCATCACATGTATGACTTCTGCTTAGATTATTTCAATCAACATAGGTGTATGTCCACAAGAGATAGAGGATGTGTGTCAAACAATATGATAAATGTCTGGGATATGAGTTGATGAGGATGAAAGTTGTCTATAACTTTCACCTTTGAATGAATTCATAGGATAACAACTTCCATAGTAGATTAATTATTTTCTTAAATTGAATTACCCATTTTCTTCAACATACTAAAATTCTTTGAAACAATCGAATGTTGATTTTCCCTTATTATAATTGTCTATAACTTTCACCTTTGATAATGAAAATCTTATGTGTATTTATTTATTTATTTTAAAAAATTAATCTTTTATGAACCCACTAGGATGGATATGAATAGAAAATTGATTAATGCTAATTTTTTGACAAAAGTGTATGAATATGGAGTTAAATAGTTCATAAATTTTGCAAGAGATCATGCATACGGCCCTTCTCAAATCTTATGTCTGTGTTCACATTGTTTTTATTCAATACCAATTAGTCTATAAGAGTTGGAAGAAAATTTGATTTGTCATGGAATAGATCAGAGCTATAAATTTTAGACTACACATGGGGAAAAATTAAATGTGGACACTGATAGGGATGATACTATGTTATATGGATCATTTGATATGAATACAAATGTAAATGATGATGGAAATCACATGGAATAAATGAAAAGGGAAATTTAATATGACCTTTGTGATTATCCAAAGTTGTTTTAGGAGTTAAATATATATTATAAGAAACCATTTTATACTAGTTGTACTAAATATACTACATTTTCATATCTATTGAAGTTATATAATTTGAAAGCTGGCAGCGGATGGAGTGACATTAGCTTTACAGAACTACATGTTCTCTTGAATGATATGCTACCATAAGAAAATGAACTACCATGTAGAAATTATGATGCTAAATGAATGTTAATTTCAATGGACATGATCTCTAAAAAATAAATTCTTGTCCAAATGACTTCATATTGTTTCACAAATAACCTTAATCACTCATTAAATTCCCTAAGTATGGCGCAGATCGATATAAGAAAAATGAATCAAGTCCTTCAAAATCTGTATGGTATTTTCCTATCATTCCATAGTTTAGAATAATATATGGATGTCAGGAAAATGAGATACAAATGACATGGCATGCAGATATAAGAATTAAATATGGGAACCTATGTCATCTAGTAGATTCTCCTCAGTGGAATAAAATTGATTATGAATATCCTAAATTTGAAAATGAGCTAAGAAACTTTCATCTTGAATTATCTACAAATGGAATAAATCCTTTGGGTATAGAGATTAGTAATCATAGTACATGGCCCATCATGTTGGTAAATTATAACTTTCCACCATTATTATGCATGGATTGCAAATAAATTATGTTTTCTCTGCTAATATCTAGACCAAAGCAACCCGGTAATGATATTAATGTCTATTTGGATCCATTGATCGAATATCTAAAATTAATGTTGGATATAGGTGTTACAGTTTATGATTCTCATAAAAGTGAAGAATTAAAATTGAGGTCCATATTGTATGGGATGATAAATGACTTCCCTACTTATAGAAATTTATCAGGCTATGGAATTAAAGAAATGTTGGGGAGTTCCATTTGTGAAAAAACACACATAATCGGTTCGGTTGAAACATTCCTTGAAGGCTGTGTTTTTTGGAAATCAAAAATTTTTACCTCGATGACATAAATATTGATCTTGGACGACATCATTCAATGTTAATATCAAAAAAAGTTACAACATCGTCTCCAGTAACAGGTGATAAATTTAATAATGAAGTAAAATATATTGACACTGTTTTCAGTAAACCATTTTCAAAAAACCTTACAAAATCAGGTTGGAATAAGAGATCAATTTTATTTGAATTACTATATTAGAATTTTTTGTATGACAGACATTTTATTGATGTCATTAATGTATAAAAAAATGTATTTTATAGTCTTATTAGCACGTTACTAAATGTTCCTAGAAAAATGAAAGATGGAATCAAGGCTAAGTTGGACTTTATTGAAATGTGGATAAGGGAATATTTGGATTTGGTGAAGGGTAAAAGGAGTAATTTTCTTCCTCTAGAAGCTTACACTCAATCCAAACATGAAAATTTTCAATTTTTCCTTTCCCTTATAGTGTAAAAGTTTCATATGGGTATTCATCAAATATCAAGAATGTCGTGTAAATGACTAATTTGAATTTATAGGAAATAAAATAACATGAATGTCATTTTTTTTATAAAGGATTTAATGCATGTTTATTTCCAATGCATTCTTCCTCAAAATGTATGATTTACATTAACCAAACTCTTCTTCTTTTTCAAATCCATATTCAGTAAAGTTATCTACCTGATGAAGTTTCCAATCATAAATAAGGAGGTTTCAGTCTTATTATGTGAATTAGAGATGTTCTTCCCACCATCATTCTTTAATATAATGGTCCACCTAATAGTTTACCTGGTTACAGAGGTTTAACTATGTGGTCCTTCATATTATATAAGGATGTACTCCATTGAACGGTATATAAAGATTTTGAAAGGGTATGTCATGAATCGAAGTTTTCTAGAAGTTTGTATTGTACAACAATATATTATTGAAGAATCTATTGAATTATGTACTGATTACATATCAGATGTTGACAGCATCGATCTCCAAAAGTCTCATCATAGAAAATTCCTTATGGGTGAAGGGGTTTTTGGAAGAGTTGTTGTTATAATTACCTTGATAGAGCAGGAGCAAGTGCGCCTTTATATTTTACATAATAGTGAATATGTTGATCCATACATTTATTCCCATAAATAAATTCTTAGATATTTGAATACGTAAAAGGGATGAAGGATGGATATCAAATACACATAATCAATAGTTTATAGGATGGTTTTGAGGTCAAATTTATAAGGAGTTATCTGAAAATATGAATTCAATTTCTGAAAATTTTCAATGGCTAGACAGGGGACCAAATGAAAATGTTATTTATTACACTGATTTTGAAATCAATGGTTATGTGTTCTATACAAAAGAACATGATGACTACAGTACGATGAAAAACAGTGGTGTTACGCTTGTGGCTGAAGCAATGCACATATCTGGTTCCAAGGACAGAAATACAATTTATGAAAATATGTCATATCTTTTCGTTAGCGAACAGATATATGAGTTGGATTATATTACATTTTAAGTGGTAATTTTCTATTGCAAATGGGTTGACAATATCAGTGTAGTTAAAGTTGAGGAAATGGGCTTTGTGAAGGTGAATTTTAGTGTGGAAGGGGAAAATATGAGCCATTCATAATGGAATCACAAGCAGTGTAAATGTTTTATGCCTCATATCCAGCAAATAATAATTGGTCGATTTTCCAGCTAGTGACTAAAACAAATGTCAGATCATATGAAAATTCAATCGAGGATGACCCTTTCATTAGGATATCATAATTAGTTCATGATGGTCCCAATGTTGACAATGTATTGTATATTAGATGGGACCACAAAGAGGGGATTTGGATTCTCTATAGAGGAACAAAATCCTTGAAACCTTTTAAAAAATAAAGAGAATTCAATGATAAGGTAAAAGTTTTTTTTAATATACTATGTGTTTCCACATAATATTATATATTCTATAATGCATTAACAAAATCTAAATTAAATGTTTGACTACTCGTGCAGATAATTTATTCTGCACATGATAATATTACCAATCTTTTGGAAGAAAAAACTATAATGAAGGAAGCCCTTTGGAAATATGTAAAGGTAATGTTACAATATAATTTATCTATTTTACTGAAAAATTATATAATGGAACACTGATTTAATTTTCACTATTCCTTACAGAGTCTATTTATTTTAGAATATTTATGTCCATCTATCATGACTTTTTAGAAAGAGAAATGACGTTGTCTCTACTCAATCATAGAGGTTATCTTGATGTTTTCACAGTAAAATAATTGTTCATAGAATTAATGTATTGTTTCATGTTTATGTTTAATTTATTTCTTTTTTTATTACTCGCATAATAATTATTTTCTTATAGAGGTTGATTCTTTTGTTCGATTTAGGGAGGCTTTTCCATCTTTCATTCCTTTTTACACCAAAACTTCCATAAACGTATTCTCCCTCAAAACCTTATCACCCCTATAGTGTTTCAATTATCACTTTCCTTCCAGTTCACTCCACTTCTTTTGGAGGAAGAGAAACGACACCGCCTTTTCTTAATCATAGAGTTAATATTGATGTTTTCATAGTAAAATAATATAATAATTGTTTTTTTACACTGGTGGATTTCATATTTATGTTTAATTTATTTCTTTTTAGTATTACTCACATAATAATTGTTTTATTATATTGGTGGATTCTTTTGTTTGAGTTGGGGTGGTCTGTCTATATTTCATGTCTTTCTGCATCAAAACTTTCACAGAATTCTTCTCCCTCAAAACCTTTTCACCCCTACAGTGTTTCATTTATCACTTTCCTTCAAGTTGTCTCCACTACCTCTGTAATAAGAGAAACTACACTGGCTATGCTCACTCATAGAGGTAATCATGATGTTTTCACAGTATAATCCTTGTCCATAGAGTTAATTTATTGTTTTATATTTATGTTTAATTTATTTATTTTTAGTATTAAACACATTATAATTGTTTTCTTATATGGGTGGATTCTTTTGTTAAATTTGGGGTGATATGTCCATCATTCATTCCTTTATTCATCAAAACTTCCGTAGACTTATTCTCCCTCAAAACCTTTCACCCCTATAGTATTGACATTTATCACTTTCCTTAAAGTTACCTCCACTGCTCAATCATATATGTAATATTTTTGATTCTATAGTACAACCATTATCTATAGAATTAATGTATTATTTCATATTTATGATTAATTTATTTATTTTTAGTATTACACATATAATAATTGTTTTCTTATACAGGTGGATTATTTTTTTCAAGTTGAGGTGGTTTTTTCATAGCTGCTCATACAGTGCTGGTAGTTAGACAAATAAAGTCAACAAAAATCATTGTAACATTTACATTAACTATTGTTTTGATACTTTTAGATGTTTAGGAATCAACCGCACCTCAATCTGACACATGGTGTGACTGGTATGACTCTAAGTACTTCTTTCTATATAAAATTGACATTAATTTTATTAAAAAAGATAACTGAAATACTCAAAACTGAGAAAACTTATTTATATTGTTTTGATACTTCAAGAGAACGATACATAAGTCATTTTTGATGTGTAGGAATCTGTTTCACCTTAATCTGATACACGATATTCCTGGTATAACTAAATGTGTTCGTTATCATTTTAAAATTGACATTTTAATTTAAAAAGTTTCATTCACTAAAAAATGGAAAAATGTGCTCGTATTTTATTTATAATTTAGAGAATCAGTTCAGAAATCCTTTTTAATGTGTTGGAATCGATCTCATATAAAATCGATACACGATGTGATCCATATGATTCAAAGTGCATGTTTCAAGTTTAAAATGACATATTAGTAAAAATAGATAAGTGACGAACTCAAAACTAATAAAACACATTCATATTATTTTTAAGCTTTAGTAAAATGATCAATAAGTCATTTGGGATGTGTAGGAATCTGTATCACCTCAATCTGATGCACGGTGTGACCTGTATGACTCCAAATGTGTCTTTTTATTTAAAATTGACATCAATTTTAGTAAAATGGGAAACTGACCTACTTAAAACTGATCAAATGCATTTATATTTTTTGATACTTTATAGAAAATATACATAATTTATTTTTGATGTTTAGGGATCAGAATCACCTCAATCTAATACACGATGTGCCTGGTATGACTCAAATCCTTCATTGTTAGTTTAAAATCAACATTTTAGATCAAAAAGTTACACTCACTGAAAACCAATAAAAAACACTTAGGGATTCTTGATAATTTAAGAAAATGATTCATAATTAATTTATTATATTTAGGAATTGTTCTCACATTAAACTGATACACAATGTGATCAGAATGAGTCAAAGTTCATGTTTCCAATTTAAAATGAAATTTTAGTAAAAAAACAAATGACATACTCAAAAGTGATAAAATACATTTGGATTTTTTTTATATTTTAGTAAAATTATCCATAAGTCATTTTAGATTTTTATGAATCATCTGAACCTCAATATAACCCATGGTGTGACTGTTGTGACTCAAAGTGTCTATTTTTATTTAAAATTGACATCAATTTTAGTAAAATGGACAATTGTCCTAATCAAACCCAATAAAAAGCATTAGTATTGTTGTGATACTTTACAAAAATAATCCATAATTCATTTTTGAAATTTAGGAATTAGATTCACCTTAATCAAATACACAATGTTCCTGATATGAGTCAAAGTGTTTGTTATCAGCTTAAAATCAACATTTTAGTTCAAAAAGTGTCACTCACTGAAAACTGATCAAACATTATCAAATTTTCTTGATAATTTATGAAAATGATTCGTAATTAATTTTTGATGTGTAGAAATTGGTTTCACATCAAACTGATACACAATGTAATCGGAATGATTCAATGTATGTGTTTCCAGTATAAAATGACATTTTAGTAAAAAAGAAAAGTGATATACTCAAAACTAAGAAAACACATTCGGATTGTTTTGATACTTTATGGAAATGATCCAAAATTCATTTGAGATGTTTTGGAATCATCCAAACCTCAATCCAATGCATGGTGTGACCAGTATGACTCCAAGTGCATCTTTTTATTTAAAATTGACATAAATTTTAGTAAAATTAACACTTTTTGTTAATTTATTTCTTTATATTGTTACTAACATAAGAATTTTTTCTTATATAGGTGCATTATTTTTTTTAATCAGCGGTTTTTTTTTAAATAACATGATTCGGGGTTAGTATTAAAAGAAAAGGAACATTGATATTTTTTAATGTATGTAATAATTTTTATTTATGTAATTTTATAAACCAATGTTTGAAATGTCTATAATATAGTGTTTTTTTCTTGTATTTGTGGTGTAAATTTAATTTCATTTAAATTCTATATTGGTAATTGTTTTTTTTTATATGTAGTATGTTTCTGGTGTTGTGGTGTGTTGTTATAGCACATTGCACTGGTGTTGCAGTGTGTTGTTGCAACACACTTTAGTATGGCCCATTATCAGTGCTTCTATAAGCACTGATAAATGGGGACTTTAGCGATGCTAAAAAAAGACCTGATAAATGTGGTTCTTTATCTATTCTTATAAATTCAATGATAAAGGACTCATTTATCGGTTCTTTTTTTAGCACCAATAAAGATCCCCTTTATCAATGCTTTTTATCACTGATAAAAGACCAGGGATTTTACTCTCGCTCAGGTATTCATTGATTCTCTAGCAATGATAAAGACCATTTCTAGTGTTTTTAAAGCCCTATTTTTTAGTATTGTAACCAAGTCCTTCTTGGTAGAACGTTGAAGGCCATATCTTTTCGAACAATCAGGAATGCTAAGTCACATACAAGATCCCTGAACTGATACCTAAGCTTAATTTCAACAAGAGTCTTTTTCTCTCTCTTGTCTTAACTTTTAAGCATTGGAGTGGAGGGGGATAGATGCGACTCATTGTAACCTAGTTGACAAAGAATTTGGACTAGAATGAGGTTGACCCCTAATCCGTTTTCAATGAAGACTTTTTGGATATCAATATTATTTATCCTTCCAGATACATACAAAGGTTGGATGTGTCCATGTATAACAGAAACTTTGCCTTGCTCCATGAAAATGATTATCGTGTGGAATTATACCAGATATATCTCTACACTATATAATTTGGTATCATAAAATTCATCCCCAAATTCTTAATGGATTGATAAATCCTCTACGAGTACTTCCTGAAGTTATTTTGATAGACTCAGAGAATCTAGGATTGACAATTTGGTTAGCATTGGGGTTAACTGTTTAAAATATCATACTTCTGACCTAATGTTATGTGCTTTCCAACATGGGGATGCTCTTTTATAGGAATTTTAGGAACTAAAGTACTTGATGTATGCAGTTAGGACCTTGAAACAAGAGTTAAAGGTGCCTCTTTCCTTAGTGTATTAGATTGACTATGTCTTCATGCACACTAAGGTTGGTTGGACGATTGTGTCTCCTCTAGTCAGTCTTCAAAAACAATCAAGTCAAGAAGAAATCTAGCCTATGTAGGGTAACTTCATTTCACCTTCTGATCTCATTGGAGGGATCTTCCATGAGTTTCAGCTTCATAGAAGGTCCGAGCAGGGATGTGATCGGAGTATTAACTTCTATAATGACCGCTTCTTCCCATGTGTCCTTGGATCCAGTGGTATCTTCCCCTAATTCCACAATCAAATGTAGGGAATTTTTATTCATAGTCACTCTCATAATCCGAGAAGGGATCCATTAAGTGAATGAAATTAATGGAACTGAAAATTATCTCCTCATTTTATGAGGAATCCATTTGGAGGGACGATTCTTATTATACCATTTAGTGGGGTAGTTCCCATTCATTGGGGACTAAAGGAATGAAGTCCGCTAGAGTCAAATACATCTTCGGATTTGGTATAGGTTTGTTTTCTTGTGTTTGGTTTTTTCTCTTTCGGCCTTTCCTTTTTATTGGAAGACTGGATTTTGGTGGACTGAGCTTTCGAGGGAGTGGGATAGCCACAGTAGAAGCAAACAAGGGCATACTATTTTGTTTCAACTACACTTAGAGGATAGAATGAGTTTGGTTGATCATCTTTCTGACCATCTAGTCACTAAAATTTTGTATAACCTTACTATTAACTTCATTCTATTCATTCTCCTCTTCTAGATTGGTGGTAGAAACACAGGATATTTTTGCATTTTTCTTACCCAACTTCACTTATATGGAGTTCACCATCTTCTACAGGATGTTTTTTAAAACAAAACATTCTTGGATAGTGTTCCCCAATGCCTAGTTGAATGAGAAATATTTTAATAGATATTCTTCACCATCCTAGTTGGGATTATTGGGATTTGGAGACTTGATCAATTTTATCTCCAATGTTGAGATGAATTTTCTAGGTACTTGGTCATTTCATAAAGAATAAACATTGCTCTTCATCTCTTCAAAATATTTTCACCTATGATCCATTTTTGTGTCCTGATGAGGTTGGTATTGTTGCTAAAACTTAGGATGGAATACTGCATGATGTGGCATGGGATTTTGGAATTGGAGCGGGTGCATGGGCCTGATTAAATGTAACAATGGAAGCCTCTTCTTTCCCCATTATCTTTCCTTGATATGGTGGAATTACTCGGGACTTATCATTGGTTTGTGTTATAGATTCTTCCATTATTTTATAAATTTCAGCAAGATCTTGAATCCCTCATATGTATTTTACAAGGATGAGTGGTTTTTTCAACTCATCATGAATATTCTCTATATATATGGAAAATAAGTATTCTTGAGAAATTTATAGGATTAAGGACTATGTCAACCCCTTCAACCAAGTTATGAAATCTAATACCCTCTCATTCTCTTTCTTTTTTCAATTTTATAGGTCAAGGACTGCTATCTTATGTAGCATCGAGCTGAATTGGAAGTGAAAATTTTAACTTAGATCTTCCCATCCTATAATTAACTAAGTTGGTAAACTAGTGTATGAAACAAAGGTTGGTCCTTGCTATTTTGTCACAAAGCACAAAGATTTACTGCTTCTTAAATCATATGGGTCCACATCATGGGGTCACATCGAGACACTAAGTGTGTCAAATTATTTTCTGGGTTGCCTCAACCATTGAAAATTGGAAATATCAGGTTTCCAAAATTTGACAGAGGAAGATTCAGATCAACCCATTCAGGGTAAGATTTTTTTCTTGTTGTACTGGTGAACGTCTCTCCTCTATAGCTTCTAATCAATTTTTTAGTGATTCAATCATATTGATGATCCCTTAGGAAATGTCTTTCTTAGAAAGAACTTAAATAGGGGTTTAACATCGCAAGGATTTACAAATAAATTTAATATCAAATTCACAAAACACTAAGTCTCTACAAAACAACACTTTATTATATCCAAGCCAATAAACATAATTTTTTCACTTCTGTGATTTGAATTTCGAAAATCCTACATACACGGTTGCGATCAGTATGATATTTAGAGTTTGATAGGCACGACTTAATTTTTGGTGAATATTAACCTATATTTATGAATAGTAACCTACCCTTGTGAATAGTAATATGACCCTTATGAATAGAAAATCAGCCAAATGAATAGTAACCTCACCCATGATTGTATAAATAAAATTTAGTCACCTTACAAATGAAAGTGAATATTTTTAATTAAGTGTTGGTATTTTGTGAGTAATAAATATTTAACTCCACTATTATAATTAATAAAATGGTTTAAAAGATAATTAATTTTCATAAAATGTATTCATAAATTAATATTTTATTTATCTATGATTTTAGGATAATTTAATGAGACCTTAGTTAATTTTTCAAAGTGTTGTAAAATCAGTTGTAATTTTAAAATTGGTATTTTTTGATTAAATGATGATTCTAATTAAAAATTAAATTTCTCATATTTATAAAATTATTTTCAAAAAATGGAGTTCATTTTTTTATTATATGCATCGAAAAATGGTTACAGTTAATTTTTTGGATTTTTCTAAAATACATGAATTTTTTATAAATAGTAAAATATGATAAATTACGATAAAATGCTAAATACATGGTTTATTGAGTCATGGGAGATGTAAGGATGATGTATTAACACTTGGTTAGAACTCACATGCACTTATTACTATTTTTGGTCACATGAATCAAGACTATTCATAGTCTTTATCAAAAACATTAAACTAATGATTAAAATAATGAGAAACTCCTCCTCTCCTCCACTATAAATACCACCCCTACTTACCTCTTCTCTTCACTCCTCTAAAGCCTTGTTCCTTGTCTAAATTCTACCAAAATCTCCTCCCAAACTCCTCCCCCACGTATAGAATCCCTTGGTATCAGAAAAAGACCAAATCATATCCCCTAAATAGGCTCTCAAGGAAGATTAATTCAAGAGGTAAATTCCTCTTTTCAATTCTTTTACTTTCTTTTCAAGTTCCTTTGTTTTCTTTTCTATCCTCACCTCTCTTAACCCAAATTTTATGAAAAATCCAATACATTAAATGTACTTTAATTTTTTATGATTATGTAATAAGTTATTATCATCTCTTCTTTACCCTTATTTTATGCTAGTAGTAAAAAACACCATCTGAGATGTGTGCTAATTTACCACATTCAAGGTAGATGGGTTTTCAATTTCTATTACTAACTTCAATTATGTTCATGAAACCATTATTATGGTTGAACCCAACTATAATATATGTATTATATATCATCTGTGGTTCTAGAATATTTTTGTACACATTGTTTTGATTTATAAATAAAAAATAGTTTGTTGTGTTCAAAAATCACTAATTAACCCAAACAGTTATCATTAAATAATTTATAAAATGATTCATCTTCACTCCAAGTAACCAAATAAAATTTAAAACCATGTAACCTTATGGATGTTCACTAATAACATATAACATCAATTCTGTATAACCATCCTCATTTTACATCTGTTCATGTATATAAGTAAACCAGTCATGAATACCAAGGAAGAAAATGCTCCCAAACAATAAAACTGAACCTCTTAAACCCATAAAGAAGGCCATGAATAAACTTAATAAGGCTATAATAAATTAATTACATAAATAATAGGTTCTAGAAATATTAATTAAGGAATTTTATTTGGTTATCCAGGACACTAATATCAAGTGAAGAACATCATCGTACTTAACATAAGGGTTTTCTACCCGAACCTCCAATTTCATTCAGGTCACTCTTATTCTCTACTTATCTCAATTAAATTATTATTTATTATTATTTACTCCTCATAAATTCTATTTTAATGTTCTATATATGTGTATCAATCATATTAGTTCTTATTTTATGGTGAGTTATATGTTTCAAAAGGATCTTTCAAAAATTCTTCCCGATAAACAACCCCTTTCAAGGGAACTTCTCGAATTCTTACCTATTTTCAAGTGAACTATATAATCTATTTTAAACAAATATTATTTTTTTTAAATCAAAAATTTTATAATTATACCCCATCTTGATTCATTTTTGGTTTTATTAAAGCAAACATTTCTTTATTATTTAAAATATCTTTAATATTTTCCTAAAACCGCACTAAAATGTTTAATTTATAAATTTTCTTTAAAAACTCTTTTTACATGATTTCACTTTAGTGGGACAAAATTTATGCATCAAATATAATTTCAATGTTATTACCTCTTTCTTTATGGTATATAATGTTTTAAAAATCTTACTTTATGACAAATATAAATGATTTTCTAAAATAACTCTTCTTTTCAAAGTAAAAAGTATTTTTTCTTATCTCACTTTAACTTTTATGAGATATACACCTTGTCCACCACTTAGTCCTTACATGTGGTGTATGTAATTCTCTTTAGTATTTCATATCAAGAGTCTACTTATTATAATTATATTATATGGTATTCTTATTTTAATGTTTCAAGGTGGTATGGGACACTTTGGAATGTTTAAGGATTATTTCCTCAAGAATTTATCAACGGTCTCATTTAAAAGTATCTTCATCTATGTAAACATACTTTATTGAAACTTTTACTACATTGAGGTCTATATCTTACAATATTATCTAAAATATTTTTTTTAATTTTTCTAATTAGTTTGACTATGGATGTTCTATCTTGATACCATTCATCATATTAATCCAAATGGTTAGTGTTTATGTTTAATGATTGGGTAATGTTGCTTTAACTATGGAAATATTAATGAATTTGTATCCTCTACTCAATAAGAATATTGAAAAGGCATATTTTTATTATATTAGATCTTTTTATAAAGAATGATTTAGATTTTCAATGATGGTTGGGGACCACTATAGCCCCTCGATGCATCGATAGGTCACATGAGACAAACTAGTTGGTGACAAACCCTTCGAGTTTGTTTCCAAAAATCAGACAAGTTTCTACCCACGGACTTAAACCATTTTGATAGTATGATTGGTTCATGTTCCAGATACATGAAGTCCAAATAATAATCATTCTATTTATTCATTATTCAGTTATTATTATCCATGAGGTTTTCACAATGACAAAATCTATGGATGCACTTTCATTCTTAGTTTATTCATGGTGTATGTTTTTCCATTATTCACCATTCCATAATGATTATGTCTAATTGATTATGATTCAATTATTCTTGTTTCATGATTCCATTATATTTAACCCTTACTGAGTATTTGATCTCACCCATTTCATTTGTTTTCTTTCCCTAGGTTATAAAGAATAGATTACATTTTTAGTTTTCAAGGATTCGGTTTGTTATATTTTTTTATTTATTATACGTTTTTTTATTCTCCCAATGTAAAATGGGTTCCATGTATGTATCCAGTTTCTTAAATACTACTAAATTGATTAGTCCTTTGGGACTTGATTCCTTATAATCATGCCAATGTAACTAAGTAATGCACTGTCTCTAGGCTTCTGGGTTTGGGGCAGTATAGTTAGTATCAAATAAAGTTTAGTAAAAACCTTGGGAAATGGATTTAGAAAACATAAATTATGGAGCACAACCCTAAGATAGACATTGAGGATAAGTATAGAAAAACATCCTAGAATTATGGTAAGGTAGATATTATGTGGGTATTCCAAGTAATACATCTCTATCTGGATACTACAAGTGGATGTGGTTCTAGCACAGATGTACCTAGGAGTAACAACTCTGACAAGGTGTTTTGGGCTTGACTTGGGGTAACCCAGTAGACGACAATGGGCCTTAATCCGTACCTGGTTTAACACTACTAGGGGATATTCTTAGGATAATTTAAATTTTCTTTACAAACCATTATGAAGGATTTATGCTTCCAAAGTAACCAAAGTATACGATTCTAGGATTTATGATGCATAAATTTATGTTATACCATAGAGAGTTCATAATTTTATGAGCTAAAATGTTATATAGAATTGATTAGAAATGGTGACTAGTAGAAGTAAATAGAACTTCACTAGTGCACTTAATGAAAAGTGTAATAACGGTCATATTTTTTAAGATCTTAAGCAAAAATTTCAAAGGGAAATAGTATCCAAGGTATCCTCATCATATGAGGAAATAGTATCATGTGTTAACAAAGTATATAAATAATTCTATAATTCATATGGCTTTGAAGGGAAGCAAAAGAAGAGAGTATGAAAGAGAAAAACACAGATAAATGGAAGAAAGGGAAGAAGTGTTTTACCACATGTGATAACTGTGGAAAGAATCATCTTGGAAAATGATTGAAAGTCATGGGAGTTTGTTAGAAGTGCGGAGAAAAGGGTAACCGATCTAATGAATCCAAAGGTAAGAGACAAATAAATGATGTTTAACATTTCAACTGCAAGGAGATGGGACACTATGTGAATCAATGTCCCAAGTGTCAAAGGAGTATCCCTCAAATGATGTTACTGGATAATGATTAATTCATGATACTACCGCAGATAAAGTGGAATGATTAATATGCCTCATCAAGAATCATGTCATTTAAATATTTTATCAGCAACGTATTGGTTATAAGAATTATTGAATATATTAGGATCATACTGTAGTACTATTTCATTAATAATTTGAGGTTATATGATAAATTTTACCAAGGATAAGTGACTCAGTAGAAATTTAATATCTTGGGAAATTATATGGATGAGGGAAAGACAACCCTAAATATATTCCTGATGATTAATATAATGATAAAGAAATGATTAATTTGGATAAGTACTCACAACTTCAAAACTGATTATTGACTTGTCTACAAGTGTTCTATGTTATCATTGATGGAGTTTAAAATGTTTATGGATATAAGGAATATATCCAATAACATGTGTAATGATGAGTGCATGTTTCCAATAAGGTTTTATGGTAATTTGTGTTATTAACATATTTCAAGAGGATACATGATGAAGATATTCACATGTTTTGTATGTGAAAATTTAGGGCTACTTCATGTTGATTAATGGAAAATAAGGTAGAAGATGCATTGAGTAGGATGGATCATGGAGTTATAAACAGAATAAGGATTGTGAAGGACCTCGTGTACATAGATCTAGTAAGGATGGATATGGGAATGATTCTAAAGTGTTGAATCATGATATTTTGTAAAGTTAAACCATTTATGAAATGGTTTAATTTGATCATTTTATGAGTATTTAGAGTTTAATGTCACCACATGATGAAACCTGTTCTAAGAGATGAAGTATAGATAGTTCAAGGTACAAAAAATGGATAAGATTGTGTTTATGAAATAGAAACATATATTTATACTATTATAGAGTGGAATAATTCCTCAACTCTAGGAAAATATTCTTAAAAAAAATTCCCTATTATTATTATTATTTTCATAACTTTAGTTTATAGTTTTGTGGTAATGATCTTTCATCTGAGCATGTTCTCTATCACTTTCCATCAGAACATGATGGTTTGATTATTCTTCCATGACCATGTTATCTAATTATAATGTGTAGTTTTGTATTAACTGATGCATTTCCATTTCCCTCTTATTAAGAGGATATTTTAAGTATATTTCTTATGTGGGTTTCCCATAAGGTAATTTTCAAGTATCAACCATTACCTTTCGAAATTCAATTTAAAAATTTCAAGGATGAAATTTTTGTAAGGAGGGGAGAATGTAACACCCCAAGGATTTAAAAATAAATTTAATATTGAATTCAAGAAAGACTGAGTCTCTAAAAAAACACATTGTTATAATTGATCCAATAAACATAATTTTTTCACTTCTGTGATTTGAATTTTGAAAATCTGACATACACAGTTGCAATCAATATGATATTGGGAGTCCGATAGGATCAACTTAATTTTTGGTGAATAGTAACATAACTTATGAATATTAACCTACCCTTATTAATATTAATATGAACTTTATGAATATTAAATCATCCAAACAAATATTAACCTCACCCATGAGTGTATAAATAAAATTTAGTCACCTTATAAATGAAGGTGAATATTTTTAATTAAGTGTTGGTATTTTTGTGAAAAATAAATATTTAATTGCAATATTATAATTAATAAAATGATTTAAAATATGATTAATTTTTATAAAATTTATTCATAAATTAATATTTTCTTTCCCTATTATTTTAGGATAATTTATTGAGACCTTAGTTAATTTTTCAAAGTGTCATAAAATTCGTTATAATTTTAAAATTGGTATTTTTCGATTAAATGATAATTTTAATTAAAAATTAAATTTCTCATATTTATAAAATTATTTTCAAAAAATGGAGTTCATTTTTGGATTCTATAGGTCTAAAAATTGTTATGATGAATTTTTGGGATTTTTCTAAAATACATGATTTTTTTATGAATAGTGAAATACGATAATTTACGATAAAATGCTAAATACATGGTTTATTGAGTCATAGGTGATGTAAGGATGATTTAGTCACAATTGGTTCGAACTAAAATGCACTTATTACTATTTTTTGTCACATTAATGAAAACTATTCATAGTCTTGGTCAAAAATATTAAACTAATGATTAAAATAATGAGAAACCCCCCATCTCCTCCACTATAAATACCACCCCTCCTTACCTCTTCTCTTAACTCCTATAAAGACTTGTTCCTTGTCTAAATTCTGCCAAAATATCCTCCCAAACTCCTCCCCCACTTCTGGGATCCCTTGGTCTCATAAAAATAAAAAATTCTCTCCCCTAAAGAGGCTCTCAAGGAAGATTAATTCAAGAGGTAAATTCCACTTTTCAATTCTTTTACTTTCTTTTCAATTTCCTTTGTTTTCTTTTCTATACTCACCTCTACTAACCCAAATGTTATGAAAAATCCAGTACCAAACATATAATTTAATTTTTTTATGATTGTGGAATAATTTATTATCATATCTCCTTTACCCATCTTTTATGCTAGTAGTAAAAAACATCATCCAAGATGTGCTGATTTACCACATTCAAGGACGATGGGTTTTTAATTTATATTACCATACTAAATTATGTTCATAAACCCATTATTATGGTTTAAATAGACTATAATATATGTATTATGTCTCATCTATGGTTTTTTAATCTTTTTTAACACATGGTTTTGATTTATAAAGAAAAATGAGTTCGTTGTGTTCAAAAACCGCTAATTAACCCAAACGGTTATCATTAAATAAATTATATAATGATTCATCTTCACTCTAAGTAAAAAAATAAAATTTACAACTATATAACCTTATGGATTTTAAATAATAACATATAACTTCTGGAAAACCATCCTCATTTAACATGATTCTCCGTTCATGTATATAAGTAAACTGGTCATGAATACTAAGGAAGAAAACGCTCCCAAACAATAAAATTGAACCTCTTAAACCCATCAAGAAGGCCATGAATGAACTTAATAAGACTATAATAAATCAATTAAATAAATAATAGGTTATGGAAATATTAATTAATTAATTTAATTTGTTTATCTAGGACACTAAGATCAATTTAAGAACACCATCGGACTTAAGGTAAGGGTTTTCTACCTGAACCTATATTTTCATTCGGGTCACTCTTATTACCTACTTATCTCAATTAAATTATTATTTATTATTATTTATTCCTCATAAATTATGTTTTAATGTTATATATATGTGTTTCAATAATATTCCTTCTTTATTTTATGGGGATTTATATATCTCAAAAGGATCATTCAAAGATTCTTCCCGATAAACAACCCTGTTTCAAGGGAACTTCTCGAATTCTTACCTATTTTCAAGTGCACTATTTAATATATATTAATCCAATATTATTATTTTTTAAATCACACATTTTATCATGAAAAATAATCTTGATTAATTTCTGGTTTTATGAAATCAAACATGCGTTTCTGCTTTTAAATCTCTTTAATATTTTCTTAAAACTGCACTAAAATGTTTTATTTCTAAAGTTTCTTTAAGAACTCTTTTTATGTGATTTCACTTCAGTGGGACAAAATTTATGACTCAAATATAATTTCAATGTTCTTACCTATTATTTTATGGGATATACATGTTTAAAAATATGATTTCATGACAAATATAATTTATTTTCAAAAAGAACTCTTCTTTTCAAAGTAAAAAGGATTTTTTCTCATCTCACTTTAAATTTTATGAGATATACACCTTTTCCACCACTTAGTCCTTGAATGTGGTGTATGTACTTAACTTTGGTATTTAATATAAATAGTCTAATTATTATAATTATATTCTAAGGGATTATGATTTGACTGTTTCAAGGTGGTATGGGACACTTTGGAATGTTTAAGGATTATTTCCTCAAGAATGTTTCAATGGTATCATTTAAAAGTATCTTCATTTATGTCAACATCCTTTATTGAACCTTTTAAAACATTGAGGTTTCTATATTACAATATTATCTAAAATATTTTCTTTAAAGTTTTCTAATTAGTTTGACTGTGGATGTTCTATCTTTATACAATTCACCATATTACTCCAAATGGTTAGTGTTTATGTTTAATGATTGGGGAATGTTTCTCTAACTATGGAAATATTGATGAATATGTATCATCTACTCAATATGAATATTAAAAAGGCATATTTTTATTGTATTATATTTTTTTATAAATAATTATTTGGACTGGAAGTGACATGTGGGGCCTGTTATAGACCCTTAATGCATCGACAGGTCTCATGCGACAAACTAGTTAGCGACAAACCCTTCGAGTTTGTTTCCAAAAATCAGACAGGTTTCTACCCACTAACATAAACCATCTAGATGGTATTATTGGTTCATATTCCAGATAAATGACATCCAAATAATAATAATTCTATTTATTCATTATTCTATTATTACTATGCATGAGTTTTTTACTATGAAAAAATCTATAGATGCACTTTCATTCTCAGTTTATTGATGGTGTGTGTTTTTCAATTATTCACTATTCCATAATGATTATGTCTAATTGATTATGATTCAATTATTATTGTTTCATGATTCCATTATATTTAACCCTTACTAAGCATTTGAGCTCACCCCTTTCATTTTTTTTCCTTCCCCGTGTTATGAATAAGAGATTACTTTTTGAGTTTTCAAGGATGCAGTTTGTTAGCTTTTGTTATGTATTATATTTTTTTCTCCTAATGTAAAATGGGTTCCATGTATGTATCTAGTTTATTCAAGAATACTAAATTGATCGTTCCTTCAGGGCTTTATTCCATGAAATCATGCCAATATAACAAAGTAATGCACCAGCTCTGGGCTTCTGGGGTTGGGGTATTACAGTTGGTATCATAGTAAGTTTAGTAAAAACCTTGGGAAATGGATTTAGAAAACTTATATTAGGGAGAAAAACCCAAGATATACATTTAGGATAAGTAGATAATAACATCCTAGAATTATGGTAAGTTAGAGGTTATGTCGATATTTCTAGCAATAAATTTCTGTCTGGATACTACAAGTGGAAGTGGTTCTGGAACAGATGTACTTAGGAGTAACAACTCTGACAAGGTGTTCTGATCTTGACTTAGGGTAACCTGGTACATGACAACAGGCCTTACTATGCACCTGGTTTGACACTCTCGGGGATATGCTTAGGATTATTCACATTTTCTCTACCATTATGAAGGATTTATGATTCCAAAGTAACCAAAGTATATGGTTCTAGGATTTACGATGCATAAATTTATGTTATACCATAAAGAGTTCAAAATTTTATGAGATAATATATTATATGTAATTGATTAAAAATGGAGCCTAGTAGAACGAATGTGAACTTCACCAATACACGTGATGAAAAGAGTAAGAAGGATTATATCTTGCATGGTCGTAAGCCAAAATTTAGAAGTGAAATAGTCTCCAAGGTATCCTCATAATATGAGAAAATAGTATCATGTGTTAACAAAGTATCTAAATAATTCTCTGAGTTCTATGGATTTGAATGTAAGAAAAAGAAGAAGAGGACAACAGAGAAAAACATGGATAAATGGAAGAAGAGAAAGAATAGTTTTCCAACATGTGATAAATTTGGAAAGAATCATCCTAGAAAATTATTGAAATGAATGGGTGTTTTTTAGAATTGTAGATAAAATGGTCATTGATCTAATGAATGCAAAGGGAAGAGACAAATCAATGATGTTAAATGTTTCAAATGCAAGAGGATGGGACACTATGTGAATCAATGTCCAAACCGTTAAAGGAATATACCCCAAATGATGTTACTGTATAATGATCAAGTCATGATACTGCCACAGATGAAGTGGAATGATTAATATGCCTCATATATAATCATGTTATTTGAATATTTTATTAGAAATGTATTGGTTATAAGAATTATGAAATATATGAGGATCGCACTGCAGTACTATTTCATTAAGAATTTGAGGTCTTGTGATGAATTATACCAAGGATAAGTGACATAGTAGAAATTTTATATCATGGGAAAGTATATGGATGAGGGAAAGACAACCCTAAATATATTCCTAATGATTAAGATAGTTATGAAGGAATTATTGATTTGGATAAGTACTCACAACCTCAAAACTGATTATTGACTTGTCTACAAGGGGTATATATTATCATTGATGGAGTTTACAACATTTATGGATATAAGGAATATATCCAATAACATGTGTAATGATGAGTACATGTTTCAAATAATGTTTTATGGTAATTTGAGTTATTACCATATTTCAAGAGGATACAGATGAAGATATTCATATGTTTGGAATGTGAAAATTTAGGCATGCTTCATGTTGATTAAAGGAAAATAAGGTAGAAGATGCATTGAGTAGGATGGATCATGGAGTTCTAAACAAAATGAGGATTTCCAAGGACCCTATGTACATGTATCTAGAAAGGATGGATATGGGAATGATTCTAATGTGTTAGATCATGATCTTTTGGAAAGTTAAACCATTTATGAAATGGTTTAAGTTGGTCATTGTATGAGTATTTAGAGTTTAATGTCACCACATGATGAAACCTCTGCTAAGAGATGAAGTATAGATATTTCAAGGAACCAACAAAGGATAATATTTTGTTTATGAAATAGAAACATATATTTATACTCTTATATAGTGGAAACTCTAGGAAAATAATCTTAAACAAAAATGTTTTCCTATTATCATTTTTTTCATAATTGTAGTTTATGGTTTTTTGGTAATGATATTTCATATGAGCATGTTCTCATTCACTTTCCATCAGAACATATTGGTTTGATTATTCTTCCACGACCATGTTATACAATAATAATGTGTAGTTTTTTAGTAACGGACACATTTCCCTTTCCCTCTTATTGAGAATATATTTTAACCATATTTCTGATGTGGGTTTACCACAAGGTAATTTTAAAGTATCAACCATTAAATTTAAAAATTCAATTTCAAAATTTCGAGGATGAAATTTTTGTAAGGAGGGGGGAATGTAACACCCCAAGTATTTAAAAATAAATTCAATATTAAATACATGAAACCCTGAGTCTCTACAAAACAGCACTTTGTTATAACCAATCCAATAGACATAATTTTTCCACTTCTATGATTTAAATTTCAAAAATATTACATACACAGTTGTTATCAGTGTGATATTTACAGTCTGATAGGATCAACTTATTTTTTGGTGAATAGTAACATATCCTTATGAATAGTAACCTACCCTTATGAATAGAAATATGACCCTTATGAATAGTAAATTTTCTGAACGAATTGTATCCTCACCGATGAGTGTATAAATAAAATTTAGTCACCTTATAAATGAAGGTGAATATTTTTAATTAGGTGTCAGTATTTTTGTGAGTAATAAATATTTAATTACAATATTATAATTAATAAAATTATTTAAAAGATAATTAATTTTCATAAAATGTATTCATAAATTAATATTTTATTTCTCTATGATTTTAGTATAATTTAATGAGACCTTAGTTAATTTTTCAAAGTGTCATAAAATCGGTTATAATTTTAAAATTAGTATTTTTTATTAAAAGATTATTTTAATGAAAAAATATATTTATCATATTTAGAAATTTATTTTAAAAAATGGAGTTCATTTTTGGATTTTATAGGCCAAAAAATGGTTATGGTGAATTTTTGGTATTTTTCTAAAATACATGAATGTTTTATGAATAGTAAAATAAGACAATTTATGATAAAATGCTAGGTGATGTAAGGATGATTTAGGAACACTTGGTTCAAAATAAAATGCACTTATTACTATTTTTTGTCACATGAAATAAGATTATTCATAGTCTTGATCAAAAATATTAAACTAATGATTAAAATAATGAGAAACCCCTCATCTCCACCACTATAAATATCACCCCTTCTTACCTCTTCTCTTCACTCCTCTAAAGCCTTGTGCCTTGTATAAATTCTACCCAAATATCCTCCCAAGATCCTTCCCCACATTCATCATCCCTTGGTCTCATAAAAATACCAAATCCTCTCCCCTAAAGAGTCTCTCAAGGAAGATTAATTCAAGAGGTAAATTTCTCTTTTCAATTCTTTTACTTTATTTTCAAGTTCCTTTGTTTTCTTTTCTATCATCACCTCTCCTCACCCAAATGTTATGATAACTCCAGTACCATACATGTACTTTAATGTTTTTATTATTATGTAACATGTTATTAGCATCTCTCCTTTACCCTTCTTTTATGCCAGTAGTAAAAAACACCATCTGAGATATGCTAATTTACCACATTCAAGGACGATGGGTTTTCAATTTCTATTACCGTATTCAATTATAGTCATGAAACCAATATTATGGTTGAAATATACTATAATATATGTATTATATATCATCTATTGTTCGGGAATCTTTTTTTACTCATGGTTTTGATTTATAAAGAAAAATGAGTTTGTTGTGTTCAAAAACCGCTAATTAACCCAAATAGTGATCATTAAATAATTTATACAATGATTCATCTTCACTCCAAGTAACCAAATTAAATTTACAACCATGTAACCATATTTATTTTCACTAATAACATATAACTTCAATTCTGAACAACCATCCTCATTTTACATAATTCTCTATTCATGAATATAAGTAAACCGGTCATGAATACCAAGGAAGAAAACACTCCCAAACAATAAAATTGAACCTCTTAAACCCATCAAGAAGGAAATTAATGAACCTAATAAGGCTATAATAAATCAATTAAATAAATAAGATTTTATTTAAATATTAATTAATGAATTTAATTTGGTTTTCCAGGATACTAAGATCAATTTAAAAACATCATCAGGCTTAAGGTAAGGGTTTTCTACCTGAGCCTCCATTTTCATTCAGGTCACTCTAATTCTCTACTTATCTCAATTAAATTTTTATTTATTCTTATATAATCCTAATAAATTATGTTTTAATTTTCTATATATGTGTATCAATTATATTCCTTCTTTATTTTATGGGTAGTTATATGTTTCAAAAGGATCTTTCAAAAAATCTTCCTAATAAACAACCCTGTTTCAAGGGAACATCTCAAATCCTTATCTATTTTCAAGTGAACTATGTAATCTATTTTAAGACAATATTATTTTTTTAAAATAAAACATTTTATCATGAAAAAATTCTTGATTCATTTATTGTTTTATGAAATAAAACATTCCTTTTCGCTTTAAAATCTCTTTAATATTTTACCAAAACCGCACTAAAATGTTTTATTTCCAAAGTTTCTTTAAAGACTCTTTTTACATGATTTCACTTCATTGGAATAACATTTTTTCCTCAAATATAATTTAAATGTTCTTACCTATTCCTTTCTGTGATATACATGTTTACAAATCTGATTTCATTACAAATATAAATTATTTTCCAAAATAAATCTTCTTTTCAAAGTAAAAAGGATTTTTTCTCATCTCACTTTAACTTTTATGAGATATATGCCTTGTCCATAAATTAGTCCTTGCATGTGGTGAATTTAATACCCTTTGTTAATTCATATCAAGAGTATAATTATTCTAATTATATTCAAATGGGTTATTTTTTGAATGTTTCAAGGTGGTATGGGACACTTTGGAATGTTTAAGGATTATTTCCTTAAGAATTTTACAATGGTTTCATTTAAAAGTATCTTCATATATGTAAACATAATTTATTGAACCTTTTTATACAATGAGTTTTATCTATTAAGATATAATCTACAATATTTTATTGAAATATTTCTAATTAGTTTGACTTTGTATGTGTTATCTTGATATTATTCACCATATTACTCCAAATGGTTAGTGTTTATGTTTAATGATTGGGGAATATTGATTTAACTGTGGAAATATTGATGAATCTTTATACTCTACTCAATATAGATATTTAAAAGGAATATTTTTATTATGTTATATATTTGTATAAATAATTCTTTGGACTGGCAGTGACGATTGGGGTGTGCTATAGCCCCTAAATGCATTGAAAGTTCTCATGAGACAAACTAGTTGGTGGAAAACCCTTCGAGTTTGTTTCCAAAAATCATATGGATTTATACCCAGATAATTAAACCGTCTCAATGGTATAATTTTTTCATGTTACAAATACATCATGTACAAATAATAATCATTTTATTTATTAATTATTCAGTTATTACTATCCATTAGGTTTTCACTATGAAAAAATCTACTGATGTACTTTCATTCTCAGTTTATTAATAGTTTGTATTTTTCAATTATTCACCATGCCATAATGATTATGTCTAATTTATTATTATTCAACTATTATTGTTTCATTATTCTTTTATATGTAACCCTTATTGATCATTTGATCTCACCCCTTTCATTTGTTTTCCTTCTCCAAGTTATGAAGAAGAGATTAATTTTTTGAGTTTTAAAGGATGCAGTTTGTTAGATTTTGTTACGTATTATATGTTGTTTTCTTCTCCCAGTGTAAAATGGGTTCCATGTATGTATCCAGTTTCTTAAATACTACTAAACTGATTGGTCCTTCAAGACTTTATTCCTTGTAATCATGCTAATGTAACAAAGTAATGCACCGGCTCTGGGATTTTTGGGTCGGGGCATTATAAGGGAAAGCATCCAGTAGAGCTAACAGTGGAGGCCCTATTGGTATCTATTATGGGTAGCCTATAGAGGCAGGTCTATAAGGATGTGTCTGTCCCTATTATGGTTGTATACCCAATGGAGAGAAATACTGATTTGCTACTATGGGATTCAAATATTTTGTTTTTTGGTACACCACATTAAGCATATGTTCTGGATCCCTTTTGGTTATTGTGGTGTTTCTTATTTTTAAGGTACATTGGTTGGGAGTGTGAGTTTAATATTTCCTTATAGAAAATATCTAGTAGTAATACTACTTCAAAGTAGTTATTCATTGAGTATTCTCAATTATTTTATCTCTTTATCTTATCGATAAAACATTTCCTCAAGTGTAAGGGGGTTAACCTCTTTAGGAGATAGGTGAGGCATAGCCTTACCTTTTCCCTTTTCCTTGTTGGCCACTCTTTAAGGAGGTAATCATGGAGCGGTTGGGGGAATTCCAAAATTTAGGGCAATTTTCTAGTTATAGGTATGCACACATCCTTCAATCCTTTCGGTGTGTACCATATTATGAACTAAAACTTCATTTTCCAACTCCTTTATATTTCCCTCTTGCTCTGTAGGTGGGTTTCTCATAAAATTCACCAATGTGTGATGCATTGTAGTAATTTAATTAGTTTTTTTAAGATACCACCTCTATTTTCTCCCTCTATAGGCCTTGTCCTCTCTTTCACTGGTTCTATTGGAGTCATTTGGTGGATGTTAATCTGAAGGGAATATCCTGGAAAAAAAATAATACATATCCCTAATGAGGAAACCGAGTCGTGGGATGGTAAAAATGGGAAGGATATATTTTGAAGTGCTTTTCCTAATTAGGAGAAGACTATATTTTGTTAGGTAGGAGGTTTTTGAGGTAAAAAATCCCCCATCCCTGCAGGCTGGGGTTGTTCTTACTCTATTTCCATAACTCTTCAAGATTGTTTTTATAACCTTGAAGGTTATGTTAAAAAATTCCCCAGTCCTACAGGTTGGGGTTGTTCTTGGATTGTCATGGATACTATTTTTTCGGCTACCTTCTAGATTTTATGGATTCGTGTTTGAACATGGGTTGGGTGCATCATGTGATTTGTACCTAAACCATCCACTTTCGAACACTATTATGTGATATATGAAATTTTCTCTATTTAGTGATTGATTTCCATTGAGCGGTAGTCCTGATCAATATTTTCATATTCCTAATGCAATAGTCTTTCAATGGCCTACTCTCTTCTAGCCTGATGTCGGTGAGAGTCTTCCAGGGCCTATTTTTGTTTTGAATATTATATTCTGTGAACAAAGTCCATTTTTTGAAGTCATCCTACATAAATGACATTTCATGATGTCATATTTGGTGGATTTTTATAATTGGGGGCATGGTGAAATGAAATTCTTTGTGTTCACCCCATCTTATGATATGTACACTAAATGGGCTGTTTGTAATCAGCTGATGCGGTTATTTTAACACACTGAGACATGCATACCAAAAGTCTCCTTTCTATTTCCTCAAAGTTGGATGTCATTCATATATGAGAGAATCCATGTCAATTTGGAGGTGTATCCCTTATATTACCTTGATGTGACTTTGATACTTGTCGTAAGGTAATACCTTTTATTTTAATTAATGAAGAGTGATCCCTATATTGAGGCAGATATCGTGCACACAACCTTATGACAATTCCTCTGGAATGTTACAATGATGAGTGGATAAAGGCCAAAATATAACCAATATTTCATCTTTATCTAGTTGTTTCCTCATGTTTAATACCTCTTCTACATCTTTTTCCATAGGTTCCTCAACCTGGTCTAACCAAAGTGGACACTTTCCTACTGCTTTATCAAAAATAGTGAGATTGGTGAGGACATCCTCTGTTACATTGGAGGGTAGGTGATCCAAGGGTGGTTTGGAGAGTTACCATCACCTTGGGATATCTATCATCTGATAAATTATTTCACTTGTCAGTGACAAGGCATTGAACATGAATGGAATCATTTTCCCAAGTGCCTCTCGGTATGGGGAATTTCTCATCGCTAAATTTCCAAGGTGAGAAACTTATTGAAAAAAATTAAACACTACTACAGAGATAAATTTCATAGTGAATTACATTATGGGTAGGACTACCATTATGGATTAATGTCTAACTAAAAGGATAATTCCTGTAGCATTCACCTAGGGAAGGACCTTCAGGGCAGATGATAGTAAGTGGAATACTGTCTTGTTATTTGATCTTATGGACATCCAGAGGGATGTCGTGACTCTCATCAATAGATTGGCTCTTGATATTGATCATATTATGGACATGAAACAAGAATTTATGGTGAAGTGTTTGAGGAGTACCTTTGGAATTACTTTTATTGTCTCCATAATTTGGTAATTGGGTGGAGGATCTTGAGATACCATAGATAAGTTTCTAAGAGATTCAATAACACCAGCACTAAGAAAAGTGGGATTATATCAGATCTTAATTCTTCAATCATCTTTGATGAGGCTTCTTTCTGGATACCTTCTTGTGAGCAGCTGGGGCCACTTTCTGGGTGGTTTTCAAGTATGGAAGCTTGTTTATCAATCTCTCATGTTGTTGTCGGATATTTTTGAAAGGATTATGGAATTTCAGCAGGTGTTTGTGCCTACCTTGGGGTGTCCATTAGAATGGTATGATTACCTCCAACTATAAAAAAATTGTGGAACTCATCTATTTATCTGTATATCATGGGGAATTTTCCCCACGATCGTCCTAGATAATAGTAGGGGTGTGTATCTACTTCAAAGTTACCTATTGATGAGCCAACCCATTGGTAGGGTCATAGTTGAGTACCTACACTTCTTCCACTATTGTCTCCATTATGATATCCTATAAGGTTTGTAGGATGTGGTCAAGAATTTTCGTCTATATTTTCACCATTTTCAGGATGTTCTTGGTGACTTCATCGGTAAGAACGGGGATATATTCCCATTCTGTGGTTGGAGATAAGGTGTATTTATGCTCATGTCCTCCATTTCTTGTTGATGGATACTAATATTAATCAGTTATGGTGTAGAGGTATAGGTCTTCCCATTTTTCATTATCAATACTTTCAATATGATTTCTCCAGTTTTTTCCAGACAAGACTGCTGGTAGGCTTGATGAATGTTGGTAGGTGTGTGCTCCTTCTTTCAATTTTTCGACAAACTTGGCTGGAAATCTTCTTTGGTCACTAATAAACGAGTATGTTGCAAGGTTTTATTGATTTGGGTAGGTTTTTGTTCTTTATTATGGATTATTTATGGATATTATTGGTGATATTTTTGGGTGCAGTAAGGTGTTTTTTCCATCTAATTGTGCACCAATTTATTCAGTTGGTGGGATTCTCTAGATGTTTCTAGATGAGTCTACTAGAAGGCTTGATTGGTGTGGTCAAGTGTTTGTGCCTGCTCATAGTTCACCACAAAATTTGATTGGTGGGATTCTCCAAATGGTACAAAGGTGTGGACATGCTCCCTATTGACCAGTTTCTACCATCATAGGGTTATCTTTCATGTCTGGGTCTGGATGACCTAGTTCGGACTCCCGAGGACGGAACCCTCATCATATTGGGGGTTCACTACCGTACATCATTGGTGATGGAAATTAATATTAGGGGACTTTTGGAAGGACCCCTGTGTATTTTGGATGAGGTTGTATGTGGTTTCTTGATCTACCTCCCTAAGATAAGGGAGGAGATGATGTTTTTATTTCAGGGATAATCTTCTGAAATGGTTGGAGATGGAAATCAATGTTGTCTACTTCTGGACCATTAGCCACCATTTAGTGGATGATTGGTAGGGATTTTCAAGCTGGAGGGACTATTGGGAATCTTCCAAGGTTGGGATGGTTTTATTTAGGCAGTACTCCCATACCAGTGCATTCGAGACCCGGCATTGAAGATGTTGGGTTGGTGATGTTGTCCTTTTCTTGTATGAGGACCTAGCATGAATGGTAGTCAGGGAATACATCATTATAAGTTGGTGTGATGTTATTTGGATTTAAGGGAGTTATTTTTAGCATTTCCTAAAATATAGGTGAAAAACAAAAACAATAAAACCCTATCAAATCATCATCTCAATAAATGAATTCATTCATAATTGATTGTCTTGTCTGACCCTCTTTCATTTTTGGAGAAAAAGGGGCCTGACGGGTGGGTTAATCCATCATCTTAGTTAAGGATTCACTTCGGGTTCACCATTTTTTTCATCCCCAAATGTCACGTGGGGTCAGAGTGGTGTTTTTTGGTGTTGGTGGAACAACCTTCACATTAGACACATATACCCACATCCCTTTTAGGCGATTTCAAACAGGTTTTGTTCATGTTACCATAAACACCCAATTTTCCCCTTATTTGAATCTACTTTAAAAAGTAAGGTGGTTGTTGGGAAAAATATCCAACAATACTTGGGGAATCAAATTGGTTAAGAGGATGGGAGGTCAGTCTCATCACACCCTTTTGGGGAGAATTTTTTCCTACTATAAGACTCTCTTAAAGATTTAATATATGTTCATGAATTCTTCATTAATTCCCAATTATGATTTAGGTTACTCTTGAGTTAACATTCAATTATTAGAATGCATGGAATTTGGAATCATATGTATATATAAGGTTCTTATTCAATGGAGGCATCTGTATATATCTGAGGTTCTCCATTAATAGTAATCTATTTCATATAGATTATAGATTCATTTAACATTTATTATTATGATACCGGTTTTGATCCATATAGTGGGGTGATCATGAGTGCATTATCATCCATGGATATAGGAGTTAATTTGATGTCAGAATTGAACCCATAAGATGAGATTACTATGTATCCCCATGAAAGGAATCAGAACCCATGTAGTTTGGTGCCACTTAACTATACACATCCTACCTTTTGAGGTTAATTGATTAGGAATAGACTGTTCATTTTAACATCATATGGAAAGGAAATTTAGTTGAAATATGCCTACTTAAGGTTTGGTGTGGGTCTTACACCGACGTGGCCCAAGGAACCTGAAATTGATATGGTATCCCATGTTGGGTAGGACCCTACTAGGAATATGGCCTGAAAAAAATTAGGTTTGATTTGGGGTGTTGGATCTAGACCTCAAGGAGGCCTCCTATGTATCCCATTTGTATGGTATTCAAATCCCACTTACTTAAGTTGTGAGGACCCATGCCTATGGAGGTCCTCTGAAGGTTTTTATCATAGGGGGATTGTGGTCCTTTGTGATAATTAGGGTTGATTTCAGGGCTTACACTATATGGGATTATTCCCTGATGGTTATGGCCATGAGGAATGTCTCAACTCATGGTAATTTAGATGATAAATTTGGGATTAAACCTAATGAGGATGCCCATATGGTTAGGTTTTATTGGGTATTACACTGTATAGAAGGATTCCCAATGTTGTGACTTTGAGGACCCATGCCTATGTTGGACCTCGGAGATGAATGCATGGATTTGATGACCCATTCCTATAGAGGCCCTCTGAAGGAAGGTGAGAGTAAGATCCAAAAAAGGATTCTATATTGAAACATGCATCTGATCATGTGGATGTCATGATCATAGCCAACCTCTAAGACCACATTAGTCATTCTTGGTGTGAGAAATAAGAGGAATTGGAATATCAATAAAATCACACAGTCTCCTTCATCTTCTAATGGAAGAGGGTAGGTGAAGGGATAGTAATAAATGGATTTGATGTGCCCATTCTATCCCATCATTGTACCCAGGATAATCACAATATACTACCCATCCGGATACTACCCAGAGGGATGGAGAAAGAGGAATAAATGAAGAAGGAGAAGTCCGGAAAGGGTGATTAGTGTCTTACTCCAGGAGGGATACCCTAGGACTAGTTCTTGGGGAATATATAAGGATAAGTTTCTATCCCTTGAAATTAAAAGCAAACATGATCTTATCCCTTCCTGCTAGGAACAGGAGTTACTTGGTCTTAGAGACTACAAGGGAAGGAAATTATAGAGACCCTACTTTTCTTACATTACTTTTATATAATTTTAATGATAAAAAACATAAAAACATTACATAATGAGGATAAAAAGGTTTAGTGTCTTGGGAAAACTAGGACCATACATAACATTTAAAACATTATACATAAAAATTTATTTAATTCCTTCTTCTCTAGATTCTTATTGGATCTTGAATTCTCCTTAGTACAAGTATCCACCTGAGGATATACATCAAAAAGGGGTGATATAAAATCCTAGTAAGAGGATAGATAAGAACATGAAACAATGTAACATGGGGTGATCATAACATCAGCATCATAAAAATCATGAGAGGAATCATTAGGTAAAGGCATGGATTGTGGCAATGCATAAAAATGAAACATCATGTCTTAGTGGTCAACTACCACACATAGTTGTGAACAAAGAAAGAATCATTTTCACACAGAATTTCCATTTAAATCATGATATTAATCACTTTACCCAATTCATTGGAGAGCTACATAATTTCAGGTTCACCTATCACATTCAAACATTTATATTACGCTATATAATTCTGAGTACACCTATCACATCATAACATTTTCATTATCATGCATTACACATAGAACATATATAAATCATGAACATAAATAAATCATGTAAATGAATGGGTTTTATCTCATAATAACACATTCATAAACTTGGGGTTCCCAAAATAAAGAGGGAATAACATACTTGATACAAGAACCATCAACCTTGAGTGAGAAGTAAAAGGTGTTTTTTTAAAGAAGAATTCTTTTGGAAAACATTATGTTTGAAATAAACTCCAATGGAAAACATTTATATCCTATAAAAGGTAATATAATGATGAAAAAATTATTTTTAAGGAGTAACCATACCTAAAATGGGGTGAAAGAGGGAGAACTTGAAGAAAGAAAGTTAGGTTCGAGAATTTCCCCTTACCTTGTATATGAACGCTTTATTCTCTTTAATATCATGTTTAATGAAATTATATTCATTAATTAGCAATTAAAGAACCTTTTATGCATGAATATTATTCATTATGGTTTCATTAAGTTATTTTATGGTCCTTTGGATGAGTTATAGAGTTTAAATCCATTATTCAGAAGTGTTTTTTTTTTTTAGTTTTCATGAACGGTTCACTTGTACACATGAATGGAAGTTCGTGTGGAACATGAATAAACATAAAGAACTGATATTATGTGTTATTAATGATATTTAAAGATTTTAAATTATATTTTAATGAATTATTTTATATACCATTTTGATGAATCATTAGTTAAAATTTAATGATGATCATTTTAGGTTAATTTGGGCAGTTTTTGGATCACAACAAACATGTTTTGTTTTATCGATTAGTATTATGAATAAAATTTGTTTCCATAACATAAAAGAGGTTAAAAAATAAATATTAAAATATTTTTTCAACCATTTTATGGTTTCATTTATATCCTTGACGGATTTGAAGTAAAATGGAAGTGCATCGCCCATGATGTAGGTAAATTAACACATCACGGGAAACAATTTCATTTTTATAAAAAAAGAGAGAGAGAGGGAGGATTATAATGAATAATATTCCATTAACATGATATCATACCATTATATAAATCATGATAGATTTATCATGACATTTTTATAATATAAGTTAAGGATAAGAGAAGAAAAGAAATGAAATTCGAAAGGAAATTGAAAGAAAATAGAGAGAAATTACATCTTGAATATATCTTCTTTGAGAGCCTCTTTAGGGAAGAGGTTTTGGTATTTTTATCAGACCAAGGGCGGATGGAAGTGGGGGAGGGGCTAGGGAAGATCTTTGGGAATAATTTGGAAAAGGATAGTATCTTGAGAGGTGTGAAGAAATGAGGGTGTGAGGGGTGGTATTTATAGTGGAGGGGAGAGGGGTTTTCACAATACTATATTCATTAATTTATTATTTCTCCACAAGACAAGAAATAGCTATGATTCCATCACTAAATATAGTAACTTGATTATGTAAGTTTGAACCAATTGGTATTACATCAGTAGAACATCATCCATGACTCTATAATTAATGTATTTGGCTTATTTTGTAAATTATATTATTTCACTATTCATCAAAATACCAACACTTTTACTATGGTCATATTTCCGCTTATAAGATGCCTAAATTTTATTTATACATTCATGGGTTAGGTTACTATTATTTTGGATGATTTACTATTCATAAGGGTCATATTACTATTCATAAGGGTAGACAACTATTTATAAGAGTAGGTTTCTATTCACCAAAAATTAAGTTTTTCCTATCGGACTCCAAACATCTTATTGATCACAACCGTGTATGCCAAATTTTCGAAATTCAAAACACAGAAGTGGAAAAGTTATGTTTAAAGTTCACATAGTAGTTCATTTAATCATTATATTTCATTTTGTTTCTTGATGTGATTTTATATGATTATGACATTACTACAATAATAGATAGATTTCATTGATAAAAGTTTTGGTCGTTACATTCTTCCCCCATTTTGAAATTTCACCCTCAAAATTTTGTTTAACATAAATAGGTGAGGGTACTTCCCCTTCATCAAATCCTCTGTTTCCCAAGTTTCTTTTTCATAATTATGGTTCTTCCACAACACTTTTACAAGATGGTTTGTCTTGTTGAATAGAACCTTATCTCTCTAGTCCAAAATCTTTACTGGTTTCTCCTTATAAGAGAGATCATCTTCTAGCTGTACCACCTCTGAGTTCAGTACATGTGGGGGATTTGGTATGTACTTCCTTAGGATTGATACGTGAAACACATCATGAACTTGAGCCATATTTGGTGGAAGTACAAGACGATAGGCTACGACTCCTATGCGGTCGATGATCTCAAAGGAGCCAATGTACCTTAGGCTTATCTTCCATTTATTTTCAAATTGCATGACTCTCATCCATGGTGATATTCAAAGGAAGACTTTATCTCTAACACCAAACTCCAAGTCCCTTATATAGTTGTCAGGATAGCTCTTTTTCTGACTCTAAGTATCTTTGATATGTTTCTAGATGAATTGAACCTTCTCTATCATCTCTTGCACAAGATTAGTTCTAAGTAGCTTTCTTTCCCCAACTTCATCCCAATAGGTCAGAGTTATAGATTGATTTCCATACAGATCTTCATATGGATACATCTGAATACTCGATTGGAAGTTATTGTTGTATAAGAACTCAACCAATGGGATATGTTGATCCCATCCACCTTTGAATTCTAAAGAGGAGTCTCTTAGCATGTCTTCGAACATATGAATTTTACTTTCAGATTGGCCATCAGTTTGGGAGTGATAGGTCATGCTGAAATTTAATTCAATACTCAAATAATGTTTGAGACTCCTCCATAATTTATATGTGAACCTTGGATCACGATAAAAGACAATTGAGAGTGGAACACCATGAAGTCTCACCACATACTTCACATATATATTTGAAATTTATTTAAAAAAGGGATCTTCCCAAATAGAGATAAAGTGGTAAGTCTTGGTGAGTCGGTAAACCATAACCCATATCACATTATTTCCCTTGGATGTCTTTAGGAGACCCATGACAAAGTCCATAGTGAAATTCTCCTATTTCCACATGAGTATAGGCAATGGCTGCATCATCCCTTTAGACTTTTGTCACTCTACTTTAACTTGATGACATACCAAGCACCTTGAGATATATTCTGAAATCTCCTTCTACATGTTATCCCACCAGAAGTGTTCTCGGAGATCTCGGTACATCTTGGTGCTACCAAGATGGATGGATAATGTCGAGTTATGTGCATTGTCCAATAGCTCCTTCTTTATCCTGGGTGATGAAGGCACACAAAGCTGCATTCTAGACTGAATCACATCATAATAATTTATATGGAACTCTTGTAGCTTCCCTTCCTTTACTACATTCACCTTCTTTTGTAACTCCAGATCATCTCTTTAGGCCTCCTTAATCTTCTCTTGGATATATGGTTGGGAAATAATTTGGGCAAGGTAGGATTTATTCCCTACTATTATGATTTCTAAATTCATCCTTTGCATATCCATGAAGATAGGGTCTTTCTCAATTTTCATCATGGATAGAGTAGCAGGTTATTTTCTTCTTAGAGCATCAACTACCTTGTTTTCCTTGTCAGGATGATAGTGAATAGAGAAAACATACTCCTTCATTAGCTCTAACCATCTCCTTTGATGCATGTTGAGCTCCTTTTGTGCGAATATATACTTTAGACTCTTGTGATCAGTATGTATGTCAAAATTCTCACAGCTGATATCTCTATATCATGCGTCGGGTAGTTTTTCTCATAGATCTCAAACTATTTTGAGGCATAGGCTATCACATTATCATTTTGCATGAGTACACAACCCAAGACTTTCTTTGAATCATCATTGTATATCATGAAACATTCTCCACAATTTGGTAATGTGAGAATAGGTGCAGTGATCATCCTTCTCTTTAGATACTTAAAGCTTTCCTCAAATTCTTTCTTCCAGATATACTTTACCCATTTCCTTGTTAACTTAGTTAGCGTTCTTGACAATCATGAGAAATTTCTCACAAAACTTCAGTAGTACCTAGCTAATCCAATAAAACTACGAATTTCTATGACAATAGAGGGTATGGGCCATTCCTCAATTTCCTTTGTTTTAGAAGGGTTCATAGAAATTCCCTCACTTGTGATCACATGTCCCAAGAATGTGACTTGTTTCATCCAAAAGTCACACTTTCTGAACTTTCAATATAGCTTCTCCTTTCTCAATATCACCAACACAAATCTTAGATGTTCTTAATGTTCCTACTTGCTCTTGGAGTAGATAAAAATATCATTGATAAAAACTACCAAAAATTTGTTGAGGTAATTTCTAAAGGCTCTATTCATCAAATCCATGAATATTTCATGGGCATTAGTTATTCCTAAGGGCATCACCAGAAACTCATAGCTCCCATACCTTGTATGGAATCAGTCTTTTGAATATCTTCCTACTTCACCTTTAGCTGATGATATCCAGAATGAAGATCTACCTTTGAGAATTACTGAGCTCCTTATAGCTGATTGAAAAATTAATTTATCCTTGGAAGAGGATACTTTTTCTTTATGGTGATCTTGTTGAGTTCTCGATAATCAATACACAACCACATTGATCCATCCTTCTTCTTCACAAAGAGTATCGGCGCATCCCAAGGTGATGCACTAGGGAGTATGAACCATTTTTCCAAATTCTATTATACGTACTTCTTTAACTCCTCCAGTTCAATGGGATCCATCCTATAGGGACACTTTGAGATAGGATTAGCTTTGAGTATGAGTTCTATTAAGAACTCTACCTCACAATCCTAGGTAAGTCAGGGTAACTCTTCAGGAAATACATCACCATATTCTGTTATGATGGGAATTTCTTCTAGGTTGACACTTTCCTTTGAGTCAACCATTTGATCAAGGTATTCCTCTTCATAGGGAATCAACACCCACACTGTTGAAGGATTTTTCAAAGGAGATTCATGATCTTCCTTGCATTTGTAGAGGAGCATGGGATGGTTCAGAATATGAAAATATATTTCATTTTCCCAACAATTGATATGTTATATATATAAAAAGAGCCAATAAATTCCCATTATAGTGTTTAATTCCATCAAGGGAAGTATTATGAGATTCTCTGGAAGAATCCTCCCACATATGCCAACAGGAGAAGAGTCCAACACTTAGGTTGCAATGATTGAACCACTTAGTGTTTTTACAGATATATCTACTTCAAGTTTTTAGGGATTAGATTCTATAGTTCTAGAAAACTTTCAAGATACAAAGGAATGCTTAGAACTAGAATCAAATAATAGTTTTCCCATTCTTGATTGAATAGGAGGTGTACCTTGTAAGACTTCATTTTCTTGCTCAACTTCCACAGCAGTGATGGCATAATACTCCCCTTGTTACTTTGTATTTGGTGGATACTGATGTTGATTACCCTCAAGGGATTGAGGTTTAGTTCACTAGATTTCATAGTTCCCTTTCTCCCTATAGTTGTAGCATTGGACCATGGGTGGTGCTTTCCTTTATTCTACCACATTCTCCAACCTTCTCATGTCTTTTTGACATTCAAGATCTTGGTGGCCTTCCCTAACACACTTGAAACATTTTCCTATCCCTTTGAGGAAATTCCCATTATGCTTATTCCCACATTTTTGTCATGTGGCTGGTTGATTTTTCTTCCCTCCTTTATCATTATATCCTTCAGAATCAAACTCCACCTATTGTTTCTTAGCACCATATCCATGGGACTATTTTCCAAACTACATATCTACTTTCAGAGCACATCGAAAAAATTCTTCATAAATCTCAAACTCTCGAATTATAAGATCCTTTTGAATGTGTTGTTTTAACCCAATAAAGGATATATAAATTTTTATATCATTGTTGATAACAAAACCCGAAGTGTACCTTTCAAGCCTTGTGAAATTCGCTTCGTAGGCCATGATATATTCTCTTTCCTTTTTCTTGAGCTCTATGAATTCTATCTCCATATTTTTATGAAGATTTCTTGGGAAATACTTATTAAGAAATATGATCTTAAAGTCTTCCCATTCCATCTCTTTAATTTCATCAGTCATCTTGGTGTTCTTAATCAAATACCATCATTGATCGGCCTCTCCATCTAGTGGATAAATGGACAGAATCACCTTCTCTATCTCATAACAGTGATGCGCATAAAATATATTCTCTATGGAGTTCACCCACTATTCCAAAACTAGTGGATCATAAGATCCACTAAACGTTAGTGGTCGTTGATGCATAAAACACTCGATAGCCAGTTTCTCCTTCTTAGGTGAAGGAGAATGTTTCACATTATTCAGGTTATTGTTCATAACCTGAGATAGTTGAGTAAGCATCACCATGAAGTTTTTAACTCCACCTCCCAAATCATTGGGGATTTCATTCGGGCAATCTTTGCATTGTCCCTCAGATGGGTTGTTGGTCTGGTTTCTCCTGGTTCCCACCATTTTCTAAAATAGAAAAGGTTAGAACAAAACATAAGTCAACGATTCATAAATAAATAACTTATTCATTTATAAAATTTACACTAAAAGTGTATCTTTTATGATCCCTATATTTAGCAAAGCTTCTTGTGTGCATATTTGTACTCAGTCTCATACTAGAGGTTTTCTCTAGGGTTCACTAATCCTAATTACCAAATTATCTAAGCCTTTCCTTTGATACCAACTATAGCGACCCTACTTTTATTACATTACTTTTACATCATTTTAATGATAAACAACATAAAAACATTACAAAATGAGGATACAAAGGTTTAGTTTCTTGGGAAAACTAGGACCATACATAACATTTATAATATAAATCATAAACATTTATTTAATTCCTTCTTCTCTAGCTTCTTATTGGATATTGAATTCTCCTTAGTAAAACTAGTCACCTGAGGATATATATCTAAAAGGTGTGAGATAAAATCCCAGTAAGAGGATAGATAAGAACATGAAATAATGTAACATGGGGTGAGCATAACATCATCATCTTAAAAATCATGAGAGGGTTGAAATGTATAAAAATGAAACATCATGTATTAGTGGTCAACTACCACACATAGTTGTGAAAAAATAAAGGATCAATTTCACACATAATTTCCATTTAAATCATGAGATTCATCACTTTACCCAATTCATTGGAGCGCTGTATAATTTCGGGCGCACCTATCACATTCAAACATTCATATTGTGTTATATAATTCCGAGTGCACCTGTCACATCATAACATTTTCATTATCATTCATGACACATAGAACATATATAAATCACGAACATAAATAACCCATTGAAATTAATGGGTTTCAACTCATAATAACACATTCATAAACTTTGTGTTCCCAAAATAAATATGTAATAACATACTTGATACAAGAACCATCAACCTTGAGTGAGAAGTAAAAGGTGTGTTTTTGAAAGAAGGGTTCTTTTGGAAAACATTTTGTTTAACATAAACTCCAGTGAAAAACATTTATATCCTAGAAAAGGTAAGATAATGATGAAAAAATTATTTTTAAGGAGTAACCATACCGAAAATGGGGTGAAAGAGGTAGAACCCGAAGAAAGAAAGTTGGGTTCGAGAATTTCCCCTAACCTTGTATCTGAACACTTTATTCACTTTAATATCATGTATAATGAAATTATATTCATTAATTAGAAATTAAATAACATTTTAAGCATGAATATGGTTCATTATGGTTTAATTAAGTTCTTTTATGGGCCTTTGGATGAGTTATGGAGTTTAAATCCATTGTTCGGGAGTGTTCTTTTTCTTAGTTTTCGTGAATGGTTCACTTGTACACATGAATGGAAGTTCATGTGGAACATGGATAAACATCCAGAACTGATATTACATGTTATTAATGATATTTCAAGAGTTTAAATTATCTTTTAATTAATTATATTATATACAATTTTGAATAATCATTAGTTAAAATTTAATGATGACCGTTTTAGGTTAATTTGGGCGGTTTTTTTATCACAACAAACATGTTTTGTTTTATCAATTAGTATTATGAATAAAAGTTGTTTCCAGAACATAAAATGGGTTAAAAAATAAATATTAAAATATTTTTTCAACCATTTTATGTTTTCATTGATATCCTTGAAATATTTTAAGGAAAATGGAAGTGCATCGCCCATGATTTAGGTAAATTATCACATCACGGGCAACAATTTTCATTTTTATAAACAAAGAGAGAGAGAGAGAGGGAGGATTATAATGAATAATCTTCTATTAACATTATATAATACCATTATATCAATCATACTAGAGTTTCATTACATTTGGATAATATAATTTTAGTATAAGAGAATAAAAAAATGAAATTCGAAAGGAAATTGAAAGAAAAGAGAGAGAAATTACCTCTTGAATATATCTTCTTTGAGATCCTCTTTAGGGAAGAGTTTTTGGTATTTTTATTAGAAAAAGGGATGATAGACGTGGGTGAGGGTCTAGGGAATATCTTTTGGAAGAATTTGTAAAAGGATAGTTTCTTGAGAGGTGTGAAGAAATGAGCGTGTGAGGGGTGGTATTTATAGTGGAGGGGAGAGGGGTTTTCACAATACTATATTCATTAATTTATTATTTCTCCACAAGACAAGAAATAGTGATGATTCCATCAATAACTATATTAACTTGATTATGTGAGTTCGAACCAATCGGGCTTACATCATTATAACATCATCCATGACTCTATAATTAATGTATTTAGCTTATATTGTAAATTATATTATTTCACTATTCATCAAAAATTCAAGTATTTTAGAAAAATACCAAAAATTAACCCTAAACATTTTTCAATGTGTAGAATCAAAAAATAAACTCCATTTTTCAAATATAATTTTCTAAATATGATTATTTTAATTTTTAATTAAAATCATAATTTACTTGAAAAATACAAATTTTAAAATTAAAACTGCTTTTCTAACACTTTGAAAAATTAATAAATATCTCATAAAATTATATTATAATCCTAAGACATAAAAATATTAATTTATGAGAACGTTTTATGAAAATAAATTTTCTTTTAAATTATTAAATTAATAATAAAATTGTAATTAAATATTTATGACTTATAAAAATACCAACACTTTTACTATGGACATATTGTCACTTATAAGATGCCTAAATTTTATTTATACATACATGGGTGAGGTTACTATTATTTTGGAATATTTACTATTCATAAGGTTCATATTAATATTCATAAGGGTATGTCACCATTCATAAGGATAGGTTTCTGTTCACCAAAAATTAAGTTTTTCCTCTCGAAGTCCAAACATCTTACTGATCGTAACCGTGTATGTCAGATTTTCAAAATTCAAAACACGGAAGTGGAAAGTTTACGTTTAAAGGTCACATATTAGTTCATTTAAGCATGATGTGGTATTTTGTTTCCTGGTGTGATTTTATATGATTATGAAATTACTACATTAGGGAGAAATTGCATTGATAAAAGTTTGGGTTGTTATAGAAATAGTCTTAAATAACACATCTGAGACTAGGAAATCCCTAACACTAACCTGAGGGTTGGTATCCTTATGTCCAAAGGGATGCATATTCATATACACCATGAGGACCCTACCCATTGGGTAGGAAAATTTTGGGATACCTATGACTGAAGGAATGCATATCTGAATGGGATACACGCTGGTGTGCCTCTTACCATGGTTTTCCAAGTCTGGATGCTTTGGTTGAGGTTGAAATTTAGTCCCCATAAGATGAGGGATCCAAAGGGAAATGTACCCTACCATTAGTGTCTTGGAATAGGTCCCAAAAGTGTCTCATGTATGTCTCAGATTGACAAGTAGGGTGTGCTTCACGCAGGACCTGGGAGGAGCTAGAAGTGCTTCACACAGGGGATAGTTGTGCACGAGCTAGGGATTACTTGAGCTAGGGATCACCTAGGAAATAAAACTTGGATGTGGTTTTACTCTAGGCCCCAATTTCCTCCTCATGTTTCCCTAGAAGTATCTTATACTGGTCCTAGATTAGAGAAGGTACCTTTTCTCTAGTGGTCATCATCTAGGGGGAAGGGGTCCCCACATAGGTGTCATGTGTTTTAGACCCTTAAGGGACTTGGATCTAACTACCCCCTTAACTCTCTCTTCTCTCAGGTTTTGGAGAGAATTAAGGGGGGTGTTAGAGGCTTCTTCCAATTTTTTATTTGTGAGGGGTCCTATTTATAGGAAAACAGGGGGGCCTAGTTAAAGGAGGTTGGTCGCAATGGTCCATGGAGCAGGTACCCATTAGAGGTACCCCGCACAGGGGTAGCCGGTATTTTATTGTCACATAGGGGGTGATGCATGATCCCTATAGTGCATAGGGGTGGTGCGTGTAGGCCATCTTATGAAATTTCCTTTGACTCTTCTTGGGGATCTTCATCTCTCTAACATACTTTTGGTGATCTTCATAATCTTTTCATCCAATGTGACAAAACAAAGTTTCAAAAACATTAGAGTGAATTAATTATGAAAAATAAATAATATTAAAATACATGCAAGATACATGAATAAATTAAAACTAATGAAAAACATACATGATGTGCATGATGAAAAAATTAACATCACATATAAGGCTTTAGAAAAAAAACAGACAAAGAAACCATTTATAAGATCAATAATTCCTTAACTGATCTCAAAAAAAATCAATAAATAAGATAAATTTAAGGTTCTAAAATTATGGATTTCTCCAAATCCATCCTCCAAGTCAATCATCCATCAGGTTCCAGAATCAGAACCATTCTTTCGCTCATGGAATCTGAGGAATCACCACTACAATAGCAGCTCAAACTGAGCTTCAAGATATACTTTAGGGGATAAGAACTAACACTTTAAAAACCCATGTAATGATATAATAAATCATTTTAATATTTATTAATATGAATTAGATAGTTATATTCGTTATAAAAATATTAAATTATTTTTAGATTAAAAAAGAAATAGTGTAAACTAAACACTTTTCTTGTATTGGTTTTTTAAGTTTAATTTATAAATTTTAGAATTTTAATTTTAAAATATGAATATAATTTTTGAAATAATAATATAAAAATTTAACTATGGTGAAATTTTGGTATTTTTAAGAAAATATTGATTTTTCAGTGAATAGTGAGAAATATAGATTTTTGTAAAAAAAGTATTTTCTTTTCAGTAAATTAAGTAATTTAAAAATCCCATTATTTTTTGAATATTATTTAAATTAAAATAAGTATTATTTATTTATATTTAATCCACTTAATTTATTTTTAATCAAATTTATATTGGTTTTTAGTATAAGTTTGTTTCTAGGTTTAAAAATGGGTTTTCTAAAAACTATTTCAAAATGCATAATGTTTCTCCATTTTTATTAATTAAAATAATACCTAATGGGGAATGTTTTAAATTAAATTTATATACTATATATCATTAAATATTAATTTATTTTAATCTAATTATTATTATAAGTAATAGAGTTAATATATAATCATATTTTTCTCAAAAAATGCTCCGCTTGAAAACCTGCTTTTTCATCACGTCGGCGGGTTTTATTTTAAATTAATTTTTTAACTTTTATGAATTGAGTTTGTAAAAAATGTATTTATTATTTTAAATCATAAAAAATTATATTTTATAATAATTTCAAATTAATTTTTAAACAAAATGAATAGTGAAAATATTAAAAATTAATTACCACAGTTAAGGTAAAAAAGGATTTATTGGGGGTTAAACTAAAAAGATAAGGGTTAAAATGATATAAAAATTGTCTAAAATTTATTGTATGGAAATATTTTGACCTTATCCCTTATATTATTGAGAATTTTTCATTATTTGATCCTTGTGACCAGAATAAAATGTGGGTAGAACTCATTCTTTTCAAAAATTACAAGTGTGTCACTCACCCCACTTATAAAAGGTCATCCCATATTTTCTTCTCTTCACACCTTCAAAACCCATTTTTTTGGAAAAAAACTACCAAAATAACTTCTATAATTCCATCCTATAATCCTATAATCCTTCTTTTTGGTAGAAATCTAACCAAGGAAGGACTTTTGTGAAACCAAAATAAGTTACTCGAAGAAGAGGTGATGTTCTTCAATGAGAGTTTTTATATTATTTCTTCCATGAATCCCTTAAATTATTCTTAAATAATGATTATATAATAAAATAAATGTATTAAATATACCAATATGTTATTATGTTAATGTAATAACCTAAATCCTTCTCCCATTCCATCAAATTGGTTACAAAATCATCATTCATGTGTATGGTGGACCACAGCCTCGCGAACCGATGTCATTCGTTTTTTCTATTACCACCTCTCACAGTTGGGTATGATGATGGATATAAACTATATATATATATGATATTTATAACATAATTATACCTTGGTATTATTTATATCATATATAACTTTTTTTTACTTTCCATTCCGTAGGGGATACGATAACATCGCTTGTGTGTACAGTAGACTACCACCTTTAGAAGCGATCTGATTATTTTTTTACTAACATTTTACATGGAAGGTAATAAGGGTAAATATAATGAATATATGTGATATAAATGGAATAATTTTGATATTAATGACATATTTATCATTCTTAAAAGATGATATATCATTTTCTTTCTTACATTTTCACTCACTGAAAAATGATAACATCATTCGTGAACGTGTGGACTACAGCCTTCACGGAGCGATGTGACTTTCTTTTCATGATGAAACCACTTGGATTATGTATATAATTATATTTATAGAAATAATATGGTATATATTATATTATTATCCTTCTGTAAATATAAAATATTACTTACCAGCTTACCATAATGTTCATTGAAAAATTAACACGTTACTCATGTGTACGTATAGCCTACCATCTTAATGATTGTAACATATTTCATTTCTCAAAACCATCTTTCATGATTGGTATTAAACTTATAATTTATGTATATATATAATAAATATTTCATGATTATTATTCTAAATGTTTTTAAATAATTACCACTTGGACCATAGTCAACCTACTAGAGTCATTTTTGAGACATAAGCTGAATATGATCAAAAACATCCGATGTAAACTTAATTGATTAAGTAATTGTATATAACATGGTAATAAATGAAATAAAATTTATAATAAACATGAAAAAAAATTCTCAAGAATTTAATTAATTAACATAGGTTTATTATTCAGGAAGATAAAAACATACATGACAAGTAGCACTCAAGGTAAGGGACTTCGTCTCAATTTCCATTCATTGAGGCATATTTTGATGTTATGCACCTTTATTATTTCATAATGTGTATATACAGACCCTTTGACATTTTATATCATGAATTTATCTATTATAAGGATATTTCATGTTTTTTTTTAATGTTATTATTTCATGGGTCTTATGATTTAAGTGTTTCCCAAGTGATAAGGGAGTTTTCTTTTAAAAATCATCTTTAAAAGTTTTTCCTTACAAATTTTTCTCTTCCATGTCCATGTTTTTTTATAAATTGTTTTATGAAATTTTTTATATGTGTATAAAATATTTATAAAGTATGTTTTATGTCACTTTCAATTTATTTCAAATGTTTTCAAAATGAATATTTTTATGTGTTTTATATAGAATGTTTTGAAAAATTACAAAAGGAATGTTCTATTTTAACATTTATAGGGATAAAAAAATTACACAATTATGAACATTATTTTATTTCTATATTCCTTGTCAAGATTTCATTTATTCTTCAAAGAAAGACCATTTTTCATTTTTTGTATTTTTTTATTGAAAATGGGTTTTTAAAATAAAAGGGTACTTTCATATCCAAAAGTGATTTTTCTTATGAGTTTAAAAGGTTTTCTAGAATGTTTTATGATGAAAAAGTGAAATCATTAAATTGTATTATTCATGATATGGTACTTAATAATTATACAAGAGAAACTGATGTGCTCAAATAGCACCAAGTGAGCCTGTTACAGCTTATATGATGGTTGCACCCAGATAGTGTCGGCTGAGCCCGTTATAGCTTAAATGATGGGTGCGGCCAGATAGTGCTTCAATGAATTAGGTAATGTTCCTTGTATTAACAAACAATAATTAGGGAGTAAGTAAATGTTTTCTTATATGTATTTAACGGGGCTCCATTTACTTATGAAATGGGTTTAAAATGTGTTATTAATGTGATTCTCTAAGTTACTGAAAAGTGTTTTTAATTGCTCTCTATGGGTTTAAAGGATTACTTTTTCACGACCCGTCCTCGAGACCTGTGCCATGACTACCCCAAGACTGCCTTTCTTAGGCCAGGGGATGGCGACTAGCACCATAGACTTAAATCCCTAAGCTGGGAAGGCATTGCCTTTATAAAAATAAATCACACACAATCAGAGTACACAAATGGAAGAAAAACACTAAGTAAAACTGAATACAAAGGTAGTTCTGAAAGTAAATGGGCTAGTATACAAACCCAACTGAAAAACACAAACAAGTACAAGTAAAAAAGGAAAAACAACTCCTGGATCGTCCACCTGGGAATCCTACCTGAAGGGTTGGTACAGAACTCGAACAACTCTCCCCTGAGGTACGTCACGTCTAGTCCAGCTCCGAGCATCCTTCCGTCTATCACTCTCAGTCTCGATCACTGTTGTCTGTCATCTGCACAGAACACAACAAGGTGCAAGTAAATCCCGTGCAGGGGTGAGTATAATAATACTCAGTAGGGGACCCCGAGACCCCTAAAGGTCTCCCAGAATCCACAAAAGAAAGATACAATCATGAAGTATCAACCAACCCTACTTAGGTATATGCCCATCCATATACCTAAGTTATCAATCACAGTCAGGCTCCAACTCTCAAGCCCAAGCACAACCCATTCCACAAAGGAAGTAAAGTCAATAATCTTGATGATATCAACTCAAAGTCAAGACTCATATCACATAGGAATACATCTTTTGTAGAGTGATAGATATGATCATATGTAGTCATTGATTCATCTAAGTTGTCGGATCCACATAGGATACAGGACCAGCTAAGTTGTCGAACCCACATAGGATACAGGACCAGCTATTCTGTCATACCCACACAGGATACAGGAACAGAAGTCAGAACTGTCATACCCATGGAGGATCCTGGTACAGTATTCATCTCTATCGAACCCACGGAGGATTATGATACAGTAGTCAGTGATGTCGAACCCACGGAGGATCCTGGTACAGTATCGTTATAGCCATCCCTAGGGTTTTCGCACACAGCACGCTTGATTCTAGGAGGGTCTTCTCCTCGAGCCAAGTGTTGATACATCAACTATCACAAAGTCTTGAGTTGATGTATCCCGTAGTTATGTATCATCATAAGGAACCCAACACGAAGTACGATGCGTCAATTGAACGCCCAGTCTGAGACTTATTGGCAATTCTGTTCCAAGGGCCTGGTTGGTTTTTAGGCTCAAACCAACCCGTCCATACCCCAAATGCATCCAAACCTCAAGTGGGTTATTCCAAAAGAATCTTCTCTCTCCAAGAATTCCATTACCGCAGGCGGTACGTCAATCGGACACTTGTAGCCCTAGATGCGGGCTAAATGGTGTAAACGACCATAGCGGGTCTGGGTCCGATCTGACCCAGTCGGACTGACTGGCCTGACACGGTCTGAACCAGGGTTCGACCCAGTCCGCGGGTCTGACCCGGTCGGAGGAAGCGACCCGAGTCGAGGGGACGACCCGGTCCGAAGAGACGGCCTGACCCGACGGGCGGCCCGGCCTAGGGCGACCCGTCTAGAGGGCGGCCCAGCCAGAGGGCGGCCCGGCCCGATGGAGGCCCGGCCCGAGGGTGGCCTAGCCCGAGGGCAGCCCGGCCAAGGGGGGCCCGGCCCTGGGCGGCCCGGCCGAGGGGGGCCCGGCCCTGGGCGGCCCGGCCGAGGGGGGCCCGGCCCGGGGCGGCCCGGCCGAGGGGGGCCCGGCCAAGGGCGGCCCGGCCGAGGGGGGCTCGGCCTTGGGCGGCCCGGGCGAGGGGGGCCCGGCCTTGGGCGGCCCGGCCGAGGGGGGCCCGACCTCAGTCGGCCCGGCCGAGGGGGGGCCAACCTTGGGCGCCCCGACCGAGGGGAGCCCGGCCTTAGGTGGCCCGGTCGAGGGCGGCCCAGCCGGCCACACGTTGGAGGGGGGTGTCGCACCCCTCCCGGTATATCGAACAGAACTGGCATGATGTGCTGGTTCAGGGGTTGCGGGACCCAGCTGGTCCCGCTAGTCTGGCTCCACGGTGGCCAGCTTGGCTGGCCGCCTCCGCACCTCCACCACGGCGCGACGGCGTCGCGGTCCTGCTGCCCTCCACGCAACGCGACGGCGTCGCGCCACCACCACTACAGCCCGACCTGCCGCGGCCTTCGACACCACCACAAGGCGCGACGGCACTGCGCTTATTCATCCGTCACGGACCTCCCGGCCGCGGTTGGCCGCGGTTCTTCTCCGGCGCAGTGCGACGACACCGCGCCCTTTCGGCTCCACCTTCGACATTAACCAAACAAGAACCAATGGAGGGGCGTCGGTCCATGTTGGTTCAGCCCGCGCCCTCTGTATTAGGTGATAACAAGTGGGCATCCTCGAACCCAAAATAAACGTCGAAGAACGAGGGTGTAATTCATACATTAAAATAATCAAATCCCCCTACCTCGTATTTGTCGTTCATTGACGATCATGGAAAAAGGGTGGATGTCGATTCATCGATTGCCGCGTTTGTCACGCACTCCCAATTCTCATGCTCATGCATCGGAAAGGAATAAGAGTACTCGTCGTTGGCGGACGAGTGTTTGGAGGTGAGGTCGTCGTTGGTGACGTGCTTCGCAGGTGACATCTTCTCCTTTGACGCGGATGAAGGTCGTTGGAGATGTCATGGGCATCGCTTCCCTTTACTTGCCTCAGTTGAAGAATGATGAAGAAGGAAGAAGATGACGTCATCGTGCTTCGGTGGCGGAAGAGACGTTCTTCGTGTTCTTCGTGGGAAGAATGCTCTCCCTATTTCTCCAAGGCTCCACCAAAGTATTATGTGCCAACCAAAATAATAGCTTTGTCTATTATTTTATTCCTGACATGAATTCAAAAGAATTCAAATTGTGCCAATTAATTAAGAGAAGTTCAATCAATTAATTGATTTGGTTGGCACAAAATTAATGGGGAAGGTGGAGAGGCTCAATTAATGATAGAGAGTTTCATCCACATAAATGGGGAGTTCAAGAGTTAAGGGGGGTTTGATGCTCATGTGGGCCCCACCTTATAACATCCTCCAAAGGGAGGTTATGTGCGGATGGGCCCCACCACCATAACATCATTCCAAGGGAGATTAGGGTGTTGTGGCCCCCACCACCAACCTCCCCTTGGAGGTTTCAACCACCAACAAAAAATAAAGTTGAATCTTTAGCTTTATTCAATTTAATTAAAAACCCTCAAAAACTAACTTCTACTCATGATAAAACACAAATGCAGTGAAGGTCTCACTAAGAAATTACCAACACTGTGAGTTCAACGGTGCCCTCAAATTTCAATTTTGAGCACCGGTTCAAAAGTTATAAAATGTCGCTCGCATGTTTACTGAACATACCCGAAAAAAAGTTCAGAAAATTATTAACAGCCACCCTCTATCCACTGCGGTCGAGGTTAGGCTCTTCCTTGGTGAAACACACCCTAGTAAACCCAACGGTACCCTTGGATTTCTGATCCGAGTAACCGTTTAATAGTTATTCTACTTTTTCAGGAAAACTGCATACGCACGTTAATTTAATCTTAACAAAACTTCGATGGATCATTTTGGGCACTCCAGGCCTCGGAATCGTGCGCTGTTAGAAACTGCAGACTCGTAAAATTCCCAAGTATTTAAGAAAAAAAATTCCTCAGAAATTCCAAGTCTTTACATTCTCCCAACCTCAGGGCTTTAGGTCACCGTAATCTACAACTCGAACTAAGGGAACAAATGGGGGTACTGAGCACGCATCTGAGCCTATCGCTCCCATGTGCTCTCCTAGAGGTTCCCGTGCTACCAGCGAAAGTGTACCATAGTAATCAACTGTCCATGCAGGAACTGCTCCTATTGATCCTCAATCTCTACTAGAACCTCTGTGAAAGTTTCCCCGTCATCGATATCCAGCTCCCCATGGTCGATGATGTTGGACGGGTCGTGAACGTATCTCCTCAGTTGAGATACGTGGAAGACGTCATGCACCCGGTGAAACTGAGGTAGAAGAGCCAAGCGGTAAGCCACCTCGCCTACCCTAATGAGGTCCTGGAAAGGTCCGATGAACCTCAGAAATAACTTTCCTCCTTGGTCAAAACTCGGTAGACCTCATCGAGGTGAGACCTGTAGAAAGTCGTGGTCGCCATCCTCGAACTCCAGAGGTCTCTGTATCCTGGATGTACATGGAAGACCCATCAATAAGTCCATGTATATCGCATCCCTCTTCCACTTTGGGACCTCTAAAGGTTGAACCAAGCCTGCGGGTACCTGATAATCCACCTTTACTTTCTGACAAGTGAGGTATCATGAGACAAACTCTGCTACTGCCTTCTTCATACCTAGCCACCAGTGATGTCGTCGGAGGTCCTGATACATATTTTTCACTCCTGGATGTACCGCTAAAGGAGATGTGTGGAACTCCCACAACACTTCCTCCTGAAGTGAAACTTGTACCATGGTATGTCCTTTGAAGAGAATAATGTTCTCCCCACCTTCATAAAATCCATCAGGTGTCTTCCATATGGATATTTGAGCACATCGCGTCTCACAGTCAACTTCCCCACATTGTGCCTCCCTGACTCGCTGAAGAAGTGGAGGAGTGACTGTGAGAGACTGCAGAAATGCTTCTCCATCTCTATCCACAAAGGATATCTGCAACGCGGCCAGCTGCTCTGTTGCCTCTACTAGCAGTTGAATGCCTGATCTTCTACTAAGAGCATCTTCTACAAAGTTCCCTTTCCCAGCAGTATAGACTATCTCAAAGTCATAGTCCTGGAGGAATTCGAGCCATCATCATTGTCTCAGGTTCAGGTCCTTTTGTGAGAAGATATACCTAAGACTCTGGTTTCCAGAGTAGACTGTAAAGCATTCTCCCATAAGATAGTGTCTCCACATCTTCAAGGCGAAGACCACTGCTGCTAACTCCAGGTCATGGGTAGCGTAGTTCTACTCGTGTTGTCTCAACTGCTGAGAACCATACGCGATCACTACTCTCTCATGCATCAGGACACACCCAATTCAGGTCCCTGATGCATTGTAATAGACTACATACCCAACACCCTCCTCTGGTAGCCTCAATATGGGTGTACTAGTCAACCTCTACATCATCTCCTGAAAGCTCTGCTGGCATCTCTCCGACCACATGAAGGGTTTCCCCTTATTTGTCAAGGCTGATAGTGGTGCTGAAAATCTAGAGTAGTCTAGAATGATATTTTAGTAGTATCCAGCCAAATCAGATGTCCCTCCCACCCCCCCCCCCCTTGGGGGGTAATCCTAGAAACATATTTTGAAAACTAAGAGTTCCTACTTCCACGAGGGTAAGGCTGTCCGATTCAAGAGTGATAGGTTGCACCCTCCTATGCATGAGTTTAACATATGCTGACTAGGTTTCCTTTTTTTCCGACAAAGGAAAACCTCATCCCAACATTGTAGTTAAACCACAACCTTTTTTCCTAATACAGTCAATTTGTGTATGAACTGTGGTTTCCCAGTCCATACCCAAACTAACGTCGTAAGGCCTCGACACTGCCACCAAGAGGTTCAAACCGAAACTCTCACCTCAAGGGTCAGATCACACCGTCGGCGTATGTGTGATTATCGAGTCTCCTCCTAAAGGTATCTCTAGACGTGAGGGTCAAGTCAATGGTTTAAATGGAAACTCTAGGTCTGGAACAAGATTCGTGGAAGGAAGAAATGATTGGTACCTATGTCTATTGATACGACAGGTAGTAGTAGACACAGACCGTACCTAAAATCATTCCTAGATCCCTTGGGTTACACTCCTTGACTGCATGCATATATTCTCTTCCCCTAACCTCCAGCTCCCTGAGCCTAGCAGGGACTACAAAGGCAGGTGGTTGTAACATGTCGAAATGTTCACCACCTCATGCTGCTCTCCTAGCTCTGCTTCTACGTCTGCTACCCTGCAAATTCATCTGTCCTTAACACTTCATATTCTTGAAACATTCTATACACTCAAGTCTTTGAAACTGGTGCTAGTTTCATGTTTTCTAACTACTAACATTCACTGGTTGTATCTGCTCATCCAATGAACATTCAATCAAAAAGCTTCTCTCTAGCACCCTAACATAAGTAGGAATACATAGAGGAAAAATTGTTGGCTCGGATATCCTTAAACACGCCTTGCTCAGAGGTCCGAGCTCTAAAGCACTGATCGTATCATATTCATTGAGTACCATGAAAGTTCGGTATGCCTCGATGAATACTCAGCTACCGAAATTTTGTCCTGTCGAAGCTGTATAAGCTCTTGAAAACTATCAGCCACCTCCTCAAGCCAGTCCTCAGCCACCTCCTTAAGCCATTCCTCAATCACCTAAGGGTCAGGCTCACCTCGGAACTTGAGGGATATATGGTGTTGATACACATGTAAGGCACTAAGACTACAATTTTCCTCTACCAGTACCGTCGGTAGTGTCTGTTGACCAATGGGAAGTGATATAGTTGGAACAGTGCCCGAAGGTACCATCTCGGAAAACGGTCCAAGTACCAAAACCTCATCACTAGGAAAACCATCCTCATGGTCACTCACTGAAAAAGATTAGTAGCTAAGATCAACATATACTCTACTAGTGTCTCAACTATACGGAAAACTCTAGTAATCACCTCCATCCAGTCCTCTACTACCTGGGAATCTGTATCGCTTCGAAACCTCAGAGGCCCTCTACCGATGGAACTCATGCAACGCGCTCATTCACCGTGCACTTTCCTCTAATGCGGATGGTGGCATCTGCTACCCAACGGGTGGTGGTGCTACTGGTACACCACTTGAAGGTACCAACATAGTAAGAGGGCCCTAAACTGGATCCTCATCGCTTGGTGGGCCTTCATCGTGTACTCTCTCGGAAACCCTAGTTGGTTGTCAACGCAGCGGCATCCTGATAAGGAACAGATGAACCACAGTCAATAAGTTATACCTGGTGATCTGACTCAAAGAGTTCACAAAGAAGACTCTTCAAAGCACTCTCTCAATTAGTGTTTTCATGGACTGAGTTAAAAATTAGAAGTCAGGGTCCTAGGGTATGGATACGTTGGCCACCGCACCAACACTGGACTCCCTGGACTGAAAACCACACTCAATACTCTTAACACTATTGCTTCATAGTAAGACAAATCAGAGTCCTAATTTCTGCAGTAGAACTGACTCCTATGATACAAATATGTAATGACACGTCCTCGGGACCCGTGCCGTGACTACCCCAATCCCACCTTCCTTAGGCCAGGGGATGGAGACTAGCACCAAAGGCGTAAATACCTAAGCTGGGAAGGAATTGCCTTTATAAAAAGAAATCACACACAATCAAAGTACACAACTGGAAGCAAAAAACTATGTAAAACTGAATACAAAGGTAGTGCTAAAAGTAAATGGGCCAGTATATAAACCCAACTGAACAACACGAACAAGTACAAGTAAAAAGGTAAAACAGCTCCTCGATCATCCATTGGGGAATCCTACCGGAAGGGTAGGTACAGAACTCGAACAACTCTTCCTTGAGGTATGTCCCGTCTAGTCTATCTCCGACAGCCTCTCGTCCATCACTCTCAGCCTCGATCACTGTTGTCCTTCATCTGCACAGAACACAACAAGGTGTGGGCGAAGCCCATGTAGGGGTGAGTATAACAATACTCAGTAGGGGACCCTGAGACACTTGAAGGTCTGCCAGAATCCATAAAATAAATATACAAGTATCAACCAACCCTACTTAGGTATATGCCCATACATATACCTAAGTTATCAATCACATTCTGGCTCCAACTCTCGATCCCAAGAACAACCCATTCCACAAAGTAAAGTCAATCATCTTGATGATATCGATTGAAAGTCAAGACTCAGCTCACACAGGTATACATCATTTATAGAGTAATAGAGATGATCAGATATAGTCACTGATTCATCTAAGCTGTTGGACCCACACAGGATACAGGACCATCTATTCAGTCAGACCCACACAGGATAAAGGAACAGAAGTCAGAACTGTCGAACCCACGGAGGATCCCGATACAGTAGTCATCGCTGTCGAACCCACGGAGGATTCCATTAAATTAGTCATCATTGTCGAACCCATGGAGGATCCTGGTACAGTATCATCGCAGCCAGCCCTAGGGTTTCCGCACACAGCACGCTCGATTCCAGGAGTGTCCGTTCCTTGATCCAAGTGTAGATACATCAACTATCACGAAGTCTTGAGTTGATGTATCCCGTAGTTCTGTCTCATCATAAGGAACCCAATGAGACGGATGGCACGTCAATCAGACGCCCGGTCTGAGAGTTATTCGCATTTCCGTTCCAGGGGACCGGTTGGTTTTTAGTCTCAAACCAACCCGGTTGTACCCCAACTACATCTAAACCTCAAGTGGAGTATGACAAAATAATCGTCTCGCTCCAAGAATTCCATCGTCGTAGGCGGTACGTCAATCAGACACTCGTAGCCCTAGATGTGGGCTAAATGGGGTAAATGGCCATAGCGAGTCCGGGTCCGCTCCGACCCAGTTGGACTGACCCAACCCAACCCGGTCTGAACTGGGGTCTGACCCAGTCTGCGGGTCTGACCCGGTCTAAGGAAGTAACCCGAGCCGAGGGGATGGCCCGACCCAAAGAGACGGCCCGGCCCGAGGGCGGCCCGGACAGAGGGCGACCCGGCCAATGGGCGGCTCAGCCATGGGCTGCCCGGCCCAGGGGTGGCCCGACCGTGGGCAGCCCGGCCCAGGGGGGGCCCAGCCCAGGGGGGTCCCGGCCATGGGCTTCCCGGCCCAGGGGCGGCCCGGCCGAGGGAGGCCCGGCCGTGGGCAGCCCGGCTGAGGGTGTCCCGGCCCTGGGCGGCCTGGCCGAGGGAGGCCCGGCATTGGGTGGCCCGGCCGTGGTACCCCAGCCGGCCACGCGAGGGAGGGGGTGCCACGCCCCTCCCGGTTTATCGAACAGAACCAGCGCTTAGGGGCCGCGGGACCTGGCTGGTCTCGCTGGTCCAGCTTCACGAGGGTCGGCTCGACCGGCCGCCTCCGCACCTCCACCACGGTGCGACAGCGTCGTGCCCCCACCGTCGCGGCCCGACCTAGTCGCGGTCTTCGGCTCTAGCACGCGGCGCTATGGCACCATGCTTCTTCATTTGTTGCGGCCCTCCCGACTTCTATTGGCCGCGGTTCTTTTCCGACGCGGTGCGACAGCACCGCGCCCTTTCGAATCCACCTTCTACATCAACCAAACAAGAACCAAATGAGGGGCATAGGGCCATGTTGGTTCGGCCCGCGCCCTCCGCATTAGGTGATAACAAGTTTCCATCATCGAACCCAAAATAAACGTCGAAGAATGAGGGTGTAATTCATACATTAAAATAATCAAATCCCCCTACCTCGTATTTGTCGTTTGTTAACAATCATGGAAAAAGGGCGGATGTCAATTCGCTGATTGCCGCATTCTTCATGCACTCCCAATTCTCACACTCATGCATCGGAAAGGAATAAGAGTACTCGTCATTGGAAGACGAGCATTTGGAGGTGACATCGTCGTTGGTGACGTTCTTCATGGGCGACGTCTTCTCCTTTGACGCAGATGAAGGTATTTGGAGATGTCATGGGCATCACTTCCCTTTCCTTGCCTCAGTTGAAGAACGTTGAAGGAATAAGATGACATCGTCATGTTTCGGTGGTGGAAGAGACGTTCTTCGTGTTCTTCGTGGGAAGAATGCTCTCCCTATTTCTCCAAGGCTCCACCAAAGTATTATGTGCCAACCAAAATAATAGCTTTGTCTATTATTTTATTCTTGACATGAATTCAAAAGAATTCAAATTGTGCAAATTAATTAAGAGAAGTTCAATCAATTAATTGCTTGGGTTGGCACAAAATTAATGGGGAAGGTGGAGAGGCTCAATTAATTAGAGAGAGTTTCATCCACATAAATGGGGAGTTCAAGAGTTAAGGGGGGTTTGATGCTCGTGTGGGCCCCACCTTATAACATCCTCCCAAGGTAGGTTATGTGCGGATGGACCCCACCACCATAACATCCTCCCAAGGGAGATTAGGGTGTGGGGGCCCCCACCACCAACCTCCCCTTGGAGGTTTCAACCACCAACATAAAATAAAGTTAAATATTTAACTTTATTCAATTTACTTAAAAACCCCCAAAAACTAACTCTAATCATGATAAAATGCAACTGCGGTGAAGGTCTCACTAAGAAATTACCAACACTGCGAGTTCAACAGTGCCCTCAGATTTCAATTTCGAGCACCAGTTCAAAAGTTATAAAACATCAGTTGCACGTTTACTGAATGTACCCGAAAAAAAGTTTGGAAAATTATTAACAGCCACCCTCGATCCACTGCGGTCGAGGTTAGGCTCTTCCTTGGTGAAACACACCCCAAAGGACCCAATGATACCCTTGGATTTCTGATCCAAGTAACTATTTAAGATTTATTCCACTTTTTCTGGAAAATTGCATACACGCGTTAATTTAAGCTTAACAAAATTTCGACGGATCATTTCGGGCACTCCAGGACTCGGAATCACGCGCCGTTAGAAATTGCGGACTCGTAAAATTCCCAAGTATTTAAGAAAAAAATTTCCTCATAAATTCCAGGTCTTTACATACTTTGAGAAAATTATGGGTGTGTGTTTCATGTAAAAACGTTTTATTTTATATGATCAAATAAATTTGAAAATAAAGGTAAATTTTGCATGATTTTTCATGTTTTCATTGGACTAATGGTTTTATTTATTTTTATATCCCTTACTGGTCTTTTTGTACTCATCCCAACTTTTTAAAATATTTTTCATAGCATTTAAGGATGGGTAAGGGAAATTAAATGGTCAAGTTTAAAGTCATAAATATTTTTTTTATATGAAATCATGTTTTTTTAAGTGTATATGGTGGTAAAATTGATATTAATTGGAAGTTTCCACTTTGTATTATATTTTTTGATTATGTGTGGGTTATAGACTAATTATATAAAATTATAAACCTAAAAATATCCTCAAATGTAAGAGAATGAATTTTTGAATTAATTATCAAGAATATGTAGTGTTTAAGTTTAGATCCTTATAGTTGGTATCATAGGTTGGTTTAGATATTATCAAAGTTTTGGATAATGATAATAGCATACCCTTGAAATATTTTACATTATGGTTAAGTTAAAATGATATATCATTTGAATATTACCATGTTACTTCATCTAAACTATTTATATTTAGAATGGTTTCCCATATAGGAAATAGGGAGGTTGTAGTGGGATAGAACTGAGAGTAAAATATTCTTCTAAATCAGTATTCTATGATGTTTGGAATCAGAATAGAATAGTTTGTTGTAGTGATGGATCAGTTGAAATAAGCTATAAATGGTAGAGGTATCCATGCTAGAGATGAACTTGATATACCAAGAAGGAACATATCAATAGTGGAAAATTTTATGAGAAAAAATCCCCCTTCTTTTAGTGGATCATCTAACCCCATGATAATTGAAGGATGGATTAATTCCCTAGAGAAGATATTTGATGTCATGGGATGTCCAAAACATCAAAAGTTGACTCTATTAATTTATCATTTTGAAGGTGAATCTAATTAATGGTGGTATTTGGTTAATAATTCTAGAGAGAAAGATGATCTTGATTCCATGGAATAGAAAACATTTAAGTATATTTTCCTTGAGAAATATTTCCCTAAGTTTGTTCTACTCTAAGTGGAAAAACAATTCATGGAATTTAGGAAGAAAGATAAAGATTATGTGGCCATGTATGAAACCAATTTTACAAAACTAGATAGGTATATACCAAATTTTGTTTGGTACATTAATAGTAAAATTAATAGATTTTACTCAGGGTTGAAACTATGTTTACAAAGAGTATTGGTTGTATGATAATTTGGAAGTTATGAGAAAGTGGTCAATTGTGCTTAGAAAGTTGAGTTTAAGTTTACTGAAATGTGTGTTCCTCAAGATAACAATAGTAAGAAAAGGTCAAGGTGGCAGGAAACAAAGAAGAAACTAGATAAGAAGTCTTGAGGTAATCCTCAAATATATTCCAAGTGTGGAAAAATAAATTTCAAGGAATGTTTAATAGGGTCTATAAAGAGTTTTTTGTGTGGTTAGTTTGGTCATAGGGATCATGACTATAAATAAAAGAGTCTTGAACAATGAAGGAATGGGTTAAACAATATCCATATAGTGGTGAGTTGTTTTAGTTTTAATGAGTTGGGACATTATGCAAACATGTGTCTGAATTTAGTTATACTAGATGGAAATCATAATGATTGGAAAAATAAAGGTGTATCAAAGTCATTTTTTACTACTACGATTGATTTTGGGCCATCTAATGAAGAGGTGACAACTCTGGGGAGATTATTATTTTTCAAATGTTGAAATGAGGTCAGAGTATCATCAGGTGAAAGTGAATGAAGAATACATTCTAAAGACTGTGTTTCGAACTATATATGGGAACTATGACTTTGTAGTTGTGTCATTTAGGTTTTCTGATGCACCTAATGTATTTATGGACCTTATAGATAGTGTTTTTCATGAGTTTTGGGATAGGTTTGTGGTTGTATTTATTGATGAAATTTTGGTATATTCTAAAATTAAAGAGGAATATGAAAGACACCTAATGATTGTTTTAAAAATCTTAAAATAAAAGAAACTATATAGTAAATTTATCAAGTGTGGATTTTGGTTGCAAAAAAAATATTTCCTTGGATATATTGTTTCTAAATATGGAATAATTATTGACCATGCAAAAATAAATTTGATGAAGAATGGCCAATACCCACAAATATCATAGAGATTCATAGTTTTCTTATATTAGCGGGTTACTACCAACAGTTTGTTGAAAAAATTTCTCAGTTTTATATCCCATTGAATATGTTAACTCTAAAATGAGTTAAATTCATCTAGAAAAAATAATTTTATGATTATTTTTAAGAACTGATAATAATATTGGTGAATGCTTTAGTTTTGGCATCTCCTATTAGAAATTGAGAATTTTTCATCTACAGTGATGCTTCTTTGAAAGGAATTGGTTGATTCCTAAAGTAAAATGATCAGGTAATTGCTTATGTTTCACGTCATTTGAAACCCCGTGAGTTAAATTACCCTATACATGATTTGGAATTAGCTACTATATTTTTTGTTTTAAGAATTTAGAGGAATAATATATATAGAGTAAAGTGTGAAATATATATTGATTATAAAATTATGAAGTATATATTCACTTAGAAATAATTAAACATGAGACAAAAAATATGGTTGGAACTAATTAAGGATTATAATTTCATGATTTATTACCATCCTGAAAATGAAAGAAAATTGGTTGATGCTTTGAGTTAAAAAATATAATGCTACATTAACCATGTTACATTTAGAATGTGAATCTTTGATTAGGATTTTATAAAAAAAATCCTAGAAGTTTTGGATGTAGATAGATCCTCTATTTTTTTAGGTCTTAGTTCAGTCATATTTGTCAAAAATAATTAAGAAATCTCAAAATGAGGATTAATATTTTCATAAAAGGTTGAATCTTATAAGAATGGTATGTTTCAAGATTTTAATATTGATGAATAAGTTGTTTTACAATTTGAAAAAAGATTATGTGTGCCTTATGATTTCTAGTTAAGGAAATATTTTTTGGGTGGATCTCATAGTTAACTATTTTCCATTAATCCAGGAATCACTAAGATGTACAGAGACCTTCAGGAGTATTAATGATGGGATGGAATGAAAAGAGGTATTGTTGACTTCAACATGAAGTTTTTAAATTTTCAACGGGCTAAAGTATAATGTAATTTTTTCAAGTTAATACTTTAACCTTTTCTATTTTTAGGGTGGAAATGGTAAAATATATCAATATATTTCATGGTAGGATTTCAAAATAATTCTCAAGGTAATAATGTGACTTGGGTTATTGTTGATCGATTAAAAAAAATTATACATTTCTTTCCCATTAAAAATAAAATTTCTTTATATCATATTTCTCAATTGTATCTAAAGGAGATAGTGAGGTTACATGGAGTTCCTCTCTCCATTATATCATTCTGTGATCCCATTATTACTTATAATTTTTGGAAAGGACTTCTAAAATCGTTGGGTGATGAATTAAATTTCAGTACAGCATTTCATCCTCAATACGATGGACAGTATGAGAAGATGATTTAGACCATGGAATATATGCTTCATTCATGTTCAATGGGTTACCATGGAATTTTGGATCAACATATTTATTTGGTTGGGTTTTCTTATAATAATAGTTTTATTCCATTATACAGATGGAACAATTTGAGGCATTATATGGAAAGAGATGTTGGACACCATCTTTTTAGGATAATGTAGGAGAAAAGAATTTGATGAGACTAGAGTTGTTATAGTAAATAGTGTATAAGGGGAATTTGATTTAGCAACATATGAGGATGTATCAGAATAGGAATAAAAGTTATGAAGATAACTGGAGGAAATATCTTTCTTTCGAGGTAGGAGATCATGTCTATATCAAAGTTTATCCATGGAAAATTGTTATTAGTTTTTGTAATAAGGGGAATCTAATTCCATGTTTCATTAGACTATATGAAATCCTAGATAATGTTGTATTAGTTTCCTACCTAGTAGACCTACCTCCATGTTTATCTCAGGTACATAATGTATTTCATGATTCTATGTTAAGGAAATATGTGCTAGATTTATCTAATATTTTGAGACCGGAAGCAGTTCAGTTATAGGAGAAACTTTATTAAGAGGAATATTCTGTTTAGATTCTTAAGTGTAGAGAACAAATTTTTTTTAATAAGGTGATTCACCAAGTTAGGGTTTTATGGAAAAATCATATGGTTAAAGAGGCAACACAGAAATATGAAAATTTTATGAGGGAAAGATGTCCCCACTAGTTTAATAAGTGAATAAAATTGAGAGGATGAAATTTTTAAAATGGGGGGATAATGTAACAACTTGTTTAATGATATAATAAATAACTTTAATATTTATTAATATGAATTAGATAACTATATCTGTCATAAAAATACTAAATTATGTTTATATCCAAAAGGAAATAGTTTTAACTAAACTCTTTTATTATTAAGGGTTTTATTTAAAAGTTTTATTTCTAAACTTTATAATATTAATTTTTACATATTAACATCATTTTTGAAATCATAATATCAAAATTTACCTATGGTAAAATTTTGGGATTTTTTGAAAAATATTGATTTTTTAGTGTAGTGAAAATATCAATTTTTGTAAAAGTATTTTATTTTCAATAAATTAAGTAATTTAAAAATAACATTATGTTTTTAATATGATTTAAAGTAACATAATTATTATTTATTTATATTTAATCCACTTAATTTCATTTTAATCAACTTTATATTGGTTTTTAGTATAAGTTTTTTTGGGATTAAAAATGGCTTTTTCTAAAAATTGTTTTAAAATGAATAATGTTTCCCCATCTGAATTAATTAAAATTTTCCCTATTATGGAATTTTTTAAATGAAATTTATAGATTATGTATCATTATATATTAATTTAATTTCATAAAATTATTATTATTATCCATAAGGTTAATATAGAATCATCTTTAGCTCAAAAAATACTCTACTTGAAAACCCTCTTTTTTATCGTACCTGTGGGTTTTGTTTTAAATTATATTTTTTCACTTATATGAATTGAATTTAGTAAAATGGATACCATATTTTTAATCATAAAAATTTATATTTTATAATAATTTCAACTTAATTTTTGACCAAAATTAACAGTGAAAATAGTAATGATTAATTGTCATGGTTAAGGTAAAATGGATTTACTGGGGGTTAAACTAAAGAGATAAGCATTAAAATGACCTAAACACTTGTATAAAATCTATTGGATAGACATATTTCTGAATTATACCTTCTATGATCAATAATGGGTCATTATTGGAGCCTTGTGGCATGAATAAAACATGGTTGAATTGAATCTTTTCAAAAATTACAAGTGTGTCACTCACCTCGGTTATAAAAGTCTACCCCCACTCCTCCTTTCTTCACACCTTAAAAACTCATTGGTTCATAAAATAACTGACCATATTACTTCCCTAATTCCAAAAAATCATCCTATAATCTTTATTTTTGGAAAAAATACAATCAAGGAAGACCTTTGGTGCAAACTAAAAGAATTTACCCGAAGAAGAGGTAGAGTTCTTCAATGAGAGTTTTTATATTATTTCTTCCACCACCCCCATAAATTATTCTTAAACCATAATTATATAATATACTAAGTATATTAAATATATTTATATTTTATTATGTTAATTTAATAACCTAAATCCTTCCCCTCTTCCATCAAATGGGTTACGAAATCATTATTCATGTGTACGGTGGACAACCGCCTCACGAACCGATGTCATTCGTTTTTCCATTACCACCTATCATGTTTGGGTATGATGATGGATATAAAGTATATATATTATATTTATAAAATAATTTTACCAATTGAGTAATTATATATTATATACCTTTTTTTACTTTCCATTTTTTATGGGATACGATAACGTTGCTCATGTATATAGCGGACTACCGCCTCGCGAAGTGATGTGGTTCATTTTTCACTAATGTTTTACATAGAAGGTAATAAGGGAAAATATAATGAATATATTTTATATAAATGGAATAATTATTATATTTATGAAATATTTATCATTTTTAAAAGATAATATATCATTTTCTTTCATATTTTTTCACTCACTAAAAAATGATATTGTCGTTCGTGAACGTGTGGACTACCACCTTAACAAAGTGATGTGACTCTATTTTCATCACCAAACTATATGGATGATATATATATAAGTATATTTAATTAAAAAATATGTTATATATGATATTATTATCACTATATTAAGATAAATATTAATTATATTCTTTCCATAATTTTCATTGAAAATAGAAACATTACTCATGCATACGTACGGACTACCGTCTCCTTGATTTTAACGTACTTCATTTCTCAAAATCATATTTTATAATTGTTATTAAAAGTATAATTGATTTATAAATATGATAAATTTTTCATTATTATTATTTTGTATATTTTTAAATAATGACCTCTTATACCATATTCAACCTACCAAAGTCATTTTTGACACATAAGCCAAATCTAGTCAAAACATTCGATGTAAACTTAATTGATTATATAATTGTATATAATATGGTAATAAGTGAAATAAAATTATTAATAAACTTTAAAATTTCTATCAAGAAATTAAATAATTAACATAAGTTTATTATTTAGGAAGATAAAGACACACGTGACAAGTCGGACTAAAGGTAAGGGACTTTATCTCAATTTCATTTCATTGAGGAATATTTTGATGCTATGCAATTTTATTATTTTATAAGGTGTATATACAGAAATTTTAACATGTTATATTATTAATTTATCTACTCTAGTGATATTAAATTTCTTTTAATGTTATTATTTCATGGGGATTTTGATTTAAGTGTTTCCCATGTGATAAGGGACTTTTCTTTTAAGAAATCAAATTTTAAAGTTTTTCCTTCCAACTCTTTATTTTCCATGCCCATGTTTTTTTATAAAATATTTTATGAACGTTTTTATATGGTCATAAAATTTTTATAAAGTACATTTTATGTCACATTTACTTTATTTAAAAGGTTTTCAAATGGAATATTTTTATGTATTTCATATGAAACTTTTTGACAAACAATAAAATAAAAATTCTATTTTAACGTTTATGACGACAATAAATTTTTTTGTTTCCATAGATATTATTTTATTTCTAGATTACTTGGAAAGATTTCATGTATTATACAAATAAAAATTAATTTCCATTTTTTAGGTATTTTTTATTGAAAATGGGTTTTTAAAATAAAATGGTATTTTGATATCCAAAAGTGATTTTTCTTACAAGCTTAAAAGAGTTTGTCAAATGTTTTATAATGGAAAAGTGTAGATATAAAAAAATATTCATGATATGGTACTTTAGAATTATATAAGAGAAAAAGGTGCACCCATATAGATCTGGGTGATTCCGTTATAGCTTATACGATGGGTGCTCCCAAATAGCGTCAGGTGAGCTCGTTATAGCTTATACAATGGGTGTGCCCAGATAACACCGAGTGATCCCATTATAGAATAAATTATGGTTATGCCTAGATAGTGATCTAATTAATTAGGTAATGTTCCTTGTATTAACAGAAAATAAGGAGAGAGTTATTAAAAGGTTTCTCTTATGGATTTAACTGGGCTCCAGTTACTTCTAACATGGGTTTAAAACGATTAATGAATGTGATGTTATAAGTTACCAAAAAATTATTTTTAATTTCTTTATATGGGTTTTTAAAGGACTTATTTAAGAAAAAATTCTATTTTTTCATGTAAAAATGTTTTATTTCATATGCTCAAAGAAATTTGAATATAAAGGTAAACATTACATGAGTTTTCATTTTTTCACTAGACTGAGGGTTTTATTTCTTTTTATATCACTTACTATTATTTTTGTGCTCATCCCAAGTTTTTAAAACATTTTTCACAATATTTTAGTGTGGTTAAGGCAAAGGAAGAGGTCAAGTTTAAAGTCATGAATATTTTTTTATTAAATGAAATAAATTTTTGTTTTAAAATTTTATATGGTGGGAAAATGGATACTGATCAGAAGTTCCCACTTTGTATTATATGGTTTGGTTATGTATGAGTTATGGACTAATTCTATAAAAATATAAACCTAAAAAGATCCTAAAATGTAAGAGAATTAATTCTTGACATAAATCTCAAGATTATTTAATGTTTAATTTCAGGTCCTTATAACTGCTCTCAATATTTTCTTTTTCTCCTTCTCCGATGAACGAAAAGTAGACACCAAGGAAATCACTGTCCACTCCCCTCTCTCATAAAGTCAAGGACTGGAATAGGGATATGACTCTAAGGAGATCTATTTTATAAGGGAATAGAATAAAGTACATGCTTAATAATCATATCACCTAATTTATTTCAACACACAAGGAAAAACATGAATCTATAAGGGCACATGGATGGATGATATCTATGGAAACAATCTAGAAATAAGTTGACTAATGACCTGAGTAGACACTCAAAATCACAAACCAAGATAAAAAATGGGGTACAGATCCAACCTTAAATACATCCATAAAAGAAACACAAAATGGGAGAAATAAAACCATAGGATGAGGATTAATAAATGGATCGGGATAAAGAAAAATAATAAAATCAGATCAGCTGAAGAAATGTCCATGGGATAGGAACAATGGAATAGTCCTATGTAGAGTAGGGTTATACACAAACAATAAATACTAGCATATAAAATAAAATCCATGATTTAACTTTTAAAAATCAAATGTACAAAATAGAACAATCAGATCATGAATAAAAAATCAATTGATTCAATTTTCATGGAATTAAGATCAAGGCATATTAAATAATAATTTAAATAACTAGAAAATGTGAATACCAAATTCATAATTTCCTTAAAACCCTCATCTAAATAAGATGGAGTGGTTCCACTAACAATGGAAATATCTTTGACGATTCACTATATGTATCACAAATAAGGTTTTAGATTCCATGTTCATGTTATTTTTTGACATTTTTTTAGGTTATAATTTAAATAGTTTTTTTCTTAGTTTTTTTTGTCATGTTATATTTACACATTACATGGAAATTAATTTTGGTTTTATATTATTATTTCTATGGATGGATTGGGTTTTTTTCTCAAGATCATGTAGGGGAAACGAAACCAATCCTTACCTATCCAGGATGAGCATCCAACGATACATTTTATTTTTTTGGTTTAACATAATTACCCTTTTATATGAATTAACGCTATATGATGACCCTTATATATATCTTTGTGTTGTGGGTGACCCATATATATTGTATTTGTGCCCTGGGATTACCTCCCTTTGTGTAGAAAGTGACCCTTTCATGTGTGAGTTCAACTATCTATAGTCTATTACTATATTTTTTTTATCCACAACCCCATGTTCAAAAAAAATTCCCAGCTATAATTATAGGAGATTTATGAATCTAGTTTATCATTTCTCAATGATCATATTCATTGGGTGGTTTCATTCTGGTATAGATATCATAGATTGTGAGCTCAGAGTAAGAATCATTGAAGACAACAATGAGTAGATAGGTTTCAAAATGTGAGACCAAGGCATGGTAAGGGGTATTTATATTTTTATCTTTTTCCTATTGATTATTTGACATTGGTTTATGCTATGGTTTCTTGGTTTTTATTGTGTGAGTGACTTGAGGTATATTATATGGCTCAATCTATTCTGTTATTTTCTTTCTAATTTTCTAATTATAATCTGCAATTTTTTCTTTTAATAATAAAGGTCATGATATTTTTTTCTTACCATGAAAATAGAACCAATGTGTTCATTTTCTATTTTCTTTCTTTCTATATTTTTCTTTTTGGTTTTTATATTTTTAGTTTGTTTTATTTTTCTCTTACTTATAGGTTGTGTGTTTCCTTTTTTTTGTGAAGTTCATCATAAACTTGATATTTTATATTCTTAATTTGATGGGTTGGTTGGTTTTTAGTGGCCTCCCCCCCAAATATTGGTATCTGAGCATTGATATTGAGTTTAGTGATGTATTCGACTTAGTTTAAAATCAATAAGTTTTATGAAGGGAAGGATTTTAATATATGGAGAGTAAAGATGTATACTCTTCTTGTACACAATGGACTTAAAGATTATTTTATTATAAAAAATAAAAATATAATCTTCATCTCTAATATTAGGAGACTTAAACCTATTATGCAGGTTAACCCTAAGATTTTGAATAAATCTTACACCCTATTACTATGAAACTAGGTAAAAAAATCTTAAAAGGACTGTTCTTTGAAACCTCTACTAGTATTATATAGTTGAAGCTTGAATTAATTTATATGATAAGTCTCTTCTTGGAATATTGTAAAATAAAATGAATATTTATAATTTTAAGATGGCCCATGGTACCCTTGTTTCAGTCTATTTAGATAATTTTAAAAAAGGTGTAAAAAATAAGATGGAGCATGCAATGACACACTACGTAGTGGTGCAACATAGTGCACACCATAGCATGCCATCCCAACTGGGAAATTTCCCAGGCATTGTGTAGTACAATGGTCCTTAGTGCTAACCATGGTGCAATGGGGTGCACTATTAATAATTATGGTAGGGATTCCATTACATTATAGGTAGTTAATTTTGTATTCCTATCAATGGATCATCAAATTCACAGTCTGAAGATGGAGGGTATTAGGGTGAATTCTGAGCATGAGTTTCTTAGTGTAATGGATCAACTGAAGAATAGTATCAAAAATAATAATAATTATGGGATTAGTGATTTTAGATGTTATCATTGTGGAAAAACCATCCACATTAAGAGAGAATTACCTAAGAATATGTTCAAGGATAGTATAGTCTAGAATAACATGGTATAACCCAATTAAGATAGTGTGGATGATCTCTGAGTTTTTTTAAAAACCCTTATAGTGGATATAGGTAAATGGGTATCTCATGCTCTATTTGGGTGAAAATGGGTAAATAGGTATATAATAATCTATTTAATAGTGTTTCTTAGATTTAAGTGACTAATAAGCATGCATTAGTAGTAGATATTAGTATATTTTGTGGTATGGGAAGACATTCCAAATTATGTTATGTGATAAGGAGATAATTAGACTAGACTGATTATGATAGAGCTTAGGATTTTTTATTAGTGAAATTTTCCTAAACTAGCTGATATGATAGAGTAGTTTGAAATAATATCACCTCTATGTTTTACATTTTAATTTGAAAGATATAGATATGTTTCTTTTTATCATGTTTTTGATGTTACAAATTATTTTTATGTTTTTTATCTTAGTGTTTTCATGTTATATTTCCAGGTTTCATGCCCATATATTTTAGTTTGTTTTCATCATTTTTATGCCACTATTGTGTTTTCTTCTCTCAGGATCATGTTGTGGACAAGGGAACAACAATTCCATATTCAGGTGTAGTTCCTAGTGACTTTTATGTATGGTTTTGGTTCATTGGAGTATTCCTTACATATGCCTTGGTTTCACGAGAAGGCCCTTATGTGTTACTTTGTGTCAAGGGTGGCTCTTAAGTATCCCTCATTAATTATAATGATACTATTATGTATCATCTCACACCACTCACTTGATTTTTGAGTATCCTTTTTTTCTACACAGGGTTTATTCATATGCTAGGATATGTGTCTATAATCTATTGCAACGACTATTTATTCTATGTGCCCCTTATTTGAATACATGTCCTAACTACAATTAGTGGTAATTTATGAACCCGTTAATCATTTCCTGATGATCACCATTATCAAGGTTGATGATGTAAATAGTTTTGGAAATTATGACTGAGGGAAATATATAGGTAAAATAGATGGTTCTGTAGAGTGGATAGATGGTTTGTAGCTCTGTTGAATGCACCCCTCACGTCTGATTCTTAGAGCTTTTGTTTAGATAGAGAGCTTGAGGATTAAGAGATCAGAGGAGTTGGTAAAGATCGTAGAGCATGGAAGGGTATCAATATAGTTCTCTTATTTCTTATCAATTTTTTACCCTTTTCCTATGCTATTGTTTCATGGACATTTTTTGTGTCGGTGTGTTCGGGTAGATTTTTTGGTTCATCCTATTTTTTTATTTTCTTTTTAATTTTATGATTGTAACCTTCCATTTTTTTTCTTTATGTAATAAATTTAGTGAAGTGGTTTTCTTTCCATGCACATTTGACCAATGTGGGCCGAAGCATGCTAATTTCTTGTGGATTATTTGTTTACTATAGTATTCATCTCTTGCTTTTGGATTCTATGATTTTTCTTATCCATTTTTTATGTTCATCATAAAACCAATCTTTTGAATGACTCTATTGAGGGTTTAGTGTTTCACAAACTTACTAGAACTGATATTTTTTAATCCATGTTGAGGTCCACCTTCAAGGAAAGCCACTCGGACAAGGAAATAGTACAATACTCAGTGCAACAAAAGTAGATAATAAGTCATTCCCCTACTAGATCCTTGAAAAAACCTCCCAAACCCATGGATCTATGATTTCCTTTATGAGTAGCCATAATTGTTGATATTATTTCGAGGAGGCAATGGATTCCATGATATCAGAGATGGTAGGCTTGGGTTTTTCATTTCTGTGGCTGCTTGGTGTGTGATAGGGGAGAAAGAAAATGGAGAAAGTCGTAAATGATTCTGGAATGCGAATAAGTGTGTTTGAGGGTGGATAAATTTTTTATGTGGGTTTTCATTAAAAACCTAGTATTTCTCTCAACATGGGATTTATTAGTTTGAAATATATATATATATATATATATATATATATATATGAGTGGTTGTAAATTTGATGCGTAATTCTGTGTATAATTACACAAAATTATAAAAATATAAAAAATTTGGTATATGTTTTTTTTGGAAAATATCAATTGGATATATAATATAATTTTTGAATTAAAAAAATGGAAATATGTATATGTATAGAATGAGAATTAGATACATGGTATAGATAGATCATAGAAACTTATATACATGATAGAAATTTATAAATAGAATTTAATATATTGAAAATTTTCATATCTATCGAAATTTTTACTAATTGAAAACATAAAAATTGAAATTTATAAATTGATGAATTATAGTTTAATGTTATATAATTTTATAAAAAATAAAATTGTAAAAAAAACAAAATGGAATGGAATCAGCAATAGAAAACAAAATAAAAATGTGTATATTTTTTACACCATAATAAAATAGAAAGTCTTTGACATTACCACTATATTAATAAAAGAAAATAAACCAAATATGAAGAAACATATTTAATCTAATAAACATATCAAAACCCAAAGAAAATAACATCAATAATTTTTATTTAATTTTTGAGTAATTTATCTGTGATGATAATCACACCATAAACAAAAAAGAAATTATTATAAAGATTGACTCACTAATGATGTTGATAGGGTACCCAAAACACATAGAATTTTTAATTAAAGTCACTAGTAAGGCCCTACATTGTTTGAAAAAATATAAAAAAATTAAAAAATTTGATTTAGTATAAATTTGAATAGTGTACCACAACTTTTAATATGACTAATTTCTAAATATAGATAAAAGTGAAAAAAAAATTCATGGTATAGAATTTAAAATAAACTAAGTGTTTATCTTTTATTTATCCCAGATTATCTTATGGATATTATTTCTTCATAAAGTATAAACAATATATCCTATCTTTAAGTATTTAAGATAAAATGGGGGAATCCACTCATATTTAGTGGTCAGTTTGATCACCTAAAAATGGCCACTCTGGTCAATCAATCCTAAATATGGATATCTTGAAGCAATGGAAGCATCAATCACATCAGTATGAAACTCCCTAAAAAAGAGATAACTCTTAATTGAGCTAATTTGGATCATTACATCAATTACTATAATCACAATTGAATGAAATTTTCAATTTAAGAAAAATAAAAAGATGGAAAATTTTTGAAAATAATGGTATGAAGATATCAATAGCTCAAGAAACTTTAAAATTATTTATGAAAAATGTTAAATCATATCATAAATCTCATGATAGTATAGATAACACATAATTTTAAATGTATGAATGATATTCTAGAATTATATGTAAGAGGAAATGAAATGGAATAAGAAAAAATTCAAATTTTCATTAAAAATAAATTGTTTCAAGTGAATTTATAGTCTTTAAATTTCAAAAAATAATAAAAATTGTAAAAAAGGGAATGTGGAATAGAAAATGTGATTTTTTAAAAACTAAAAATTTAATAATACAAAATTGGAACCATTCATGAAACCTTTAGTGTATTATAGTCATATAAATTTGACCATCATATCAATAAACCAGTTAGATGATGAATAAATGTCCATAATTAAATCACTAAATTATTTTTTCATGCATATTCTCATTTTCTTTGCCTTCAGATTTAATCAAAATAACAAATTAGTGAAATAAAAATGTACCAAGTCAATGTAAAGTAGGTCTAAAAGAATTAATGATTGAAATGAAAATGTAATGAATCAATCTATAGAAGGTCTAAATATACTTACTATAGATCATATTTTCATAGAATACCAAAAAACTAAAAAAATGTTTCAATAGGGGAGAGAAAAAATTTATATCTCACATACAAGAAGCTCAAATGATGAATTGTAGAGAATGTAGTCAATACCAACATCATGGAAAATGGATTCTTCTTTTGCTACATCCCACTTGATAAATTGCTCCTCAGTTTTCAAATACAAATGTAATATTTTTACTTCATGAGGTCCATGTGTACCTATGGAAAGATGCATATTGGGGTGGAAAAAGTAAATAATACACGTAAACACATGAATTCCATGCAAAGAAAAACTTAATTGTCTCATGTACCAATAATCTCTATCTTGAATCACTCCAAATTAGCTTAATTGCATAAAGAATTAATATAAATTTCACCGATACATGTATGTTTTTTGGAAAGAATTAAATATAACTCATTAATCATAGAGAACCATTCAGTTATAATAAGTTCTATGAATTCAAATGATAAGTGTTATAAGAAATTATCAGTAAGTCTTGTTAATAAAACCCTTAGTGTGTTGGATTGGTGTATCCTGATCCGTTTAGATAATGTTTGGACAAATGTTAGTGGTCCATACTGTAGCATCTCAGATTTTAGAGATAGTGGTATTGTAGCTCTGAAGACTTCTAGCCACCATCCATTGTAGCATCTTGGACTTGGATGGTCGCAACACTATAGCAGTGTGGACATCCAACCATCATTCACTATAGTATAGTGGAATTATTGTGTGGTTGGTGGCACAGTGCTTCATTTTATTTATTAGCTCATTCGAGCTAGGGCTTTGTGTGTGTGTGTGTGTGTGTGTGTGTGGAACTCTGATCTCCCTGTAATTGTGATCCTGAATTATAGTGAAGTGATTCTATCTCTCTGTGGATGTAGGTATTTTTCATGAACCCTATGACCATGTTCATCTTCATCTTCTTCTTCTTTTTCTATTTTTTCTTCATCTGAAAACCCCTTTCGATGTGAGTCTTGGAACTTCCACAACATAGTGATCCACATTGACATCAACAATTTTTCAGTGGATTGATCTTAAATAAACCCTATACATCATAGATAATGGAAATTAAAGATATATAAATCCAATATATATATAATATAAATATATTTTTGAAAAAATATATATTCCAATTTGTATATATAAACTACAAAATTATATATTTATTAGAAATATATATATATATATATATAATTGTATAATGTATATATATATATATAAGAAATATAAATATATATATTTGTGATAATGTACATAAAACTGCAGAATGTATATGTATATGTGTGTGCACACATAGGTGTATGTAATTGTAGCATGCATATATATATATATATAATAAAAATATACATGTCAAAATGTATATATAAACTACAGAATATATATGTATCATAGAAATATATGTGTGTGTGTGTTCATAATTATAGAATATATCAGAAATAAATATATAATTATATATTGTAATTATATATATTAGAATATAATTATAAATATATAATTATAGAATTTATATATATAAATTACAGGATGTGAATATATAAGTTGAAAAATGTTTATATGTATACTTTGATACCCACCAGGGCGTAATTAAACACAAACATAATTCCAAAACTCTTTATGAAATGAAAATAACATGGCTTACTTTGATACTCACCCTGATAGATAGTGAATAATGTCCCAAGCTCAAGAATGCAATACCAACACATGCCTAGGTGTTATAGTTTTCTAATATAATTTAATTACTCACCGTTTTCTGTCCCCTTCATGCCCTAACCTTCACGATGGATAGGGTTTCCTTGGCGGTGCGGTGTTGGTCTAGGGTTCGGGTTCCAGATGCTTCGTTCTGGGGTTCTCAGCTTCGTTTGGTGTCGGCTGTGGGTGTGTTGGGAGAATCCAGTCTTCGTGTGTGACTTTGAAGGTGGTGATGGGGTCTTCAATTGGTTTGCAGTGAAGAGTTCTTCCGGCGACATTATGGAGGTCGTCATTTCAGTGAAAGGTTTGCTATTTTTTGATCTTTTATCTGTGATTTTGGATGCACTACTGCTCATGATTCAGTTCTGGGGGTTATGCATTTTTTGGATTTGGATTTTCTGATTGTTTTTTATTCTAACGTTAGAGTGTGGTTTGATTTTGACTGTGTTTGAATTCAATGGTCATGTGGTGGCTATTTGATGCTCGGAGCTGAGTTTTTATACAGGAATGTGTTTGGTTTTTGTTGATTTTGTTGAGATGCTAGCATTTGGTGAATGAGTGATGGTGAATCAGTGAAGAAGTTTTGATTATGGTGGTGTTTCTACCATGGATCTGAAGCACTGGAGTTGATTTATGTGTGTGGGGAACTAATCAATACTTTCACATTGCTCCTGGTTCTCTACAGCAGAAGGGTTTAGGATTTTTTTGGCATTAGTTTTTGGATGTCTTATGCCAGAAATTCTACAAGGAAATGATCTAGATGAGGATTAGAGTAGGTGATTTCACAGTGCATGACTACTCATATTTGGAAGTTTGAGAGGGTATGGCTCAGCCATCAGTACCAGGCCCATGCATTTTTGCACGGGACAGCTTGCTGAATAGTCATGCATTTATGGAGGTTTTCCACACTGATGTTTCTACTAGGGAGGGGTATTTCTAAGTAGTCTTGTTTTGGGCTTTGAACTTTGATTATGTTAATGTTTCTACGTCCTTGAAGTCATGTGAGGTTTGTCCCTTTTTTCCTTAAAAATAGTTTTATCTTAAAATTAATAAAAATTTAGGCCTTCGGGCCATTTAATCAATCACTATAAACATACTAATATTTAAATGAAGAAAAGTGTATTTATGTTTGATAGAAGAAAAATAAAATTGATTCCGTAAAACACAATTTTATTCCTTTAGAAAATGGTAAATATGAGAGTGTACCCAATGTTTTCAAGCTTCTATAGTGTCACCACCATTCGCAATATAGAGATACTGACTAAGAAAAAAAACTTCATCTTGAATAGAACATAGAATTTTCTATAGAATGATATGTTTATCATACCTGAAGAATCTGCAATTATAGTGGGAAGATAATGGAAATAACCAAGTATTTGGATTAGTCATGCTTTACTGTGGTATCCATATTAATATTATATATTAAATACCTAATCTACATATTAAAATTTGAAGAAATGACTCATCATCCCAACCATAAGAAGGTTTAATGTTTCCTCTAGTGAACATACTGACATTCCCAGCCAAAAGTTCATGTAGTTCATATGTCATCTCAATACATATAGAGTGAAAAATAATATACCACATTATCTAATAGCATCTTAAAAGAATATATTTATTTATTTATTGAACAAGATTTACATTATAAAAAATATAGCATATGTATTTTTTTCATGAAACACACATTGGTTTCCTGAACCTAAATAAAAAGGTGCATGCCCATATAAATAAATTTTCTTCTTCTTACTTTTTTTCCCTTAATAAAGAATATTATCAATGGGATTTAATAATTTTATCTTCAAAGAAATTAAGATATTCATAATAACTCAATAATTTATAATAACATCAAGAGGTAAGGATCAATCAAATAAAAAACAAGGAGAAGTGTGGTTCGCATCCCCTATTATTGGTCTTGAGGCTCAATTTGTGATGCAATGGAAAGAGTGATTTCTTGGAGTCCATGATCCAATAACTGGTTCTGATTCATGAACTCAGTAGATGATGAATTAGGACAGTGAATTTTAAGGAAATGTCAATGATTATAGCACCATGCATAAAGATTCATCATCAATAAAGATTTGTTTGAGCCTTAGTAAGGGGGTCTCAGTCTTTTAAATGTTTTCTTTATTGACTTTTTCAAAACCCTTGTGTATGATACTTATTTTTCATCATTTTAATCATGTATTTTTTTCATTGTGTGCACTATGTTCCTTCCCCATGCATGTATCAACCTGGAATTAGATGAACTTTCTCTATTGGATAAGTCTTTATTTAATTAATTCGAATATATTTCTAATTCTTTTCTAATATTAAATTTATTTATGCTCTAGTATATACTTTTATTTAATAATTTCATGTTAATGACTTTTTTATGCCTACTATAATCAGTTCTTTATAAACCAAAAGTTACTTTTTTCTTGTTCTGCAAGTGCATATGTGAATCTAGAAATTATGTTATCATGTTTTGGTTATGTTTTAGTTAGAATCATCATATAAAAAATTTTATTTATGTTCTATTAGAATTATGTTAACTTAGATTGATATATATTCCATTTTTTTTTGTTTCTTCACAACTTTAATCATTTTTATTCCTATAATTTAGGAATTTATAGTTTGAATATTATTCTAGTTTACTAGTTTCATTTGTCCTGAAATTTAACTATAAACATAGATTTAGATTTTTTTTTTTCGAGTGTTCAAACTATATTTATAGCCAATGGATATTATTTATTGAAAACATACTTCTTTGTAACACATCCATAACAAAAAATCTTACCAAAAATTATGGGAGATTGTAGAGAGTTGATGTTGGATCATAGATACTTCTACGTCATCTATACTCAATAGGATGGAAATGATTGTGAAAATGATTTTTAGAATATTTCCTTATACTTTTCACAGTTCATGGTTCATGTTTTTTTATCCAATTCTAGGTAAGTAGAAGGTGATAGATGCATTAATAAGGGATTGGGTGGTTATTGGAGTTCCATGGGCCTTAAAAGTGCATTCCTTCCCTCGAATGTGACATACAGTCATGTTTCCTGAAATTTTCTTTTCATGATTTTCTTAGTTAGGGTTTTGAGGATTATTAGATCAATTACATAATGGTGAATATAAAATTTTTAATGGATTTTGATAATATACATGATGTATTCACAACATGTCATTCATTATTTCATGAAATTTGTTATGGGAATACTACTTGTCACAGTGGATCCTCAACCAACTTTAGACCAGGAGCCACTCCCTTTCATAATGGTTCTAGATATCATTGTTCTGCCTATGATGTGGCACGTTTCAGGTGATGGTGAAATGATCTGATGAGGATCATCACCTATCCCTCTTTCCGAAGATGGTTTCCTATAAAAGTCACCATTTCTTTTGTTTTGACCCATTCTATGTCATTATCCTTTATAAGAAGGTTGGATTAACCCCACGGGGACTGGGAAATTCACCCCTTTCACATTACAAAGGAGATTCCACAGTCAGTCGGTCCAAGAGGGTGATTAAGTGGGATCAAGTACTTGTGAAATCGGTCCTCCTCAGATATAACTTCCTTGGATGGTCTCCAACAGGTTTATTCGTGGATCCAGAAACACCCAACGGCCCTGGTATCCATGATTCATGGACCTTCTTTCCAAAGACAGGTGCTCCTTGATTGACTATTCAGACAACGACACTTTAGGACTTCATTGGTCAAGAGGATGGGAAGTCAGGATCACCACACCTTTCTGGGGGAGGATTATTGCCTATTCCAAGACTCTCTTATAGATTTCATTCATGTTCATATGTTCATGAATTCTTGGTTCATTCCCGAAGAGTGTTTCTAAGGGCTACCCTTATTTTTCATGATTGTTGTAGGCATGCATATGTTTGATGATATAGAGGTGATGCTGACTTGAGCCATACAATAAGGCTCTCTAGAGTTTATCCTCATACATGGGGATAGAAGGTGATTTTATGTTGGTATCAGACCCATAAGATAGGTTTCCTACGTATCCTCAGGTGAGGAATCAGAACCCACATAGTTCGAAATGGTTTGGGCTTACGCATGGAAGCTGCCCTTTTGGGGGAGACATGATTAGGTATACCCTTTATGGGAGGGAACCCTTTTGAACTCGGGCCTTTAAGTAGGCGTCCTATGTATCCTTATTTGTTCAAGAATCAGAGTTATCGTAGTTCAGATTGATTGGGGATTACGAATTGGAGTTGACGATTTAAGGAGACATGATTGGTTGAACCCTTTATGGGAGATCACCCTTTTGAGCTCGGGCCTTCATGTAGGCATCCTATGTATCCTGATTTGGCCAGGAATCAAAGTTCTCATAGTTCAGATTTCTTGTGGATTACTCATGGGAGCTTCCCATTTAAGGATACATGATTGGGTGAACCCTTTATGGGAGGGAATACTTTTGATCTCAGGCCTTCAGGTAGGCTTCCTATGTATCTTGATTTGTTCAGGAATCAGATTTATCATAGTTCAGATTTCTTGGGTCTTGTGCATGGGATTTTCCCATTTAAGGAGACATGATTGGGTGAACCCTTTATGGGAGGGAACCCTTTTGAGATCGGGCCTTCAGGTAGGCCTCCTATATATCCTGATTTGTTCAGGAATCAGATTTCTCATATTTCATATTGCTTGGATGTTGTAATCATCACAATACTCTAAGCCCACGTGAGTTATGATCCGTGTAATAAACAAGAGGATGTGAAAGATTCGACAAAGCACACACTTCCTCTCCTACTGGTGGGAGAGGTAAAGTCTACGATGGAAGAGGTCGGGGTGACTGTGGGTGAGGGTGTGGAGCAATGAACCTTTCCATGTGAAATGACATTAAAGGTCATGCGGCTCGGCCTCAAAAGATTGGGGACTTACCTTGGTGGTAGGGCCCCAGAATACATTCTGGGAAAGGGGGGGAGTTTTGTCCTCATCAAAATAGAAGAAAACATATCTCCTTCGACTGATCACTATTCCTCATTGAATATAAAATCAAGTGATCACCTTCAATCCCTAGAATGGGAAGGTTCATGTTGGCATCCCAATTTTGTACTATGGGTTACCATGGGAATGTAGACCCACAAGCATTCCCAAATCCCGAACCGTTGTGTGGAGATCCTTTGTGAATCTTATTACCATGGGTATGTAGACTCAACAGGGCACGTTGATGCACTAAATGGTCTGATCATATGGGTCCAGTGGATTTGGAGGAGGCTTTGACCTGATGTTGGAGGACTCATTCATGGTGGGATTATGGAGTAATGGACGATAATAGAGGGGTGAGGTTGGAACTAGAGGAAATAACACTTGAAAATATCTTATTCTACGTACTGGTTTCTTATGCGGGATGGGGGAGGCTCCGCATACCTTAGTGGTATGCGGGCAGAGGGTCCGTACATGTATCGATGAGGTACGCAGGCATGGGTATAGACCACCACTTACCATATTGGTTTGTGTCCCATCATGCCTCTTTGGGTTCTATCCGCATACTGATGTAGTACATGGCGCCGAGTTCAGTCCACATAGTGGTACACTATGCAGAGCACCATATTGAAGGATGGTCTGGGGTATTATCATTCACGGGGAGTTCATCAATGAGAATTATGTGGTTCTTTGTTCACCAATTAGGTTTGTGGTTCTATTTTTATTATTAAGTTTCCCCGTTTTATGGTTTGCGGTCGGTTGTACCTGTGGAGAGCGTGGTTCGCAATTCGGACTTCATCGATGAATTGAGACTGAAGCTGGAATCTTCTCTGAGTTCTTACTTCCAACCTATGAGTCCTCTTCAAGATTTCGTTGTCCCTCCCCCTATACTCAATTCATTCTGTGCTCATTTTATAGAGCATCAGGGCAATCGTATCTATTGGTCTGTAGCACTATTTGCAGAGGCCCATGTAGAGATATTCAGACCCACGGAAGACTCGATCAATACAGGGTTTGCGGAGGATACAGTTTGTGATCATGGTTTGTGGAACCCTGTTGGTTTTATTCATCTGCGAACTGATAAGTTTGTGGGATGGTATGTGGATGGCCTTCGCACGCATGAGTCCTTTGGCAATGCGGTTTGCAGTTAGCTGGGTTTGCTGGTCCTCGCTCTGTGGGCCAACGCCTTACGGATTGTTCTGTATACCTATTGGTTCACGATCCAAGTGATCCACAGACCCTTCTCTGTGATGGTATGAAGTCCACTTAAAATTATTTGAAAACATGAATTCCTTCAAGTTTCTTATGAAATTTACAACTCAGTTTGAGTCCATTCACCTTGATAGACTTATAGGAATACTTGCTTCCTTCTAAAAAGTGATTATGGGGTTATTTTCTTCCCTTTTGGAATTTTCAGGACCCTACAAATGCCCCCCATCAGAAGGGGGTCTGTTCAGAACTAACAGGGGACAATTCCGATGTAAAAGCAGTCCTAAACTGAAATGGTTCGTGGTAGAATAGATGGTCCTGGTAGGAGGGTACAACACCTATATATAGGGGCCCATGTCATTTTTTTTACCATTTCTCATGGCGAAAAGTGATATTGATTCCCTTGGCTTCCTCTTTATTCACGTATGATGCTCCTTGCAAAAATCTAATTCGTGAACTGCTATGTACGTGTCATGAACCAAACTTCTCACCATTTCTCTATCTGCGTACCAAAGTTTGGGTTTCGCAAATGGCGTTGTGGAATTTTAAAATAAAAAATCTAGATTCCTCATATGAGAACGCTATGATACTTGTGTGTCCGCATACTGAGCTTGAATCGGAAAATCTAACATTAAGAACTAATAATCTGAACTTAAACATTAATCTGCAACTTCTGAACATAAACATAATTTGGCCTAGGTTTGTGGTGTCCATTTTCCATGAACCTTTATATTCTCCGGCAAATGATCCGCAGGACAATGCCTCGTGGATGGTTCGTGTTCCATGGTTGTACGCGGTGAAATGAATCTACGTACCGTAGCCATAGGTGGGGTTGCTTCCACGTATCATGCAGTATGGGGATCATGCCTATCACGTACCATTTATGGAAACAGTACGTGGAGACTTATACAGACATATTTTAAGTCCTTTAGTCACTCCTTTGTAGCCTTTATCCGACAATTTTTATTGGACTGACTTTTTATCGGCTTTTGGATCTTCCTGTGCAGGTTGCAATGGCTACATCACAGGTTGTGATAAAAATCGATGAAGACAAGGGTGACCATGGTGGGGAATAGTGAGGATCATCTTTGAGCCTACATCATTCCCTGTGACAGCTTATTAAATTATTTCTTGATTCTAGAGCTCCTAGCCTATCCACTATCCATATAGTTGTCGCTTTACAGCTTTTCTCTCCCTAACAATGTTCCTCAGCCATTGGTTGACCCTGATACCCCTTTCATCCTTTCGGAGGCACTGCAAGGACATGATTGCACCAACATTTCCCCGGTAGGATAATTCATCGCGACTCTGATTTAGGAGAGCATCTTCATACTTGAGGCTCGACATGGACTCAGGGCAATCATGGGTGTCACGATGGTGTCCCAAGACTAGGAACCTGAGAGTAACCATCCATTATCAATATCTCCCAAGAAAATCCTAATGGAGGGTGGAGAACCAAGTGGGATCTGCGGGCCGGAGGATGTTTCTCCAATGAATGGGCCTGGGAATTCTGGGTACATCAGACCTGTTTGGAGTCCCCCAACCAGTTGGAGGTGGTGGGCTTGTATCAGGTGGCCTGGGTTTCTCAGTTTTCTATTTTCTCCCCAGGAGAAATCCTTCCTAAATTGCTGAGCCACTGGTGTTCAAGCACCAACACCTTCCACTTATTGAATGGGGAGGTGGGAATCAGCTTATGGGATATCCACTAGCTTGGAGGAATCCTTATCCTTGGAGAGATGTATGATGAGTTTCTCCCAGAAGTCGCTACTTGGAATGACACTGACCATGTTTCCCCCTTGACAAAGAGTTTATTGGTCACAGAAGAGGGATTACTTTATCATCCCCTTCAAGCTCTCTCGCTTATCCTATTAGAGGTGTGGATAGGGTTATTCTTGTAGGTGAATGGACCCAAGGCTAGGGCTCTCCATAGTCAAACTCATCCATCCCATCAATCCCACCAGACTCTAGGGTCATATTGTGTTACCCTTGAAGCAGGATGATATATCCCATGGGGATATGAGCTTCAGCCAGACATATCACCTACGCTTAGATTAGTAGGTTTCTTTACCATGTTTTTAATTGGATGGATTTTCCCATCCCACGATGTCTATACCGGGGTTTGTTCATGTGCTTTGATGATAGAGTCCATACTAGTAGAGGTTCGACCCATTAATTTGGCCCTTCCCACTCTCTCTTGGATTTATGAGTTGTTAGGACAAATACATGAAGGTAGGGCCCCACATCGTCTCAGTGGACCATTTCAATTTCTATACAGGTGGATGGAAGAACACTTCCCCTATTATGAATACTGACATACTACAAAGGTTCCTCATTCTGACTTTCAACCCGCCCTTCTTAATATTTCTGTTGTTCATCCTAAGATTCTAAGAATTATTGATGCGGTTGGGTTGCTGAATGATGCTTCTCGTTTCTCGTGTGCACCACATCCTACCCCTCATGGGTCATTAAGAGGTGACAATGATGGTTCTTTAGGTGAATGTTCATATCTCATTTAACTTCAGGATGGTATGCTCATTTCTCGTATAGATCAAGTATTCATTTGTGAGCCATAACTCCCCTACCGGTTTTCTAGGAAATTCAGATGCCTCCAAAAAGCTACACTGCTTCCAGCTACTCAGTTAAGTGGAGAGTCTCATCTTGTAATTATTCACCAGTTATGGATTATGATGATGCATTAAGGTGATTCTATGGAAGTTATAATTCCTAACACAAAGTAATCCATGTTCTTGTTGTTGGAATATACCCAAATGTGGGTGGATTGTTACCCCCAACGGGATGCTGAGAGAACCAGTTAGAAGGGTGCAGAAACCTTTAACCATTTCCTACCCCATCCTTTCCCCAACGACAATGCCACACATTCCTTTTACTGTGAAGAGTGTGACAACTATGCCTTCTACTTATTTCCCCACAGTAGCTACGATGGATACACTACTTTTTTCTACCCTTATGGTAAGAAGATGCTCGGTTCACCATTAGAAGCATCTAGGAGGGGATTAATAGGTACAACCTATTTCAGTGGGGATTGATTCAGACTTCTCCCCTCCTATAAATACTACCCAAGAACTTAATAAGGCTGGGACTAGCAGAGTATCACTGATCACCCCAGAAGTTGTGGATAGTCCTCTACATCCGGCTCCAGTGGTTGATCCATCTGAGGGAAAAGAGAGTCCCTCCTCTTGGGTGACCTATCTTAGGTCCCTTCACACTCTTGTGAAAATACTTCCTACTTATAGACATGTTGCGAAGGAGGAGGATCAAGGTAATGGTGCAGCAGGGAAGCACCAAACAGTGCGAAAGAAGGCATGGCACCAATTATGTGCTCTTGTCATAGAGACACCTATGGCCAATTTTTCTAACGATACTGAAATTTTTTAGATATTATTCATCGATATGGGTTCTGAAATCTTTGATTATCGGAACTTACACCTCCTTACCTACCAAATAATTATTGCCCAAGAAGATCGTGCCTCCTGCGAGGACAAGATGGCCAAGTTCAATTCTTCCCATCACTAGGTGGCGACCTTCTGAGATGGTTCAGAAGAATTTGATCATCTAACAGCTGAGGAGGAAAAGTCTCGTGATTTTGTGGAAACCCAAAGGGAATAGTTGTGGTATTTCTAGGCCCATGCAGTAAGGTTGAGGGATCAACAGGCCTCTTTGTGTTCCAATTATGAAGCCATCCATAACAAAGGACGGGACCTTAAAGTCATTCTAGAGCGGGTGCATCTGACGATCAAGGATGAAACTGAGGAGAGAGATTCTTTGGAGAAAAATATTGAAGGCCTGTAGAAATCACTTACCATCCTTTTGGAATGGGAGAACTGAGCCTTATTTTTGGTCCATCCCAAATCATGATATGTACTCTTTCCCTTTTTTGATAGTTTGGAGAGAATCTGAACTGGGTATGCTCCTCCATTTTTATTGAAATTAATGAAACTGATTTTCCTTTAAATCATTTTTTCTTTTCCTTTTCATGTCATGTAAATTGATCAATCATATAAGAATCATTTCAATCAGGTATTAATTTTAAACCATTATTTGAAACTAGTAAACTGAAATAATCAAATTGTGCTCTAATTTCTGCCTGAGTCACAGGACTCAGCAAGCATGATTCGACTATTGTTGATGTCTTATGGAACAACCTCACAAAAATTTATGTCTTTTTCATTATTACTCTAATTTTTTCCTAAGACTTCTTGGCACGGGCTTAGAGGGCATAACTTGAATTTTTCTTAGGCCGCCCTTTGCAGGTTTTCGACCTAATAATATTTATGCATTTTTTATGGCTCAATGTTTTTTTTAATGAACCAATACTTGACTTTTACCCAGTGGTTCCTTCTTCAGATTTTACCTCTGGAAAGTATAGAGTATTTTTAATTGGCAGTTCACAGTCCTACCAATCAAACTTATTACTGATGTTTTAGGTCAAACATCTTTGACCAAACTTAATGGGGTAGGGGCCCCAATTTAGGATCGTTATCTGGGAATGTTCCAATATTCTTCAGACATGGATTAGGGATTTTTCATTACCCTAAATTTTTTATTTTGGACATGCATGAGGCTTGGGAGACATTTAAGGCATAAGGAGATAGTAAAGGACTCTCCTGGGGATGAATTTTCCTTTTATTGGTGGCCATTTTGTGGGAAAAATATGCAGAGCCACTAGGGCATGATGTGCATAGTCAATTATAGGTGTCTGCAAGACACTGGCCTTCCATCTCCAATGGCCTGGTGGGGTTATGCAACATTTTGAATTTATTTTGATTTTGGGATCCACAGTGGGTGGTTGGCCTGATTAGTGGTATCTTACAATATTAGGGACATTAATATCGGCTTTGAGTGGGAAATTGTTCCTGCATGGTTCTTACTTACATGAGGGAGAGCTAGTGAATGGTCAATTCAGTTAAAAAATTATATCAAGATAATTTAGAAAGAGGAAGTTATGTAAGCCGTTATCCAGAAGTTTTCCAAATCTGGGGATGTAACAGGAAATGAATGTCATCCAAGCGTACGAAAACTGGAAATAACTCTCCTGAGAACAAATTTTCCTTTGATTGATGTCCTTTTTTGTGGGAAATATATGTAGATCCTATGGGGCATGATATTCATATTCAAAAAAATGTGTCCATAGGACACTGGGATTCCATCTATGATGGCTATGGTAGATTATGAAGATTGGGAACTTTCTGAATATGGTATGTGACCTTCGAAAAAGGGTTCACCTTAACATGAAAAGGGGTATTTTAACTGAACTTATTCAGGGGAAAACTAAAAATGAGTGGGGTCACTCTTATTTTGTATGCGGATCAACTTCACACATATGGATGGGGTATCCTTAGAAACATCAAAAGGTACCAAAGATGAATTGGGCCTGTATGTTCTGATATATCTAGGATGTGTGTAGGGAGGAAAATGTAAACCATGACTTTGAGGACCCTTGAATTAGGAGGGATGGAATGAGGCTTGGAATCCATTGGGTGTATTAGGATAGAAGAGGACTCTCCTGGGGATGAATTTTCCTTTGGTTGACGGCCATTTTGTGGGAAACATATTCAGAGCCTCTGGGGCATGATGTGTATAGTCAAAAAAAGGTGTTCGCAGGACACTGGCCTTCCATATCGAATGGCCTTATAGGGTTATGGGGATTCAATATCACTCGGAGCACGGAGTTTGGGGTATGCTAGTAGTGTATCCGTACATATTAGAGACATTTGGGTTGCGATTTACTCATGGAATCAGGTGTCCCTTACATAGATCTGACTCGTACATAGGGTGAGGCATTCGTTCCACCTTTGGGGTATCCTATCATTTAATGTCGTATGGCTAGGACATAGGGTTCCATATGGAGGAGGGAACTGTGACATGCCTTTTAGGGTCGTGAAACTAGGACCAAATTCCTAGACTGTTTTTCCATAATGACATGGTGGATCTCTCACTAAGATCCCTAATCTCATGTGGGCTATTCTCGGTGTGATAAACAAGGGATTACAATGATTTCATGTCATTACCTAGGAATAGAAAAATCAACATTAGAGGGAACTTTAGGCTTAAACCATTGCTATGCAGTTTAACGTCATACAGTAAGGATGATTTTGGCCTCACAGTTTAATGTCGTATGATGAGGACATTATGTTGTGCAGTTTAGATTCATGCAGCGAGGGTGATTATGTTTTCATAAAGATCTTTAATAGTTTTGAGTTAATAAAAATCAGGATGTTTCGGCATTCCTTAGATGTGAGTGATGATAGAAGGTGTAAACCATAGTCCCAGGGGAAACTTGAATCAGGAGGAATGACATGGGGCTTGGAAGCCATTGGGCGTACTAATATGGGAGAAGACTCTCCTAGGGACGAATTTTCCTTTAATTGATGCATGTTTTTATGGGAAACATATTTAGATCCACCGAGGCATGATGTGAATAGTCAAGCAAAGGTTTCCGTAGGACATTATCCTTTCATCTCATATGTCCTTGAATGATTATGGGGATCCAAGTTTTCCTAGGTTATGTATTTTTTCAAATGGGAAAGATGTGCCTGGGAATGTAAAGAATACTCATACCATGATTAAATTTGAACTATTGGAGCCTCCACATAGGCATAACTCATATGTATAGGGGGGAGCAAGATCTTTTGAATTCTAATGAGTGGGGGTATGTGCGGGATCTCATAGCACCGAGGAATAGGCCACACATAACTGTTGAAGAATTCCATAGTTTATTGTCATGCAATTATAACCTTTCATGGAATCCCCGTACAAGTCTGACATTCGCACAGGGAAAGGGGCACTTTTTTTATGGTGGCTAGGTCGGGATGCCAAATCTGGGCGTCACTATGTATCCTGCAAGGGTAGGAATCAAGCCATACGTAGTTATAAATGTTCCCTATACCTATTTATCTCAGTCCATGTGTAAGTAAATGTGAGGGAATTTTTTTATATGATGTATCGGATAGGATTCCAAATTAGGGCATTTTTACATATCCTACACGGGCTGGAATCAAGCCATATGTAGTTCTGAGAGTTCCTTGTACCGATCTGGCTCGGTCCATGTATAGGGTGATTTTTGTTTCATGTGCTATGGGTGTTGGGTCTACCATATCTCCCTATAATTGTTTTTGTAATAGAATACTTACCACTGATCCTAAGATCATGTGAGTTATACTCGATGTGAGAAAAAATTAGTGGACATAGGGTTTCCTTCGCAAGTGTTGGGAGGTAGAGGATATGATGGAGGAATTTCTTTTTTTGGTGGGGGTTGGTCCAAGATCAAGGATCGAGGCATCGCTATGTATCCTACGAGAGAAGGAATCAAGTTGTACGTAGTTTTGTGAGAGATCATTTCGTTTATTGCCATGCGATTAGGATGCTTTGTGCCATGTAGTTTAATGTCTTACGGTGAGGACATGAGTCACAATTTAATGTCATGTTTCAGGGATGAGTTACTTGCAGTTTAACGTCATGTGGAAAGGACAACAACTCATAGTTTAGGGTCATAGAGTTTGGACCATGACATCATGGTAGGCTTCTACTGCACGAATTACTTCTTCAAGAACTCATAGTTTAGGGTCATATAGTTTGGAGCATGGCTCTAATACCATTGATTTTATCATTATGTTGGTCATGAAAACAACTCATAGTTTAGGGACTTAGATTTTGGACCATGAAATCATGGCATTGCTACTCATAGTTTAAGGTCTTAGAGCTTGGACCATGACATCAAGGTATTGATACTCATAGTTTAAGGTCTTAGAGCTTGGACCATGACATCACGGTATTGGTACTCATAATTTATGGTCTTAAAGCTTGGACCTTGACATCATAGTATTTATACTCATAGTTTAAGGTATTATAGATTAGAACATGACATCACGATATTGCTACTCATAGTTTAAGGTCTTAGAGATTGGACTATGACATCATAGTATTGTTACTCATAGTTTAAGGTCTTAGAGCTTGGACCATGACATCACGGTATTGCTACTCATAGTTTATGGTCTTAGAGATTGGACCATGACACCACAGTATTTATACTCATAGTTTAAGGTCTTAGAACTTGGACCATGACATCAGGGTATTTATACTCATAGTTTAAGGTCTTAGAGCTTGGACCATGACATCACGGTATTGATAATCATAGTTTAAGTTCTTAGAGCTTGGACCATGACATCACGGTATTGCTACTCATAGTTTAAGGTCTTAGAGCTTGGACCATGACATCGGCATTTCCATTATGCAAAGTACTTCTTCATGAACTTCGTATTTGTGGGAGCTATGATAAGTTGTCCATCCATCTATATTAGGGTGTATTCTCCATTGTAATAGACTATATTTATGACATATGTTCCTTCCCAATTTGGTTAAAGCTTTGGGGGATTCTTCCCAAGTATCGTCAGGGTTCTAAGGACTAAGACCATTTCTCCTTCGAGGAAAATAAAAAGTGAACCTTTTTTTTGAAGGCTCGTGTAATCCAGTTTTGGTATATTTCCAAATAGTGTAAAGTGTGCAACCTTTTTTCATCTAGGTGCTCCAACTCTTCAAACAGTCTCTAGGGTTGCTTCTCTATAGGTAGTTGATCACAAATGGCCACACTAAGTGATGGAACTTGGATTTCGATAGGCAAACCCTCCTCTTCCCTGTATACTAGTGAGTACGAGGTTTCTTGGGTGGTAGTGCGGGTTGTGGTCCAGTAAGCCCATAAAGCATAAAGGAGCTTGTCTAGCCACAATTTCTTATCTTTATCAACCATCTTTTGGAGTATTTTCTATAGGGTTTTGTTTAAAGCCTCTATTTTCCCATTGTTCACCGTGTGGTAGCAGGATGAATGGTTGTCTTTGATTCCATACTCCTATTATAGCTTGTCCAACTCAACAGAGCATAAGTTGGTGTCATTTTTCATCAGTATTATATGAGGGAAACCAAATCTGGTAATGATGTTGTCCTTCACAAAGCCAATGATTTTTTTATCCCTGACTTATTTAATGGGTATGGCTTAGTCCCATTTGGAAAAGAAGTTGGTCGTTGTGAGTATGAACTTGAATTGTCTGGCTGTTGTGGGAGGATATGGTCCCACAACATCTATCCCCAGGTAGTGAATGGCTAGGATTAATTAGCTGTATGAAGTAACTACAGGGGTTGGTGTATGAAATTAACATGAACTTGGCAGGAATGACACTTCTTGGTGAATATGGAACAGTCATGTATCATAGTGGGATAATAATACCCAAGCCTTCGAATTTGGTGAGAGTTCTTGGTTGCTGATTGGTGCACTCCACAAGCTCCTATGTGCACTTCTTTCATGATGGAAGCAATCTCTTCTCCATCAATGCACTTGAGAAGGACTCTTTCAAGCCCTCATTTGTAGAGAACCTTTTCTTGGTTTACCCCATTGTATAAGGAAAAATTGACTACCCATCTTCAAACCTGCTCCCTTCCATCCCTATCTGGTGAGAGTTCCCCCTTTGGAAATTAATTTGAAATGGGTGTCATCCAGCTAGTGGTGTGATCATAAGACTCAGAAATATCGATTTCCTCCGTATTGATCTGGATGAATGGCAAGACCATCTAGTGGTGGGAAATGCTAATGACTATTTCATCCTGGTCTGGATCAGCCGAGGTTTTGACTACATTTTCCAAAGAGTCGGCTTGGGAATTTTATGACCGGAGAACATAAGTCAGCGTTGGTTCTGATGGGAATTATGCCATCAGTTCTCGAACATGGTTCATAAAGGGGACCAATACGTCTTTTTTAATGGCATAGTCACCACTGACATACTTGATGACCATATCTGAATCACCCTTTATTTTTAGGTGTTTGGATTTCACATGAAGTACCAGTTCCAGGCCTACAATGAGGTCCTGATATTCTGTTTCATTATTTGTACACACTTCTGAAAGTAGGAAAGAGTATGGTAGGATGGAATTTTTGGGGGATACGAGTATAATTCCTAGCCCCACTTTTTTGAGCTTGGGATCCTCCATACTTTTCCCTATTGGGCTTTGGGAAGCACCATAGAAGTACATTTCCCATGTCTATGGGTCCTCTTGGATGGAGAACACTTCTTCACCCAGGAGTTCAGCATCCAACGGTGTTGTTTCTTATGAGGGGTACTCTACCAGGAAGTCTGCTAACGTCTGGACTTTGATGGACTTCTAGGGAACGTGTCGTATGTCAAAATATTGTAGGATGACCGCCCATCATGATAGTCACCCATTTAGCATGGAACGATTGAGGATATATTTGATCGGGTTACAGTGGGAGACTAGTTGGACCTCATGGTGCTGTAGGTAATGCCTGAGTTTCTGAACTGCGAAGATTAGGGATAGGTAGTTCTTTTCAATTTTTGAATTCCAAATTTTAGCATCAATTATTGTTCGGCTGAGGTAATAGTGGTTTCTCTCAATGTCTTCATAATTCTTCTGCATGAGGAAGGCGCCTAATGACCATTCTAGGTCAGTTACGTACAAAATGAGTGGTCTCCCCTCAACAAGTGGCATCAGTACCGACAGGCTTAGGAGATATCTTTTGAGGTTGTCGAACGCTTCTTGGAAATCATTATCCCACTCATATGTAACTCCTTTATTTATGATCCTGGTGAATGGTAAGAATTTACCCACCAAGTTGGCTATGAAACTCCCAATGTAGTTGAGGTGTCCCTAGAGACCTCTCAATTTGGTGATGTTGCGAGGTGGAGACATTCCAAGGATGGATTTTGTCTTCTCAAGTTCAACTTCGATTTCACGATGGTGTATAACGAAGCTGAGTAATTTTCCATAGGTAACGCCAAAGGCTCACTTTAGGGGATTCATCTTTAAAATGTGCTGCCGCAATTTGTTGAATACAGTTTCAAGATCGGCTAGGTGGTTTGAGAATTGTTGTGATTTAACCACCAGATCATTGACATAACCCTTGACGCATTTTCACAAGAAGGACTTGAAGATGCGGTGCATGCCGCGTTGATATGTGGCACTGACATTCTTTATATCAAAGGGCATCACTTTATAACAGAACACTCCTTGAGGGTCCCTAAAAGTAGTAGCTTCTTCATCTCCTCAATCCATCTGGATCTGGTTGTATCTAGAATAGTCATCCATCAAAGAGAGGGATTCATATCTGCCTGTTGCATTGATTAACAATTCTATGATCGGGATTGGAAAATCATATTTTGGGAAATTTTGATTAAGGTCCCTGAAGTCAATACAAGTTCTAATATGTCTGTTCTTCTTTTTGATAAGGACTATATTCACCAGCCAGATCAGATATTGGACCTCCTGTATGAAATTGGATTTGATCGTCTTGTCAACTTCAGCCTCTATTTTGGCAGCATGCGTCGGGTGGGTCCTTCTGGATGCCTTCTTATAGCCATGGTGATCTTCTAGTAAACCTAGATGATGAGTGGCGACCTCAGGATTGAGGTCTGGAATTTCTAGGTAGTTTTAGGAAAATATATCTTGATTCTTCTTTAGGAAGTAGGTATATGCCTCCTGCTCCTCGACAGGCATATCCACACTAATAAGAGTGGGTTGTGGGTCATATTTGGTGCCCATATTTATCTCCCTAAGTTCATAGATTGTGGTGGAGAAACCTTCTTCGAATCCAGGAGGGGAATCTCTAAGGTCTTCCTCTTCTTCTTCTTCTTCTTCTTCATCTTCTTCCTCTTCTTATGAAGAGAGGATTTTTGAGATGAACTCTCCAATGTTGGGAGAGAAATTTTCTTTTACCTTAGTGAGTTATGTGGGGGTAGTTTGAGGTCTCGTGGATGGGTCGGGAGCATCTTTGATAGGGATTTTCCTAACATCATGGGATTTATCCCACTCTTCTATGTCTTTCGACTTAGTAGTCGTGGTGGAGATCATGAAAACAATTGAGTATCCATCTAGACTTGCACTTGTGCATTCAACTTGGTTGATGGGTAATACGTACTCTTCCCCAAGATGCTGGAGGGGGTTGGCAGGAGTCGTTTCCAATCTATTTGGGGTGGTAATCCAATCAATTTCATTGGTAGAAAGATGTTTTTCATTGGATTTATAGAACCCAGCATCGATATAATGCAACTCATAGGACTCAAATGAGGATTTATCAGCATGAAATTTCCTGTTTTTCCCATTAGTTCAATATTTGATGCATTGATGGTAATATGACATAATTATAGCATGCTGATGCAGCCAAGGCCTCCCTAATAGGATGTTGAAGGTCATACTTTTCATACTACCAGAAACTCAGAATCCGACATGAGGTCTCTGAGCCAAATTTTAAGCTTGATTTGTCCCAATGGTTTCTACTCGCTTCTGTTATATCCCAGTAGAGTTGTAGTGAAGGGTGTCAAGTTGTATTCATCATAGCCCAGCCGACGAAGCGTTAGCAGTGGGATGAGGTTGACTCCAAAGCCGTTGTTGATGAAGATCCTCTGAACATCAATTCTGTTTATCTTTTCAGACACATATAAGGGTTTGATGTGCCCATAAATGATGGAATCTTCATCCATATCTATGAAAGAGATGACGACATGACATTATTCGAGATTGGTCTCTGTCCGATAGAATTCGGCTGCTGCTACTTCAGCCTCGAACTCCTGGGGACTTAGTAAGGCTTCGATGAGTGTCTCCCTAAGATCTGCGGATAGTATTAACACATCTAGGATTGAAATCTTTGTTGGTACTGAAGCTAGATTCTTTATAATATCATACTTCTTCTATAAAGGTCGGCGCTTCCCGGATAGGGGTTGGTCTTTCACAGATACTTTAGGGGTTTTGGCTTTGGATGAGGATGGTTCGACCTCTGTAGCTGGGTCCAGTGGTGTTGCGGTCCTTTCCAGGTTTGGCCGAACCGGTCTGCCTCCATGCCTTGGGAGATTTGATATTACCTTGATGGATATTCCAAGATAATTGGGCTTGGATTTCTTCCAATGGGGGCAGAGGGGCATTCTGGTTCTTGTTGTTTCTGTCGGAGGTTCCTTCCATGAGTTTCTACGATGTTAATGATTTGACTTATGGCATGGATGGGAATCTAACTCCTTCCACAATCATGCCTTCCAAGAAACCTCTGTCCTTTGCGGCCTCTTCCTCCAGCTCTCCAGTTGGACGTGGGTAATGTGGTTTCATAGCCATAATCTCCATCCGAGATGGGGTCCATCAATTGAATGACATTAATGGAGCCGAATATCAACTCTTGATCAGACACTATTTCTATATGACTATCTCCTTATGATGGTGTTTTTTGGAGGGGCGGTTCTTGTTGTACTGTTTGTCGGGGCAGCGCCTGTTATGCCGTTTGGAAGGCCGGTGCCCATTGTGCCAAGTCTTCTTGTATGAAATCTGAAAGTTTCAATAATGACTTTGAATTTGGTTTCATCCCATCTTCTTCCTCCTTATTTCTTCCCTTTTGGCCTTTATATGGCTGCGGGTCCAAGGAGGATGACTGTGTTGTATTAGGATCTTTTGGGGGCACAGTTGGTTGTTTCAACTACGCGTGGAGGATTCCATAGACTTGGTTGATGGTCTTCTAGGTCATCCAATTGTAAAAAAATCTCCTTATTACTAGCGACTTTTTTCCATTCCTTTTTCTTTCTTGAGTCCAAGGTGGAAACATACGCCACTTGTGATGGTGGCGGGGCCAACTTGACTAGTCCGTAATCCACCATCTTTTTTAGAAGATCCTTGAAAACAAAGAATTACTGGATGGTATGTCCCAATATTTGGTGTTAGGGACAATAATTTGGATAGTTTTCAAGACCCACTTCATCGTCTCTCTTTGGATCCGGTAGCCAGAGAAAATTGTAATTCCTAGCGGCTGTGAAATAGCCTCGGACTTAGTCATCTCGGAATGAGTAAACTTTATTTCTTTTTTCTTAGAAATGATTTATTTTAGAACCCCTTGTCTCATCTTTATGAGGTGGTTAGTTTTTAGTGTCTATGGGGTCCTACACGGTTCACTAGGGTCCTTGCAACTGGAGCTGGTGTCGGGGGTGGCTTAATCATGATAGAATTTGCTTCAGCTTTTCCCATTATTTTCCTAGGGGGTGATGGGACCACTTGGGACTTAATATTGGTCCTTTTCAAAGAGTCTTCTATTCTTTGGTAAATTTCATAGAAATATCTAAACCCACTTGTGTACTTCACCAGGATGAGTGGTGTTCATGATTCATCATAGAGGTTGTTGATGCACATGGAGAGCATTTCATCCAAGGGGAGTGGCCGGTTCAGGGAAAAAGTTAGGCCTTTCCATATGGAAATGAAGTCTGAGACTCTTTTATTCTCTCATTGTTTACAGTTCATGAGATCATTGACCATCATCTTAGGCAGCGTTGAACTAAAATGGAAGAGAAACTATCATTGGAGGTCCTCCCAGCTTGTGATTGAATTTCCTAGCGGGATATTATACCACATGAAAGACAAGCCCATAGGGTTCGTACAAAGAACCTGAGTTTTATTTCCTCTTACTACTCCATAGTTCCCATCATGGGGTCACAATAAGAGGAGTAGTTCATTAAATGTTGTTCCGGGTCCCCCAAGCCATTGAATACTGGGAATATGGGGTTTTTAAAGTTTAGCGGTGGAGGAACATTGCTTAACCATTCAGGGTAGGGTCTGCGCTATGGTTGTATCAGAGCGTGTCGCCCATCCATGGCTTCTAGTCGTGCTATTAATTGCTCAATTGTGTTCAGGAGACCTTTATGCATATCCTTTCGGACTTGAGCTTGAGATGGTATGGTAGTGGCCAAATATGGGTGTACCGGTGATGCTGGAATTTGGGGTGGATACCCAGTCGGGGGTATCCTTTGTGGGTTTACCTGAATCTATTCTGGATGCCTTCCCAGTGGGGGGAAGTGTTGATGTCCTTTAGGGGTTGGGTTTAAGTATTTTTTCAGTCCCGATGTCAGATTGGATGGGCCTCTAAGCTTGGCTTCATTCACTGGGATGAGTGCATGTGACAAGGGCACCCCTTCTGGGAGCACCTGCTAACATTCCACAGGGGAAACACATCCGATGAGGTAGCTACCTCGATGTATCTCAATGTTAATTCTCCTAATCTCTTTCATTTCTTCCTCCTCCTTAGCGAACCTTTCCTCAAGAGTGATGGATGCATTTCTAGGGGTAGGAGAATGCGGTTCATAGATGACCTTGGATTTATTCTTCTCCTTATTGGGGTTTCGTGAGGGAGGTAATGTCGGATTGACTGAGGGGGAACCTAGATTTAGGATCTCTCTCTGGTTTCGGGTATGCTCACCATCAGGCTCTGTGTGGGATGCCTCTGGGAGGGAACCATCTTCCTTCACATCCTCTCCCTATGTGTCATTTTCTGTGAGATCCGTAGAGTTTACGTTTACCACGTTCACTGAGGCATACCACATTAGGGGTGGCGTACCTAGTTTTGAATGGCAGGAAGGCATTTTGCATCCTTTGTTGGACTTTCTCCTTCCATTCTATGGTATTCTTTGGGTTTCTTGGAAAATATTGACCTGAAGGGAGCCCTGGTTTGACCTCGTAACGTGCCTTTGCCTCAAAGGTTGTGAACCACAGGAAGGGGTGGAACAGGGGACTCCTCTATCCATCATTCTTCCTAGATGGTAGAAGAGATACGTTCATTGTGCGTGGACTTAAGGTAAAAATTCTTCCATCCCTATGGGTTGGGGTTTTCCCCGTTCTTCTATTGATGCACTACAGCCTAAATTTGTTGATCTTACAGGGGCACTTTGATTTAAAAATGCCCCCAGCCCTGTGGGTTGGGGTTGTTCCCACATTGCGACAGAAGCCGCCATTATTACCACCTTTTCAATTTCACGTACTCCTACACTAGTGTGAGATGAGTATGTAATTAGTTCTGCACTGAGTCTATGGTATTTTGAATATGTGAGCACTTATTGCTGGTTGGATTCCCTTAGGTGGGAAGTCTACTGGATTTTCTTGGTTTCCTGACTCAGAAGCATTTCGATGGATTGATCTCTTCGGCCCTGATGCTTTTGAGACTTACTCTGGGATGGTTTTTGTTGAGTATACCATCTTTCATGAGTATGGGTTTCATTTGATTCCTACCTTTGGGTGATGATGTTGCAGGATTTCATTTCCAATGGGATTTTTTAGACGAGACGAGGGATGAAGTGTAGAGCTCCATGTTCTCCTCATCCCCGAATGTGAACTCCGATCAGGGCATCGCCAATGAGGCAATGAAACTTATGCAGTGCATGGAGGCAAGCCAGTTCAAGTTTTTTCTTTTGCCTTTATAATTGTGGTTGTCATGTGAAAGAGAAGGATTCAAGGTCTATTAGATGGAGAATCTCCCCTAACGTGTTGACATGGTCTACATACCCTTCATAGGGAAAGAATTTTTCTTTTATATGGAGAAGGATTTTCCATACATTAAAGCGAATTTCATGCATGAATTCCCCAGAAAACTCTCCTGGTATGTCGAAATGAGAAGTTGTCATAGGCCAATACATCACTGGTATATTATCCTTAGCTAGTTGTCTTCTCACAAGAAACATATCATGATGTTGTTCTTCCGGAGATTCCTCTACTTGATATGCCTAGATTGACTGCTTCTTAATAATTCCATTCCAAGCAACCGGGTTGGTGAGAGCCTCATCAATATGTGAATGGTGTGGGGGTGGATCATAAGATGAGTGTGGCCCCATTCCATCCTTTGTTTGAGAAAGAATATCACTCATTATAGATGGGGTGCCCGATGTGTCTGACTCCATCTTTCCGAGTGCCTTAGCATAGGAGGTATTTCTCATATTTGTTCTGGCAAGGGGAGGACCTTCTTGTAAGTATGAATTTTGATTGTGGGGAGGACCTTTGCAATTGGTACTGCAATGATGAGGGATACTATTGCAAATTGATGCCTAACCGTGGGAAATTCCCTTACGGTGTATACCTTAGGAAGGACCTTCAGGGTGGGCTATAGTGAGGGGAGGACCTTCTCATTGATTTATGTTACTATGGGGAGGGCCTTAATAGTAACTTCCATTATAGGGAGGTCCTTCATCGTGGCAAGGATTACCATCATGACTTGATACCTGGATGTAGGGAGAATTTTTGCAGTGCGCATCTTGGGGAGGGCTTTCAAGATGTACTTCAATGAGGGGAGGACCTACTCGTTGATTGGCATTACTATGGGGAGGGCCTTCATAGAAACTTCCATTGTGGGGAGGGACTTCTCAATGACCGTCATCATGGAAAGGACTACCATCATGACTCATCATCCAACTATAGGGAGAAGCATATCTGTAGCGTATACCCTAGGGAGGACCATCAAGTCGGACGACGGCAAGGGGAGGACCTTCTTGTTGTATTATCTTCAAGTCAAATGGAGGGATACCTCGATGCGCATCAGGAGATAGTCTCTCTTGATCGATCATTCATGTCCCATGGAGTGAGCCCCCATGGGTTATCTGTGGAGGACCTTCAGAGATGCTGGTAGTGACATTACGGGGAGGACCTTCACAACTACTACTGCCACTTCCATAATTTAGTAATGGACTGACAGGGTCTTGAGATTTTATTGATATATTATTTAGGTCATCAAGAACCCCAGCTTCCAGAAGACCAGGATCATGTATGTGATCTTCATTTTACATTTACCTTTGGCATATTTTATCTTTGAGAGCTCTCTTTTGGGTAACTAGGGCCATCTATTGTTGGAAATGGCTTTCATATACGGGTATTTGTCTTTTTGGGTCCCGTGATGTCGTCGGGATATGCCAACAGACATATTGAGTTTTGGAGGGGATATATGCCTTCCCTGAAGTGGCCACCACGTTGGACTGGCGTACCCCAATTGGAATGGGTATTTGTTCCCAATTCGGTTGTCTCTATATCTCAGGATATTGTCGTCGACCCTCCTAGACTGAAGAAGGGATGCATAACTACTCCAAAGTGACTAAATCATTTTTTGAGTAAGTTGTTCCATTCGAGAAAACTTGGTCATGTGCTCGATTTCTCACATTTTCCACCAATTCAATAATCTCTTGGAATGTTTGGATGATATGTTCTGGGATCGACATCTGATCTTACATCATTTCCAAGATGTGAAGAGGTACATCTTTGGCTGGAATGGTTATGAAGGCCAATTCCAATGTCGGAGTAGGATTTTGTGCCTACTATGGTCCTCCATGAGTCACCAGTAGATACTGGAAGTTATCTTGTGTGAGGAAAGAGGAATGATTCTACCACCAATTATCTTCCCTGGTTGTCACCGTATTTAACTGGTGGTCTTTATATTCATGAGAGGGGATTTTCATCTGCTCTCTTTCTGCTGTATCTGTATCACAGGCTTTGTATGAATCCGCAGGAATTTGACTATACTCATATTTTCTTTCCTCCCTATTTGGATGGTGGGATTGATATGCATCAGTAAGTATTTTTGCCTATGTGTAGCAATTTGATTCCCTATTTAGATGGAAGGCTTGAAATGTGCCAGTAGGTATTTGTACCTATGTGTAGCCAATTGCTACCCTATTTAGATGGTGGTCTTATTGTGAATCGGTAGATATCTACATCTATCTATAGTTTTCCACTTTTTCTACACTGTGGGACCGGAGAGCACTAGCAGGAACGTGCATGTGCTCGTATTGTGCCACCCTATTTCTGTGGTGAGCTTGAGTGGAGGGGGCAGAGTCGTATGTCTTCCCGTTGAATGTTGCTGCGTTAGTATGACAGAGTTTCTCCTCATGAACCAAGATGATAGCGTGTTCCTGATTATATATTTTTCACCCTTGGCATGCATGTTGAGGGGCCCGGGTCTCTTAGACTTTATCAGGTGCCCTCGGTATAAGGTCCTCTTCAGCGGGAGGAGGCTTGGTCGTCTGGTGTCGACAGCGACGCTCTTTGGCAGGGACCCATGAGTAGGACCCCTGTGCAGTTGAGATGAATTTGTCTGCATCAAATTCATCTAGCTCCCTAAGATAAGAGAGGTACTCATTGTCACGTTATGGAGACAGGCTCCCAAAATGGTTTGAGACGACCACCGGGGCCGCTTGATGTTGGGGTGTTAGTCGCAGCTGAGGAGGCGGTTGGTGGACCTTTATAGAGTGGAAGTCTTGTCTTGTGGCCTCCAATGTGGGGAGAGTACTATTTCGGTGGTACTCTTTGATCAGTATGTTGGATACCCAGCGTTGAATACGCTGGGTAGGCGATGGGTTCCTTCTCTTTGTTGGGGCCCTGACTGCCTGTGGGATCGCTAATGTGTGTGTTTGCATTGGTTGTTGGGCTGTAATTTGGATCGAAGGTTGCTCTGCGGGAACCTACAATATGCATATATGAAATGAAGACCACAAAACCTTTACAAGTATAATTCTTTTAAATATATGCATATCTGGTGATTATTCTTGTCCCCCTTCCCTATTTTTTCTATTGTGGGGCAAAGGGAATTGAGTAGGGTAAGACCACCACCTTGGTTGAGGATTCACGTCAGGTTCACCATTTTTTTTTCTACCTCCGAGGTGGCGCATTTTTCATGTATCGGGGTGAAAAAAATCAGATGACGTGCAATGTCCTTTTGTCTATTATCATGGGGGTAGAATCGGAACCTTGGTTAATGATTAACATTGGGTTCACCATTATTGTTCCGCCTCCGAGGTGGCACATTTCAGGTGATGGTGAATTGGTCCGATGAGGATCATCACTCATCCCTCTTTCCAGAGACGTTTTTCTATCAAATTAACCATTTATTTTGTTTTGGCATGTTCTACATCATTATCATTTAGAAGAAGGCTGGATTAACCCCATGGGGACTAGGAAACTCCCCCCTTACACATTGTGAAGTAGATTCCATAGTCAGTCAGTCCCAGCAAGTGATTACGTAGGGTCAAGTACTTGTGAAATTGGTTCTCTTCGGATATAAATTCCTCAGATGGTCTCCAATGGATTTATTCATGGAGCCAGAAACACACAACGGCCTTGGTATTCATGATTCATGGAACTTCTTTCCAAAGGTAGGTGCCTGTTGATTGATGATTCAGCCAACAACACTTGAGGACTCCATTGGTCGAGAGGATGGGAATTCAGTCTCACCGTACCCTTCCAGGGGAGAATTATTTCCTGTTCTGGAACTCTCTTATAGATTTAATTCATGTTCATATGTTCGTGAATCCTTGGTTCATTTCCGAAGAGTTTGTACACGGGCTACCCATGGTTTGCAGGATCATCATAGGCATGCATATTTTTTATGCTACAGAGGTGATGCTAACTTGAGCCATACAACAAGGTTCTCTGGAGTTTATTTTCATCCAGGGGTATGTAAGGTGATTTGATATTGGTATCGGACCCATAATATGGGTTTCCTATGTATTCTTGGGAGAGAAATCAGAACCCGTGTATTTCGGAATAGATAGGGCTTACGCATGGAAGCTTCCCAATTGGGGGAGACATGATTGGGTGGACCCGTTATGGGAGGGAACCCTTTTGAGCTCAGGCCTTCGAGTAGGCGTCCTACGTATCCTGATTTGGTCAGGAATCAGAGTTCTCATAGTTCATATTTCTTGGGGCATACGCATGGGATTTTCCCATTTAAGGATACATGATTAGGTGAACCCTTTATGGGAGGGTACCCTTTTGAGCTTGGTCCTTCAGGTAAGTGTCCTACGTATCCTGATTTGGTTAGGAATCAGAGTTCTCATAGTTCATATTTCTTGGGGATTACGCATTGAAGATTCCCATTTAAGGAGAAAAGATTGGGTGAACCCTTTATGGGAGGGAACCCTTTTGAGCTCAAGCCTTTAAGTAGGCATCCTACATATCCTAATTTGGTCAATAATCATAGTTCTTATAGTTTAGATTTCTTGGGGATTATGCATGGGAGTTTCCCATTTAAGGAGACATGATTGGGTGAACCCTTTATGTGAGGGAACCCTTTTGAGCTCAGGCCTTCAGGTAGGCATCCTACGTATCCTAATTTGGTTAGGAATCAGAGTTCTAATTGTTTATATTGCTTGGATGTTGTAATTGTCACAAACCTCTAAGCCCATGTGAGTCATGATTGATGTGAGAAACAAGAGGATGTGAAAGATTCAACAAAGTGCATACTTCCTCTCCTGCTGGTGGGAGAGGGTGAGCCTACGGCGGAAGAGGTTGGGGTGACTATGGGTGAGGGCGCGAAGCGATGAACCTTTACATGTGAAATTAAATTAAAGGTCATGTGGATCGGACTTGTAAGATTGGGGACTTACCTCAGTGTGAGGGCCCCAGAATACTTTTTGGGAAAGGGGATGAGTTTCGTACTCATCTAAGGAGAAGCAAACATAAATCCTTTGACTGATCGTTATTCCTTATTGAATGGAAAATAAAGTGTTCACCCTTAATCCCTATAATGAGTAGGTTCACGTTGGCATCCTAAGGTTGGACTCTGGGTTACCATGGGAATGTAGATTCGCAGGCATTCCCGAATACCTAACTGTTGTGGGGAGAGCCTTCATGACTCCGCTTACCATGGGTATGTAGAATCAACGGGGTGCGTTGATTCACCTGATGGTCTGATAATATGGGTCTGGTGGCTTTGGAGGAGGCTTTGGCCTAATTTCGTAGGATTGGTTCACGAAGTGATTTTGGAGGACTGGATGGTAGTGGAGGGGTGAGGTTGGAACTGGAGGAAATAACACTCGAAAATACCCCATTTCGCGTATTGGTTTCTTATACGGGATGGGGGAGGCTTCGCATACCATAGTGGTATGCGGGTAGAGGTTATGTCCGCGTACCGATGCAGTATGCAGACATGGGTATAGACCACTGTGTAGCGGCCCATCATGTCTCCTTGGGTTCCATCCATGTACTGATGCAGTACGCTACATCGGGTTCAGCCCACGTAGAGGTACACTACTCAGAGCACCATATTGAAGGAGGGTCTGGGGGATTATCATTCACGAAGAGTTCATATGTGAGAATTATGTGGTTCTTGGTTCACTAATTAGGTTCACAGTTCTCTTTTTATTATTAAGTTTCCCCATTTTATGGTTTGTGGCTGGTTGTTCCTACGGAGAGCGTGGTTCGCAATTCGGGCTTCATCAATGAATCAAGACTGAAGCCGGAATCTTCTCCAAGTTCTTACTTCCAACCTATGAGTCCCCTTCAAGATTTCATCATCCGTCCTTCTATCATTAATTTATTTTGTGCTCCTTTTATAGATAATTAGGGAAATCGTATCTATTGGGAATTCAGCACCATTTGTTGAGGCCCATGCAGAGATATTCTGACCCATGAAAGACTCGGTCAATCCGTGGTTTGCAGAGGCTACGGTTCATGATCACTATTCACAAAACACCATTGGTTTGCTTCATCCAAAAACTGATAAGTTCGTGGGATGGTACGTGGATTTCCTTTACATTCATGAGTCCTTCGGTGACGCAGTTCGCAGTCAGCTAGGTTCGCTGGCCATCACTCTGTGAACCAGCACCTCGCAGATCGTTCCGTGTACCTGTTGGTTCGCGATCTAGGCGGTCCATGGACCCTTCCCAATGATGGTATGTGGGCCACTTGAAATTCTTTTAAAACTTGAATTCCTTCAAGTTTCTTCTAAAATTTGCAACTCATTTTGAGTTCATTCACCTTGCTAGACTTGTAGGAGTACTTGCTTCCTTCTGCAAAGTGATTGTGGGGGTATTTTCTTCCCTTGTAGATTTTTAAGGACCCTACAATCATATAATATTATACATGTGTGTTTTATATTATATTTTTAATTATAAGAAAACATGAAACAAAAATGAATGAAATAAAAATTTCCAATCACAATAAAATGATAAGAACCTATTTCCAATGAACATATTCACATTATATGAGAATAATGATTATAGAAACTAAAAAAACAATGTGTATGAAAATTATATTAATTGTAGAAGTAAAAAAATATTTATTTACATATCTCAAACACATAAAAATAAAATTATAATAAATAGGAATGAAATAAAACCGAACATTCAGCATTCACAAGTTGATAAAGGAGAAAAAGAAAGAAATAATAACACATGAGGATTTACATGTTTTGATCAATTGACTTATGTGATCAGGGCATGATCACATGTTTTAACTATAAAAACAAATTATAATACAATAAATTCAAGAGACATGAGTAAACCTAAAAAATTATTGAACCTGTACAAGTATATATTTCTTATCACTACTAGAGCTCATGGTCAAATTGAGCTCGGGGATGGTAATAACTAATTTTGAATTAGAAGGACTCACATGATGCACCTAAACATTATGCATAATGAAACAATGATATAATAAATCAAATATATAGAAAAATAATGACTTGAAAGTACTAAGTATTGGGATTACCTCCATTAAAATATGTTGATTCCTCTCACTATGGATGTAGAACCAAATCATAATTCATCCTCAACATGTAATTTCCTTGAGGATAGGTTGATGATTTTCCCAATTTTGTTTACTTATATAAAAATAAATTTATGAAATGATTGATATATGTGGATATTTATTTACATAACCCAAGTAACTAGGAATTAACAAAGATAGGGTGAAGTGATGATAATCATAATAGTAGTGAATTTGAATTTAGTAAATCAATTTAGGAATGTTTGGGGTATAGGGAGTATTTTCTTTCTTTAACACTATCTAATATCAAATTCATAAATTTCCCACTAGCATTCCCACTCAATATTTCATGTTCCCTATTGATACTTTACCTAGTACCATAGTATAGCTGAAGGTCCCTGTATTGTTACCACTATTAAAAATACTAAGGGAATTAAATTAACTGTTTGGGATTTTACAATTCCTTACCATAATAAGATATTTCATTCATTATAGATCTAAGACACTCCTCTAGTGTACATGTAGGATTTCCAATTTCACTCATTCAACCTAACCTCCCTAATTATACACTCAGTGATCAGGCTAGTGAAGCATTAAGAATAATAAAAGGAGATATAAAGAGATTGATTCATATAATAATCAAAAGTAATCCATAAATACACCTCAAATTAACCCCAAAAGAAACTAGTTCAGTATACTCATATTATAATAATAGTAGAAAATATTTAAAAATTTATTTTCTAATGGTGGTGGTTAGATAAACAATTTCAGTTGTGTTATTTGTATTCACTCATTATTGGTTCCTTTTGATCCTCTCTACCCATGTGTCCCTCTTGATGCATGCCTATGAAACTGATGTAACCACATGACATGTTTCACGGCCCCCCATTAACTGGGCTAGCCTCTTTGTTGCTTCTTGATGTGATTCATTCAGGTTTATAATTTAGTGACATATATTTGTTCACCTAGGGAGAGGGAGAGTAAAGATAGAGGGACTTTGCTACTACTCTCTAATTCACCAGGGATGATGGAAGAGAGGGATAGTATAAGAGATGTAGTTTGACATCCATGATGTTAAACAAGCATCTTCTTCGTGTTTCTAGTGTATTTATAATATAGTAAATGATGGTGTTTTCTTTCCCTAGATTAAAAGTAAGTTGCTATTTCATTTTGCATGTACCTATAAGATGATGGTGAGAAGGATGAACTATGATATCATGCTATATTTGGAGTGAGAGGAGTCAACATTTTTAAAGGTGATAAGCCTAACCCTTAGTAATTTCTGGTCATTAATTTGTTTTCCTTTTGATTTATTATATAATTGTGTCATGGTGTATAATGTTCAAGTGTGTGACATGAGTCCTTCAAGTTCATGAGCAGTTGTTACCATCCTCAAGTTCTATTTGATCATGAGTTCTTGGAGATACATGGACTCCATACTCTGATAGATTCTCTAGTTTTTCTAGTTATCTTATGGCACTTGCATTTCTTATACTCTCATCTGTTTACATAGTGAATTTTTAGAATGATCATACCACATCACTAGTCCAGAAACTATCTAAAATGATGCTTTATAATGTTTTTTTAAAAAACTAACATTATAAGTAGTCTTTTACGTCGGTTATAAAATAATCGATGTAAAGGACATGATCTAAAATTATTTTACATCGGTTAATTATTAAATGGTGAAAAAACTTGAATTTTTATGTCGTTTGATAATTAATCAATGTTGAAAATCTTTAAAAAAAATAGATGTCGAACTAGACCTCTTATTTCATTTCATTCACTAAATGTATCTCAACTTTTTCTCCTGAACAAAGACCTAACCCGTTATTCGAGGATCTGCTATGTTTTCATCATTATGGAATGTCATCACTATTGTCTCCTATCGCTGCCCTTGTCATTATCCTTAGTTTATTGTTCTTCTATTTTCTCCGACTCTCTTTTATCTTATTAGGTGCATCTTGGGTTTTTTGTTTTTCTATTGTTTTCATTTATTTTGTTGAATTTTTACTATTTATTAAGGATGAATTGTGTATTTATTAGTGCTTTTGTTATGATTAATTTTATTTATTTTAGTCATATACCTACCTGTAGATACTAATTTTCATCAATTTGATCCTAGGTTCTAACCCCGAATGGCTTTTTTCAAGAAGTTTTCATGTTTGGTCCCCATTGATTTGATCTTCTTTTACTTGTATTTTATTATATTCATTTTAGTTGCAAGATTTTGATGTAGTTTAAAATTTTAGGGTTTTTTTATGTTTTTCATTCAAGTAATTGGTGCGTCTTTAGAATTATCTTACTTTCATCACTAACTATCTAATATACATTTTGTATGTTTTTATTATTACTTGTAGTTTACTCAGCACATGTGATGCCTTTATTTGGTTTTTAAAACATGAAAAATATTTATATAATAATTTCTTTTCATTTATTATATTTTAAAAAGTTTAGTTTTAAGAATGAAACATTTTATTATTTAAATGTTTTACATTATCTGAAATTAATATTGATTAATAAGGAATATATATTTTACAAACTTTATAAATGTTTGTAAAGTTTATTGGTTTTTATTAATTTTAATAATTAATGTTTGGTTTTTTATTTTTTATGTTCTAACTTATCATTATTTTGAATTCATTTATTTATTTTATATTAAGTTTTTTTATTTATAAATATTTAATTGAATTATTAAATTTATGACTGAAATATGAAAATAATTGATTTTTAAAAATATTTTGTATTTAAATTTTATAAAGAAAAAAAAATCATTTTCTTGTTTCTTGCTTTTACATTTTTCAAAATAAATATATAAAATTCATTAAATAAATATTTTAAATTTTTAAAAAATTAAAAAATAATAATAAATTTTGAAAACATTTTAATAAAAAATTACATAAAACATTTTCAACGAAGTATTTTGATAAATAAAGTATTTTATTTTATTTTTTCTTTTTAAATAAAACAATTTGGTTTTAATAATATTTCATTATATAATAAAAAATGATAAGTAAACAATTTTTTTTTTGTATTGGTATTTATAAAAGTAAATATGATTTTCAATTTCAAAATAATGCAACTTATATTTAATACTTGAAATTTTTTATGGGTGATAATGAATTGTAGTTGGATTGCTACACGGTGAACATTTGATGTATATGAGGATGGGGTTGATGCTTTTATAGAATTTATCAAAAAAAATCAAAAAATGACATGTTTTTGCAATGGTTTAAATATAATATAGTTACAAATTATATAAATAAAATATCATTTAATTTGTAATGGTTTTAATCTAAGTTATAGTTCTTAGATTTGACATGGTGAAATTGGAAAAAATTTAAGAACTAATGATGATGGAACGCTCAGTTGAATCTATAAAAAACCAGATTAACACCTGCTGCAACGCTCATCTTTCTTCACAAATGAAAAATCTATTAATGGTGGTTATTACTGAACTAATTCATGTCATCTGGTCTAGAAAAAAAAATGCAGACACAGGAAAATAGGAAATAACATGTAGTTTACCTTATCTCAAATTATAGTTGTTTTCTGGGATGCCAACTACATTCAAAAGGGTCACTGTAACAATTCTATTATTGATTTTACTCTTTTAAAACGTTTCAGCATTGCAGGTAATTATTTTCATGTCAAAGGAACATTAGAAGTTGTTTGGAATTCACCTTTCATGGGGTGGATCAAATACAATTGTGACGATTCTTCAAGAGTGAACCTTGGTCTTGCAAGCTATGGTGCAGTCTTCAAAGATCATAACAGGATAATCATAGGTTTCCTTTTTGGTCTATGTGGAATGGAATCATCTCTAAAAGTAGTGATGCTTGGGTTGATCAAAACGATTGATATGACAAGACAAAGAGGTTGGAATAATTTATGGTTTGAATATGAATCTTCAATTATTGTTCAAGCTATTAGAACTGACAATATTCATTTATATTAGAAGATGAAAGCCCAATGAATTAAATACTTTTATGCTCTCTCAAGTATGAATTATATCATTACTTATGTCTTCCGGGAGGTAAACTATCTGGTAGATAGCCATGGAAACAAAGGGGTTAGCTGTGAGAATCTCATTTATTCTTTTCATCTACCTGAAGACTTAAAACCTCTCTTTTAAAGATATTCTTGTAAAATTCCATCTTTTGGACTTTTCTAACCTTGTTTAAGTTTTAATTAAATTATTTTTCTAATAAAAAAATTATGATGGATATTTTCAAAATGAAACATCGAATCAAATTAATGAAATGATCTAACACATTGAAGTGGAGGTAATTGAGGAAACACCATTGATTGAGCACTTATATGGTGGTGATGAAAAACTATTGTACCTAGGTTTTATGAAATTCACAATTCTATCAATAGTGTTAAGATTATTAAACTTGAAATACAAGAATGGATAGAGTAATAATAGTTTTATATAATTTCTACAGCTATTGAAAGACATACACCCTGAACATAGTGATCTTCCATATTCAAATTATAATGAAAATATATTATTCCTAATAGGATTGGGGTATAATAAGATAAATGTCTTCCCCAATGTCTATGATTTATATTTTAAGTAATAAAAAAGTCTTCTAGAGTGTCCTAAATGTGGGGGCATCATGATATAAGTTAAAATAAAAAATAGATGTTGATTTATCTATTATTCCAAGTACCAAGTCTCCTACTAAGTAAATTTGATATCTTCCTATAATTTTTCTTATGAAACATTTATTTGTAAATTTAAATGATGAAAAAAGTTAATATGGTATATAAATGAGTGAATATATGGTGGAAAATTGTGTCATCCAACTGATTGTCCATAATGGAAGAAAATTGATCAATAATTTCCTAAATATGGAAATGAAGTTAGAAATATCATATTTAGGTTGTGCACTGATAGAATGAATCCATATCAGAACCTTAGTAGTAAACATAGTTCATGGTTTTTTTTTTTGGTAATTTTCAACTTTTTTCATGAATTTCATATGAAGCAAAAATATACCATGTTGTGTTTAATGATTTTTTGACCAAAATAGCCTAGAAACGATATTAATGATTACTTGTCACCATAAATTGATAATTCTAAACACTCATAGAGGTATATTATTTTATGATTCAAATAAAATGTAATATTTTTAATTGCATTTAATTATTATGTTTTCTATAAAAAAACTTACATGGATATCGAAATTTGTCTTGATACATTTTTAAGGTGTATAAATATTGTCCAATTTGTGAAAAAGGGACTTAATTTTTTCAACTACAATATGGGAGGAAAACGATGTACATGGGCCATTCAAAGTTTTTGTCTATAGATCACTCTTATCAAAGAATAAAAAAAATGCATTCAACGGATCATAAGAATTTGATATTCCTCCAAATCCTTTGTTATCTCAATATTTTGAGAGAGTTAAAAACATTGATGTCATGTCTAGAAAGACACAAAGATATGGTAATGATAGAAACATGTGGAAGAATCAATAAATATTTTTTTGATCTTCTGTATTGTAGATATCATGAGATCAAACATAACATTGATATAATGTATGTTGATAAGAATATTGTGATAATTTGATTGGAATATTATTAGATATTAAATGAAAAATGAAGGATGGTTTGAATTCAAGATTATATTTATTGTCAAATAGAATATTCCACAACCCCCTCCCCCAAAATAGTACCCCTCATGGGCCAGTAATGAGAGAAGTGGGATGGTAACTGCTCGATCCCCACCTCTAGTAGGCCTCAGGTTGGTGACTAGCACTGAGGTTATAATAATCATATATATGGGAGGCATTACCTTCTAAGAGAACATACAGAAGAGAGAGATAAGATAGATGCACCCAAAAAAATACTCAAACATATATAAAAAATCCTAAGTGTATACATTCAATGTCATACAGTATTGAAACAACCAAAAAGGAAACCACAAGTAACAAAAAGGTAAAGGAGAAAACAACAACAAAGCCAAAACAATTCCTAAAAAACCATGAGTTAGTAATATCCATCCCAATCTCCAACATGATCCCGCTATTCTAAAAATAGTTTATATAAACCTAGGGTGATCATAACAGTATACTCAGTAGGATCCTCCTCGGTTCCTCTTGTGAAAAAGATAAAGAAACCATGTTAAAGCACAGTGAAAAACAATGAAACTAACTCATCACCTAAAAAGATATATTAAGTTCTCAAAATCACCATGGATAACTCTCACAAAGTATCGCATACAAGAGAGCATGTAATATATGAATGAAACATCAAGGGTACCCCACTCCCGCTTCTCCACTAGCTTTTTGCTCTGCCCCAATGTCACATGTCCAGAGCCATCTCTCGCCAAAATAAGCCATCCCAAAGATGCCTGGGAAAGGCATCACAACATGCACCCCGTGAATCACATCATCCCATACCACATCAGCATATATAGTAACTAAGTAGTTTCAGAGAGCCACCATATCTCGTATGATGTGTAACATACATCAGGTATCATACATCAATCCATCATAGCCCATACACCAGGTGAGTACCTCAAGTCATCATAGCCTATTCACACCATACTTATAATGATCATTTGGATACAATAATTGAGGATACGTGTGTGTGAATAACCACAATCCATCACAACCCTCTACACACATATATGGGAGAACTAACCATTTTGCATACCACCACAACTAACTACCAAGAGAAGAGAGCGGGGATAGAAGGGTAGCTAGTTATTCATCCTTCCATCGGGATGTTGGGGAAAAAACCCTTCCAGATCCCACTTGGTGTCAGTCACCCTAATTGACATTGGTGGGCTAGTGTATTAAATCACAGAATATACAAGATATAATATATCTCACAACCAAACGATAGGAATAACCTAGTCCTAGACTCAATTGTAACTAGCATCACTCAGACTCCCGACTGCCATTGTTGAGACTATATATCCTATAAGCACACCGGCATTTAAAGAGATTCATTAAATTAATTCTTTTCTTTCATTAAACAATTCACTTTACATTAATTAGTTCATTATCCATTAGTTAACCAACATCATTAATCTGAATTACATTACTTTAATCATCAGAGTAAGCTCTATTCCCTCCAGGCATAATCCAAATAGAGTCCATGGTTTCTCAAGATTAACATGTTTCCATCATTTGCATCCCATCATTACCAACCCCATGGGTTAAGAATTTATTAAACATTATTACTTTCCATAATTCCAGGTACTCTAGGAAACCCATCCTAAGTTGTCTCCAAGAGGAAACATGCAACCAAACACATCCAAATACCTCAAGAAATGGGGAAAATAATGTAGATAAAACAAAAAACACAATCATCGGACATTAAACACATTCATTTCAAGCAAGAATATAGATTTATCACATCAACGAGTAAGTCCATCTTCAACCTATTCCATCATCTTTTGTTCCATCCCCAACACCCACATGCATATCTTGATGCATCTCGCCTTCACAGGAGTCAACTATTTCCACATCATCTAGGACTCCCTGTCCCATATCACATCATTCATCCCAAGATCATACATCCTAGGCTCATATCACATCAACCATATTAGGATAATCTATATAGATCACATCACAAGGCAGCAAACAAACAAGCACAGTCAACAAGTCAATCTAGGCTCTAAAAAAGGCATCCAGCCTTCACACATAAATGATCTCTCATGGATCCCAATACAAGGCACTTGGTCTTCTCAAGAAGATGGGAAACTCAGACCCTATGTGGTTATCTTTATCAAACAATCAGTTTTTATTCCTTCTTAAATTAAGTGATTCATTATTCACAGGTTCCAACTCAGGTCAACCTAAGGCATCAAGATATAAGAAGCTACTAAATTAATTGAATAATTAATTTAAACATGCTTCCCAGCATATATTCCAGTTTCAACAAACTTATGGAATTATAATTTATTAACATTCCTTCAATTATTTTCATCATTAAGCATTAACATGATTATTTATAAAATTTCATCAACACATGGAATTACATATTCAATTAAAAATTCATACTCACATCAATTTGATCATTGTCAAATTATAACAAATATCTGATTCATTAAACATGCATCTTTATTCTCCAGCCAATCGATTATCAATTAATTCTAGATTTAAATTCTTTACCATTTTCCATCAATAACAACGTGCTAATACATAGCATAAAAAACATGCTAACAAACATAGCATAGATAGCACATTATCTAGAAAAACAAGAGGCAAACCATTATCATGGTATAAAATAACAACATTAACATGTGATCGTTATCCAATTATTTATTAATATGGTTCAATATTCATTAGTTTAATTACATTTTCATCCAAGGGGTTAAATCATGAAAACTTTACAATTTCACTTAAATAATTTGGAGAAGCAATGAATCCCCTATCTGGAAGAAAGAATCTCCAGGCGACATTTTGCACCAAAAACAGGGGTGCGTGCAAGATGGAATCACCGTTGGAGGAAACACAAACCCGCAGTAGTAGGATTCCATGATTCCAAGGGAAGGATTCGAAACCACCAATCTCAAGAGGAAGCAAACAAGAAGGAACTAAGGGAAAGACCTTCATTTTCAAGTCGATAGATATAGGACGATCGGAATTTCAATTCACAAAGATTTAATTCCAACTATTGCTGATCTCATTAAACTCCATGTGAATGGATTCATTTATAGCCTCATCCATATTAGAAAATCAAGGATATAATTATCCTCGATGAATGGCTTTTGATTTACCTTGATTAACACCACTGAAATACCCGCATGGTCATTTTCACAAAACTGGTGGAAATCTTCAGGTGGCCGATTTTACGTAGCCAGAAGCACCACATAGCCAAAATCCCCACATAGCCACTTTCACATAGCCAATTTACATAGTTGATCGCTCACATAGTCGATCCACATAGTTGATCACTCACATAGATGATCACTCATGTAGTTGATCGTTCATATAGCTGATTGCTCACGTAACCGATCTACATATTTTATCCATCCACATAGTTGACCCATCCATGTAGTTGATTGCTCACGTAACTAATCTAAATAGTTGATCCATCCACATAGTTGACCCATCCATGTAGATGATTCACGTAGTCGATCGCTCACATAGTTGATCCAGCTACGTATCCAATTCACATAGTCGATCCATCCATGTAGTTGATCCAACCACGTAGTTGATTCACATAGTCGATCCAGCCACATATCTAATATCGCGTAGTCGATGGCTCTATGTAGATGATTGATCCACGTAGCCGATTTGATTGATAATGAATCAGGACCTCACCCAAGCCATGAAACGCACGTTCATGACATGAAACCCTTACACATCGTGAATCCTCCCTGCTTCTAGATTTTAGCAACCAAACACCTCCAGACTTGTTCTAGGATTCCTCCAAGCACTACAGGATTCAGAAACATTCAAAGGGTTGGACTAGATGGATTCAGGCCCTTGAAGAATATGTTTGGAGTCATCTCCAGCTCTTAAAGGAAAATGAACATATTTGCCTTCAAATTTTTATACATTATGCAAGAGGGAGTAAATCATTTTTTGTTAGTGCCTCAAGGTTATCCTTCAAAGGTAAAAAAAGTCAGGTCACTAAAATATTTGAAGCTAATAGGCATGAAATCTCATGATTGTTATGATATGATGCAACAGCTCCTATAAGTTGCATTGTGTGGAATACTACCCATCTGTGTCAGAATTCCTATCATGAAGGTGTGTTGGTTTTTAAAGTAGGTGCATTTATAATTCTTGAATAACTTAGAGATGATGCTCAGACATATATAAAATCACATGTTAATGTGTTAAAACAGCGTTATTTGAAGAAGAAATATATGTGGGTATTGAATAAGCATAGAAAAACTTTTTTCATGGTTTAAATAGATCTTGCATGGTAGATCAGATGCATCAAAAACATTGAAATTTTAAGCAGGTAGATTAAGTGTAAATGTGATAACATGGTTTGGGTGTGACATTAAAGGTTGTACATCTTATACCAAAGATCAATATAATAAAAGTGCAGTTCAAAAAACAGTGTATTGGTGTTTGTTGAAGTAGCGCATTTTTCAAGTGAAAAATAAGAAAACTCAATCTCTACATCAAGTGAATATTATGAGGTTATTAAAGAAATATGGGAGAATCTTTACATTAAATTTTGAGTTATTATGTTCAACTATAAATGGTTTGTCGATAAAAACAGTGTTAAGCACGATGAATTTGGTATAACACTAGTAAATATGAATAGAATGGGATACACAGATGACCTTTTTATCATGGAAACACATGTGAAACAAATTTTCAATGTTCTTGATCAATCAAATGTGCAGTAGTTTATTATTTTTCATTGAAAGAATAGAATTTTGGTGATACAACTTGACAGTGATGATGAATTATGTGAGATCCCTACTTCTATGAAAATATTATTAACAGATATTGATGACCATGTTGTAGACATTAGTTGTGTCATACAGAATGTTATGATAAAATCATATTCCTTTAATAATCTCTTAATATTATAGGTAACATATATTTAATTATTTTTTAACTTTTCAATTTTTCTAAATTGTTAGATATGTTATTTCTAATTTTATTTTTTTACTTAAGTCGTATATTTTAAAAAATATTATAAATTGTTTATTTAGTTTTGTTTTGTTTTGTTTATATCATGTTTTAACTATTCAATTTTATATGTAACTATTGGATTTGTATACATTTTTACTTCAGATTTTTTTGTTTATCTATATCATTTCATGTTTTATAAATGTTTCCACTATTTTTTATCATTGTTGTTAACTACACTAACGAATATGATAGAGTTTGTTTTTTCATATCATTTTCCAATTGTTATTCAAATTTATATGTAATAGTTGAATTTTTATAATCTTTTACCTATGTTTTTTTCTACGATTTAAACATTTACTATCTCATAAAAATTGTCAGTATTTTTTTAGCATTTTAGTTAACTAATTTAATGAATATGAATAAAATGTGTTTAGTTTAGTTTAGTTTTATTAGATCATTTTTCAATTTATATTTAATTTCATATGTAACCGTTGGATTTTTATAATATTTTAATAATTATGTATTAATTGTATTTGTTGGATAATGTTAGATAACATAGTTGATTCACCTCGATCATCTAGGGAGGACCTTATACACACTTCTCTTGAGGTGCCTCCTCATCCTTCTGCACAAGATTCTTTTACTTCCATAGGGAAAAAGAAGGCTTATAAGGTTGGTAAACATGGTAACACACATTTACCTAGATTATCACTTCCTCGTAGCTAGGAATAGAGGATATCTATTGAGTTTGATGATATTCGTAATCCTATGAGGTTAAATTCAAAACAATTTAAAAGTTTTGTGGCAATACAAGCTAAAGAAAAGGTTGACATTTTGATTTCTAATTGGATAAGTGTTAAAAAGATGACACCGGTTCAGTTACGGGAAACAATTTTGTTATGCTCATTTATTATTATTTTATTTTTCATAACATATTTTTACTAATATATGTTATTTTTTCCTTATCATAAAAAGACATATAATATACATGACATTTAATAAGTTGGGAAGAAATGTTTTAGTTTTTTCATTGGGATATGGAGGAATTTTAAATCAACGTTAACTTTGGATTTCATTTTTGGTATAGGTCAAAATAAAATCCATGTGACATATATCCTTTTATAAATGAAGATACATGGAATAAATTTATTGAGAGTACACCGAAGGATCATTTTTTCTAGCAATGTAAACTTTTTAATGTTTTTTGTATAATCACTAAAAATGATCATCTTAATGATTTTTTCCCTTAATTAAAAAGAATTGAGAAGATGTAATCAAGAGGTTCAATCCAAAAACATTACCCTCATACTTTATCTCATTGAGGGTATCCATTATTGGAAGAGAAAATGATGGTTGAAATTTTTTAAAAATTGAGAGTTGAGTCATCAGGCTCAACATATATTATCCCTCCCCCACCGCCTATACATGAAAAATTGAAGGTTTGGATGGAAAAAAAAGGAAACATATCTTACGTAAGGATCGAGAGTTGTATCTAAGAAGATTATAAGGATTTATTTAAGTTATTTTTATAATCTTTTAATTTTGTAATTCACTAATAAATTTTTCAAATATTTTATAAAAGAATCCCTTGAGGAGCATAACACTCAGGAGACCTTTGGATATATATCCCACACCTCCACCTCCACTAGTATATCCTACTCTTACACCTCCTCCAAACCTTCTCATCTACTATGAGTTATATGTTGAGGATCCATGGTATCATATTATAGTATATGATCCCATATATTATATTGGGGATACCCTACATCATCAGTAGATGGAGATGGATCAATATAGGATAATGATACAGGATTTTATATATGCATCAACTGGAGTATCATTCCTTATATATGAGGATTCTATAGTTGGACAAAGTGGTAAAAAAAATTTACTTTGGACATCTAGACTTGTCCAACAACTTACCATTGAGGTAAGCATAGCTTATAACCTTTATATATATGAGTACATTAAAGATAAAGAAAATTGTATGAAAGGCAAAAACATGTTGAGACCCCTTTGACTTCGAATACTACTTTTTTTTAAGGGCATTCTAAATTATCGACATATGAATCTATGTTATTGGATGCTTATGAGCTTCAAAAGGATACTAACATTTTTTGGGTGCAATATTATTGTGATGGTTTATAAGAGAGTCATGGAGATTGTAAAATTAGAAATGTTGGGCCTCGTATTGATACATGTCTTTTTCATGTGAGTCAATTACCATATTTCTTTCAATTATATGAATGTAATGAAGGATGTTGAAAGAACATGATATATTTCTAAAAGATTTCAGAATGATGCAATTCAATGTTTGGCGTTTCCTTATCATGATAAGTATGAAAAATATATTTCATAAAGTGTTATATCTCTTAATTAAATAACCACTGGAATTATATTTTTTGTATATTAGTGGCCATTGGATATTGTGTTGTTATTGCACAAAAGAAAAGACAGTTTACCGGTTATGCTCACTACATGGTGACATGTGAGGAAACTTTAAAGAAGCATTGGAGTCCTAAGTTTCATTATTTGAATAATTATATATTATAATAACTTCTAATTTTATTTCATGTATATCATATTCAAATAGAGCATGGGATTACTATAGAGAGACAGTAGGAAATATGAAATCAAAAATAAATTATTTGTGTGCAAAGGAAACTTCGTTTACAATTACTACAGTTTAATAGATACTTAAAATGTTATTTTCAATTCAAAACTTGTTTTCAAATAGAATTTTCATCCTCAATAAGGAAAACAAAATATGAATATCATGTTTTGAGATTTGTGTTTGAAATAATTTCAACTGTGACAATTACAAAAATTTCACAAAATTGGATTTTATTAGTCTTTTTTTATTTATCTTATCATTATGTTGAAAATACATGTTGAATACTTTTAATTTGTACCTTTTTTATGACTCTCAGCCTCATACTGGAAAAGATTTAAATCATATACGAGGAGCATGGACGGATTATTCTATATATCTGATTCAATTTTAGTTGATCTCTATTTATAATATATATTTTGAAGATTAAATTTCAAATTGTAAAATTTTTATAGCTTGAAAAAAGTTGTGATTTAATTATTTTTTTATGGAATTGTATGTGTTGTTGTTTTGGATGTTTATGCTAGTTTTTGATCTTTTATAGGTTGGGTAAATTTTATATTCCAAAATATTTTAAAAAAAATACTTTTTTATGTCCGTTATTTTTATAACCGACATAAAAACCTATGTTCACTTTTTTATCAATTAAATGTAAAATAGTTGACCGATTTTACATTTTCTTTAGAGTTTTTTACGATAATTTTTATAATAATCGATGTAAAAAAACATATTTGCAACATGGCTTACAAAAACATCGCTAATTAACTAATGTTAAAAACTAAAAAAACAATCTTTTATGCACTAGAGGTCAATTGACTGAAACATGTAAAACATGGTCTCATCAAGTTGCGTACTTTTACTGCTTTATCAACCTGTGATTGTTGAGTGTTCATTTTTTTTATTCCTCACTATTCTGGTTTTTCTTTGATGTGTTTGAAATATGTAAATCAATCTATTTCTTGCTTCTATAATTCATTATATGTTGTACGCATGCAGTTTTTTGTTTAACTGGTGCAATCATTTTTCTCATATAATGTGAATATGACAATATTTTGCGGAGGGGGTGACAAACAAAGATAACTAAGGTGCCTACAAGTACTCAGAGAGACTCAATCTCAAAACCTCCCACGAAACCCCTCAAATGCGTAACCCTTGGGACCTCATATAATGTGAATATGTTCACTGAAAACCTAAAAAATGAATAGTACAAGGTCCAATGAAATATTCAATAAAGCACCTTCCCAGGCATTGCCCTCCTATTGATAAACCTTGCGGTGCATAGAGAATCGATGACAGTAGGGGGCTTTCACTGTGAAAAATAAACAAGATTACAAGACGTGAGAGACATGAAGAAAGTATGACATAAGTGAGCTAACTAATGACCTGAGTGGACACTCAGCATCACAAAATAGGCCAACAAGAAGGGGTGCAGATCCACCCTTAAAACCATCCATAAAAGAAACACAAAACGGGAGAAAGCAAACCACGGGATGAAGGTTAATCAATGGCTCGTGATAAAGCAAAATAAGGAAATCAGATCAGCTAAAGCAAGGTCCGTGGGGCAGGAACAATGGAATAGGCCCAGGTAGAGCCAGCTTGGCCACAAATAAGAAATACCAGCATATAAAATCAAATCCCGAATTTAACTTTTAAAAAAACAAATGTAAAAAATAAAGCATGCAAATCATGAATAAAAAAGCAATTAATTCAATTTTCATAGAATTAAAATCAAGTCATGTTAAATAGGAATTTAATTAACTAGCAAATGTGAACACCAAATTCACTCTTTCCTCGAAACCCTCATGCGAATAAGATGGAGTAGGCCACCGACAGTGGCAATATCCTTGGCGATGCACTCTGTCTCACAAATAAGGTTTTGTATCCCATGTTCGTGTTGTTTTTTGGCATGTTTGTTATGTTATAATTTAAATTTTTGTTTTTCTAGTTTTTTGTTGTCATGTTATATTTCCACATCGCATGGCCATGCATTTTGGTTTTCTATTACTGTTTCCATGGTTGGCCTGGGTTTTTTCTATCGAGAGCATGTAGTGGAAACGGGACCAATCCTTACCTATTCAGGATGAGCATCTGGTGACACTTGCATTTTGTTGGTTTAACAGAATTACCCTTGCATATGACTTTATGCTACAGGATGACCCTTACATATGTCTGTGTGTTGTGGGTGACTCATACGTATTGGTTTTGTGTCGTGGGCTGACCAGCCTTTGTGTTGCAGGTGACCCTTTCATGTGTGAGGTCAGCTATCTACAGTCTTACAACAGTTGTTTCATCCACAACCCCCATGTTCAAACAAATTTCCCATCTACAGTTACAGGTGATTTATGCATCAAGTTTATCATTTCTGGATGATCATCTTCATTGGGTGGTTTCATTCCGGTATAGAGATCATAGATTATGAGCTCAAAGGAAGACTCAGTGAAGACAATGATGAGTGGCTAGGTTTCAAAAGGTGAGACCAAGCCGTGGTAAGGGGGTCCCGATCTGGTTCTCTTCTTTCCTATTGGTTATTTGACATTGGTTTATGCCATGGATTCTTGGTCGTTGTCTGTGTGAGTGTCTTCAGGTATATTCTATGGTTAAATTTGTTTAGTTATCTTCTTTCTCATTTTCTGATTATAAGCTGCCATTTTTTCTTTGCGTAATAAAGGTCATGAGATGTTGTTCTTACCGTGCACATAGAACCAATGTGGTCATTTTCTGTGTTTTTTCTTTCTACAGTTATCTTTTTGGTTTGTGGCTTTTCGGTTAGTTGTATTTGTCTTTTGCTTCTAGGTTTTGTGCTTTCATTTTTCTTTTTTTGAAGTTCATCATAAATGCAATCTTTTATACGCCTCAGTTGAGGGGTTGGTTGGTATTTGGCGGCCTCCCCCCAACAATTGGTGTTTTGCGGCCTTCCCCAACAATTGGTATTTGAGCATTGATATCGAGTTTAGTGATGTCTTCGACTTAGTTTGAGATTGAGAAGTTTGACGAACGGAATGACTAATATATGGAGAGTAAAGATGCATTCTCTTCCTGAACACAATGGACATGAAGATGGTTCAAGTGGAAAAAATAAAAATATCATCTCTGCCACTAGGCAGACTTCAACCTCTTATGCGGATGTTGACCTGAGATTTTGAATAAATCCTACAACCTGTTACTATGAACCTACGTAAGTGGATTTTTTTTAATATATGTTTTTCTAACAAAATAATTATTAAAATAAGTATAGGTTTAAAATAGTTTTAAAACTAGAACACAAAGGAAGCAAGGGTGTTGTCGCCTTTGGCCTATTTTCACCCAGGCCAAAGGAGGCAAGGTCATTGTCGTCATTGCCATAAAGTTAGGGCAAAGGCAACAAGGACCTTGACGCCTTTGCCCAAATGAAAAAAAAATCTTATTTTAAATATACATATTTGTATATTTAAATTTTTTATTTTTATTGTTTTGTTTTGTTTATATATAAATGTATATATATATATATATAACAAAAAAAATCAGCAATATTTAATTGTTATTTAATATCCAACAGAACTATCATTAAAGCAGTCTGAAATACTGACATAAACTCTCTCTCAGAACTCCCTCTTATAAGAAGATCTATCCTGAAAATCCTTTTGAATTTTCAATGTGGGATTCAGGTTCTCCGTTTACTACGCATAATTAATAATATATTATTATTAACAATTAATAATTAATTTCTAACAAATAATAATAATAATACCAAAATAATAAACTATTAACATTTACTATCAAATATTAATAATTAAGTAATTGATATTAATAATTTTTTAAACTATTAATTAATAAATACTAATTAATTATTAATAGTTAATAGTTATTAATTAATTAGTAATTAATCAATATTTAATTACTTGTTAATAATAGTAATTACTAATTAACTAATTAGTTATTAATTAACTAATAATTATTATTAAACAATTACTAATAAATATTTAAAATTATTATTTAGTTGCTAAATATTAATAATAAATATTAAATTATTAAATTACTAATTGTTTATTTTTAAATTAGTATTAATTAATTAATTTTTGCTAATTAATATTAATTAATGATATGTTTTGGTATTTAATAATATTAATTTTGAATAAATACTAATTCCTAATTAATATTAAATACTAATAAATATTTAAAATTATTATTTATTAACTAATTATTAAAAATTATAATATAATTATTAGTTATTAATTAATTATTAATTATACAATATTTAATTACTTATTAATAATTTTAAGTAAAAAATAACTAATAAATTATTTAATAATTAATAATTATGAATAATTATTATTATACAATTAGTAATAAATATTTAAAAATGATATTTACTTGCTAATTAATATTAATTACTAATTAATAATAATGACTAATAAATATTTAAAATTATTCTTTAGTTAATAATTATTAATAATAATAATTATATATTATTTTTTATTATTTTTATTTAGTTATTATTAATATTATTTATTATTAATTTTATATTTTTTATTTGATAATTAATTAAAATCTATTAATTATTAATAATTAATTAGTAATTAATTAGTTTATTAATATTATTAATTATTTATTAATAATTAATTAGTTATTAATTAATATTGCTTAAAATATTATTAATATTAATTACGTAATTATTAATATTTAATAGTAAATGTTGATATTCTATTATTTATTCGTAATAAATATTTATTATTAATTAATTACTAATTGTTAATAATAATATATAATGAATTCTATGGAGGAGAGGACCTGGATCCCACATTGAAAATCCAGAATGATTTTCAGGACAAGTCCCCACATAAAAGGGAGCCCTGAGATATGGTTTTTGTCAGAATTTAAGGCTGTTTTAATGGCAGTAATGCTAGATACTAAATAACAGTTAAATTCTTGATGAAAAATTTTGTTATATATATATATAAATAAAACAAAAAATAAATACAGACATGTATATTTAAAATAAGATTTTTTTTCATCTGGGTAAAGACGGCAACAGCCTTACCACCTTTGTCCTGAGCAAAAACAGGCCAAAGGCGGCAAGGCCCTTGCCGACTTTGTGTCATAGTTTTAAAAATATTTTAAATCTAAACTTATTTTAATAATTATTTTTTTCAAAAAACGTATATATAGAAAAAAACTCTGAAAAGGTCTTACAAGAAGAGTTCTTTGAAACCTCTGCTAGTGTTATCTGGTTGAAGCTCGAATGTCTTTATATGATAGGTCTATTCTTGGTAGATTGCAAAAGAAAATGCATCTTTATAATTTTAAAATGGTCCATGGCACTCTTGTACGGGTCTATTTAGATCATTTTAATAAGATGGTTTGAGACTTAGGCAATGTAGATGTGCAAATATCAAATTATCATCATGTCTGTTTGCAGTTGAATTCCTTGAATGATTTAGTTAATCCCGATGTATGGTAGGGAACATAGTTATTTGTAGTTGGGGTTTGGCTTAGTGGTAAGCACCCCGTAATCCTACATGAAAAATAGGGGTTCAAAACCCATTGGGTGCAGGTACTGTAGCAAAAGTGTATTGTAGCAGCGGTGACACTGTAGAAACGGCGAACACTGTAGCAGCGGCAGCGCACTGTAGCAGCGGCGGGTACTATGCGGTACTGTAACAGTACGGGTACTGTAATAGTACGGGTACTGTAACAGTACTATTCACAGAATGGGTTTGGTGCCAAAAAATTGGGCCTACGGGCCATGTTATGGGCTAAATGCCCACTGGGCATTCGGGCTATGTAATGGGTCTCCCTCTACCCAGTTAAAAATAGGACTTTTCTTTGATTTAATAATAAAATGAGGCTTCGGCCCCAACCTTTTAAAAAAAAGGAACATAGTTATCTGCGGCACAAGGCTTACAATTGGGATAAGGGCCTCCAGTGCAAAAGTGCATTGCATGGAGCAAAATGCGTGACAATATTAACTTGTGTCACACAAAGTACATATAAGCAGGTTGAAATAATAAAAAATAATAAGTTATCTGACAAAATTATATATAATAATAAAAATATAAATATATGAATATTTATAAATTTTAGTGAAAATTTATTTTGAAAAATAATCTTTCTTTAATAATTAACCATTGTTCATTTAAATAACAAATCATTGAAGTTCAATCATGTGAAGGATAATGAGGAGGTGGCAGGTTTGTTGGTGGTGCTCAATTGTGGCACCAGATTGATGAGCCGCATAGAATCGGAGGAAGGAGCATCGTTTGACTTGCAACATAGTATTTTAATAAAGCATTTTAATAGGATTGTGTTAGCCAACTAAAAAAGGTAGAAAAAATTAAGATGGTGCACGCAATGCCACACTACGTCATGGCGCAACATAGCGCACACCATGGCATGCCATCCCAACTGGGCAATTGCTAAGCATTACGTGGCGTGATGGTCCCTAGCGCATGGCGCAATGGTGCGTGCGACTAATAATTATGGTAGGGATTCCATTACTTTAAAGGTAGTGAAGTTCGTGGTCATGTCCAGAGATCTTCGGATGCACGATCTTATGATGGCGCATGCAACGCCACACTACGCCATGGCGCAACATAGCGTGCCATGGCATGCCATCCCAACTAATTGCTCAAACATTGCATGGTGTGATGGTCCCTAGTGCTAGCGATGGCGCAATGGCACGCACTAATAATAATTATGGTAGGGATTCCATTACTTTAGAGGTAGTGAAGTCCGTGGTCATGTCCAGGGATCTTTAGATGCACGGTCTAAAGATGGAGGGTATTGGGGTGAAGTCTAAGCCTGAGTTGCTCATTGTAATGGGTCAACTAAAGAACAGTATCAAAAAGAAGAATGATTATGGACTTAGTAATTTTAGATGCTATCACTATGGGAAAACGGCCACATTAAGATAGACTACCCTAAGAATATGTTCGAGTATAGCCTAGAATAATGTGGTGTACCCCAGTTATGATGGTGTTGATGATCTCTGAGTTTGTTTAACAGACCTTAGTGGGGATGGGTAAATGGGCATTTCATGCTCTATTTGGGTGCAAACAGGTAAATGGGTATCTCATTCTCTATTTAATGGTGTTTCTTAGATTGAAGTGTCTCGTGAGCATGCATTAGTAATAGATAGAAGTAGATGTGGTTGCACAGGAAGACATGCTCCATCGTGGTACATGCTAAGAAGATAATCAAACTAGGATGATTATGATAGAGCTTAGGATTTTCTGTATGTGGAAATTTCCCAAACCAGTTGATATGATAGAATAGCTTGCAAAAACAACACCTCTGTATTTCACATTTTAATTTGTAAGATAGATATTTGTTTCTTTTTAGCATGCTGTCGATGTTACAAATTATTTTTTGTTTTTTAGATTGGTTTCTCCATGTTATATTTCCAGGTTTCATGCCCATGTATTTCAGTTTTTTGTCATTTTTTCTATACCATGCTTATGTTGTTTTCTCTCGGGACCATGTTGTAGTCAAGGGACCAAAAATGACATATTCAGACTAAGTGCCCAGTGACCATTACGAATTGAGTTGGTTCATTGGAGTAATACTTACATATGCCTTTGTGCCGCGAGCTGACCCTTATGTATGCCTTTGTGTCATGGGTGACTCTTAAGTATCCCTCTGTAATTCTGATGATACTCTTACGTATCATCGCACCGTCCTGGCTTGATTTGTGAGTTTCCTTTTTCGCTTCACAGGGTTGATTCATACGTGAGGATGGGTGTCTACAATATATTGCAACAACTATTTCTTCCATGTTCCCCTTGTTTGGACACATGTCCTAGCTACAAATAGCGGTGATTTATGAACCCCTTAATCATTTCCCGATGCTCACCATTATTGAGAGGGACTATATAAAGAGTTTTGGAAATTCTGACTGAGGGAAATCTAGAGGGCAAAGAGATGGTTCCAGAGAGTGTGTAGATGGTTTGTAGCACCGTTGACTATGCCGCTCACGCCTGATTTTGGGAGGTTTTGTTCTAGTAGAGAGCTCGAGGATTTCAAGCTCAGAGGACTCAGTGATGACCACGGAGCATGGAAGGTTATCAATCTATTCTCATATTTCCTATCGATTGTTTACCCTTTGCCTATGATATTGTTTCACGGACATTGTGTGTGCGTGTCTTCGGGTAGATTTTTTGGTTCAGCCTGTTGTTATTTTCTTTCTTGTTTTCTGATCCTAACATGTCATTTGTGGGTAAGGCCTTTGTCAAAATGTCTGTAACTTGTAGTTATTTAGGCACATACTCCAACTTCACGATTCCTTGCACAAATATCTTCTTGATAAAATGATACTTTGTCTCAATGTTCTTTTTCCTTGAGTGATGGACTGGATTTTAGCTGAGAGAGTCTCCAAAACTTCTCTTGTAGGTCTTTTATATAGAAATTTTCATATTGATTCATGGTAACTTTCAATAAATCTCTTGACCAAGGGAAGTGGTATTATTATTTGGAAATATTTCATTAATACAGCATAAATCTATAAGAGAGTCTCAAACTCAATAATATAATTCTTTAAGGGATGAACCAACCTCTCATCCTCAAAAATAATGCATAATACAAAGTTTCACTACTATGTCCCAACAATCTCCTACCTTTGTAAATATAGGTCTTCATTGAATCAAAATGACAAGGGCATGAAGTGTGAAAGGGAATATAAATGGTAAACACAAAATCAAATACTTTAATTGTGAAAGAGATCAATTTACCATGAACTTTTTCTTGATATGATTCCCTGATTGGTATTTTGTTTGTAGTTATTATCCCTTAGGATCTTCTGACACATCCAAATGGTATTATCAAATAAACCATTTGAAATTAATCTCTCTAGAAACTCTAGTGGTAACCTAAAGTTACCAATGGTTATAGAACACAACTAGATGATAAAAAATTTATACACCTTGACTATAATAAAGGTTGGGCCCTCAAATATTAGATTTATGTTTTTTTTAACTCAACACCAATTGGTGAATACCCTAGTATGAGAGTATCAATATAATGGCTCCATCCTGACTCTAGTGATATCTTATGAGAGCCTCTAAGATATTAATCCCTATAGGTTCTCATACCAATAAAATTATATGAAGATTTTTTATGAATATTTCCACATCCAACCACTTTTGGATTATATCACTCAAGAACAAAAAAACTTACTCTCATACCTTATGAAAGTGGAGGGGGATTTTGACTGCGGCCCCACTACAACTCAAGATTTACATAGGAGGGATTCCTCTAGTTGACTTCATTACTATAGCTACATGTCCTCAGACCCGATGGAATATTCTAAAGATATAAAATCAAAGATCACATCCCAAATTTTAAAAAATAGGCCACTTTGGTAGAGGGCATACTAGAAGAATATGTCTACTGAATTTTTAGAGTAGACATATATCCCTATTTTTTCCCATGAATTTTGTTGAAATATTTTGATATCAACTGAGTAGCCTCTTGGAAGGACTCTTACTCATGAAGCAATCTTCTCATTCTGTGAATCCTTGATTATGATTTAGTTTTCAACCCTATTATCCAAACCTAGAATGTCTATAATAAGGGATTTATAAGGGAAATATACTATCTAGGAAAAGGTACCTCCCTCGATCAACAATTATCCTTGAGGATCTTTGGAATATTTTGAATGTGGCTCAAGAATATATTATCTCTTCATCAATAGGATACGAAAACAATGGTTGTAGAGGTTCTCAATATGGTATTGTGGCACGCAGCCTTAGAGGTCCTCCCTATAGCATTTTTAGTAAAGTACCTCCTTACAGTACCCTACTCGACAACATTAGATTTCCTCCCTAGTGTATCTGCAATATAGGTCCTCCCCAAAACATCTAGATAAAAAATAAGGAGGTCCTCTCCAGGATATATGCTTTGAATATCTTCCCTACAACACCCTAATTATCAACACTAGAGGTCTTCCCTAGAGTATATTTTATGAAGTTCCTCCCAGCAGTACCTTGATCAAAAAATTTGGAGGCCCTCCCCCATGTATATTTTATAAAGTTACTCCCTAAATAACCTTATTAAAAAATATAAAAGGTTATCCATACTATATTTATATCTAAGATCCTCCTCAATACACTTTGATCAAAAACTCTAGAGGTCCTTACTAGAGTACCCATCACAATGATCATCCCCATGAAACAAATTATATTAGTTTTTAAATTACTCCTCATAGTCATAAATAAAAAACCATCATCCATAGAGGTCCTGACCATTTTCAAATGAAACATGGCATTGGACGTATTCCCCAATAAAATCACCATGAATGTCCTCCCCATAAAAATATGAAGTTTGATCATGAAGGTTCTCCTCATGAATCAAATTTTATAATCACTCCCCATGATAGAGTATTAAGTTAGAATAAAGATCTTTTCCAAAATGGAGAATAATGAATCATCCAAGGATTCCCTCTAAATGATGTTAATTATTTGTTGGGGAAAAATCCCTCAAGGTATCATTGAAACATTTTTGGGTTGATTGTGTTTGTTGACAAAGTAGGTTTCCATGGAGAATTTTTGAGTTCCATAGAAGTTGTTGACAATCCATGTTGACAAAGAATGATGACAAAGGAATGGACGATCTGGAGGCGGTACAAAAGAGCAATACAAGGTAGTGTCGTTTTCCAATGTTTGCAAAATTTTGGTGGTCCGAAATTGGGAGGTTGGTGAGAATTTCAAAAAGTGTATATCCTTGAAGATATTATTTAAATAAGTAAAATGCATGAGTTTCATGAATATAGGCTTCATGGATTGAATTTTGCGAAGACAAGAAGAATGTTGACGGTGTTCTTCATGATTACCTCAAGCTTCGCGAATGGTAGAGGTTGAAGTGCATCATGGTGGGGAAGATATTTGCGAGGGAGCTTCATAGTGAAGTTTTGAAGGGATTGATGGTGATGCTCTACGATAACATCAAGCTCCATGATCAGAAAATTGTCGTGGTGCTTCGCGAGATTGAGAGAATTTCGGCAGAAACTTCGGAGCTTTGTGATTTGAGATGACGTGGCGTTGACTTCGCGCGGAAGGATCGAGGGTCGGTGGAATAACCTATAAATAGTGGTCGACCCCCTCAAGAGAAGTAGAGAGTTCTCAATGAAAATATTTGGCTCTCGGTTCACAAAAGTGGTTCGCGAAGGTAGTGTTCTTCGCAAAAGATAGGTGCTTCGCGACGGCTAATCTATCTCCACGAAGGAAGTGCGCTTCGCAAGGCCGCGTGCTCTAAGGAGTGTGCTTCGTGAAGAGGCAAGAGCTTTGCGATGACCTGAGCTTTTCAAAGGCTTGAGCTTTGCGAAAAGGCAGGAGCTTTGCGAAGGCTTGTTTGAGCTTCATGAAATTGGGAGCCTCGCGAATTAGGGTGCTTTAGAAAGGTATTTCCTATGGAATTTCCCAGTGTTTAAGAGGCAAACGGGTATTCATCAGTGGATGAAAGTTGGACTTTAACAGAGCATCTATCAACAGTTGAGGATGCATGTATTCATGAAAATGAAGAGACCTACAGGTCTATAAACTGTGAGTGGATACCTTTCAATTACAGTGAGCCAAGGAAGAGGAAGAAGGTAATCCTTTCTACTGACAGTGAGCCAGTGAAAGAGAAATAAGGAGTGACCTTTGGGAAAGCAATGAGATGACCCTAAACATTTTTAAGGCAGTGAGCCTGGGAGTAGAAGTGATCTATCCCGAACCTTTTAAATACCGGTGCGTTTTTAGTGGATTTGGTACATTGGCACATCACCAATGTATGCTCCTTAGACATAGCCCAGTGATGGTGAAACAAGTAAAAATTGATGTGTCATGTGCATGCTTTAGTTTTTGTTTATACTTTGTTATAGGAAAGAGAGAGAAGAGAGTCTTGCTTAATAGCGAGACATGATCAATAGGGGTAGTTGTTTTAATCTGTCATACCCTGATTCACCCCCACCCCTCTTAGGGTATCTAACCTAGTGGACCTAACAATTGGTATCAGAGCGAAAGGTTAATATCAGTGTTTCTATCTCAAATGGAGGTCACTACTCATAAAGGGATTCCGATCTTTGATGGGAAAAATTTCTAGCTATGGAAGTATCAGATGCAAGACTACTTCCGATCATTAAGAATGGATGTGTTCACAGTAGCAATGCATTGCATAACAGCTGATATTAATAGTGGTGCATTATCAAAAGCTGAGCATAGAGAGTTGGATGTTGATGCCAAAACAAACAATGCCTTAGGGGGAGACCTATCCAATACTATATATACAAAGGTGATGTCTTGAAAAACGTCACATGCCATGTGGGAAAAGTTATTGAATATATATGAATTGGATACAAATGTCAGAGTGGCAAATCTGCAAGTGTTGTGGAACAAGTATGAAGATCTGATAATGAACCCGAATGAGTCTGTTGATGAATTTTTCGATAGGGTAAATGTTGTAGTGGAAGAAATGCGTGGTCTTAGAGAATCTATTGAAGGAATTAAAATTTTGAATCCCATCTTGAGGAAACTTCCACCTCGGTTCAATCTGAAAGTTTCGGTTTTGGAATATAAAGACCCAAAAGAGCTGACATTGGACAACCTACACAGCACCCTTGGAGCAAATGAAATGGGAAATGATGATAACGATGTTGTGGAAAAGGGGAAATCCAAAGAGGTGGCATTCAAGGCCATGAATAATCTCACCATTGAAGACTCTCAGGAAGAATAAGAGACAGATGAAGTGATGTCATTCCTCTCCTCAAACCTTCAAAGAGGAAAATGAAAGTTTAAAGGGAAGCTTCCACTTTCTTTTTTTCGGTGTGGAAAGGTTAGAAATCTTACGGCACGGTGCCCCAAAAAGTTCCAAGAGGATGATGATGTCGATGAAATCGAAAATCCAAAGAAGAAGTCTTCAGCCTATGGGAAAGGAAAGAAATAGTTCAAGATAAATTTCTTTAAGAAGAAGAACCTTCTTTCAAAAGAATATGATAGTTCAGACGAGTATGAGGTTGAGGAGGTTGAAGAGATAGAGAATTGCAGAGATTGTGGACAAAATGCTATGGTGGCAGTTGTCAGTAGTTCTCAGAATAAGAATGAAACTGAAGCTGATGATAAAGAAGAAGAAGTTGAGGGATGAGTTGATATGCAAGGTGAGTTAGAGGCTGCTCTTGGGGAGATAGATATTTGGAGATCCAAAACAAAGAAAGCCAACAAAGTTGTTCATGATGCCAATATCTATATGAAGCAACAGGAAGAAGAGAAGTCTGAATTGATGGAAGAAATTGAGAAACTCAAGTCATCAACACCAGAAGACTCAGCATCAGTTAGTGAGTATAAAATAAAAATTGAAGCACAGAAAAAGGAGATCGATAGCTTGAATAACACAAGGAAAGATCAAATCAATCATATTGAAGAACTTGAAGGAGAAGTTGTCAGTTTACAAAAAAAGGTTAAATATCAAGATAAACTCTTGACTCCTGCTGAGTCATCAGGAAAGCAGATCACTCAGAAAACAGAGAAGATAAAAGTGGAGAATAGTGGTTCATTAGAAAAGAAGCACCTACCATGTTCATATTCTAAGACTGATGAAGGGATTGATCAGAAACAAAAATCTATGAAAACTGAGTTCATACCGCAAGCACCCACTCTGATATTGAAGGTTGATTTGGGCACAAGGAAGAATCATAATATTCAGAGATCCCAAAGGGAAACTCGTAATGCATAAGTCGCACAAAGGGGTGCACCTCATATCAGGTGTTATTGTTGTGGAAAGATGGGACATTCACAATATTTTTTTTCTATAGCCAAAAGATATTGAAGGGCACAAGAATAAAGGTGGTATCCAAATAGAGAACGGTTTTTCAGAACATATTTTGAAGCACACTATTTTTGGTGCAGAGGATTTGGGAACATGGCTATGTATTGTACTTCGACCATGTTGAGGAACATGCCAAAGGAGAATCAAAATGTTCGCAAGATGCAGATCAATGAACCAACATGTGAGTTGAACATGCAAAACAGATTTGCAGCTTTTCAAGATGAAGTTGGTCTATCATACTCTGATAAAGATCAGAAGTATAAATCCGTGTTAGGTATAAAGACAAAAACATGGACCAAGAATAAGAGAGCAGAGAAGGCAGTGGTTTCTGAAATTTCTTTTAAAGCATCAGACCATACTGGTGTTTGGATCCTTGACAGCAGTTGCACGTCTCACGTGAAAGGTAATAAGGATCTTGTTACAGGAATAAAATATGAAAAAGAAGGAGTTGTCAAGTTTGGAAACGATGAAGGCCTGAAGATTATTGGCTTACGAAAATCCAGGTTTGGGGGAAAAGAAATAAGACATGCTGATATTTTGGTAGTAGAAGGCCTCAGTCACAATATGCTCAGTGTAAGTCAACTATGTGACTCAGGACATTCTATAAGGTTTACTAAGAAGACGTGTATCATCAAAGGAAGAGATGGGGCTGTGGTTCTACAGGGAAAAAGAAAAAAGGGAAATCTCTTCCTTGTAAGTGGAGAAGATGATATGTGCTTTTTATCCAGAGATGAAGAAAACAAATTGTGGCATAAATGACTTGGTCATCTATGCCAACCATCTCTAGAATATCTGGTAAAGTGTGAAGAAGCAAGAGACCTACCTAAGCTATCACATGATCATACACATACGTGTGACGCCTGTCAACAAGGGAAGATCATTAGAAAGACATACAAAGCGAAGGAAAAGAAGTGGACAAGAGTTCTTGAATTGGTGCATGATGATGTCTGTGGACCCATTTCACCAAGATCCATTGATGGGAAGAGGTATTACGTTCTTTTCATTGATGACTATAGCAGAATGGCATGGGTATTTGTTATTTCCCATAAGTCAAATGTGTTCAGCTACTTAAAACAATACCGAAGGGAGTGAGGAAGGACTCTTGGACAGAAAATTTTGAATTTTCATACTTGTAACGGAATAGAATTCACAAACAGTTAGGTGGAAGACTATCTCGAGAAACACGGGATAAGGCATCAAGTTTCCTCAGTGAGAACTCCACAACAGAATGGAGTGGTTGAAAGGAGAAATCAGATCATCAACAACATGTCCAGAACAATGCTTATAGAAAAAGACCTACAAGAGAAGTTTTGGAAGGAAACAATATTGACATCAGTCTACATTTCTAACAGGGATCTGTTGTGTCCGAAGGAAGGAAAGACTCTGTATGAAATGTGGTACAGAAATAATACAATAGTGAAATACTTTCAAATAATTGGAAGTAAGTGCTTCATTATCAACAAATAAAAGCATAAGAAGTTTGAATCACGTAGAGTTGAGGGAACATTTCTGGGCTACTCAAGAAAAAGAAAAGCATACAAATGCTTTAACAAGAGGTTGGGAAAAGTTTTTGAGATTAATGGTGTCACTATTGTGGAAAACGAAGAGAATATTCCACAGCATAATGAACAGTTTCTGACGAGGAAAGTTATGCAGGAGGAGCAGAAGTGGATGATGCTGACTCAGAAGAAGACACTGATGATGAACAAGAAAGTGTCAAGTCTGTGTCTACAAGGAAGTGAAAGAGTCGAGCTGAAATTGATAGGAAGAATATCATTGGTGATCAGACAGCTCTAGTTCAGACAAGAAGAATGAAGTCACTACAGCAGACATCCTTCCTATCTCAGGTAGATCTGAAATGCTTTGCTAATGTAGCTGAAGATGAAAAATGGGTTCAGGCTATGAATGAAGAGCTTGATCAGATTGAGAAGAACCATACATGGGAGATTGTTTTGAGACCAGCAGATAAAAATGTCATCGGGACTAAATGGGTTTACCACAACAATATGAATGAAGATGGAATAGTGGTTCGAAACAAAGCACTACAAGTGTGCAAAGGATACTCCCAGATAGAGGGAATAGATGTTGATGAGACATTTGCACTGGTTGCAAGGATGGAGAAAATCATATTATTCATATCCATTGTAGTGCAACAGAAGTTCAAAGTGTTCGAGATAGATGTCAAATCTGCATTCTTGAATGGGGTTCTGGAGGAGAAAGTGAATATTGAGCAGCCTGATGGTTTTCTCATTCATGAGGATGAGAACAAGGTTTGCAGACTGAAGAAGGCATTGTATGGGCCGAAACAAGCACTAAGAGCATGGTACTCAAGGCATGATCAGTACCTGAAGAATCTTGGTTTCCAGAGTGGGGAAGTTGATTAAAATCTATATTTCAGCAATGACAATAATCAAAAGATGATGGTGTTGGTTTATGTCAATGACATAATATTTGGCGGATCAGATGAAGCTCAGTGCAGACAATTTTCTTAATTCATGAAAATTGAGTTCGAAATGTCAATGATTAGAGAGATAACATTTTTCCTTGGTCTACATGTGATATAAGGAAGTAATGGAAAATTCATTTCACAATCCAAATATGCCAAGGAAGTTTTGAAAAGATTTGGAATGGAAAATTTCAAGGAGATGAAGACTCTGATATCTACCTGGATGAAATTGTCAAAAGATGAGGATGGAAAGGTAGTTGATATCACATAATATAGGAAAATCATTGGAAGTTTTCTATACAAGACTACAACAAGGTCTGACATTATATTCTCCACATTCCTAGCAGCGAGATATCAGAGTAAATCCAAGGAAAGCCACATGCTTGTAGTGAAATGAATACTTCGGTATATCAAGGGAATAGTAGATTTTGGCTTGATGTATAATGGAAAATCTCAGATAGAGTTATTGGGATATACTGATGCAGATTGGGCCGGTTCAGCAGATGATAGGAAATCAACATCAGGAGGTGCATTCTATCTTGGTGGACTATGTATTGCTTGGCTAAGCAAGAAGCAATATTGAATCTCATTAAGCACCACAGAAGCTGAGTATATTGAGGCCACTCAATCTTGCACAGAGTTATTGTGGATAAAGCAGCAGCTTGATGATTTGGGCATTTAAGTGAAGTCTCGGATCAAAATCCAGTGCGATAACTCAAGTGCTATCAATCTCAGCTAAAATCCAGTCCATCACTCAAGGACAAAGCACATTGAGATAAAGTATCATTTTATCAAGAAGATATTTGTGCAGGGAATCGTGAAGTTGGAGTATGTGCCTAAATAACTACAAGTTACAGACATTCTGACAAAGGCCTTACCCAAGGAAGCATTTGAAAGGCATCGACTGGCTCTAGGAGTTCAGTCAACTCCCTACACTTAAAAGAGTGTGGATGCGGAACACCCCCCTCTGCCCGAGGTATGATGTGTTTTTTCCTAATGCCCTGATATGTGTTTTTACCCTATTACAGACCGCAAAGAAGTGATCTTTTGGTTCGTTCACAAAAGGGAAAAACGGTGATTGTTCAAGGGGGAGAAAGTGTGGCTATTTGAGAAATCATGATTTTGGGAGAAGCTGACAGATGGAATAGCAATATAGGGGGAGAAGAATGACATAGGGGGAGTATGAGTTTTTAAATCTGACGATGCTAGAAGTGATGGATCAAAGACTAGATATCACGACAGATGAGGATCGTGATAATTGAATAAGAGGGATGTTGGATTCCAGCTATCACCAATTAGTATTAGTGTGGTTCAACAATTGGTATCAATTTAGCGATTGGTATCAGTTTGAAATCGACAATTGGTGTTTGACATGAAGTGATTCATTGATGAACTTTTCATACTACTCTTGTTTCTCTTGCAGAGCATTGCTCATGTGGACTTAGAATACGTGTTAAGTGAATCTTTGAACGCTATCGGAATTTCCAGAGGCGAATGGTGGTAGCGGCAGGTCATTTTCTGTGTTTTTTCTTTCTACAGTTATCTTTTTGGTTTTTGGCTTTTCGGTTAGTTGTATTTGTCTTTTGCTTCTAGGTTTTGTGCTTTCATTTTTCTTTTTTTGAAGTTCATCATAAATGCAATCTTTTATACGCCTCAGTTGAGGGGTTGGTTGGTACTTGGCGGCCTCCCCCCAACAATTGGTGTTTTGTGGCCTTCCCCAACAATTGGTATTTGAGCATTGATATCAAGTTTAGTGATGTCTTCGACTTAGTTTGAGATTGAGAAGTTTCATGAACGGAATGACTAATATATGGAGAGTAAAGATGCATGCTCTTCTTGAACACAATGGACATGAAGATGGTTCAAGTGGAAAAAATAAAAATATCATCTCTGCCACTAGGCAGACTTCAACCTCTTATGCGGATGTTGACCTGAGATTTTGAATAAATCCTACAACCTGTTACTATGAACCTAGGTAAGTGGATTTTTTTTAATACATGTTTTTCTAAAAAAAATAATTATTAAAATAAGTATAGGTTTAAAATAGTTTTAAAACTAGAACACAAAGGAAGCAAGGGTGTTGCCGCCTTTGGCCTATTTTCACCCGGGCCAAAGGAGGCAAGGTCATTGTCGTCGTTGCCATAAAGTTAGGGCAAAGGCAACAAGGACCTTGACGCCTTTGCCCAAATGAAAAAAAAAATCTTATTTTAAATATACATATTTGTATATTTAAATTTTTTATTTTTATTGTTTTGTTTTGTTTATATATAAATGTATATATATATATATATATATAACAAAAAAATTCAGCAATATTTAATTGTTATTTAATATCCAACAGAACTATCATTAAAGCAGTCCGAAATACTGACATAAACTCTCTCTCAGAACTCCCTCTTATAAGAAGATCTATCCTGAAAATCCTTTTGAATTTTCAATGTGGGATTCAGGTTCTCCGTTTACTACGCATAATTAATAATATATTATTATTAACAATTAATAATTAATTACTAACAAATAATAATAATAATACCAAAATAATGAACTATTAACATTTACTATCAAATATTAATAATTAAGTAATTGATATTAATAATTTTTTAAACTATTAATTAATAAATACTAATTAATTATTAATAGTTAATAGTTATTAATTAATTAGTAATTAATCAATATTTAATTACTTGTTAATAATAGTAATTACTAATTAACTAATTAGTTATTAATTAACTAATAATTATTATTAAAAAATTACTAATAAATATTTAAAATTATTATTTAGTTGCTAAATATTAATAATAAATATTAAATTATTAAATTACTAATTGTTTATTTTTAAATTAGTATTAATTAATTAATTTTTGCTAATTAATATTAATTAATGATATGTTTTGGTATTTAATAATATTAATTTTGAATAAATACTAATTCCTAATTAATATTAAATACTAATATATATTTAAAATTATTATTTATTAACTAATTATTAAAAATTATAATATAATTATTAGTTATTAATTAATTATTAATTATACAATATTTAATTACTTATTAATAATTTTAAGTAAAAAATAACTAATAAATTATTTAATGATTAATCATTATGAATAATTATTATTATACAATTAGTAATAAATATTTAAAAATAATATTTACTTGCTAATTAATATTAATTACTAATTAATAATAATGACTAATAAATATTTAAAATTATTCTTTAGTTAATAATTATTATTATTATTAATTATATATTTATTTTTTATTATTTTTATTTAGTTATTATTAATATTATTTATTATTAATTTTTTATTTTTTATTTGATAATTAATTAAAATCTATTAATTATTAATAATTAATTAGTAATTAATTAGTTTATTAATATTATTAATTATTTATTAATAATTAATTAGTTATTAATTAATATTGCGTAAAATATTATTAATATTAATTACGTAATTATTAATATTTAATAGTAAATGTTGATATTCTATTATTTATTCGTAATAAATATTTATTATTAATTAATTACTAATTGTTAATAATAATATATAATGAATTCTATGGAGGAGAGGACCTGGATCCCACATTGAAAATCCAGAATGATTTTCAGGACAAGTTCCCACATAAAAGGGAGCCCTGAGATATGGTTTTTGTCAGAATTTAAGACTGTTTTAATGGCAGTAATGCTAGATACTAAATAACAGTTAAATTCTTGATGAAAAATTTTGTTATATATATATATATAAACAAAACAAAAAAATAAATACAGACATGTATATTTAAAATAAGATTTTTTTTCATCTGGGTAAAGACGGCAACAGCCTTACCACCTTTGTCCTGAGCAAAAACAGGCCAAAGGCTGCAAGGCCCTTGCCGACTTTGTGTCATAGTTTTAAAAATATTTTAAATCTAAACTTTTTTTAATAATTATTTTTTTCAAAAAACGTATATATAGAAAAAAAAAACTCTGAAAAGGTCTTACAAGAAGAGTTCTTTGAAACCTCTGCTAGTGTTATCTGGTTGAAGCTCGAATGTCTTTATATGATAGGTCTCTTCTTGGTAGATTGCAAAAGAAAACGCATCTTTATAATTTTAAAATGGTCCATGGCACTCTTGTACGGGTCTATTTAGATCATTTTAATAAGATGGTTTGAGACTTAGGCAATGTAGATGTGCAAATATCAAATTATCATCATGTTTGTTTGCAGTTGAATTCCTTGAATGATTTAGTTAATCCCGATGTATGGTAGGGAACATAGTTATTTGTAGTTGGGGTTTGGCTTAGTGGTAAGCACCCCGTAATCCTACATGAAAAATAGGGGTTCAAAACCCATTGGGCGCAGGTACTGTAGCAAAAGTGTACTGTAGCAGTGGTGACACTATAGAAACGGCGAACACTGTAGCGACGGCAGGGCACTGTAGCAGCGGCGGGTACTATGCGGTACTGTAACAGTACGGGTACTGTAAGAGTACGGGTACTGTAACAGTACGGGTACTGTAACAGTACGGGTACTATAACAGTACTATTCACAGAATGGGTTTGGTGCCAAAAAATTGAGCCTACGGGCCATGTTATGGGCTAAATGCCCACTGGGCATTCGGGCTATGTAATGGGTCTCCCTCTACCCAGTTAAAAATAGGACTTCGCTTTGATTTAATAATAAAATGAGGCTTCGGCCCCAACCTTTTAAAAAAAAGGAACATAGTTATCTGCGGCACAAGGCTTACAATTGGGATAAGGGCCTCCGGCGCAAAGTGCATTGCACGGAGCACAATGCGTGACAATATTAACTTGTGTCACACAAAGTACATATAAGCACGTTGAAATAATAAAAAATAATAAGTTATCTGACAAAATTATATATAATAATAAAAATATAAATATATGAATATTTATAAATTTTAGTGAAAATTTATTTTGAAAAATAATCTTTCTTTAATAATTAACCATTGGTCATTTAAATAACAAATCATTGAAGTTCAATCATGTGAAGGATAATGAAGAGGTGGCAGGTTTGTTGGTGGTGCTCAATTGTGGCACCAGATTGATGAGCCGCATAGAATCGGAGGAAGGAGCATCGTTTGACTTGCAACATAGTATTTTAATAAAGCATTTTAATAGGATTGTGTTAGCCAACTAAAAAAGGTAGAAAAAATTAAGATGGTGCACGCAATGCCACACTACGTCATGGCGCAACATAGCGCACACCATGGCATGTCATCCCAACTGGGCAATTGCTAAGCATTACGTGGCGTGACGGTCCCTAGCGCATGGCGCAATGGTGCGCGCGACTAATAATTATGGTAGGGATTCCATTACTTTAAAGGTAGTGAAGTTCGTGGTCATGTCCAGAGATCTTCGGATGCACGATCTTATGATGGCGCATGCAACGCCACACTACGCCATGGCGCAACATAGCGTGCCATGGCATGCCATCCCAACTAATTGCTCAAACATTGCGTGGCGTGATGGTCCCTAGTGCTAGCGATGGCGCAATGGCATGCACTAATAATAATTATGGTAGGGATTCCATTACTTTAGAGGTAGTGAAGTCCGTGGTCATGTCCAGGGATCTTTAGATGCACGGTCTAAAGATGGAGGGTATTGGGGTGAAGTCTAAGCCTGAGTTGCTCATTGTAATGGGTCAACTGAAGAACAGTATCAAAAAGAAGAATGATTGTGGACTTAGTAATTTTAGATGCTATCACTATGGAAAACCAGCCACATTAAGATAGACTACCCTAAGAATATGTTCGGGTATAGCCTAGAATAATGTGGTGTACCCCAGTTATGATGGTGTTGATGATCTCTGAGTTTGTTTAACAGACCTTAGTGGGGATGGGTAAATGGGCATCTTATGCTCTATTTGGGTGCAAACAGGTAAATGGGTATCTCATTCTCTATTTAATGGTGTTGCTTAGATTGAAGTGTCTCGTGAGCATGCATTTGTAATAGATAGTAGTAGATGTGGTTGCACGGGAAGACATGCTCCATCGTGGTACATGCTAAGAAGATAATCAAACTAGGATGATTATGATAGAGCTTAGGATTTTCTGTATGTGGAAATTTCCCAAACCAGTTGATATGATAGAATAGTTTGCAAAAACAACACCTCTATATTTCACATTTTAATTTGTAAGATAGATATTTGTTGCTTTTTAGCATGCTGTCGATGTTACAAATTATTTTTTGTTTTTAAGATTGGTTTCTCCATGTTATATTTCCAGGTTTCATGCCCATGTATTTCAGTTTTTTGTCATTTTTTCTATACCATGCTTATGTTGTTTTCTCTTGGGACCATGTTGTAGTCAAGGGACCAAAAATGACATATTCAGGCTAAGTGCCCAGTGACCATTACGAATTGAGTTGGTTCATTGGAGTAATACTTACATATGCCTTTGTGTCGCGAGCTGACCCTTATGTATGCCTTTGTGTCATGGGTGACTCTTAAGTATCCCTCTGTAATTCTGATGATACTCTTACGTATCATCGCACCGTCCTTGCTTGATTTGTGAGTTTCCTTTTTCGCTGCACAGGGTTGATTCATACGTGAGGATGGGTGTCTACAATATATTGCAACAACTATTTCTTCCATGTGCCCCTTGTTTGGACACATGTCCTAGCTACAAATAGCGGTGATTTATGAACCCCTTAATCATTTCCCGATGCTCACCATTATCGAGAGGGACGATATAAAGAGTTTTGGAAATTCTGACTGAGGGAAATCTAGAGGGCAAAGAGACGGTTCCAAAGAGAGTGTAGATGGTTTGTAGCACTGTTGACTGTGCCGCTCACGCCTGATTTTGGGAGGTTTTGTTTCAGTAGAGAGCTCGAGGATTGCAAGCTCAGAGGACTCAGTGACGACCACGGAGCATGGAAGGTTATCAATCTGTTCTCATATTTCCTATCGATTGTTTACCCTTTGCCTATGATATTGTTTCACGGACATTGTGTGTGCGTGTCTTCGGGTAGATTTTTTGGTTCAGCCTGTTGTTATTTTCTTTCTTGTTTTCTGATCCTAACATGTCATTTGTTCTTTGTGTAATAAATGTTGTAATGTGGTGTTCTTTCCATGCACGTTGGACCAATGTGGCCCGAAGCACGCTAATTTCCTGTGGTCTTTCTTCCCACAGTATTCTTTTTAGTTTGTGTACTGCTGTATTCATCTCTTGCTTTTTGACTCTGTGCTTCCGCATATCCATTTTTTTTTGTTCATCCTAAACTCAACCTTTTGTATGCCTCTATTGAGGGGTTGGTTGGCGTTTTACAACCTTCCTGCCCCCAACAGTTTGCAAGCCAAGTTGAGGCCCGCCTTCAAGGCCAACCTCTCGGCCAAGGAAAGAGTACAGGAATCAACGCTACAACAGTAGCCAAGAAGTCATTTCCCTACTAGATCCTTGAAAACGCCTCCCAAAGCTGCGGATCCGGGATGGCCTTTAAGAGTAGCCATCGTTGTTTAGAGATCAGAGATGGCAGGCTTGGGTTTTTCATTTCCACGGCTGCTTGGTGTGTGACAGGGGAGGAAGAAAATGGAGTAAGACATAAATGATTGTGGAATGTGAATAAGTGTGTTCGAGGGTGGAAATATGTATATATATATAGAATGAGGATTGGATACAAGGTATAGATAGAAAATCATATAAACATATATACATGATAGAAATTTATACAGAATTCAACATATTGCAAAATTATAAATTTGTAGAAATTTTTACTAACTGAAAATATATAAATTGAAATGTATAAATTGAAGAATTACAGTTTAATGTTGCAGAATTTTATAAATAATAAAATTGGAAAAAAATCGAAAAAATGAAATGGCATCGGCAATAGGAAAAAAAAGTGTACGTTTTTCACACCATAATAAAAGAGAAAGTCATCGACATTACCACTATATTAATAAAAGAAAACAAACCAAATATGAAGCAATATATTGAAGCCAATCAACACATCAAAACCCAAAAGCAAAAAACATCAATAATTGTTATTTAATTTTAGAATAATTTATCTGTGATAATAATCACACCATAAACATACAAGAAATGATTATAAAGTTTGCCTCGCTGATGGTGTTGATGGGTTACCCCATACACACTGAATTTTGAATTAGAGTCGCAAGGCCCTATATTGTTCTAAAAAATATAAAAAATTAAAAATTATGATTTAGTATAAATTTGAATAGTGGACCACAACTTTGAATATGACCTGTTTCAAAATATAGATAAAAGTAACAAAATTTTCATGGTCTAGAATTTAAAATAAACTGAGTGTTTGGCTTTCATTGATCACAGATAATCTTGTTGATATTATTTGTTCAGAACGTGCTAACAATGTGTCCTGTCTTCAAGCATTCACGATAAAATGGAAGCCATTCATATTTAGTGGTTAGTTTGATCACCTAAACATGGCCACTCAAATCAATCAATCCTAAATATGGATAGCTTGAAGTAATGGAGGCATCAGTTGCATCAGTTGCATCAGTATGAAACTCCCTGAAAAAGAGAGAGTTCTTAATTGAGCTAATTTGAATCATTCCATCAATTGCTATAATCCCAATTGAATGAAAATTTACAATTTAAGACAACTAAAAAGGTAGAAAGTTTTTGCAAATAATGGTATGAACATATCAATAGCTCAAGAAACTTAAAATTTCTTTATGACCTATGTTAAAGCATGTCATAAATCTCATGATAGTACAGAGAACACATAATGTTGAATGGATGAATGATATGCTAGAGTTGGATGTAAGAGGATATGAAATGTCATATGCAACAAGTCAAATTGTCATTAAGAAGAAATTATTTCAAGTGCATTTACAGTCATTCAATTTGAAAAACAATACAAAGCATAAAAAACAGAATGTGGAATGGAAAATGTGATTTAGTACAAACTAAAAGTTTAATAAAACAAGAGTGGCCCCACGCATGAAACCTTTAGTGTATTAAGGTCATATAAATTTGACCATCGTATCAAAAAACCAGTTAGATGGTGAATACATGTCCACAATTAAATCACTAGATTATTTGTTCATGCATGCACTAACTTTCTTTGCCTTTGAATTTGATCAAAAGAATAAATGAGTGAAATGAAAATGTACTAACTCATTGCACAGTAGGTCTAAAATAATTAATGATGGAAATGAAAATGTAATGACTCAATCTATAGCAGGTCTAAATATACTTACTATAGATCATCTTTTCATAAAAGACAAAAAACTGAAAAATGGTTTGATAGGGGGGGAGAAAAAAATGATCTCTCACTTACAAGAAGCACAAATGATGCATCATGGACCATGTAGTCAATAACAACATCAGGGAAAAGGGGTTCTTCTTTCGCTACATCCCACTTGAGAGAATGCTCCCCGAAAATCAGATTCAAAGGTAAGATTTTCACTTCATGAGGTCCATGTTTACCTATGGAAAGATGCATATCGGGGTGGGAAAATTAAACAATACACGTAAACACATGAAGTCCGTGCAAAAAAACTTAATTGTCTCATGTACCAATAAGCTCCATTTTGACTCGCTCCAAATCAGCATCATTGCGTAAAGAATTATTATGCCTTGCACCCATACTTGTATGTTTTTTGGAAAGAATTAAATATACCTCATTCATCATAGAGAACCATTGGGTTCATGATAAGTGCTATGAATTCAAATGATGAGTGTTATGAGCAGTTATCAGTAAGTGCTGTCAATATGCACACTTACATCAACAGTTTTTCAATGGATCAATCTTAAATAAACCCTATGAATCATAGAGAATGGGGATTAAAAATATATAAATGTAATATATATATATATAATATAAATATATTTTAGAAAAATATATATTCCAAATTGTATATATAAACTACAAAATTATATATTTTTTAGAAATATATATATATGTCAATATATACATACATATATATATATATAATTGTATAATGTATATATAAAAGAAATATATAAATATATATATGTCATAATGCACATATAAACTGCAGAATGTATATGTGTTGGGACTCTAACCTAACAATGGTCGCACAATAGAAATGGAGGAAGAAAAATAGAACAAACAAGATATATATTTGCAGAAGAAAGAAGAAGAGATAGCTATACAATAGAAAGAAGAAGGGAGAAGAAGGAAGAGCTGACGGAGAAGACCACTCCCCGTAGCTAAGGCCTGACATCCCAACATCCGACCCCCAGTAGCCCTGTTGTAGGATTTCCAGCAAAATGAATTTTACCCCTCCTACAACCACCCCCACCTATTAATATCCTAGCCCAGCCAGCTAACAACTCCCTAACAACTAACAACCCCCTCTAACAACTAACAACCCCAACAAACTAATAAAGGAAATGACAAAGCTGTCCCTGACAGTTACATACACAGACAGTCATCCACACTACCTAACATTTTGCCCCTAGCAGTGTTACATACACAAACAGTCAGCCACACTTCCTAACATTACCTTCCCTTGAAAAACCACCTTGTCCCAAGGTGGATCTCCCGTCACAGTAGTGGAATAACAACCACTTGGTGGTGGCTCTCGTGGTGGCCGAAGTAACAAAACAACATATCCGACCCTTGGTTCTGAAACATGATGAAATCCCTTCCGATGTGGGGGTTCTTGATCCTATTTTTCCTCCATTCGGTCCCTAAAAACAAGCCCGGTGAACTACAGTTGCTCTGCAGCACAACAAACCTCTGTTTCTGCATAAATTCCAACCAACCCCTCAGCATTAACTTCCACTTCTTTAGGCTGTTTTGGATGCCCAGCAATAATAACAACTTGCCTCACAAAATCCAGCATTAATTGCAAGCTCTACTGGATGCACCAAGCTGGATTCTACCAGCTCCAAGCTCTCTGACCCCTTCAGTAGACCATGGTCCAGTGTGCAACAATGGTTTCTGCACTTGTAAGCTGAATGACCGCTACCTCCGGCAAAATCACTATGCTGACAGCCAAACTGAAAAACAGTAGTGATTGAGCCTATAGCTCGCTTCCAGCAACTTCTCCTACAGCTGCAATAACTTTCTCTGCAGAACCACAATCAAACTCTTCCAGAATATTAAGTTCGTCTCTTGCAGTATGTTCTTCTGCAACTTGAGCAACACATGGGAAATCATTCTCCTTAGTTCAACATTGATCAGATATGTCAACGAGTTCTCATACATGTTGCCCCGCAAGGTTTGTTGCTTCTCACGGTACTCCACATGCACCCTAGCAAGGGTTTTAACAGACGTTAGTTATTCTTGCATCTCAGCTGCTTGTGCACAGAACAATCGCTCCAGCTCTGACTCCTCTTCAGCAACTCCAGTAACCATTCTAATGAGCACACTTCAGTGAAAATCAAAAGCGATCGTCTCGAACTGTTACACTACAACAAAGAAAACTTGCAGACAGTTCTACAGCGAACGTATCGGCACCCTGCCTCTTGCTATGCAGCACAACAACCGCCAAGTTATCGCGACTTCCACTCAACGTTCAGCACTCAAGCTACACTACACAACAGACGTTTTGGTGTCACGACTTCCTTCCAACGTTCGGCCAGCACGGAAGATATTAGGTATAGGAGAGAGAACTTCTTGCAAGTCTGATGTCCAACAGTGATCGTCTAACTACTGTGACCGCGTCACACAGCAGATCATAGAGCTAAATTCTTTTTTTGGTTTTTCAACAGCGATCGTGTGTGCTCCAACAGAAAACGCGGCTCTCCACTGCGCTCATCTAGCAATAATTTTGTTTCCTCTGCGTGCAAGCCTCCAGCAGCGAACGGTCTCTCAGCTGAAGTCGAGACTTCACCTTGAGTTTGACTCTTGATCAAATCTCTCAACAAGAGAACCAAATTGTTAAGACTCTAACCTAACAATGGTCGCACAATAGAAATAGAGGAAGAAAAATAGAACAAACAAGTTATATATTTGGAGAAGAAAGGAGAAGGCGATACAATAGAAGGAATAAAGGAGAAGAAGAAGAAAGAGCTGTCGGAAAACATCACTCCCCGTAGCTCTGGCCTGAAGTCCCAACATCCGACTCCCAGCAGCCCTACTGTAGGAATTCCAGCAAAATGAATTGTACCCCTCCCAAAACCATCCCCACCTAATAATATCCCAACTGCCCAGCCAGCTAACAAATCCCTAACAACAAACAACCCTGTAACATCCCGCCCCTCATTGACTTGAGCTGAGGCAGAGGGATACTACTCGGCCTGTGGCGATGTTCCCAAGGCGCCAAAGACTGACAATAAATGTCGAGGGCTTCCATAACGATTGGGGAATGATTTGCCCTTAAAATAAAATCAACCAAATAAGCGAGATGCCACTGACCACAGCTACATGATGCATTTCACAACATAAACCCATACAACACATTACCAAGAAAAAACCATGCAACCAAACCAATTCCATAACAATTCTCATAAACCAATACAACTCAACCACAATGTTCCATAATCAGAGTACCAAGCGGAAGACTAAAGAACAAAATCCAAAGAACCTATGACACAACCCCACAGCTCCACACCAAACTCCATGCTCCAAGCACCACCAGAACGCCCAAGTATCACGATGCACCACTAAAGGAATGAGATGTATTACCTTTGCCCGTGTCCCGGAATACAACATCTGCAAAAGCACCAAAGTGTCAAAGCAGGGGTGAGTAATCATACTCAGTAGGTTTTCCCCAAATGACTTCCCTACACACGCCACAAGAATATAACACGTCAGCACGATTTATATAAAGCCAATAAAACAGTTCAACAATTAACAACAATCCAAACACATCCTTACCCAAAGCAATTCATCCAAATCAACACAATTCCAAGGAAAGCAACTAAACATGTCATTACCCACTCTACATTGTCACAAACCATTCCAACTAGCGTGGTCGCAAGCATATCCCAATCATATGCTCAAGTTTCACACACACACATTTGTGCTCGGTGTTACCATTGACAGTGGAACTTCACATCCAACCTTGTCCCCTTTTTATAGTGGTACTTCACACCCACTTCACTTTGATGGTGGTTCATCACACCCACTATCCATCCTTTCCCCACCATGCTTAACCATTTAAGCCAACAAACAAACCAATAGCATTTACAAAAATCACAACAATAAGAAAATCAACAATTTCCCAACCAAACAATCCCTTAAGCACGTAAACAATACCAACAACATGCCAAATCACTTCAATAAATCACTCATTTATTGAAAACACCCTTAAACCATTTTCCATGTCAAACCACATTTCAATAAAACAACATTTTTATTGAAATCCATCTTTCATAAACCATTTTCCATAAATCAACCAAGCCATCGATTTTAAAATCAACATTTTAAAATCAAACAACCAAGCTCCTTACGCAACAATAACCCATTTTCCCCAATTCCACAAAAAATCACAAAATGGGTGTCAAACAAGCTTATCACATCACAAAAATCATCAATTCCAAGCAACAACCATTAGTTTGAAATTAAAGCCTTCTAGTTCTATCAAAATGGAGATGAGATTGAAGCCACCTACCTAGTTTCGGCGAAATCGACCAACGCCCAAACGCACCACAAATTCGGGTGAAACTTCCACAAAAACGCCTTAGATCTATTTACCTAACATCAACAAGCCCAAATCTCATCATTTTAGGCAAAAACAACCCTAGATCTACATGCGATGGATGTAGATCTAGAAAACCGAGAGAGAGGGAGAACTAGATATAGAGAAAACCACAAAGCAACCAAGAGAGGGGACTTATCGGAGAAGAATTGCCTCAAACCACCAAGAAAACCCTTCAAAATGCATCCAAGATGAGTGTGAGAAGTGCCCTAACCCTTGAGGAGAGGAAATCCCGAGTGAGGCTTGAGTGGGAGGAATTTTGGGTGTTTTAGGGCAAATCCCGACCAAGGTTGTTTAAAAAAACTATTTTTAATGCCACGCACGGTTAGCTCGCACAGTTAGCCAAACCGTGCTCCTGCTACTGTTGGAAGGGTGCCCCGCATGGTAGGTACGCACGGTTAGACAAACTGTGCTCTGACCGTGCGAAAGCCCTCTGTCTCAAGTAACATGGTTTACCTGGGTTGGCCGCATGGTTTGTAAATCGTGCGCCTTAACCATGCACCATCTCCCATGCCTTTGCCTCCCCTTGCACGGTTACCTGGGTTTGTTGCACGGTTTCCACTAACCGTGTGCCCTTAGATAAACCCCAAAACCATTCCAAAACTTTCCCAAACTCTCCCAACCCTTACCCAACCACTTTAACTACATAAAAAGACATAAACAAAGGTTACATACCTCAAACTAGGGTACTACAAACCCCCTCTAACAACTAACAACCCCAACAAACTAATAAAGTAAATGGCAAAACTGCCCCTAGCAGTTACAGCCATACTTCCTAAGAATATGTATGTGTGTGTGCACGCATAGGTGTATGTAATTGCAACATGCATAGATATATATATAATTAAAATATATGTCAGAATGTATATATAAACTGCATAATATATATGTTTCATAGAAATATATGTGTGTGTGAACATGTGCGTGTTTATGTATATGCATAATTGTAGAATATATCAGAAAGAAATATATAATTACATATTGTAATTATATATATTAGAATATAATTATAAATATATAATTATAGAATTTATATATTTACATTACAGGATGTAAATATATAAATTGCAGAACGTTTATATGAATACTTTGATACCCATCTGGACATAATCCAACACAAAAACAATTCCAACACTCCTTATGAAATGAAAATAACATGGCTTTGATACTCACCCTGGCAGATAGCGAATAATGTCCCAAGCCCAAGAATGCAATACCAACACATGCCCAATGTTATAGTTTGCAAATATAATTGAAGTACTTACCCTTTCTTGATCATGGTTCCTACTGTTGCAGCATCTAGAGAAGATTTATAGGTGATTCAAGGGTGTGTTGCAATTGCAGTGTTAATGTTAACTGATGAAAAATCACCAAAGTCATCCTGCCCAAAACACATCAAATGAAATTAAAAATTTCTCATTGAATGCATTTGTATTGTACTATAAATTTCATGAAAGTATAGTCTAGGTAATCAACTAATAGGATAAATTCATCAAAACTGTTGCCTTCTAATTCTTACACATTGCAATTATCCTATCAAAATATGTATTATTTGCATATAAATAGTAATCGGAAGCACTTTGCAATATCAGCTAAGAAATCCCATCATTAGAGACGTGATTGAAAAAAATATTTTAGTTCGATAAAACAGTTGATTGTGTGATCAAAAACAAAAGGATGATATGAACCATGCTCATTTATTAGAAAAATATTTTCCAAATTCCATTTTAAAATGATATAAATATATGAAACTAGGGTATAGTTTATTATAAATCATAATGATAAGAAATAATATTTAAATGGTCGTTATTTTATAAAACAAGGAAAACTGCATTCATATAGTTTAAGCTCTCTAGAATGGGAAACTGTCTTACCTCAAGGTGAGGCGGAGGGCTTCTTTTATAGATTGAGAAAGAGGAATACATACAGGAGTATTCTGATGTGGGACTCAGAAATACCCAAAATAATAAAAGAGGGTTTAACACTCCCTCTCAAGCTAAACATGCCCAGCTTAGACCACGAGTCCCACAAAAAAGAAAGATGACACCAAACATGACCAGACACACTCCCCCTCAAGTTGGGTCGCAGATACTGTGGATGCCCAACTTGAAACTGAGCGAGGTCAGGCGAGCCCCTGGGAGACCTTTGGTGAAGCTGTCAGCAAGCCGGTTCGCCGTCAGGATGTGGCTAAAGCTGACATGATTGTACTCCAGGTGGTGTCGAAGTAAGTGGCAGTCCACCTCAATATGTTTCGTACGTTCATGGAAGACGAGATTCGAAGTAATCTTGGTGGCTGCCTGATTGTCACACCAGATGTGAGCAGATGTCTGCTGAGGAAATCCAAGTTCATGGAGGAGTTGTCGAAGCCAAAGGATTTCCATAGTGACGACTACCATGGAACGACACTCAGACTCCGCACTGGATCGGGAGACGACAGTCTGTTTCTTGCTGCGTCAAGAGATGAGGTTGTCTGCGAAAAACACGGCAAACCCAGAAGTATATTTCCAGGTAGCAAGGCAACCAGCATAGTCAGCATCACAGAAGGCCTCAATATTCTGATGAGTGTGGTGTGAGTAGTGAAGACCACGAGCAGGGTCTCGCTTGATGTATTTGGCGATGCGGAGTACAGCATCCCACTGAGAGGTGGTCGGATGCGCCATGAATTGGCTCACTTTGCCAACAGTGCAGGCAATGTCGAGACAAGTCATGGTGAGATAGTTGAGTTTGTCCACCAGTCGACGATACCGCTCTGGGTGTGAATACGGTTCCGAGGAGTCATAGAGAGACCATTCCCCATGCTCAAGAGGAGTGTCAACGGCGGTGGCCTGTGTCATCTCAGCATCCTGTAGAATATCCAAAGCATATTTCCGTTGGCAAAGGAAGATTGTGTCCAGAGAACGGGAGACCTCGATGCCAAGGAAGTATGCAAGAGGGCCGAGATCTTTGGTGTGGAAGTGCTGGTGAAGATGCCCCCTGAGGTGGGAAGTACCAGCAAAGTCACTCCCGGTGATGATGATATCATCTACATACACGACCAACAGGATGCACCTGGTGGATGTCGTCCTGTAGAACATAGTGTGATCCTTCATACTACGGGAGGGCCCAAAGTCGGTGACGACGGTGCTGGATCGGCCAAACCAAGCACGAGGAGACTGCTTGAGACCGTATAGAGAGTGGCGTAGTCGACAGACTTGGGACCCGTAGTCGGAGGCACAAAAGTCGGGGGGGCTGCTATAGATAAACCTCTTCCTCAAGAAATCCATGGAGGAAGGCATTCTTGACATCCAGTTGATGAAGTGGTCAGTGATGATGAGCGGCCAAAGAGATGGATAATCAAACAGATACCATCTTGGAAACTGGAGAGGTGTCAAAATAATTGACACCATACGTCTGAGCAAAGCCTTTGGCCACAAGTCGGGCTTTGAGTCGATGGAGAGTGCCATCGGCGTTCAAACGGACTGTGTAAATCCATTTGTTGCCGCCAGTTTACCAGCAGGGAGGGGAACCAGATCCCAAGTATGATTGTCCTCTAGACCCTGCAATTCATCTCTCACCGTGTGTAACTACCCCAGATGAGATTTGGTCTCGCCAACTGTGCGGGGAATAGATATCATCTCCAGAGCTAACAAACCTTTGTATGAAGATGTAAATAGAGTATTGTTCTGCCAAGAGCGAGTACCTTTCTATAGTGTAATGGGAAGGTCGGTTGGTGGTGGTGCAGGAGCATCAGACGAAGCTCGGACAATGGTCTCCTCAGCCTGGATGGGGGCACAGTTGAAGGGCGATAGGAGTAGACCGTACCAAACTGATGAGCAGCAGGAGGCAGCACCGGAAGAGGATGGATGATGAGTGGAAGACAATCATCAATGTCAGTATCTGGATGGGGAGAGTGAAGTGAGAGTGGAGAACTCTCAACATATGAGATGTCACCAGAGGTGATATAACAACGTAGGTCTGGAGAGAAGCACCGGTATCCGCGCTGAGTGCGTGAATATCTGAGGAAGATGCAGCGGAGAAATTTGGGAGAGAGTTTGGAGAGGCTGGGACGAGTGTCGCGGACATAACAGAGACATCCAAATACACGGGGTGGAAGTGAGTAAGGATGTAGAGAGGAGAACAGAGTCCAAAAAGGAGTCTCCCCCTAAAGGATGGAAGAAGGGAGTCGGTTTAGAAGGTAGGTTGCAGTCAGGATGGCATCGGTCCAAAAGCGGAGTGGCACCTGCATGTGGAATAGGAGGACACAAACAGTTTCCAGAATATGACGATGTTTTCGCTCCGCCACTCCATTCTGCTGAGGTGTATCAGGAAAGGATGTCTGATTAATGATGTCGCGATCCTTAAGAAACTGCTAAAAGGAAGTAGATAAATATTCATGTCCATTTTCGGAGCAGAGACATTTGATGGAGGTGGAAAATTGAGTATGAATTTCATTATAAAAGATCTGAAAGGTAGGAAATACTTCAGACCGATCACAAAGCATGTAAAGCTATGTCATGCAAGAGTAGCCATCAATAAAGGTGATATAATAGTTGTACCTGGACTGGCTCAGAACCCTACAAGGACCCCATACATTGGTATGAACAAGATCGAAAGGATTCACTACACATGGTTCCTGTCGAGTAGAATATGTTACCCGATGATGTTTAGCAAACTTGTAGGATTCACAATGAAATGATAAGTGGGAATTGAATTGGGGCACATTTTATGGAGGATGGAAGCTAGTGGATGACAAAGACGGAAATGTAAGTCAAGAGCATGGGCCGAGGTAGATGAGAAAGCGGGATATGGTGGGGTATCGAACATGTACACCCCATTCTGAAGATGACCTCGTCCAAGCTCCTGATTCGTCGTCTGCTCCTGAAAAACAACACCAGAAGAAGTAAAAGTAGCGACACAATTTAAATCTTTGGTGAGTTTGCTGATTGAGAGAAGATTAAAGGGACTGTGAGGAATATGAGCAACCGAATCCAAGAGAATAGACACGGTCAAGTGGCATGTGCCAAATCCGGTGATGAAGATTGTTGATCCATTTGCAATAGTAATTGTAGAGGCACCAATGTACGGATGATAGGTAGTGAACATACCAGAGTCCCCTGTAAGATGTTCTGATGCACTAGAGTCTAGCATCCATGTTGTAGGTTGTTGAGATACACATGCGGTAGAGCTGTCAGTCTGAGCAATGGAGGCTGGAGAAGAGGACAGTGGCACAATCGCCCGATAAGATTGTATCCAGACAATTTTTTCTACCGAGAGTGTCGTTCTGTAAAGGGTGCAGGATGAAGGGGAATGGATGTGCGGCAGAGCCGATGACAAAGCAAGGTATGGCGTCTCAGGTGGGCGTACAGATGCACGGATGAAGCGTGGTGCTAGCAGGGAAGGGCCAGGATGCATCGCTGGAGGGTGTTGCAAGTCAGGAGCCGACGTAGGAATCAAAAGGTTCCGGGAGAGGCGTTCGGTCGGCAGATGGAGGGCGTTGTGATTGTCGGGACAATGTGGACGACGACGGCCGAAGTGGGAGACCGATGGAGGGGGTCGCGAGTCGGGAGCGCAGGGAGGCAGGCCGGGCAGCGTCGAACTGGTGTACAGGAGGTCGTCGAACAGTGGGGTCGCGGGAGTTGGGAGACGCATCGAGCGAGAGCCGGGTGTCGTCGGGAAGCTGCTGGAGGCCGGGGCCGGATGAAGTCTGGACCGAGAAACACCAGGAACGGCGACTGGTCGGGCGGTGGCGTCGAATCGAGAGGCGTCGTTCCGTCAAGTGAGGGCCGACGCGAGTTCTGGCGGATCCGTTTCACACCGCTTGGTTGCACGGAGGACGGGGCAGGGCTGCTGCAGGAATCGCCGGTAGAGAGGGCGGTGTCGCAACGGGAGAGAACCGCAGCGGGAGGCCGCTAGAGGGAGGCGACGCTGGAGGGAGGGTATCCGTCGGGGAGGGGCGCCATAGGAGAGAGCAGCTGCAAGAGAGAGCGACGTCGCTGGAGGGAGGGGCGCTCGGGTTGTGGCAGGACGGAGGGGTGATGCCGGGACAACGCCGGAGGGAGCCTCCGAAGGAAGCCACGTGGGAGGGCGGAACACCGTCGGGGCGGAGAGCAGCCTTCAGGAGGGACGGGGTCACCAGGCTTTGTTGCGACGGATGGGCGCAGAGGAGCGGGAGTCGTGCAGAGCGGAGGAGGCAGGGCAGGCCGGAAGAGAGGGGTGTCGAGTTGTGGAGCGACGGAGGAGCGACGTTGGGTCGACGCCGGAGGGAGCTGCAGGAGGGAGCCGCCGGGATGGGAGCCGTTGGGGGGGCGCGTAGGGCAGAGCCGTGAGGGGGTGGGGTGGCCGCGTAGGGCAGACCCAGGAGAGTGGGGGGGTGGCCGCGTATGGAAAACCCGAGAGGAGGGGTGCCACTTAGGGCAAAACCGGGAGGAAAGAAAATACCTAAAGGAGGAAGGGCTCGGGATTAGGTTCCCTCTGATACCATGTAGAATAGGAAACCGCCTTACCTCAAGGTGAGGCGGAGGCCTTCTTTTATAGATTGAGAAAGAGGAATACATACAGGAGTGATCCGATGTGGGACTCGGAAATACCCAAAATAATAAAAGAGGGTTTAATAAGCACCATAAAACATGCTAATATTTAAATGAAGAAAAGTGTATTTATGTTTGATAGAAGAAAAATCCAATTGAAGCAGTGAAAAACTTTTGTATTCCTTTAGCAAATGGTAAATATAAGAGTGCACCCAATGTTTGCAAGCTTCTACAGTGTCACCATCATTCGCAATATAGAGATACTGACCAAAAAAAAACATCATCTTGAAAAGCACGTGAAATTTTCTATAGAATGATACGATCATCATACCAGAAGAATCTGCAATTGTAGTGGGAAGACAGAGGAAACAACCAATGATGTGGATTAGTGATGTTTTAATACAGTCTCCTTATTAATATTAGAAATTCAAGACAGAATGGCCATATTAAAATGTGAAGAAAAGGCTCATCATCCCCACCATAAGAAGGTTTAATGTTTCCTCTAGTGAACATACTGGCATTCCCAGCCAAAATTCCATGTAGTTCATATGTCATCTCAACACATAGAGTGAAAAAGGATATACCACATTAGCAAATAGCATCTGAAAAGCATATATATGTTGATTCATTGAACAAGATTCACATTATGAAAAATATAGCATAGGATTTCTTGCATGAAACACCCATTGGTTTCCTGAACCTAAATAAAAAGGTACATGCCCATATAAAGAAATTTTCATGGCTGTACTTCTTGCTTCCCTTGAGGAAGAATATTATCAATGGGATTTAAGAATTTTATCTTCAAAGAAATTAGGCCATTCAAAAGAACTCAATAATTTATAATAACATGAAGAGGCGGGGTCAATCAAACAACAGATCTAGGTGACCCAGCTATAAACTGCGTTTCCTTAAAATTTGCACCATGTTTTATAGTTTTGAAAGGATTACTCATGACAGCGTCAATAACTTGATCATCAAGTTACATGAGAGGAACAAGTTGAGAAACATTAAGGGGTTTCAAGTTATGAAGACAATAGGCATTGCTACAACAATATTCAGCAAAATCAGTTTTCGAAAGATGGGAATCCACATATCAAATAGCATCACTAAACATTGAAGGAAACACGACAACAAATTGAGCAATGAACTGAACCTAAAAAATAAATGGGATATGGAGGTGGAGGTATATGGAGGAAAGAAAATGAGAAATGTGAGGGTGATATGTGTGCATGGAATTACAATAATTATAATAAGTATGGGTATTCAATAACAATTGCAGGATAGGTGTTACAATAAAAAGATGATAGGTTTTTCACCTGTTCATTGAAGCAACAACTCTAAATGTAGGGCCAGTCCCCAAAGCTTTACCAGTAGTTGTTTAATGAACAGACCCCCTCTGTTTTGGGATTCCTTCATTTTCTTCGCTTCTACTTCAGCTTTCACCATTGTTAAACCTTGAGAAAACGGGCTATATTTTTAACAAAAAATCATAAAAGAAATGCAAAAAAGTTATCAGCTCAATAGACAACTTACTCCTTATCTTTGTCAAAAATCATTGGCATATCTATATGAATTTGAGAAACATGCAGTGTAAAAGGAGATATGGTCAATATAGCATTGTTGTTTACAATATAGATGACATTATCCCATCTCATCTCATAATCCTATCAATGCAAATTGTAAAATGGTACAAAGGTTAACCCAATACCCAAGATACCTCTCTAAGGAGGTTATTTTATAATGAATAATAAAGACTACATAACACCACAAGTCCGATGTAGAACGCATACTCCATCACTCCCCCCCTCAAGCTAGGTCTACCTAACTTAAACACGTAATTAAAGAAAACAAAGCAAAGAAAACAAAGAAAACACAAAATACTGCAAACACTCCCTCTCAAGCTGGACATACCCAGCCTGATTACATAACAAGACAAAACATAAGAAAATAAATCATTCGTGATCGCAGCTCCCCGAGATTAAAATGATGGATGATGGAAGATGTCGCTGAAATAATCGGATTACATCAGTGGCGCGACAAGTTGTCAAGGCGCAGTAGAGGAACCGCACAGGCAGGGTCGGTCGACGGGACGCCGGGAAAGCCACACAAGCGGGATGGTCGTCAGGACGCTGGAAAAGCCGCACAAGCGGGGCCGATTGATGAGGCACCAGGAAAGCCGCACTAGCAGGGTCGGTCGTCGGGGCGCCGGGAATGCCGCAAGAGGCGCCTGGCGCAGGAGGAGGCACCGGTATGGAGGCGGGGATTCCACAGGAGGAGGTCGGCAACAGAAGCGGGGATTCCGCAAGAGGAGGCCAACGACAAAGCAGGGGGTCGGCAAGAGGGCGAAGGGGGGAGGTGACCTCGAACGACAGAGGGAGGATCCGCAGCGACGGGTAGGAGGATCCGCAAGTCGGCAGGTGTCTTCCACAGCGTCGGTATCTGTCGCGACCAACAGAGGAGTGTCAGGAGGGACGTCGCACAGGAGGTGCATTGTCGCACATAGAACCGTCGTCAGGCCGTCGCGCAAGGGGGGTGGCGGCGGGACCGACAGGAGGGTTCACACCTGGAGGAGGTCGTCGCTCAAGGGGACGAGCGATCGGAAGCCAACGCTGACGCAGAGTAGTCGAAACGGGTGAATCGGTCGAGGATGTTGACGTCGCCGTCGTCAGACTAGACGACGTTGCAAGGAGTCAGCGCGACAGGATCCGTCGCGCTCGGGAGAGGCCGAACGGGAGAGGTCGTCGACGGCGGAGAGGGAGGGGATCGCGCAGGGATGCCGTTAGGAGGGAGGCGGGCAACTAGAGATGGCCTCGCACGAGAATCGCCGACCAGGGATGAGCCGACACAGCGCAGGGAGGCGGCTGCGGAGGGCTGTCGCGGCTGGATCCGTCGCACAGGGCAACGCGCAAATAAGTGCTGAAGATGGCAGGGGGTGGCGCTGCCGTGATGGTGACCAATGGCCTGTGTCGCTGCCCCCCGTGGGGGGAAATCCTTAGGTGTCGCCCGAGAAAAAAAGAGGGGAGGGGAAATAGGGTTGAGAGAACCTGCTCTGATACCATGTAGAATGATAAGAGAGGTGGACCCAATGTCCAAGATGCCTCTCTAAGGGAGGCCTTGAGCTTATTTTATAATGAATAATAAAGACTGCATGTCTGAAGTGGGACGCAGACTCCAACACAAAGAAATGAATAAATGCCATAAAACAATGAAAAAATAATAGTCCCGTCACAATAATAACCAGGAGCCACAAAATGAACCACCACAAAACCCCAAACAGCATAGGGGTAATGATCGAGGAAACAGACAGTGTATAGTTGTCGGGTGGTTACAATAGACATCGTTAAGGGCATATTTCACCAGGAATAGTGGATGACCCAGATAAATCAAAACAGTCAAGAACTACGCATACAAAAGGCCTTGGCTGGGAAGAAAGCATATACACAGATCCATACCAACATGCTTGGTAAGAAAACATGCAAGGAAGCACACCATGGAGCAACCAAAGTCACATGATAAGGATAATTAATGACTCGAATCAGAACCAAGTAAACATATGTAAGCTAGAGGGAATACAGGCAAGAGGTAACAGGCACAAGTGAACAAAAGGAAACAACCCAACAAAGGGAAAGGCCGAACAGAATAAAGAGAACAAACAAACATAGTCCATCCCCAAAGATAATACTTTCCCAAGCTCAATCAATGTAGCATTAGACGACAACATTCTCAATGAAAAAAACATAAAACAGGTAGCATCCATAAACAACACTATCACCCCATCAACTCCCGTATTACGACATATTTTGCATGGTTTGGCATTGTAAAAAAACCAACCAAAAATTTCACATTAAAGAGGATTAATCTTCAAAGAGGTGGCAATGCAGAGGGTTGAGCAGGTCTTTGAGTATTTAGCAATGCAGAAAGGAAAAAGGAAAGAGGATTAATCTTCAAATACACTTCAAGTCTATCACCTTCGGTTAATTCCACAAGATTCTCTGATGCGTTGTATAGTCACTCTTGATCGTTGCGTTTATCATGCTCCACTCAATCAACACTTGGGTGAAGGCACCTGCAAAGGCTTTTTCCTTTTTCCTTTCTGCATTGCCACGTACTCAGAAACCTGCTCAACCCTCTGTTTCATGTCCTCAATCATCCTCTCAGTTTCATAACGAATCTGCCTTGGCAAAGCCACCTCCAAATAATCAAACCATTCACCAAGTGTCATTTTCTCCAAATCAGGGACATAAACATCCTCAGCCCCATCATTACTGTCCTTGACCCCTGATGTTTTCAAGGGTTCCTTGGAGGCTTCCAGTCTCTGATTCTCCTTACAGCTCTCTTCATTATTCGAATCAGAATTTTTAATCACCTGAGAAAGCTCATCCTTTAAATTTTTCATTCTCCTCCTGCCTGCTCCTGTCCGCGGGTACTCTAGCTGAACTAAATTTTCGGATGCTTTCACCATATCCTGGTTAGAAGCAGAGCTTCCCAGCACCTGCTGCTTCTTTGAACTACGTGTCCGTCTTGGACTCACACGCTGGCCTTGCTTCCCTTGATCAGGACGGGTAGCAATCGCTACTTCAACTTGCTGAGCCTGACTGGCGCCTTCCTCTTGCTCACCCTTCAAAGCCACAGCCCTCCTCGGCTGCTGTCTCCTCAAATTTGAATCCTTGCCTGCAACCACATCAGCATTCTTCAAATCCTGGCCCACTCCTACGGCTAAACCACTTCGTTCCCTTTCTAACCCTAATGGATCACCGGCCGCTCCCATGTCGTCTTCTTTAGAGACCTTAGCCCCCAACTTGCGGCCCCGAGCCTCAGCAACACTACCGACATTCTCTGAAACATATCCACCTGTTTTGGCAGCAGCACGCCTCCTTGGGTTTTTACGTGGAAAAGGAGGCTCACCATCCCCGACCTCGGGGGTATCCACTACATTGACCAGCATGGAGGTAACCTCGCCAATCTTGACGACATCGCCGTCGTGGAGATAGGATGGGTCAAGAGGGGGGAGCTGGCTCCCGTTAAGAAAGGTGCCGTTGCTGGAATCAAGGTCTTTAATGGCCCATCTACCATCGTGGAACTCGATCAAGATGTGCTTGGAGGAGATACCATCGTCCTTGATTGCCAGTGTGTTGCCGCGAAGGACCCTGCCGATACGAACGACGCGCCGAGGTTTGAATTCTAGGGTTTCGCCCATCCGAGGGCCTCTCTCGATGGAGAGCTTCAGAGTGGGACCATCCATGGCTCGTGAGGTCGCGAGAATTTGACTCCGAGATAATACTAGCCCGGTCTGGTGAAAATTCAGCATTTGATTAAAATGAAATTTAAATCCTTTAACATGTCATAATACCATTTGCATAAAACATCAAAATGCAATTTAATTTACAAATGTACTGAAATCAAAATTCACATTATCGTTATTTATTTAATATGATTATTAAATGTTTTTTCAATAATTTTTAGTTTAAAATAATGATTAATTTAAAGAATCGTTGGTTTGAAATAATTTTTAAGTAATTAAATTAAAGTTCTTTTATTTTAAATAAAGTTTAATTTAAAATAAAATTTAATTATTTTACTAGACAATTCAATTCTTTTATAATTTTAGGAGGTCTGGTGTTTAGATATATTGGGAGACTTTAATGTGATTTAAAATTGTTTTTATGAAAATACCATTGTTTTGATTTTTTAGCATGCTTTTTTGTTTTATGATGATTTCTTTGTTGGGATATCTCAAACTAGATTGTAAAACAACTAAAAGCTTTGAATAGTTTTTTTAATCGTAATCCTCTCAAGTTAGGATTGTGATTCTTGATCAACATTAACTATTTCGTGAAATTAAACCACAATGAGTTCAAAATTGTAATAGAATAGATTTACATATAAAGCAAAGGTTTGATTTCTAATATTTATATGTATTTTTTAAATATATTTTTTAAATTATCCTTTTATATTTTTGTTTGTTTTGATTTTTATATATCATGTATAAGATCTCTCTAATTTTTATAAGTTTTCAAGATTTGAGTTGCAAAACCTGTGTTCTATTACAATTGTTGAATTATGGTTCATTTTTTTTCCAAAAGCGAAAACATGTACTTTTTTATATATAGCTCTGAGTGATGTTAAAATATTTCTTTTATATGCACATAAATTTTCTAATACATAGAAAGACCCACCAAGACTCTGTCTGGGCCGACAGTGTGCCGAGTGTGCCGCTCAAAGCCCACCTCCAATGTGTTAGGAGCCAGTGACTGACACCAAGTAAACAGATCTAAAAAATTAGGTCTTAGCCCAATGCACATGTACACACCCACAAGTTTTCACACATGTTATAATATCACAAACTAAAAAAATAAACCGACTAGAATATATAAATGCATGTGAGACACATGAATCATCCACGTAATAAGACAAAAACAAAGTAATAAAGTAAAGGGGCGGGAACATGAGTCTAATATCCCATATAAGAACCAACCTAGAATGACCGAAAAGGATGGAGACTCTTCGACACAAAACTCCCGACATGAACATCAGCTTGTGTTCATCACCTCTGAGCACCACTAAGCTCCCGGTCCATCGACATTGTGCCCACTGAGATCACCAACGAACTGTTTGTCATTTTCACAAGACACGATACATGCAGGTGAAATGCTATTATAGGGGTGAGTATATGCATACTCAGTAGGACGCCTGCATGTGAAGATCCATGTTTCATTTATTGAATTTGAGTAAAAATTTGAATTTTTGCTTTCAGGTGCTCGGGTGGGTGAAATGGTCATTTTCTCTTTGCAGATGATCTCGGATAATTTTTTTAACCACTACGTTGGTCCCAGAATAGGACGCTTATCCTAGGATGGAAGTTTGATGAAATTCAAACCCGTTTGAGTTTTAGAGGAATATTTAATATTTAATTAATTAAATATTAAATTATTTGTGTGAGTTTGGGTGGCGATGTCGTTTGAACAGAGTATCGTATCAAGATTTTGACTCCGTAGTTGAGTTTGGAATGGAGGGTTTTGCTTAAGTGAGGTATAAACTTGCTTCAGGTTCCAGGACTTGGGATGAGTATTAGAAGGGTAATTAATTAATTAAAAGACCCCCACGCCACATTTTGGATTCCCACGCATGGTAGGAAAGGGGAAGAGCTTTTCTGTAACACCCCAAAGATTTACAAATAAATTTAATATATAATGCATGCAACACTGAGTCTCTGCGAAACAAACACTTTGTTATAGGAGATAGTTGTAACCTAGCCGTTAGATATAATTTTTTCGCATCTGTGTTTTCAATTTCGAAAAAACAGACATACACGGTTGCGATCAATAAGATATTTAGAGTATGATAGGATCAACTTATATTTTTTGCGAATAGTAATTTGACCCTTATGAATAGTAATGTACCCTTATAAATAGTAATACGACCCTTATAAATAGTAACCTCACCCATGTAAGTATAAATAAAATTTAGGCACCTTATAAATGAGAGTGAATGTTTTAAAATTTTAATAATTAAGAGTTGGTATTTTTGTGAGTAATAAATATTTAATTATAATTTTAAATTAATAAATTGAATTAAAATAAAATTCATTTTCATAAAATGTATTCCTAAATAAATATTTTTTTCCTATGATTTTAGGATAATTTAATGAGACCTTGGTTAATTTTTGAAAGTATTATAAAATCAGTTTTAAATTTAAAATATGTATTTTTCAAGTAAATAATGATTTTATTTAAAAATTAAATTTCACATATTTAAAAAAATTGTTTTGATAAAATGGAGTTCATTTTTTAATTCTATATGCCGAAAAATGGTTGGGGTGAATTTTTGAGATTTTTCTAAAATACTTGAATTTTTGATGAATAGTAAAATATAGTAATTTACAGTATAAATACATTATAAGATAAATACATTGTTCCCTGTATCATGGATGATGTAAGCACACTTGGTTCAAACTGACATGCACTTATTACTGTTTTTGGTCATAAGATTCAACACTATTGCTTATCTTGAGTAAAATAATAAAGTAATGAATAAGATATTCAAAAACTACTCCTCTCCTCCACTATAAAAACCACCCCTCACTCCCTCTTATCCTCACTCCTCTAAGCCTTGAACCTTCTTAAATTTCTTCCCAAATACTCTTCCCTAGTCTCTCCCCACGCCCAAGAGCTCTTCTTTTCAAAGTAAAAGTGTATTTCTCTCAAAAAAATCCTCGATAATTTTATTAGAGTATTTTTGTATATTTCAACACCTCTGTTGAATTTTATGTCTTATTGAGGTTAATATATTATGTTTATCATCTACCATATTGTATTAAATGGTGTATGATCAGTTTGATCATGGATGTGCTATCTTGATACCATTCTCCATACTACCCAGAATGGTTAGTGTTTATGTGTACAGATTTGGGAAAGTTATTTCAGATGTTCATGTTGTTTATGTTTAGTCCCTTTCATATGAGGAATACATTGGTCTTAGAAAGTGATAGGTAGGGCCCGCTATATCCCCTCAATACATCGGTAGGTCTCATGAGATAAAACAGAAATGAGTTTTGGCTAAGGCCTTACCCTAGTATTTTCAAACGTCTTGGTCGAGGCCTTGCCAATATGTTTCAGATGTCCGACATTATGCATTCCCTCATTATGGTATTAGTAATTGATAAACCATGTGATTATTTGACAAGTAGAATATCAATGGTTATGTTTCATTCTCTTATGATCATTTATATGGCCTTATTTAATCAACTTTCAATCCTGACATATTATACTCAAGTATATTTTTAAAGGCATGTATTTTTAGTTATTCACCATGCCTAATGTTTATTTTTATGATAACTTCCACTGTATTAATTACCCTTACTGAGTATCTAAACTCACCCCTTTCTTATATTTTATTTTCCCCGAGTTGTGATGATGAATATTATGAATGACTTTTAGGGAAAATCTAGGAGTCATAGATGTTTCCAATGGAATTGTAATTATGTATTTCATTTCAAGTAGTAATGTTGAACTTATGTTTGTATCTTGTTTTCCAAAACTACTAAACTATTCGTTCCTTTAGGATATGACTTTCTTGTAATCATGCCAATGTAACAAAATAATGCACCGACTCTAGGAAACTAGGTTCGGGGCTTTACATTCTCCCTTGTTCATGACGTCTAGACCAAGAGGAGAAGGGGAAAGGGGATGCCACCGGACTTCGTCCATGGTGGAGATCGTGGCTGGATCGAGGTGCAGTAGCTTTCAGGGGCAAATTTGGACCTAAAGCTTTAGCTTTTACGTCACGAGGTAGGTTAGATTTGAGTTTTATGCCTCAATCCCCATAAATGTGTTGTTTTAGATTTCAAATCCATGTTATGACTATTATGAAGCCCATAGGGTTGATCTATGCCTAATTGGACAAAAGTGGGGGTTTTGGGAGATCTGTAGGGGTTTCCCGTTCAGAAATCCCAATCACACGACTTGTGGTTCAGGAACACATGGCATGTGTTCTTTCCATTTGGGGAAGATAGAGATTTTGAAAGTACATACCGTGTATTGAGACATGGCCATGTGGTCAAGTACTTGGGCAGATGGGATTTTGGGACTACACACCGTGTAGTTTAAGTACACAACATGTAGTGGGGCATGGCCTTATGGCCAAACACATGGGCATACACCCCATTTTAGGGGGACATTGTCATGCAGTATTACACAACCAGAACTCATGTATGACATGGTTATGTGGTAGTACATAGCTAGACACCGAGTGGACCAGGCCATGTGGAAGTACATGGATAGGATGGAGGTTTTGGAGTACATGTTGTGTACTTAGGGTACACATTGCAAACTGCCCCTTTTGTTACCCTTTTGAGGGCTTTGAGTGATTTTGCACCCTTAAAGTCGGAATTGGACATAATAGGAGTCCATTTTGAGTGTTTTTTCACATAAAACGTGATAATGGATCCCTTGGGGCGTTTTGAGGACTTATAAGAGGCGGTTTGGGTCTGGTAAGTTATAAAAAAGATTTTTTCCTCCAGGAAGTGAGTTCAGCTATCTATTGAGGGTGGGACATGGGATGAGACCCAGGCGAGGGTCATGAGAATGATTGGAGGTCATATCTTGAGTTCGTCGGAGACCTCGATTGGTGTTGGAATGGGATTGTCCCTAGTTAGCGGGATTGAGTTGCAACTCAAGGTGGTTAATAGGTTGGGTGTACGGGCGAACAAGGGGTTGGGCATGAGGCCATCTACCTTATGAGGATTTACAACCTTTTAGGCCTAAGAGGCCATGAGATGCTAAAGACTGGGTTACGGGATGTGCGACCTCCGAGAGAGGGGTGTTGTCCCGAGAGTTTGGTTATGACCAGAGATTGGAAGAGGGATGCCTCCACTTGAGTACTAGTTCTGAGGATCCAAAGAGGCATGCCTCCATTTATGTGTTGAATTAGAGGGCCAAATTGGTTCTTGAGTGATAGAACGACCTTGAGCGGGTACATGTGGTTGGGTAGTAATGGTTGCGGGTGACCCTTAGGACCCGAATTGATGTATAAGCCAGTGGGGATGAGATGTTAATGACAATCATGGGAATTTTACCAACCCTTATTATGTTTCCCTCATTTGTTAAGGTTGAAACCTAGTTTACGCCTATAGGGCTATTGTGATATGATATGGGTGACATGGTTGAGAGTTGGACGTGATGATCTATATCAGTACCGATAGTTGTTTATGGTTTAGGATGCTAGACTGAGGTTTTGGGATCATTTTTTCTGATATAGTTGTTTATGGTGGATGTGACATTCCACATATGTGGTTAGAGGCTATATTGATGTTCCGAGCATGGGTAGTATACTATATGGGTTAGGTGTCAGACTGAGGCTCTAAACAGAGATAACATACTTTGTGGTTTATGTTCCAGAATGAAGATCTAGGAAAGGATGGTATACTAGCTGGAATAGATGGAGGATTGATGCTTTGCATCCATCGTTTATATGTCAGACTAATGCTCCAAGCACTATTGGTTTAGATGTCAGGCTGATGCTCTAGGAATTGTTGGTTTAGATATCAGACTGATGCTCCAAGCATTGTTGGTTTTGATTTTAGACTAATACTCTAGGCACTATTGTGATGATACATGGGTTAGATGTCATACTGACGCTCTGGGTACTAGTAGTACCTTAACATGGTATGAGTACCTAAGACTGGGGCATCTAGGTACTAGGAAAGAGATAGAAAATGAAGTCATGAGGACATGGTAGAGGATATCTTATATTAGGATCCCAAATGATAGAACTATTGTGGGAAAGGTCCCTGTAATGAGAGGATTAATTGGGATTGCCATGGATGTGGATCCCACAGGTTACTTAGGATGCATGAATTTTGAAATGTGCTTAAAGACACCCGAGATTGGTCGAAGCAAGTATGGTCGATCGGGGTCATAGACCCAAGGATCAATGATGATTTATTTGTATATTTATTTCAGTTATGTTTTGGCTAATATGAGCATATTTCATGAGCATGCACTTATGGTAACAGATTATAGGTTCACCGTTGGGGGTGGCCTACTAAAATTTATTTATCACCGCCTCCATGTGCACTTCAGTGTGCATGCTTGCATCATGTTTTCTTTTAGGTTGATAATGAATGCATGATGGATAGGGCGAGGGCCTGGGATTTCATGATTGAGTGGGATGCTCATGTGGAGTATGATGATCGGCCTGGGGTAGCTCAATAGAGTACTGGAGACTTGGTATATGACATGACTTAGAGTTGGCAGTAGAGCCTGATGTACATATTTTTTAGTTGTTTACTTTGTATATGTGACTGATCTAGTGGGTGGTCAATATTGTATGTATGGAATGACTATTTGGGACTTCACTATATTTCATTTTATTATAGCATGATTTTATTTCAGTTTATGAATTCTTTTTGTGTGATCTGATGTGTATGATGTTTGGTTATTTACTTATGGTTGTTCACTCTGATATGGGGGTATATTCTCTTCACAGTTCCACCTTAGACCTCTGCTACTAGTCGGTAGCATCTTTCATATGAGGAGGCACATTTGAGGTCTTGTGATGAACAATCTTGAGGCACCAATTTAGCATCAATTGGGTCGGTACGTTACACCGCAAACCACAATGGGAAGATAGAAGGATCAATCTGCTCTGAACCATAAAGATAAAGATAATAATAACCCATATATGGATAAAAGATAAAGAAACTAAGATGTAAAAGAGTCTCTCTATCTTCACAACCAAACTAAATAAGAATTAGAACCATAATAAACTCATGGGAAATCAAACTAATTAGCTTAACCAAGACTCATGCCACCTCACAAAACAAAGAGTGGGGGACCTATGCCTTACCGAAGTATGTGTGTCGGTCTTGGGAGTGCCACCCACACCTCATTGAGCAGTGCATGTCTAGCAAGGGAGAACTTAACTCCATAGTTAAAGGAACCACCCCTTGATAGTGGGGGAGTTATTGACTCTATCAGTCATATAGGGGACCCATGCCTTATTGAGCATAAAGGAGTATAAACCCACACCCAAATTTTGTGGACCCTATACCTTATGAATATGGGGTAATACTGAGCTCTGTAAGTATGTAGGGTACCCACACCCAATTTCTAACAAGTATCCACGGGAGAGGGATCATCAAAACCTCATGCATGTTCCAATCATCATGCTTGGACCCCATCATTAACCCTATAAAGCTAAAAACCAAATCTTCCCATATCACCATGAATATGGTCTTGATTGAAAAAACAAATCACACTATTTCTATGTATGTGTATAAAAAAACACTTAGGATAGGATATTTATTTTCCTAAACCACCACACCATGATAAATCCATGAAAATGACACTTAGGTGAAGAGTGGGCCACATGACAACCCCTGGTCGTTCCACATGACACACTAGGATAGAGGGGGACATGTTGTGCACTATACTTGGCAGTGTATGAGTGTGTCATACACCACACACGGGTGACATGCAGGTGTATGGTTCCCAAACACATGTCCCCCTAGGTTGAGCTGGGAAAACCTGACCTGGTCCTACAACCCACACTACTGGAAAACTAACCTATACCAACGGTTTGGAACCGTTGGTATAGGCCTCCAAACCGTTGGTAGAGCCTATACCAACGGTTTGGAGAACCGTGGCGAAGTAAGCCGTTGGGATATGTAATATGAAAATCTATTCCAACGGTTATAAAACCGTTGGTATATGTATTTCAAAAAAAATACATTCGGTGTGATTTGATCCCTGAACCCTTCGTTTATAATAGAACGACTTAACCACTAACCTAATACGACTTTTTTAAACATAATTTCATAAATATATATATGTATTATAATAATTATTTAAAATTTAGATTTATATAATGTTCTCGGGCAGTAGACCTGGAAAAAAAATAGAAGAACCTATCCCAACGGTTCGCAAAACCGTTGGGATAGGTGCATATTTTTTTTCGGGGTGTATGCTGGATTTTGGGACACCCTTTCCCAACGGTTTTGGAGAACCGTTGGGAAAGGGGTGGGTCTTTCCCAACGGTTCTCCAAAACCATTGGGAAAGGGGTGTTTTGAGCTCCCTTTCCCAACGGTTTGGGGGAACCGTTGGGAAAGACCCACCCCTTTCCCAACGGTTCTCCAAAACCGTTGGGAAAGGGGTGTTTTGAGCTCCCTTTCCCAACGGTTTGGGGGAACCGTTGGGAAAGACCCACCCCTTTCCCAACGGTTCTCCAAAACCGTTGGGAAAGGGGTGTTTTGATCTCCCTTTCCCAACGGTTTGGGAGAACCGTTGGGAAAGACCCACCCCTTTCCCAACGGTTCTCCAAAACCATTGGGAAAGGGGTGTTTTGAGCTCCCTTTCCCAACAGTTTGGGAGAACCATTGGGAAAGGGTGCCTATACCAACGGTTTTTACAAACCGTTGGTATAGAAGTGTTGGGAAAGATCCGATTTCTAGTAGTGCCACCCAGAGCACTCAACCGGCCCGACTAACCAGACCAACTTTCCCACCACTAGAGTCACAAACCAGCCTGGGTACCTTGGTAACTCGATAACTGAGTTGATATTGACAGAGCCTAAAGGGTGTTCCCAACCCCCATAGGTTGGCGACTAACACCTGACATCATGCAAAATGAAAGTGGGAATGAATTTTCCAAAAACATTGTGGAATGAGATAAACAAGTCATCATGCATACAAAAAAAACTCCACAAGGATAACTATACTATAATCTGAACAGGTAAGCAACCCAAAGTACTACAACAGAGTACCATAAAATAGGATAACAACCCAAATTACTACAAAAGAGTACAAAAAAATAGGATAACAACCCGAAGGACTACAATAGAGTACTAGAAAACAGGATAACAACCCAAGTCCCAGTAGATGCAACTCATCAAGCCTAAGGATCAACAACTACTACCACCTCCAAGAGGCACCTTACCCTTGCTCGAACCTAGAAGAAGATAATCTATAAACACCCAAAGGCACATGTAGGGTGTGAACTAAAACCCCAGTAGGGTCTCACCAAGGATTCCATAATAAGATGACAACATTTAATTAACCAAATAAATCTTTCAATATTAAATAAACATGTATGAAATTTCAAGGAATATTTAAACAAATCATGCTTTACATTTCAAATAATGGAAAACACTTTAAACAAATGGCTAAATAATTTTTTTATATAAAATAGTTTATATAAATTTAAAATTCATGCTAAATAGTTTACAAAAATGGAATATATTCATTTCAAATACAAACAAGCAAGCAACATGGTCATCTTCCAAGAGGTGCGATAGTTTTAGGTTATGGGATCCTCACACACTCATATGATAATAACCACAATGTTTATACATGTCCCTCGACACTGGATAGAGAGAAATCATCTACATCCTACTGAGGAATAAGATATGCTGATAATGTTTTTGTTACTGTTGTAAAGCGTCAATCCATTTCCAGGGTAATGCCAACCTAGCGTGTTTTTTACAATAACTCACTAACTATACAGGTTTTCATGTGATCTAATAAAAATCAATGATGGGTAATTTATTCTGATATTGGTTGGAGGAGACCATTAGTGGGACGATAATGATGGGTTTATTAATTTAATAAAATTAAATTAATAAACCTACCCCCCTTTGGTTTCCATGAATGATAGAGGAGGGGAGGTTTTCCTCCCTTGGGTGATGGTCGAACTGAGGGAGATATGAGGCACCAAAGAACTCTATTCTTGACTACAATCAACACCAGATTGAGGTGAAAGAGATTTTGGGCATAATGTTGGACCTGAATCTTCGACGTGTTTCCATGAGGTGGGCGACTTTTTGAGATTTACATCCTGATCCCTTATATGTGTTTTTTTAAGGTTTTAGAGCCCTATTAAAACTACTATAGATCCTCTGAGGATTTATTTGTGGGATTTTGGTGAGAATCAGGGGATTCATAAGGTTCGTAGGGATTTTCCATTTAGAAATATCAATCACACGACGTGTAGTGCATGAGCACACTCCATGTATTCTTCTCATTCAAGGAAGATGAACTTTTGAGAACTACACACCGTGTAGTGGGGGTATAATCTATGTGGTGAGGTTTGGACAGGTGGACAAGGACATGGTCAAGCATGTCATGTGAGGGGGCATGGACATGCGGAAGCACACGACCATACCTTGGGTGTACACGGGCTGGAGGACACGATCAGGTACATATGCACGAGCTCCTATACATGGGAATGACCAAGGACATGGGATTGGTCTAGTCCAAGAGGTGAAAACCGTGAACCAAGAGTACACAACGTGTAGGGAGACATGAAAATCATAGTCATGTGTGGGAGAGGACACACCCAGGTGATCAAGAAAGGTTGCACACCATGTAATCAGATCTACACAATGTGTATTTTCCTCATACACACTGAGTAAAGTGAGGGGACATGGCCATGGTTTGGACTTAAGATACATGCTATGTATTATGGTTACATGCCATGTACTCCCCTCAGAGACTTCTCCCTTTCACATCTCTATTTTCAGGACTCGAATGGAGGCCTGCGAGTAACCTATCTTGAGTGTTTTTTCATGTAAAATGTGATGGAAGCCATGGTTTTAGAATTAGATATGTGATTAAAGGTGATGTCAGTGGGGTGATTATTTCAGTGATGATTGTCCATTATCATTTGGGTTCATTCCCTTAGTTCATCCCCTTGATGGTACATTGTGGAATTGCACCATCATTATAGGATTATGATCCTCTCTACAAGATTGGTTTAGATAGAGTTTGTGGTATCCCTTCATGAGACTGAGGTGGGATCCTATACCATCTATTCATTTTTCCTAACTGGGGTTTGAGGTGTCGACATGACCCTTATGCATGAGTTTTGATCCATTAGGGTTCATGGTATCATCATCTATATGATCCCCTACTTAACAGGTAGTTCGAGATTCGGTTTGCGATATCTCCCAAAGGTCCTGATTGTGATCCCTTATTTGTGTATTGTGATTTTGAGACTTAGTAGGGTTTGTGGTGTCCCCAATATTCCTGGGTGTGATCCCCTATCTAAGCACTATGATCTTTATAGTTCTAGATCAGATTCATGGTGCCCCTCAATAGTATTATGTGTGATCCCTTATCTACATGTTAAGATCCTATGGGTTCTAGTATGGTTAGAGGAGTCCCCCATGAGGCATGGGTGGGATACCCTATCTATGTATCGATATCTACTAGGTTGCAACATGAATTTCTTCATGGAGATAGATGATGAGCATGTTCTCTCGGATGGATATCATTGGGGATGGCAGGGATGTGCCATTGGATTAGTAATACCCGATGAGTGAGATCTCTCAAATGAGTTCCATCAAGGATGGTGGGGCTTGTGGAGTGAGTGCTCCCAAATGAGTGATACCTTTGAGCCTCGAGTATAAAAATGTGATAGGTTATATGGTTGATAACATGAGACTTAGAGTCTGTGATGAGCATATTTGGGTTATTTTGGGAGTCCTTTCAGTATGTCTCATATTTGATTGACATACCGGGTGGTGATGAGATGACTAGTTGTGTATAGCCAAGGATTGGTCGAGATGGAGTTTCTTGTTCTCTATCACTTGGGTTTCTATACCCATTAGCTATGGGTTGAGATGACTATTTCTTTTCAATTAATCCCTTTTATTTTGGGTTTTTGGGGTGCCTACTGGGTATTATTGTACTCACCTCTATATGGGGTCTTCCCACACATGTCGTGTCTTTTTCAAACAACATGCCTTTTGATGGAGTCCTAGGAGGACTTCAGATGAGCAAAACAAAATGAGCTAGATAAAATGAGGTGTGTTCTAGTGGTTTCATTTGATATTAGTCCCCTCCCACTAAGCAGGTTGGACACTTTTATCAGTTTTCTGGTGGGCTTGTATTTTTCCCTTTCAGGATTTCAGTACTTTTGTTGTGCTCTAATTGCAGGATAAATGTATGTATCAATTTTGGTACGATTTGTATTATTATCTCTACACTGTTTAATAGAGATGGATGTGTGTGCATGTGTACAAGTACTTTAGGCTAAGGTCTCCCATGTGTGTGATATGTCTACTCGATGCTGGTTTCCATCCCCTTGGAGGTGGTCTTGGGGTAGTCTCACTTGACTTATCACCGACCAAGAGGACCCCGATGGCTCAGGTTGTGAAAATCTATGCCATCAGATAAGTACTAGGGGAGACTTGTATGAGTATTGGGTATGATTTAAGAAGTTATGTGCAAACTTCCCAAATCAAGCAATAACGGAACATCATTTCCTAGTTTTATTCTATTAAGGAATGTGTGATAGTGATATGAATTTGATGGATTCCTCATTAGGAGGATCTTTGATTGATAAGTACCCAACCAAATCTAAGGGACTAATTGAGAAGATATCTCAAAATTCATAATAGTGTGGTGTATAAGGTATTAAGATAAGAGAAGTGCATGAGGTAAGATCTACTGACACACCTTTACATGAATCCAAACATTAGGAACTAACCACTTTTGTTAGGAAAATGGATCTTAAAAAATAAATTCACCAGCTCACACTAGTGAAGGTGAGGGATCTTTATTCCTCACAAAATCACTTTATTGGACAATGTGTTGAAATATAAGAAATTGAAAGTTGTGTTGTTGTCTATCGATGAAGTAAAATCTAACAACCCATGAAAAACCAATGATGATGAGATAATTATTAAACCTAGTAAGGGTTCTAAAATCAATAAAATTAGGTCCAACCATCATTTCAACACTAATATAAACAACCTCCACCATTCCAACAACAATTCAAGCAACCATATAACCAATAAATTTTCCAACCACCACCCTTTTAGAAAGATAATTCCCGTGAACAAGCTTCAATAAGTGACCAACCAAAAATGCATAAACAACCATATTTAGGAATTGATAAGTTAATAAATGAGATGAAATATTTAAAAAATCAATTTGGAAACCTTGTATAAATGATAATTGAAAATCCTGGGAAATTGCTAGTGAAACCCATTCCAAATACAAAGATCAATGTGAGTATGGTAACAATAAGGAGTGGAAAATAAATTCTTCCTAACAAAAAAAAACATTTCTAGAACAACCCATGTCAACCATTATGGTAAAGGATAAAAAATTTGAAAAGGTTAAGAGATAATCATGGAACAGAGATAAAATACAATTGAAGGAAAAAAGAAAAATTTCAAGGAAATTTCCCTAAATAATGATACAATTAAATAATATTCATGAGGAATAAATCAAAAAGAAATTATTGATACCTTCAAAAAGGTTGAAATTACAACACCCCAATATTTTAATACGTATTTCTCCTTTAAATAAATATTATGTTTGATAGCTTAACATATGAAACATTAAACTAAAATGAACCTTGATGTATTTATCGAGATAAAATATTAAATAAAATATAAATACTTATACATTATGAGGTTTCAATATGAAACAACAAGAATAAAAGTACAAGTGGAGTAAATTCACACACATATATATAAAAAACACAAACACAAATTATTTATCCTCATGGTTCTACATGAATATTGTGACTCCAAATTAAACTATGGAAACAAAGAAAATAATTAGGAATATAATATACATGATGATATAAATTTAAATGAATAAATTTTAGTGAAACATGTAAGGCTATATATAAGAATGTAATATGAGCATTGTATATATGGTCGTTAGACACATAACCATTAAATATATATATGTTTGGTATATTTAAGTTCAATTGTTATATAATTTTTTGATAAAAAATTAAAATAATATAATTAACAATACTCATATAATTATTAATTTATATGAAATAGATTAAGAGCACCTAAAGTTCTAAATGGTCATTTTTTATATAAGCGGTTTTACTGTATATTTTAGAGAAAAACTAAATTTATAAATATTATAAATTAAATTTTATAAAAATGGTTTCATTTTGGTATCATAATACCAAAATTATATTAGAGTGAATTTTTGGTATTTTTCTGAAAAAGATGATTTTTGAGTGAATAGTGAAAATACTGATTTTGGTAAAATTGTAATTTATTTTCTTTAAATCAAGTAACTTAAAAGTCCCATTATGTTTTGGATTTGGTATTAAAGTAAAATAATTCTCCTTTGATTATGAATAATCTAATTAATCACATAATAATAAACATTTTATTTTATTTTGGTATAAGCTCATTTTTAAGCCTAAAAACACTTATTTTTCTAAAAAAGTGTTTTTCAATGTGTTTTCCACATTTATATTGAAATTAATTTTTGTCACTTATATGAATTGAATATTGAAAATTTTATTCCATATTTGAAATCATGATGTTAAAATTTGGTAAATATTTTAACTTTATTTTTTTATAATGAATAACAACCTTGGTAAAAATGTTGTCACCACAACAAGGGTAAAATATGTAGAACAATGTTACAACTATGAAATAAGGCTTAAAAATCATCCATAAACTTTCTTATATTTCATTTAATGAGTTAAATTCGACCAAAAAACTTAAAATATTCTAAAATATGTCATTTAGGTTCCATTTTTCTTTGATAAAGACCTTTATATTATTTTAAGTAATGGAAAATTCCAAAATGTCTCTTTCTTGATTTTAATATCTATAATATTTTATGACAGGGATAAAAACAAATATATGAACATATATAAAATTTTATTTTAAATATGAATAAATATTTTTTATCATGTTAGTTTAGATTTAATTTTTAGTGATGAAATAATTACATTAAATGTTTACACAATGTCGACACAGTGTTTGTGAATATAGTAGAAAAAATCAAGTGAATGATTTTAAAAACTTTAAAAGTAATTTTTTTTGTTGAGATATGATGTTACATTATTTTTTTAGATAAATATTATGTATTATTGATGTGTAAAAATTGTATATTAAAACTACATTACCATATTGATATTTTTTAAAATTCAATTTTGTAAATAGTCATGAAAATGACTTTAATGGTACTTTATGTTAAATGATATTTTATTAAATGATTTAAATTCAAAAAATTCTTTTTTTGGGCCTAGTGAATGGTATATGGTTTATAATATCAACCTTTTCCACTTATGGGGCACTTTCACTTTTATAGTGACTTTTTTAACCCCTAATCTGTAAAAATCTTCCTATCACGATAATCGTTAAATAAAGTTGATAGAGGGTTAAAACTAAGATATAAGGGTTAAAGAATCAAAACACTTGTATAAATTTTATTATTTAATATTAATTTGACTTATATATATCCTATATTTTAAATATATCAATTTTTTGATGCTTGAACATGATAATTAATTTATATTAATTTAATACGTTAAGTAATTCCAAAGGTACCCCTCCCCTCACTTACAAAAGAACACCACCTCTCCCCTATTCCTCATACTTATTGAGTCACTTATCCCAAAAAAACCCTAAAAATGTCTTCTTAAATTCCTTATATATATTTTATAGGTTCTGGTATTCTTAAAAGACCACCCCTAGGGTCCTTAAGGAGAGATCCAAAGAAGGTTCTTCAAAGAGGTCGTCTTAACCAAGCTTCTTCATTTTACTTATTCTTCCACCTCCTCAAAATATTCTATAACCATTATCATATAATAAAATAAATATCTTAAATATAATGAAATTTTATTATGATGGAGGAACAATCCTTATTTTTTTTTCAATCCTATGAGAAATGAAAACATCGCTCATGCGTACGTATGACCTACCGTCTCCACATAACGACATAATTCATTTTTCATCACCACCTCACAAGACTGGTTATTATGATATATTTAATAAATATATATGATATTCATTAAATAATTATGATTCTGAAAAGGTAATATATTACTTACCTTCTTAACCTTCTATCTATTGGAAAATTATTGCGTCACTCATGCGTACGTGTGGACTACTACCTCCACGAAGCGACGTGGATCGTTTCTCATGTACACCTTTCTTGAATGATTATAAATTTGTATTTAATATATAAAAATTATAATTATATCATGATTAATATTCTAAATATGATGAAATCATGACCAAGATGTAAGGACCGTAACTACCAAACTGAAACATGTATGAAAAGCAGAACAATTAATACCTAGGATGATGACATTAATAATGAATTATTAACAAATGGGTGATAAAATGTTATAATTGAATCATATATGGTATTATTACTATGAATATTTGTATTTTATATATTTATAATAAATCTAAATTAATTATACAGGATGTTAAGAGCGCATGCGAAGCAAATTGGACTTCAGGTAAGGGTTTATCGTCTCAAATTATCTTCTCTGAGACATATGTTATGTTGTGCACCTATCTTCTTTTATGAGGTGTATATATTGATACTTTGACATGTTATTCATGAATCATTATTAAATAATTATATTTAAAGTTACAATTAAAGTTATTTCACCCAAGGGGTTATTATTCAAAAGTTACCAAAGCGGTAATGGGTTTCTGTTACAATCTCATTTTTTAGGGGGTGACCTACTGAGATTTATTTCTTACACCCTATATGTTTATCTTGGTGTACGTGCAGACCCATTTCAGGTTGAGCATAGGTTATAGTGGATGGTTCTAAGGCTTCATGTTTCATGATCGAACATGAACACTCATTTGGAGTCTCAAGATTGGGTTGATGTAGCTCGATGTTTGTTTGGAGACTGGGTATGAGGTATGGCTTGGAATTTCTAGTAGAGTCTTTGTATTTTGTTTTTTTATTTACTGCATGTATATGTGATCATCCCAGTGGTAGATTAATTTTTGTATGTTTTAGCATTATTTTGAGACTGTATGACTATATTTCACATTTCATTTGATATAGCATGTTGTTTATTTTGTTTTATTTGTATGGAATTATCTAATGTTGTTATGGATGTAGATGTGTTTGGTTCATTTCAATTTTTATTATACTCTTATCTAAGATTATAATATCTTCATTTCATTTTTTGAGACCCTCACCACTATTTGAAAACCTCAGGTGTATGAGGATCTATACTTGAGGCCTTATGGCGAGCCTGATTAGGTGACACGTCAGGTCAACTCGGGCTGATTCGTTACAAAATGGAATCAGAGATGCCTTGTTTTTCTGATTTGGGGAGTTGGTAAGTAGGTGGTTTAAGGATATATTGGATCATGTGATGGACCTCAGACCGGTGCATGATGAAAACCTTTTCCTATGGAAAGTCTAGGTTACCTGGGTGATGGGATTGTTGTTATTGGTTTTCATTTTTACAACTGTATGATTTCACCTAGTGTGATGTACTTGGGTTTGTGTATTTATGGTTTATTATGGTTTTTGTCTCTTATCACATACCATTCACATGACATATGCCTATTTTTATTTGGTTTCACTAATGATGGAGGTTCAGTTTAAAGTGTATGCAATGACCTATATGGGGTTGTCACATATAGCTCCTTGGTGGAATTCTACTCAACTAAATAGTATTTATATATTTTATTATGATAACAGGCCATGTGGATCTTATGGAAATATGTTCATCGGTGATGGAGATATAGTCCCTTCAACATGGGACACATGGAGACCCTTGTGGTATGGTGCAGGATTTGGAATCCCAAATTCTGTCTCGATGATGGCATGGAAATCCTCAATGATGTTTGGTTGGGCTTGATTTGCCTGGGTTTCTAGGGTGAGCACTGGGAGTGCTCATGGTTTCAAGGTTTCTTGAGAGGACATGTTTAGTTAGATGTCTGGACCTACTCATTTATAGTTACTCTAGGTGGTGTGGTGGGATCATTCTTAGGCATTCATAGTTTGAATGACGCCTAGGTAGCGGGTGGTCATGTGGTTAGCCTTGGTGGGAGTGTGAGGTTCCATGTTTTTTAATGAGGATCATCAAGGGTGCATTGGTTTGTCAGAGATGAACGATGTGAGGATCATGGGCAGTTGTTTAGGTGCGCTAGATGAGGTTTATTAGTACATGTTTCGAGTTTGGTTTTTCAATCATGTTGTGTAGAAATGCAGAATTGTTGTGCTCGGGTGAGTCTGAGTAGTTTGCATGTGGGGTCACTTGTGTGATGGTGTTTGTGCGATGCCATCTAGTTCACGGTTCAGTGGAATGAGTTATGTGTTGTTCCATTTAGATTTGTCCAGATCTTGAGGAAACCTAAGTGGTATAACCGCGTTGGACCTGTTGAGGTTGGTGCTCAAGGAGTGGTGTAAGGAAATCATTATGGTAGGGATCACAATATAGGCCATTGGAGGATGTGATCCTCATTTTAAGTAGGATGTAAAGCATTGAGGGCATCATTCCTGGTAGGTCGGGGATGGGACTTTGTTGTAGTTTTCATGTTTGAACCTAGGTGTGAGTGGTTTGGCCATGTCCAATCATTACATTTAGTGATGGATGGAGCATGAGCCGTGGAGCATGGTGTTCTGTTACAAGGAAATGATATGGGTACTCCGATGGTGGAGATCATCCTCTCGTTCATAAGTTGGTTGCAGTGGATTTAGAGTTTCGACGTGTGGTTGGATCCAAATATATTTGGTTCCATGGGAAATACCATATTCATAATTTGTATACGACATTGGATGCAGTCTGATTGTTTGAATCAGGCATGTGGTGGGGTTGGCATGACCATCATGTTGAAATGGATCAGTGGTGCCTTAGAAGCCGAGGCTGATCATTCTAGTGGGATTCAGTCTGAAGAGGTATGAATAGTGGTTTTTCATAGATTTGGATGTGGCATGTTGGAAACCACATTGGGAACATTATTCAAGACGTGGTCTAGGTGGTTTTGGAATTGAATCGTCCCTTCTCAAAAAAGGTCGGTGTATTTAGGCTTGGTAGTTAGAGTTACACAGTGAAAGTGTGTTTTGTGTTTGGAGTATGAATGTAACTATTCATTGGTGAAGTGATGATTGAGGTAGGATAATCTTGTTGGTTTACTAACCACTGAGGCTTCTTGGGGGTGAGAAAAATTTATGGTGGGGAGTTTGTAATGATCCACATCATTACAGGTTATGAAATTCAATGTAAATTTGAATTTTTGGACCGTTGAGGGGTCGTTCAGTGAATTCAGATTCAGATTTGAATTCTGAGAATTGGAGCCTCTCTTTGGAAGTGTTTTGGGTGTTATTTAAGGCCCAAGATGTAGCTTAGGTTCTCAGGTGAAACTTGATAGCTTTAGGTATGAGTTGGATTTTTCGGGCTATTTTTGGCCTGGTACACAATTTGGTGTGCACGTCTTAGTGAAAACCGTATGACCCTATGAGGATCAGGGAATTTTCTATTCATTTTGTTCTTGCATGGTTTGGTTAGTATAGCTTGTGCATGTTTAAGGTCAAACCATGCAGATTCTAAAGAAAACTGTGCGGGGTGAGTGGCTTTTAGGTCCATGGCACGCGGCTTGCTGATGGTTGTAGAAGAACTGCGTGACAACCATGTGAAGTGTTATAGAGGGGTTTCAATGCTGTTTTTCATAGTTGGCGCATGGTTAGTAAACCTTATGACTAAACCATATGAGGGGTTTTGTCTTGGAAGGTGGAGGGAAAATGTTTGGAGCATGGTTTGGTAAACCGTGTGGTCTGCCCAGTTTTTTTAAAGGATATTTTACTATTTCCCCCTCTTCCCCTCCCCTATCCTTTCACCCTCACACACGGTTGAACTAGGGGAACCCTTTACCCTTGGTTCCTCCTTCAATACCCTTGATCTTTGGGTGATTTATTGGGTGTTATTAAGTGTTTTGAGGTTAGATCCTTCCTCTCCTCTCCCCCTTCTTCCTCTTCCTTCCTTGCAATTGATTTTAGTGTCTCCCACTTAGGGTTTTGTCTCTGATTCCACTAGAGCATTATTGAATTAGATGTGGATGATGGTGATTTGGTGTAACTTAGTGATAGGTCATTTAGAGATGGTATCCACACGATATTGATCATTGTTTCAATGGAGGTAAAATACTTGGTGGATTTTCTTGATTTTTCAATTAAATTGAAATAATTTCCATGTAATTGGACATTGCTTGTTAGGTCTTTTGCTTTGCTTGGTGTCAGAGGAATGTTGCAGGCCTTCTGTAGATGGTTGGTTATAGTTCTAGAGAGAAGATTCACCTCAATGAGATTTTAAGCTCTATGCCTCTTTGAATTTAATTAATTAATTCATTATTAATTATTTTAGTTAATTGAATTGCATTGTATAGCACGAGTTAAATACTTTTGTTGTTGGTAGAGTGTAGGTTTGGTCCTGAGTCCATGGCAGTTATGACTTGAGGTAGGTCATGGGTTTGTTTTGGTGGTTTTATCTATTTTATAATCATTTAATTATTTTTAAATGATTTTGGACTATTGAGATCCCCTTGAGGTTTGTTGGGATCTGTTTTGGGAAAGTTCTAGGGTTTGGGTTCCTCATAGAGGGTTTTGTTGGGAAACCCCCTCTTTTATGGATTATTTATAAAAAAACACATAGTGTGTTTTATGGTGATGTGTAATGGCGGTGAAGGGGAGGATATTGGATTCCCTCATTATCCTTGAAATATGAGAGGGCAGGTTTATAGTTCCTTTCGAGAATCGACTTCCACGTGGGATGTGACGATATTGGTTCTTTTTGTTAATCAAGGTTGGATAGAAATTTTCCCTCAAGGTTTTGGTTTTGTAATCCTCTAGGTGTTGGTTGTGTGCTTGATGGTTATCTTGTTTTGGGGTGCCAAGAGGTTTTACTTGTGATCTCTTGTGAGGGAGATGCAGTTATGACCTAGGTGAGGGTCATGTGTCATTTGGTAAACTTAGCATAGGAGGTTCCAAGGGGAATCATTGAGGATCTTCAGATGATTCCCAGAAGGTGGGATCAAATAGCGACCTAGCTTGGGAATTCCAATGGGGTTTTTCTTAAGGTTCCTTAGGGTGGTCCTTGAGCAATATGACCGATTTCTCAGTCTTGGAGTAGTTGAGGTTTAGACCTGGTTGTTTAGGGTCTAATTTAATTGGAGACTTTGGTACAGGTTGACACCATGGGATGTCAGATGTGGTAGGGTGTTGCTGAACTGTGGCTTGATATGGGTCTAAGGGACTTTCAAGGATGCCCTTTTGGGTGGGTTGTTGATTGGTGATCAATCGGGTGCCATTGATGGATACTGGTGGTTTCCCCTTGTAGGAATAATGCTTCTCATGGGTGCCCTTGTGGGAAATTTGTTGGTCATAGATGGGTCAGGTGTCAAGTTTTCGATTGAGAATGTTCTTATTTCGAACATGGATTGTGTGTTGAGATGCATGTGATCCAGGGGATCATTGGAGCCCCATGCTTTTAGTTGACCCAGTAAAGGGTCAGTTCCTACTCAGCATTGGTGGACTGAGTGTCCCCTTATGACCAGATACCAGCGTTGAGCCCATTGTGGATGTTTTTTCATTGTTTGGGTTCAAGAGTTGATCGAATCGTTATTTATTGGTCTTTGGCCAGGATGTTTAAGGTAATTATTTCTCATGATTTTGATATAAAAAGAGACCTTTGGGATATCATTGGACTAGGAATTGGTCGTGATATTTATCTTACTCTCTCCTCTATTGGATAACTATAGTTAGATATGAATAAAGAGTTATTGGATGATCTGGAAGAGTGAAACCCTCCCTTAGGACAACAGATACTTACCCGACTATGGTTGGGTGTTCATGGTCATGTATGTTTTAATGGACCTAGGTTTTGGGCTAAGCCTTTCCCCAAATTTATATTCTTATGGATATGCTTAGTTATGTAGGACTATCATGCTTTGGAAAAGTTCTCTCAGTTTTATCAGTGTTATTGTTTACAGTTTAGATAATTTCATTGGAGTCCTAAAGCCTACTAGAGTCGTGTGTTTTCGTGTGGATGCCTATAGTTATTCCATGGGGTCCGACATGCAAGTTGTGTTGTTAGTCATTTGGAGCTCCATTATAGATCTGGTTGATGCTCTTAATGTTATGCAGATGGGTGAGCCACATGTTATAAATCCTCTAACATGGGGCTAGAGTGTGGGTAGATTTACCTCGGGTGTCACCTTAGATCCCGATATTGTTTTTTTTGTTTATCTTCCTTTATTTATGAATTTATTTCTTTTATATGTCAGTTGTTTGTATTTGAATTGGCTAAGGATATCATGTGTTGCATACAATTATTATGACACCACTTATATGTTTACCATTGGGAGTGACCTACTGAGATTTATTTATCACCCCTACATCTGCACCTCAGTGTGCATGGAGACCCTTATGTTTGCTTTCAAGTTGAGAATAGATTATTATGGATGGGGACAAGACTCAACTTTGCATTATCAAGAAAGATAACTCATGTGAAGTCTTAGGATTGGGATGATGCAACTCAACATTTTTTTGAAGACCAGGTATGAGTCATGGATCAGAGTTGATAGTAGATCCTTTGTATTTTGTTTTCTTTATTTACTACCTGTATATGTAATCATCTAGGTGGGAAATAAATTGTATGTTTTATCATGCTTTTGAGTCTGTATGATTGTATGTCATATTTTATTTGATATAGCATGTTGTTACTTTTGTTTTATTTTTATTGAATTCACTAATGTTGCTATGTATGTTGATGTGTTTGGTTTATTTTTGTTGTTATTATACTTTGATCGGAGGGTACAATCTCCCCATTATATCTTTTTAGATCCTCATTATTAATCATTATCCTCTGGCATATGGAGAGGTGCATTTGAGGCCTTTTGGAAAGCCATATTGAGTGACGTGTCAGATCAACCCAGTCTGGTTCATTACAGGACTCTAGATAGGCAAAATCTGGATCTATTCATTTTAGACTATATTTGATCATATCCAGTTGCCTTTGGGGTAGAGGGTGAAGTTGGCAACTTACATGCTCATGAGACTAACAAAAGATTCTAGGACATGTAAGTATAGGCTGGTAGACATTATGGGATGTCATGGAAAGATTTTGAGGAGTGGTTCTTTGAGAACCTTTTTCCCTTGATGTTGAGGATGAACTAAGCCCGTGGGTTTATGCACTTGGTGTAGGGGGAGGCATCAGTCATGGATTATGTCTCTAGGTCCAAATACCTATTGCATTTTATGCTGATACTAGCAATAGATGATATCAACAATGTACCGTGATTTGAGGATGGTATTTAACATGCTATCAGGATACATGTGGATATCTTCATATTGATCTCATTTTCTAAGGTGGTGAACCAAGAATTTATTAAATAGAGGAGATTCTTCAAGTCCACATTGACACATGTATTCACATTTTATTACCACCTATTACGGTTTTACCACATGTATTCACTCTTTCTTCTCCCTTTTCCTTATTGAGGGTCCCTTTTCCTTCTTGACACCAACATAACTACATGACATGTCGCGCAACTCCTTGGTAGCCTAGAAAACCTCTTTTTATTATTATTATGATTATTTCTAATTTAGTGAGAGTTGTATGTTCAACAAGGGAGAGGGTGAGGAAATATAGAGGGACCCAACTACTACTTTCTTATTCACTAGTGAAGATCAAAGAGTGAGATAGCAAAAGAGATGTTGTTCGACATCAATGATACTAGGTGAGGAGCTTCTTCATGTTCCTAGTGTATTTAAACCATAACACATGATGGAGTTTTCTTTCCCTAGATCATAAGGAAGTTTCTACTTTATTATACATGTACCTAGAAGATGATGGTGAACAAGATAAATTATGATATCATGCTATATCCAAAGCGATAAGACTCGACATCTTTCAAAGGTGATAAGCCCAATCCTCGATAAATTTAATCCATTCATTTGTTTTCGTTTTTATTTCTTATATCATTGTGCCATGGTGTATAATGTTTGGCTACATAACGTGAGTCCTTCAAGTTTACAAATATTTGTTACCATCCTCGAGCTCAATTCTATCACGAGCTCCTGGTGTGACCTGAACTCCATATTCAGATAAATTCTCAAGTTTGTCCAGTCTACTCATGTCATGTACATTTCTTATACTCACATCTGTTTACCCATGTACATTGTTTTTTTTTCAGAGATAAAAGTCAGTTTCATCATGGTATAATGGTTTAAACAATAAAATACAATACATATATCAAAAGACAAAATAAAAGACCAGGAACAAGAAAGTCTGGGCACCTAGTTGAAGATACAGAATTGGAAAAAGCAAAACATCGAATCCATAAACTACCACATAACCTTAATCCATCAAGATAATGGCTTCACCATATTCCTTGATCTCATTCTCCACGATCTTGGATATAAGCTTGGCATTAACCATAAGGGGATATGATTCAAGTAACACTCCCTTACCCAATACATTGAAGTATCCGAATTGAATCACATCAACAAGGGGGACATTCTTAGGGGTACCTTTTTCCTTCACATCCTCTATGATTAGGGACCAAATATTCTTGTTGAATGTTTATTTTTGTTTGATTCCTAATTATTCTCATTTTGTTTTTATGTGCGTGATATATGTGAATCAATCTATTTTTTTACTTCTATACTTTTTTATATGTTGTATGCATGTTATTTTTTGTTTTTACACTATAATCATTATTCTCCTATAATGTGAATATGTTCACTGGAAATGTGTTCTTATCATTACCGATGATTGGAAATTATTATCTCATTCCTTGTTGTTTCATGTTTTCTTATAATAAAAAACACAATATAAAATACATATGCATTGTATTATATGATATCTAGAACCATTATAAAAGGAAGTGGTTCCGAGTAAAGTAGATGGGAGATCCTTTGTAACCAATGATACCCACATAATAAATTTCATGGATTAATTAATGACATTTCATGAATACATCACATATATTATCATAATACATTAATAATTTTAGATTAAGAGTTAGAAATCCTCTAAACTGTAACAAAAAAACATGGAAAACAATGTTAAGAAACATGATTACATAGCATGTCCTAGGTAAGATATGTCATTAATAATGCATCCATAACCTACCACTTCCCTAGCAGTGGCACCCAAAAAACTTGCAAAATGAATAGTGAAAAATCCAATGGAATACTCAAAAAAGTGTTTTCACAAGTGTTTCCCTCCTATTGAGTACGTATGAGTCTCTGGTTCACCAACTCTCTATACTCACCCATCATTTTTGGTAATCCTTCATTGTGGGATGTGTTACGAGGTAGTCATTCAATGATCAAAATCCATTAGGTATAAACTGGGTTTGTAAAAAAAAATATCTAGATCTATATTTATAATTAAAGTTTCATGGTAAATGAAATGAGTAACCAAGAACAATATTTGAATTATATAATCCAAAACTCCAGGAATATAAATTATTAAAGCAATGAATAACCACAAAACAATTGAAAATATAGCAATCCATGCCATCATAATTCTCCCAACACAAAAATATAAATTTATAAATAATGATTCCAACTAAACCAAAACCAAAACACTATAAAATAATTTTTAGATTTAAATATGCACTTACACAAAAAGACAAAGCAACTTTTGGCATACAAATAATCGATTACAGTAGGAAAATAACTTTAATATTAGTAATGAATTCAAAATAGATTTGAATTAATTAATAGAAAATTTCACGTTCAATGAATTCCATGCCGATAAAGAGAAAATAAGAACCATTAAAGATGACATAGTGATTTACATGCTTTAATTAGTAGGCCTATGTGTACTACACAGGAACATCAGGGGATTTCACTGTGTAAAATAAAGATCATAAGAAATGTGAGATGTAGAACCAATGAAACACATATGTGATACAAATGATGAAAAAATAAGTTTCACATGTAAGGATTTATAAAATAATAATAAATAAAACATTTACAAGACTAGGACTATCTTACTAGGGTTTGAACAAAACTTTTTTAATAAAGAAACTCAATGCAAGGTGCTAAAATCATCGAGTCCTCTGAGTTCATATTTCACCAGGTTCTAGAATCAAAACCATATATTCACTCATGGAATCCAAGGAATCATAATTTTAATAATATCTCAAATTGATCTTCATTGTCTATTTTGGGGGATGAGAATTTCCCCTCTACTTGTTTGTTTCTTCTCTTTTGCCAATGAACAAGAAGTAGACACCAAGGAAATCACTATTATTGTGGAACCGCCATGAGTCGTTGTAACATCCCAGATAAATAGAGAAATATGAGATTTTCATATTTATTAATATGTGTGAATTAAATATTAATTTTAATTTAAAGGGGACGCTATGTTCGATGGCGTACCCGATACGCAACAACGAGTTTCTTTGAAATCTTACGTTGCACACTAATAATATAATATTATTATTTTAAATGGTAGTTAAGGGCTAGCCATTGTATTGGAGAGAATGAATATAACTAACTAAAATATTATTATATATGTTTGTTAAATGTCTTTACATTTATTCAATAAAAGTTAGAGGTTTAAAATGTGAATGAATCTAATTTTAAGCATAATTTACTTTAAAAGGTTGTTTTACCGCCTTTTAATGGAGAACCCTATTTAAATATAGTTTTGTCACTTTTATATGTTATATTTGACAAAATAAAATCCTTCTTTAGATTCAGGACATAAAAATTTACTTTGGTTAAAATTTTGGTATTTTTCTGATAAAATTCATTTTTAATGAATAGTGAAAAATACTGTATTTTAATTCAAAACTGCCTTTTAATATAATTTATTTATATGGTTAGATTATATTTTTATTTGGTTTTAAAGTGTAATTAGAATATATTTTTACCATTTAATCCAATGTTTTTTATTATAAGTAATTCACTTTGAAATTGGACATAAACAAGTGTCAATCTTTTGATAGTTATTATTTCTTAAAAACACGCTTTCTGTTTTAACAACGGGAATTAATTTTAAATTAATTTCTGCCACTTTTGTGTTTTGAATTTGGAAAAATTGATTCAATATTTAGAATCATGAGGTCTAAATTTTTTAAATAGTTAACTTTTATTTTTAGACATTTTAAATATTTACTTCAGTAAATATTTTATTTACTGTGGTTAAAGGGTAAATCAGTTAAATAAGGGTAAAAAAATAATATTATAATAATATAAATTTACCCTTAAACATGTAATAATTCTATTGGTGGATACATATCCAACCATGGCAATCCTTGGGTCGATTGTGGGACCCCATGTATCCCCTTGGGAGTGATAATGACACTTTATTTTAATTAACTTAAATTAAAGGCAAAAATGACATAAACAAATATCTTTTAGTAAATTAATTTTTACATAGAGTTATATAACTTATCTCTTATACTATAAATATTAATTATAAATCTAAAGATATTTATACATCATGGTATTTTTTTATAATTTTTAGACATCAAATAAATTAAATTATTTATGATACAATAATGATGCAGTGTTTACCTCATTAATAAATGATTTAAATAAATAAGACTATAAAGACTAAAATAATATCCAAAACCTGTCCAATTCCTATTGGATGATTTTATTTAGAATATTAGTCATCTTATATTATACTTTAATGTGTTTTGGACCTTTTGAAACCGAATATAAGTTTATAATAAAATAATATTTTCACACTTTTCTAAAGAGCCCCTCCCCCCGCCTATAAAAAGTTCTCACCTCTAACCAATTCTTCACACCTATAAATCCCCATGGCTCGTCCAACCTCTACCCAATTAATATACCTACATCCCTATACTATTAATATAATACTTACCTTAGACATAAGGCACTTCAAGAGGTCCTTTTAGTTCAAACCAAAGGGAGTTACTCGAATTAAAGGTAAATGTTTCTCTTAAATTTTTTTCTTTTATTTTACTTCTCCAACCCCTAAACTCTTTTTATTACTTTATTTTATAAAAAAAAAGTATCCTCAATATACTAGGATATTTTTATGATAATTATTCGAACTACACTTACACACACCTCCATCTAATGGGTAAAGAACATACTATTTCTCTGGATGGAAAACTAACGCCTCACGAAACGATGATTGTTCAATTATCTCCTACCGCCTCTCATGGTGGCCATTATGATGGAAATGTAGTTATATATGATATATATTATATTTATGTTTTCTCTATACTTCTGTATTTTCCATTTATAGAATAACTTTATGGTTTCCATAGTGGGTAAATATGATAATCTCATTAGAGGAAGTACGGACTACCGCCCCCTCAAAGTGATATGACTCATTCATGCCTTATGTGGAACATATAAAGGATGGATTTAATGATATTATATAAGATATTATACTGTAATTATAATATAAATATGTATCATTATGTTTTAATTCCATTAAAATAAGAAATAGAGATGAAAGTAGCGTTCATGCGTACGTACAACTTACCGTCTCCATGAACAGTGCATTTCATTTCTTACCTCCAAATGTTATGTACTGTTATAAATACATATATATAATGGATATATAATATATATATGACATCTAAATAATTAATACCATTTTTTACATATTAGACTTTTGACCACATAGACAACTGGTAAATATAAGAAGTTCATTTTTGATTCAAGTACCAATTATCGACAAAATGACCGTTATTAACTTAAAAGATTAAATAATGATTATAACATGGTAATAAGTGATATAAATGGAATAATAAACTTGAAAAATTTTATTAAGCAAGTAGAAATTAAATTTAGTTTATTATTTAGGAGATTAAAAAATGAACGAGTCAAGTCAGACACAAGATAAGGGACTTCGTCTCAATCTCCTTTCATTGAGGCATATTTTGTTTTATACATGAGTTTCTTTTAAACGTTGTATAAACAACTTTGACATTTCATCTCATTCAAAGGGAATATTTTTCTACGATGAGTTTTACTAAACGACAAAAAAGAATGTTTCTTTTAACGTACACGGTGACAATGACCTTTTCCGCCGCCGCGAGTATTATTTGATCGTTTGGCTTCCTTAACAAGCTGTAATATTTTTAAAAGGAAAATAAATACCAAATAATCTTTTATGTATTTTTGGCATTGAAAATGGTTTTGAGAATGGATTTATTATTTCAATATCTTGAAATGATATATTGTTATTGCAATGTGGGAATGTTATCTTTATTTTATGCTTATGTTATGTGTTGTGATTATGTTATGGTTCTTTGGCATTGTTTACATATATGGGTGGTTCCATGATAAACCTAGGGTGGGTGAGCCCAAGATAGCTCTCCAATGCATTGGGTAACATGACAGATGTAAACGTGAATGTTTCTCCTAAGATATTTAAGGAATATACTGTGATGGGTATTCCAAATGTAACTCCCTACGTAGCTATGAAAGCTACAAGGTAAGTATGTTATGGATGCCACAAGTTACCTTTATGATTTGTGTTTACTGTGTAAATCTTATGATTTCACAAGGTATGTTAAAGATCTTATGTTATGTATGTATTGATTAACTAATGTTTTCTTTCTTTGTTTTATAACCCTTACTGAGCTTTTTATGCTCATCCCAAGTTTTGAAATGTTTTTCACAGGACTTAAAGTGAATAGGGTTAAGGATGGGATCAAGGGAAAGTCATGTTGTCTAAAACATGGAACTGGACATGACTCTTTTTTTCAAGAGTTTTTATTTTATGAAAAAATGGAAACTGAGTAGAAGTGTCTACTTTGTAAGTTTAAGATGTAATGTAATAGATATGGCCTAATTCTCTAAAACTCTAAACCTGAAAAGATCCTCAATGTGAATTATTCATTTAATTCAAGATTATGTAATGTTTTAAGCCCGGGTCCTTATAATTGGTATCAGATATCGATTTAGACAACTTTAGAAGTTAAGATATTGTTAAATTCATGTCCATAAATTAATTTATATTAAGATTGAAATGATATAGCATTTATAGATTACCATGTTGATTCGCCTAAGATATTTCTGTGTTCAGAATGGTTTTCCACAGAGAAAATAGGGTAGCTATGATGGGATGACACCAGGAGGAAGGAAACCTTCCAAATCAGCAACCTGAGATGGTCGAAATCGGAACTGAACAGTTTGTTATAGTGATGACACTATTTAATCAGGCTATAAATGGTGGTGGTATTCATGCACTAGATCAGCCAGATCAACCACATAGGAACATGTCAGTAGTGGATCATTTCATGAGGCAACATCCCCCGTCATTCAGAGGATCATCTGACCCTATGCTAGTTAAAGGGTGGATTAAAGAACTGGAGAAATTTTTTGATGTCACGGGATGTTTAGAACATCAAAAGGTTATTCTTACTGTTTACCATTTTGAAGGTGAAGTTGATCAGTGGTGGTCGATGGTGAAAAATATTAGGGATAGTAAGGATATTGATTCTCTTTATTGGGATGAATTCAAAGGTATGTTTCTTGAAAAATATTTTCCTAAGGTGGTTTGTCTTAGGATGGAAAAACAATTCCTAGAATTGAGGCAGGAGGATAACTCAGTGGCTTCTTATGAAGCAAAATTCACTCGACTTTCAAGGTATGCTCCAAATTTCATACGAGATATTGATAGTAAAATCAACCATTTTTACTCAGGATTAAATCCAAAGTATCGAAGGGATTTATCTTCTCATGAGTTCAAAAGTTATGAAAATCTTGTTCGATGTGTGGAGAAGGTGGAAATAGAGTTTACCGATGATCAGGTGTTCTTTGACAAACAACAAAATAAGAGGTCGAGGTGGCATGCGAGAGGGAAGAACTCTTCAAAAAAGTCTGATAGTAAGAAACTTAAGTTTACATTTTGTGAAAACTGTGGTAAAAATCATGATGGGTAATGTCTTTTGAATTATGGTAAGTGAAACGATGTGAAAAAATAGGACATAAGGCTCGTAATTGCACTGAAAAAGATCAGGGTAATGGTAAGACAAAATCAGATTTACAGTTAGTAAATGTTTTAAGTGCAATGAAATGGGTCATTATGCAAATGAGTGTCCAATGAAGAACTCAACTGAGGGAAATTAGCAAGACTACAAGCATAAAGGGGAAATGAAATCCTTTGAAACTACTTCGGAAGATGTTGGGCCATCACATGAAGTAGTATCAGGTACATTGTTTGTTTGTTCAGATTTGTCCAATGTGTTGTTTGATTCAGGGTCTACACACTCTTTCATTTCTGAGAAGTTTTCTAGTAAATTGGAAATTACATCAGAAGATATGAATCCTGAAATTATGGTAAAAACACCAGGGGAAAACTTTGAGACAAAAAGAAATTATAAGAACCTTCCCGTCATTATGTGCAAAAAGAATCTACTTGCAAACCTTATAGTTTTGCCTCTAGTAGAGTTTGATGTCATTTTAGGTATGGATTGACTTTCTGTTTATCATGCTAAGATTGACTACAGAGCTAAAGAGGTTTCTTTTTAGAAAGATTTTTAGTTTGTGTACAAGAATGAACCCTTGATTTTGATAACATATCCGGAAGATGAAAAACTAGTAAAAGATGGAAATGAATGTTACCTTGAACATATTGTTGAAAAAAAAAGAACTGTTCAGATTAATAATGTGCCAGTTGTAAATGAGTACCTTGATGTTTTTACTGACGAGTTTCCTGGTATTATACCTGATTGGGAAGTTGAATTTACTATTTACTTAGTTCCTAATACTAATCCAATTTCAAAACCCCCTTATCGAATGGTTCAAATTGAACTTTTAGAGTTAAAGAAGCAATTACAGAAGTTATTAGATAAAGGTTTCATTCGATCTAGCACATCACCATGAGGTGCTCCTGTCTTGTTTGTTAAAAAGAAAGACGGTTCAATGAGACTTTTCATTGATTATAGAGTATTGAATAACATCACTATTAATAACGAGTATCATTTTCCTCATATTGATGATTTGTTTGATCAGCTTCAGGGAGCTCAGTATTTTTCAAAGATTGATTTGAGGTCGGGGTACCATCAGTTGAAAGTAATGGAATCAGACATTCTGAAGACCGCATTTTGTACTAGATATGACCATTATGAATTTGTAGTTATGCCTTTTAGGTTAACCAATGCATCTGCTGTATTCATGGATCTTATGAATAGAATTTTCCATGAGTTCTTGGATAATTTTGTGGTTGTATTCATTGATGATATTTTGGTTTATTCTAAAAGTAAAGAGGAGCATGAAATTCATTTAAGGGTTGTTTTGAAAACCTTAAAAGAAAAGAAACTATTTGGGAAATTTAGCAAGTGTGAGTTTTGGTTACAAAAAATTTCATTCCTTGGTCACATTGTTTCAAAAAATGGCATAACTGTTGATCATGCTAAAACAAAAGTTGTTGAAGAATGGCCAAGACCCACAAATATAACTGAGATCCATAGTTTTCTTGGTTTGGCAGGTTATTACCAGAGATTTGTGGATAATTTTGCAAGGTTATCCAGTCTAATGACTAAGTTAACTCGAAAAGGTGTTAAGTTCATCTGGATAAAAGAATGTGATGGTTGTTTTTAGGAATTGAAAAGAAGATTGGTGAATGCTATAGTTTTGGCACTGCGTTCCAGAAATGGTGATTTTGTTATCTATAATGATGCTTCGTTGAAGGGACTTGGTTGTGTCCTAATTCAGAATGATCAGGTAATTTCTTATGCTTTACGTCAGTTGAAACCACATGAGTTAAATTACCCTATACATGATTTGGAATTAACTGCTGTTGTTTTTGATTTAAAAATTTAGAGGCATCATTTGTATGGAGTAAAATGTGAAATATATAATGATTATAAAAGTTTAATGTATATATTCACTCATAAATAATTGAACATGATACATAGGAGATGGCTGGAATTAATCAAGGATTATGATTGCATGATTCTTTACCATCCGGGAAAAGAAAATAAAGTGGCTGATGCTTTGAGTTGAAAAAGTAATTCTTCATTAACCATGATACGTTTGGAACGAGATCCTTTGGTTTTTGATTTGATGAACTTTGGAATAGAATTTGTTGGTGCAATAAATTCCTCTGTTTTATTTCAGGTGTCAGTGAAATCATCTCTCTCAGACAGAATTAAGCAAGTACAGAAGGAAGATAGTGAGTTGCTGAAAAAAGTAGAGTTGGTTCAGAATGGTAAGTTTCTTGATTTTAACATTGATAATGATTGTGTTTTGAGGTTTGGGAAGAGATTATGCATGCCTTATGATTCACAGTTGAAGAAAGAGTTATTATGTGAAGCTCATAGTTCTCCATTTTCAGTTCATCCTGGCAGTACTAAGATGTACAGAGATCTTCAGGAGTATTACTAGTGGTATGGAATGAAAAGAGATATTGATGATTTTACTGTGAAGTGTTTGACTTATCAGTAGGTTAAAGTATAGTAACAATTAGAAAAAGGGATGCTTTAGCCTTTACTAGTGCCGGAGTGGAAATGGGGAAACATATCCATGGACTTCATTGTGGGATTACCGAAGACATCTCGAGGTAATAATGCAATCTGGGTTATTGTTGATCGACTAACTAAATCTACTCATTTCCTTCCTATTCGAGATACTTTGTCTCTAGATCAACTTTCTCGGTTATATGTTAAAGAGATAGTCAGGTTGTATGGTGTTCCCCTCTCCATTGTACCTGACCGTGATCCCATGTTTATTCTAACATTTGGAAAGGCATTCAGAAGTCATAGGGTACTGAATTAAATTTTAGTACAGCTTTTCATCCTCAATCAGATGGAAAGTCAGAACAAACAATTCAGACTTTGGAGGATATGCTATGTGCTTGTTCACTAGATTACCAGGGAAGTTGGTACCAACGTATTTCTTTGGTTGAATTTTATTACAATAACAGCTTTCATTCCAATATACAGATGGCTCCATTTGAGGCATTATATGGGAAGCAGTGTCGAACTACAGCTTTTTGGGATGAAGTAGGAGAAATGAAGCTGATGTGACCAAAAATGGTAGTAGAGATGGCAAAAAAAGTTCAGTTAATTCATAAGCATATGAGAACTGCTCAGAGTAGGCAGAAAAGTTATGTAGACAACCAGAGGAAGGATCTTTCTTTTGAGGTAGGTGATCATGTCTTTCTCAAAGTTTCTCTATAGAAAAGTGTGATTCGTTTTGGTAAGAAGAGAGAGTTGAGTCCTAGGTTCATTGGACCCTATGAAATCCTAGATAAAGTTGGATCAATTGCATACAGAGTGGCTTTACCTCTAAGTCTATCCCAGGTACACAATGTTTTTCATGTTTTAATTTTGAGAAAGTAAATGCCAGATCCATCTCATGTTTTGAGCCCATAGGTAGTTCAGTTGGAAGAGAATCTCTCTTATGAGGAACAACCAATCCAGATTCTTGACCAAAGAGAGAAAGTGTTGCGAAATAAGGTAATTCATCTGGTAAAGGTTTTGTGGAAAAACCATATGGTTGAAGAGGCAACGTGGGAATCTGAAAATGCTATGAGGGATAAGTACCCCCATTTATTTTATAAGTGAATAAAATTACGAGGACACAATTTCCAAAAGGGGGGAAGGATGTAACATCTCAGATAAATAGAGAAATATTACATTTTCATATTTATTAATGATTTTGAATTAAATGTTAATTTTGCTTTAAAGGGGGCGCTATGTTCGATGGCGTACTCGGTACGCAACAACGAGTTTCTTTGAAATCTTACATTGCACACTAATAATATAATATTATTATTTTAAATGGTAGTTAACACCTAGCCATTATATTGGCGAGAATGAATAGAACTAACTAAAATATGATTATATATGTTTGTTAAATGTTTTTACATTTATCCAATAAAATTTAGAGGTTTAAAATGTGAATGAATCTAATTTTAAGCACAATTTACTTTAAAAGGTCAATTTACCACATTTTAATGGAGAACCCTATTTAAATATAGTTTGGTCACTTTTATATGTTATATTTGACAAAATAAAATCCTTATTTATAATCAAGACATAAAAATTTACTTTGGTAAAATTTTGGTATTATTCTGATAAAATTCATTTTTTAATGAATAGTTAAAATACTATATTTTAATTCAAAACTACCTTTTAATCTAATTTATTTATATGGTTATATTATCTTTTTATTTTATTATAAAGTGTAATTATAATATATTTTTACCATTTAATCCAATGTTGGTCATTAGAAGTAATTTCACTTTGAAATTGGACATAAGCAAGTGTCAATCTTTTGATAGTTATTATTTCTTAAAAACACGCTTTTTTTCTTTAACAAAGGGAATTAATTTTAAATTAAATTCTTCCACTTCTATGTTTTGAATTTGGAAAAATTTATTCCATATTTGGAATCAGGATCTCTAAATTTTTTGAATAGGTATCTTTTATTTTTAGACATTTTAAATATTTACTTTAGTAAATATTTTATTTACCATGGTTAAAGGGTAAATCAGTTAAATAAGGGTAAAAAAATAATATTATAATAATATAAAATTACCCTTAAACGTGTCCGAATACTATTGGTTGATACATATCCGACCATGCACATATTTGGGTCGATTTTGGGATCCCATGGAGCCACTTGGGAGTGATAATGACACTTTATTTTAATTAACTTAAAGTAAAGGCAAAAATGACATAAACAAATATCTTTTAATAAATTAATTTTTACAAAGGGTTATATAAGTTATCTCTTTGACTATAAATATTTATTAGAAAGATAAAAATATTTCATACATCATCGTATTTTTTTTATAATTTTTAGACATCAAATAAATTAAATTATTTATGACACAATAATGATGCAGTGTTTACCTCATTACTAAATGATTTAAATAAATAAGATTATAAAGACTAACATAATATCCAAAAACTTTACAATTCATATTGGATGATTTTATTTCGAATATGAGTCATCTTATCTTCAACTTTAATGTGTTTTGGACCTTTTTAAACTGAATATAAGTTTATAATAAAATAATATTTTCACACTTTCCTAAAGAGCCCCTCCCCCCCTTATAAAAACCCCTCACCTCTAACCAATCCCTCACACCTCTCAAGCCCCTTGAATCATCCAAACTCTGCCCAATTAAGCTCCCTAAATCTCTCTCCTCCTCCTAGAATCCTTACCTTAGGCATAAGGCACTTCAAGAGGTCCTTTTGGTTCAAACCAAAGGGAGTTACCCAAATAAATGGTAACGGTTTCTCTTAAGTTCTTTTCTTTTATTTTACTTCTCCAACCCCTAAACACTTTTTATTCATTTATTTTATAACAAAACTAGTATCCTAAATATACTAGGATGTTTTTATAATAAGTATTCGAACTACACTTACACACACCTCCATCTAATGGGTAAAGAACATACTGTTTCTGTGGATGATAAACTAACGCCTCACGAAACGATGATTGTTCAATTATCTCCTACCATATCTCATGGTGGCCATTATGATGGAACTGTATTTATATATGATATATATTATTTTTATGTTTTCTCTATGCTTATGTATTTTCCATTTATATAATACCTTTATGATTTCCATAGTGGGTAAATACAATAATCTCATTAGAGGAAGTGCAGACTACCTCCCCCTCAAAGTGATATGACTTGTTCATGCCTTACGTGGAATGTATAAAGGATTAATTTAATGATATTATATAAGATATTATACTGTAATTATAATATACCTATGTATCATTATGTTTTAATTCCATTAAAATAATAAATAGAAATGAAAGTAGCATTCATGCGTACGTTCGGCTTACCGTCTCCATAAATGGTTCATTTCATTTCTTACCTCCAAATGTTATGTACTGTTATAAATACATATATATACTGGATATATAAGATATATATTATACCTAAATCATTAACACCATTTTGGAGATAATGGACTTTTGACCACATAGACAACCGGTAAATATAAGAAGTTCATTTTTGACTCAAGTACCAATTATCGACAAAATGACTATTATTAACTTAAATGATTACATAATGTTTATAACATGGTAATAAGTGATATAAATGGAATAATAAACTTGAAAAAGGTTCTTAATCAAGTAGAAATTAACTTTAGTTTATTATTCAGGAGATTGAAGAACGAACGGGTCAAGTCAGACACGAGGTAAGGGACTTCATCTCGATCTCCTTTCATTGAGGCATATTTTATTTTATACACAACTTTCTTTTATATGCTGTATAAACACCTTTGACATTTCATCTTATTCAAAGGGAATATTTTTCTACGAGGCATTTTACTAAATAACAAAAAAGAATGTTTCTTTCAATGTACACGGTGACAACGATCTTTTCCGCCGCTGCGAGTATTATTTGATCATTTGGATTCCTTAACAAGACGTAATGTTTTTAAAAGGAAAATAAATATCAAATACTATTTTATGTATTTTTGGTATTGAAAATGGTTTTGAGAATGGATTTATTATTTCAATATCTTGAAATGATATATTGTTATTGCATTGTGGGAATGTTATCTTTCCTTTATGCTTATGTTATGTGTTATGATTATGTTATGATTATTGGGCATTGTTTATGTATATGGGTGGTTCCATGATAAACCTAGGAAAGGTGGGCCCAAGATAGCTCTCCAATGCATTGGGTAACATGACAGAGGTAAACATGAATGTTTCTCCTAAGAGATTTAGGGAATATACTGTGATGGGTATTCAGAATGTAACTCCCTACGTAGCTGTGAAAGCTACAATGTATGTATATTATGGATACCACAAGTTAACTTTATGATTTGTGTTTACTATGTAAATATTATGATTTCATGAGGTATGTTAAAGAGCTTATGTTATGTATGTATTGATGAACTAATGCTTTCTTTCTTTGTTTTATAACCCTTACTAAGCTTTTTATGCTCATCCCAAGTTTTGAAATGTTTTTCATAGGACTTAAAGTGAATAGGGTTAAGGATGAGATAAAGGGAAGGTCATGATGTCTAAAACATGAAACTGAAAAGAGTTTTTATTTTATGAAAAAAATGGAAATTGAGTAGAAGTGTCTACTTTTTAACTTTTGAGATGTAATGTAATAGTTATGGACTAATTATCTAATATTCTAAACCTGAAAAGATCCTCAATGTGAATTATTAATTTAATTCAAGATTATGTAATGTTTTAAGGTTGGGTCCTTATAGTCGTAGTGATAGAATAGGTTTGAAGATGAAGAAAAGTCAGAAACAAAAGAATAAGAAGAAGAACACGGACACAACGATTTACATGTTTTGGGAATAATCCCAATGTTCATGGAGAGGAAGAAATATTACTATGATTAGAGAGCACACAATACAATGAGGTCACAAAGTTTCACACACACAAAACCTAGCCTGAAAAGGGATAATAAAGAATATGAAGTATTGTGCCACTAACTGCACAAAAATTCTGCACTGATACAATGAATAATGGATGGAAGTTAGCATCGCTATAGTGTCGTGGCCACCCAAGTCCAATGCACTACAATGAATGACAACTGGAAGTCTGCAGAGCTACAATACCACTGTATCCAAAGTACGCACTACTATAGTTCCCTATCAATGTCGTTTGGTTAGCTCTGCTATAGTTGGCCAGAGTTGATACAGTGCCCCAAAGTTTGTGTCGGGGGCCTTTGGCCCCTGGACCCCTGAAGTAGGGGCACGTTGCCCCCTAAAACCCCCAATGAGCTCACTGTGGAGCTCGACCTATGGAGTTGTGGCCTGGTGCATAGTATAGGCTGTAAGAATTTGGCCCAAAATCATCCAAGAGGATCATAATACACCAATCCAATGATTATCCACTCCCCTCTCTCATTGAACTGAGGGATGAAGCAAGGATATGTCTATAAGAAAAGTTGAGTTACAATGGACCAGAATCTAGGACACACCCAACGATCACAACACTTGGTAGATGAGCATCGCATAAGGTCAAACACAAATCTCTAAGGGCACATGGATGATTGAGATCCATGGAAAAAATACAGAATTGATCTAACTAATAAATAGAACACAAAATGGGAGAAAGAAAACCATGGGATAAGGGTTAATCAATGGCTCATGACAAATCCAAATAAGGGAACTGGATAAGCTGAAGTAAGGGTTGTGGGGTTGGGCCAATGGAATAGGCCCATGTGGAGTAATACTAGCCACAAATACCAGTATATAAAATCAAATCCAGGATTTAATATTTCAAAAATGAAATAAAAAAATAAAACCTTTTAATCATGAATAAAAAATCAATTAATTTGTTTTTCAAAGAATTAAAATCAAGGAATATTAAACAAGAATTTACTTAACTAAAAAATTTTGAATACCAAATTTTCTTTCCTTAAAACCCTCAAGTGGATAAGTTGGAGTAGGGCCATCGACAATGAAAAAATCCTTGATGATGCACTAAGTGTCTGTCTCACAAATAAGTTTTTTGGATTCTGTGATTATGTCATTTTTTAGAATTTTTTTATGTTATAATTTAAATTGTTCTTTATTTGTTGTTACCATGTTATATTTCCACGTTTCATGCCCATGCACTTTAGTTTTTTATTATTGTTTCCATGGCTAGCTTGTGATTTTTTCTCTTGGGATCATAGAGTAGAAACACGACCAACCCTTATTTATTCAGTATGAGTGCCCAGTGACCCTTTAATATTGTGTTGGTTTAGTGGAGTTACCCTTATGTATGATTTTTTTTTTCACGGGATGACCATTAGATATGTATTTGTTCTGGTGATCCATAAGTATGGCTTTGTGCCATGGGATGACCCATACATATTCCTATGTTCTATGGGTGACCCCTACATATCCCTCTATGATTCTGACGAGACTCTACACATTAGTTCATGACCCTTGCATGGTTTTTGAGTTTCCACTATCAGAGTGTAGGGTTAGTTAAAACTTGATGGCAATTGTCTGTAGTATATTGCAATAGTTGTTTCATCTGTAATCCCCATGTCTTAACACGTGTACCAGATATGGTTACAAGTGATTTGTGTATCCAATTTATCATTTCTCAATGATCATATTCATTAGGAGGGATTATACCATGAATTTTTGAATTTTTTGTATAGAGATATTGAGAGAGGGGAGGGAGATGGTTCTGGAGAGGGGAGAGATTCTTCACGACTCTATTGGCGGTGACACTCATGCTTGATTCTATGTGGTTATATTATGGTAGAGAGCTCGTGGATTTTGAGTTCAAAGGACTCAACAAAGTCAATAATGAGTGTATAGGTTTCAAAATGTGAGAACGAGACATGGTAAGGGGACCTCGGTATGGTTCTCTTCTTTCATATCGATTATTTTCCCTTTGTTTGTGTTGTGGTTTCATGGTCATTGTCTATATGGGTGTCTTCAAGTAAATTATATAGTTCATCCTTTTTGGTTATTGTCTTTCATATTTTTTGATTATAAGATGTCATTTTTCTTTGCATAATAAAGGTTGTTAGATGATGTTATTACCATGTACACAGAACCAATGTGGTCTAAAGCATGTTAATTTTCTGTGTTCCTTCTTTCTTCGGTTTTCTTTTTGGTTTGTGGATTTTTGGTTTGTTCCTTTATTTGTCCCTTGCTTCTAGGTTTTATACATTTAATTTTCCTTCTATGAATTTCATCATAAACTATACCTTTTACACGCCTCTTTTGAGGGTTTTGTTGGTGTTTTGTGCACCCCCCAAACAATTGGTATCCAAGAATCGATTAGTTTGAGATCGAGAAGTTTGATGGAGGGAAGGACTTTAAACTATGGAGAGTAAATATGTGATAAAACACTATTTTATTGAATATTTTATTGATAATAAATGAAATAATTTCCTCACATTGTGTTAAATATGTTTATTTATAAAATATTTGGGATTTGATCATTCATTTGAAAATTTGGTGAAAATTCCAGTTTTACCCTTAATAGTGCATTGTAGTATTTCAACGATAAATATTTTTATATTTATTATCTGAATTTGAAATTTTGTAAAAGTGTTACTAACTTCATTTTATACAACTTTCATTCAGGACACTAGAGCTAAAGAGTGCATTTGGATGGAGTAAATGAGCAATTGATCCAATGGTGGGCTGGACTCGGAAGAATGGACATGGGTTCTGTATTTGGGCTATATCGTCTACATACGGGCCTGGATTGAGCCCAAATTTTGAGGAAAGCTCGGGGACATGATGTGTCACAAATAATCCTTCTGGAAGGCCAGTCAATTCACGCGTTTTGGAGGTCAAATTGGCGGTGCAATTTGGAATAAAATATTTGGCCGAGATTTTCATTTCACACTTAAAAAGTTATGTATCCCTAGCCCTCACAAACTCTATTTAAAGGGGGTTTTAACTCTTTGAGAGGGCTGGTCGAGGCTTTGGGAAGGTGTGGCCGAAAGGGTGTCTCTTGGGAGCCCCTCACAACTCTTGGAGGAAGTAAGCCTTTGTGCTAACCTCTCTTCAAAAAAGGATCTCCTCCCTCACCTCTTCTTTGTATTTCTTTTCTTTCATGTTTGTTTCTTGAATTTTTCTTCAATAATATTCTGTGTTCATCCCTATTATTCTTATCTTAATCTTCTTAATTGGGTTGGAATCAAGAGTGGAGACAAGATTGGGTTCTACCCTTTCAATCCGTTGCTTATGCAAAACGTCTCCACGATGACTACACCACCCATGGAAGAGTAGTTCTTTTTAGTAATTGATCGACCTCTATCCTTCTTCATTCATTTATTTTGAATTAATGAGCTACTGTAATTAACATATTATGATCTATTAATTGAGTTTTTAATTTAAATGAAACTAAGCAAGCAATTGAATAGTTAACACAAAACACGCGAGGTCGGGAATTGTGTGAACTGTGAGAGCGCAACCTTAACCGGTAATTCAAAACCACATGGGATCAATTTGTAGAGTTCAAATATAATCCCTAAACTCAATTAATCCTCATTTCCAGAGTGGTTATGTGCCTTAATTTACCACTGACCATAAGCTAATTTTAGAGCATCAATCAAAGCAGGGTGTCGCGATTGCATGTTCCGAAGTTATCCTAAGGTTAAAATTCACTTCAATCTTCGTGGTAAAGTTAATTCTCGTAGGGTTCGGGATTTAACAAATTAAGGGATCATAATTAAGTGAATATTAATTTAAATGATAATGATTAATAAATGATTGAAGAGGTAGAGTTAGATCGATTACGCCTTTTTAAATATATTTCTAAAAAAAACATCTTCTTGTTGTGTCATTCTAATCGAAACTTCATTTCAAAATTAAAAACAAAAAAAAATGAAATCTTCTTCCAGAAAACTTCTTCTAGATTCATAAACTATAAACAACCACCCCCATCCTTTCAAGTAGTGTTTTTATTCTCTTTTATTTTACTTCTATAATACCTCTAAAAATTGTTTTAATTCACTTCTTCCTTTGAGAGACGACCTTGGTCAACCACTCTGCTGCACCTAAGTACCCCAAATCACATTAATCATTTGAGGGCGCCCACGACAGTGCTCTTTCAAATTGGCGCCGTTTTCGGGGAGGTAAGTAATTATTTCAACCAATTATAGGTATTTATTTTATTTTACATTTTATTCTCTTCCTCTCTTCTTTCCTCCTTCTTTACCCAATCTGATTTTTCTTCTTCTTCTTTTATTTTCTTCTACTTCTCTTTGGACCATCAAATCAAACTTCTCATTTTTATTTTACTATGGTCCACTTTCTTTCTTTTCATTTTTATTTGATCTATGACACGAACTAATCCTGAAGATCTCTTAGATCTTGACCCTGAGATTGAACGTAGCCTTAGGGCACGAATCAGACATTCTCAATCTACGGGAAGTTTCAATATTCAACCAGTTGGTGAATTCCTCTCTTCTGGAAACATTGAAATTGGAAGCAATTCAAATTCAAACATAAAAGAGGAACCAATGACTGGAAATAATGGAAATGAACTTAATAGAACCATTCGAGAATTGGCTGCACCTGATATTAACTATCAACCAAATTGTATTGCATACCCAAATCTTGAATCAGACTTTGAATTGAAATCTGGATTAATTCACCTTCTTCCAAAGTTTCATGGCTTATCTGGTGAGGATCCCAACAAACACCTTAAGGAATTTAATGTGGTTTGCTCAACTTTAAAACCAAGAAATGTTTCTGAAGATCAAATTAAATTAAGAGCATTCCCATTCTCACTTGATGGAGCTGCAAAAGATTGGATGTATTATTTGAAACCTGAAGATGTAACATGTTGGAATGATTTGAAACGTCTTTTCTTGCAAAGATTTTTTCCAGCATCAAGGACCACATCCATTCGAAAGGAGATATCGGGGATCAAGCAAGCACAAGGGGAGTCAATGTATGAGTATTGGGAGCGATTCAAGAAGTTGTGTGCAAGCTTCCCACATCACCAAATCAGTGAGCAACTCCTCATCCAATACTTCTACAAAGGACTCACACCCATGGAGAGGAGCATGGTGGATGCTGCAGCTGGAGGAGCATTGGTGGACAAGACACCAGTAGCTGCACGAGCATTGATCGACAAAATGGCCCAAAACTCTCAACAATTCGGTGATAGAGGTACACCACATGTTCGAGGAGTACATCAAGTAAGTACTTCTTCTCTTGAAAGTCATTTGATTGATACTAAGTTAGAAGAATTGACAACTATGGTGAGGCAGATTGCATTGGCTCAAAAGACATCCCAACCCCCTCCTTCAAGGCCTTGTGGTATTTTCACTGAGACAAGCCACCCAACTGACTGTTGCCCACAACTCCAAGAAACAGAAGATTGTGCAGCAGTGTTCCCTGGGAGACCATTTCAGCAGCAACAACAACAACCATATCCCCAAAAGAAGTTTGATCCAACATACAACCAAGGGTGGAAAGATCTAGCGGACATGAGGTATGGCTCTGGACAACAACAAAGGCCCCCTTTTCAACCAAACTTCCAGCAGCCTCCACCTTACCAACAGGGTTTCCAACAACCCCAAAGGAGATTCGAAGCTCAAACATCAACGAGTCAGCAACAAGGGAATATCCAACACAAGGTAGACTCTAACACTGATGATCTTTTGAAACAAATTGTTCTTAATCAACAGAATGAGCTGAAGAGTCAAAGTTCGGAGCTGAGGGAGTTGAAGACTCAAATGAGTCAGATTGCCACCGCCCTCCATGAACTTGTGAGTAAGAATTCTGGAAATCTACCTTCCCAACCCACTCCAAATCCAAAGGGGAATGTTAGTTCCATCACATTGAGAAGTGGGAAGCAAATGAACGATACATCTGCACCTACCATTCCACCGGGATTCACCTCAACTTCAGAGAAGCCGCATTCCATACCAACTGATGAGCAATCCAAGGAGAAAGATAAAGGTAAGAAAAAGATTGATGATGTTCCTCCTAAACCCCTTCCTTTTCCAAACAGGGATGTTCAAACCAAGAAGATGGCTGAAGAAGCAATGCAAAAGGAGGTTTTGGACACATTCAAGCGTGTGGAGATCAAAATTCCTCTACTTGAAGCCATTAAGCAAATTCCAAGGTATGAGAAATTCTTAAAAGAACTTTGTACCAATCGAAGAGGGCTCAAGGGAAATGAGAGGATAAACCTTGGAAGGAATGTCTCAACACTCATTACACCAACTCTAGCAATGCCAACAAAGTGCAAGGATCCAGGGACATTCGCCATCCCATGTACCATAGGGGAGTTTCACTTCTCTGATGCTCTTTGTGATTTAGGAGCTTCCATAAATGTGATGCCTCACTCTGTATTCTCTTCCTTGCAGGTTGGTGAGTTGAAGCCAACAAGAGTAGTGGTGCAATTGGCGAATAGAGCTACGACATATCCAGCGGGAGTCCTTGAGGATGTACTTGTCCGGGTAAGAGACATGATCTTTCCAGCATACTTCTATGTGCTTAACATGGAGGATGATCAGGTAAGTTCTCATGCCCCCATTATCTTAGGTAGACCCTTCCTCAAAACTGCAAAAACTATCATAAATGTCAATGAGGGTACACTTTCCATGGAGTTTGGAGATGAAGTTGTGATATTTAATGTTATGGATTCCATGAAGTACCCCTCAGAGGACCATTCTGCTTTTGTTATCTCCCATTTTGAACCACCAAGTAAAAACACCATGGAATTGGATTGTCCTATGCTTAGGGAGATTATGAGTATTGGTTCTAGTTTGATGTCTAAGAATACTTCTACACCCATTTTTAAGGAACAAGACTCTCTAAGATTTGATTTTGAAATGGAATCATATTCTGATTTTGATCATGTGAACTCTGATTATGACATGGCTATTGAGTATGCTGATGGATTTGGTGCTTTATTCTCTGATTGTGATGATTTTTATTCTGATACTGATGTTCATTGTGCAGATATGTCTGTTGCATCAATTTATCCATCCATACATCACCCACCTACATTGGAACTCAATCCATTGCCCCCAAATCTCAAATATGCATACTTGCTCAGTGGTGATAGATTACCTGTCATAATTGCTAACAATCTCTCTTTTGAACATGAAGAAAAACTTTTGAATCTTTTGAGAGATAACATTAGGGCAATTGGTTGGACATTGGCAGACATATCAGGTATTAGCCCCTCCATTTGCATGCATAGGATTCTCTTGGAGGATGGGGCTAAACCGGTGAGACAGCCACAAAGGAGACTTAATCCCACCCTCCTAGAAGTTGTTAAGAAAGAAGTTGAAAAATTACTTGAGGCGGGTATCATTTACCCTATTTCTGACTCGTAATGGGTTAGCCCTGTTCAGGTTGTACCAAAGAAAACTGGTTTCACTGTTATAAAAAATGAAAATGATGAGTTAGTTCCTGTGAGAGTACAAAACAGTTGGCGAGTGTGTATCGATTATAGGAAACTAAATCAATCCACTCGTAAGGACCATTTCCCACTTCCATTCATTGACCAGATGCTTGAGAGACTAGCTGGGAAGACACACTATTGTTTCTTGGATGGATTTTCTGGCTATTTTTAGGTTCCCATTGCAGCAGAGGACCAGGAGAAGACAACATTCACCTGCCCATTTGGTACCTTTGCTTACCGAAGGATGCCATTTGGACTTTGCAATGCCCCAGGTACCTTCCAGAGATGCATGGTGAGTATTTTCTCAGATTTCATTGAGACCTGCATGGAGGTATTTATGGATGATTTTACAGTTTATGGGTCCTCATTTGATGAATGTCTCTCTAGTTTGGGTGATGTGTTGCATCGTTGTATTGAGAAGAATCTGGTCTTAAATTTTGAAAAATGTCATTTCATGGTCGAAAAGGGAATTGTCTTAGGTCATATAGTCTCACAACATGGAATTGAAGTTGATAAATCTAAGGTAGACATTATTTCATCCCTCCCATATCCTACATGTGTGCGTGATGTTAGATCTTTCCTAGGGAATGCAGGATTTTATCGGCGTTTCATCAAAGATTTTAGTAAGATTGCTCTTCCTATGTCAAGATTACTTCAAAAGGATTCTGATTTTGTGTTTGATGTTTCTTACAGGAATTCATTCGATGAGCTAAAACAACGTCTGACCACTCCACCTATCATACAACCCCCACGGTGGGACATTCCTTTTGAGCTTATGTGTGACGCCTCCAACTTCGCGGTTGGAGCTGTCTTATCTCAGAGGGTGGAGGGGCGTTCACATGTGATCGCCTATGCATCGAGGACGCTATATTCAGCCCAATCAAACTACACAACCACGGAAAAAGAGTTTCTTGCTGTCATATTTACTTTAGATAAATTCCGTTCATATTTATTGGGCTCTAAAGTAGTTGTTTTTTCTGACCATGCAGCTTTGAGGTACCTCCTAAAGAAGCCAGATGCAAAGCCACGACTTATCCGTTGGATGCTCCTTCTTCAAGAGTTTAACCTTGAGATAAAGGAAAAGAAGGGGTCAGAGAATTTGGTGGCAGACCACATGAGTAGGCTTACTCACACACTAGAGGATGACACCTTGGATCAGGTACCACTTCGGGACACTTTCCCTGATGAGCATCTATATACCATCTCAGGTACACATCCTTGGTATGCTGATTTAGTTAACTACCTTGTTGCTTCTGAAATCCCTGCAAATTTAAAGAAACATCAAGTCCAAAAATTAAAAAGTGAGTCTAGGTATTATGTGTGGGATGATCCGTACCTCTGGCGCATGTATAGTGACCAAGTCATTAGGAGGTGTGTTCCCAATCATGAGTTTGAGTCTGTTTTGCATTTCTATCATACACTTGCTTGTGGTGGACACTTTGGACCCCAACAGATAGCTAGGAAGGTTTTAGACTCTGGATTATATTGGCCTAGCTTGTTCCATTATGCCCATTTGTTTTGTAAGTCATGCTCTCGTTGCCAACACACTGGGAACATTTCTAGGAGACATGAGATGCCCCAACAACCCATACTATTTTGTGAGATTTTTGATGTATGGGGCATCGACTTTATGGGTCCTTTTCCTAGTTAATTTGGATTTTTGTATATTTTGGTTGCTGTTGATTATGTGAGTAAATGGGTGGAGGCCAAGGCCACCAGGACTGACGATTCTCATGTTGTTGTGGACTTTGTCAAAACACAGATTTTCTGCAGGTTTGGAATACCAAAGGCCATCATCAGTGACCAAGGGACACACTTTTGCAATAGGAATTTGGCTTCACTCCTTCGAAAGTATGGGGTGACACACAAAACATCAACACCATACCACCCCAAACAAATGGCCAGGCTGAGGTTTCAAATCGTGAGTTGAAACAAATCTTGGAGAAAACCGTGCAGCCAAATAGGAAGGATTGGAGCAAGCGCTTGGATGATGCATTGTGGTCTTATAGGACAGCATACAAGACCCCCATTGGTATGTCCCCATTTCGGATTGTTTTTGGGAAAGCATGTCATCTCCCCGTGGAAGTCGAGCATCGGGCATATTGGGCTATAAAGAAATGTAACATGGATTTGGCCCAAGCTGGAATTCAAAGGAAGTTGCAAATTCAAGAGCTTGAGGAGATTCGACTGTCATCATATGAGAACTCAAGGCTCTACAAGGAAAGATCAAAAGCAGCTCATGACAAAATGATCCAACAAAGGGAGTTTCATGTTGGAGAGAAAGTCCTTCTCTATAGTTCACGACTGAAGTTGATGCCTGGTAAGTTGCGTTCCAGATGGTTAGGTCCTTATATTGTGTCTAATGTTTTTCCTTATGGTGCAGTGGAGATCACACAAGAGGACACTGGAAGGAGATTTACAGTCAATGGGCAACGTTTGAAGAGATACATTGAGGGACATCCTACTGATGCAGTGGATTTTATCACACTGCATGACCCCATCATCACTTGATCACATCAGGCTGTTCCTAACCCTTTCACTTTTATATTATTTGTCCTATTTAAAAATTCTGCATTTCATGTGCATATACCATCTCATAGGTTCACATTGAGGACAATGCAATATTTTAAGTGTGGGGGAGGGAACCTTTTAGTTTAGTAATCTCAATTGTTTTCCTGTTTTAAAAAAAAAACAAAAAAAAAAAATTTGTGTGTTTTTCAAATTTTGTGTGTTTATTTTACAATTTTATGTGTTTTTTTGAAACATTTTGAGCTAAAATGATTCTCATAACCATTTTTAAATCCATATCAATAAGTGAAACAATTTACCCCTTGAACTAAGCTTAAATGAATGCTGAAATGACTTTGTTTCAAGTTCAAATATTTAGTAATTTCATGAAAAGTACGCTGAATTTTGAATCCCATGCCAATCTCACTGTCTTTATATTTGAAATCACTTTCTTGTGAGGCTTCTAAACCGTTATTTTCATATTCTTTACATTCACCTCACTTCTTGAGAGAACCAAACCATGCTTGATTTAACCAGAATTTGATCTATTCCTGTCAAAACTTGAGGGTTTGAGGTACTTGTGTTTAAATGATTGAGGCATTTGTTTGGTATTAAAACCCCTATTTCAAAGAATCCTTTTTTTGTAATGGCCTACCTTGAATATTTAATCCTTGTAGCCCTTAGAAGCCATGCACAGCCTGTTAGGTTAAGCCACATTACAAGCCAATTTTCCCTATCCAACCAACTCTTGAAGTGAAATTGCATAATCTAGTTGAGCTTAAGTGTGGGGGAAGCTGTCTTGTGTTGTGACACCACATTATGTGATACTTTGGGTGGAAAATTAAATTCTGAAGAGATGTGTTTGCTGCTAAAGAAAGTCATTATATTGAAAGTTGTGCCTTTTCTGGAGCTTTCATGACAAGTGAAGCTGTGCCTTTTCGGGAGCTTCTAATTGAGGTGGAAAGCTGTGCCCATCTGGAGCTTTCAAGAAAATCATGTTTGAGAAGATTGACATTTTTTTATTCTGAAATGATGAATGGTGTAAACCTTTCATGACTTTTCATGATGATGGAGCTGAATTGATACTATGGGGATTGAAGAGAAGACCATATTTAAGTGAAAATTAGATTAATGCAATTTTGCTTCAAAAGAGTCAAGCCCTCCTCATTCAGCCTCAGAGTTTTTCACATCTTAATCCTACCAACCGAAAGCCACAGAACAACCCTGAAAAGTCCTCATGATAAACATATGTCCTTGACTCACATCGGGTAGCGATGTAGGAATCTATCAAGCCTATGGTGACCCTTGTATGAGTTTGGATGAGAAAGACATTGCAAAAAAATTGATATTTGAGTGATGAGAAAAAATTCAAGCGAGGTAAGTGTTTTGTGCATGGGTGGATAAATGAAGTGGAAATATATTGAATGATATAAATGGAGAACTTGAAATAAGGTTTTTTATGAGGCATGATATCTTTTGATTCTTGGTGTGAAATTGATTGATCTTAAGGATATGTGTTTTAAAATTGGTTTTGATTTGATATTGATGTTTACTTGATATGAGGTTTTGCCCAGGTGTGCAAAAGGGTAAGTGTGGAGGAGTTGATAAAACACTATTTTATTGAATATTTTATTGATAATAAATGAAATAATTTCCTCACATTGTGTTAAATATGTTTATTTATAAAATATTTGGGATTTGATCATTCATTTGAAAATTTGGTGAAAATTCCAGTTTTACCCTTAATAGTGCATTGTAGTATTTCGACGATAAATATTTTTATATTTATTATCTGAATTTGAAATTTTTTAACAGTGTTACTAACTTCATTTTATACAACTTTCATTCAGGACACTAGAGCTAAAGAGTGCATTTGGATGGAGTAAATGAGAAATTGATCCAATGGTGGGCTGGACTCGGAAGAATGGACATGGGTTCTGTATTTGGGCTATATCGTCTACATACGGGCTTGGATTGAGCCCAAATTTTGAGGAAAGCTCGAGGACATGATTTTTCACAAATCATCCTTCTGGAAGGCCAGTCAATTCACGCGTTTTGGAGGTCAAATTGGCGGTGCAATTTGGAATAAAATATTTGGCCGAGATTTTCATTTCACACTTAAAAAGTTATGTATCCCTAGCCCTCACAAACTCTATTTAAAGGGGGTTTTAACTCTTTGAGAGGGCTGGTCGAGGCTTTGGGAAGGTGTGGCCGAAAGGGTGTCTCTTGGGAGCCCCTCACAACTCTTGGAGGAAGTAATCCTTTGTGCTAACCTCTCTTCCAAAAAGGCTCTCCTCTTTCTCCTCTTCTTTGTATTTCTTTTCTTTCATGTTTGTTTCTTGAATTTTTCTTCAATAATATTCTGTGTTCATCCCTCTTCTTCTTATCTTAATCTTCTTAATTGGGTTGGAATCAAGAGTGGAAACAATATTGGGTTCTACCCTTTCAATCCGTTGCTTATGCAAAACGTCTCCACGATGACTACACCACCCATGGAAGAGTAGTTCTTTTTAGTAATCGATCGACCTATATCCTTCTTCATTCATTTATTTTGAATCAATGAGCTACTGTAATTCACATATTATGATCTATTAATTGAGTTTTTAATTTAAATGAAACTAAGCAAGCAATTGAATAGTTAACACAAAACACGCGAGGTCGGGAATTGTGTGAACTGTGAGAGCGCAACCTTAACCGGTAATTCAAAACCACATGGGATCAATTTGTAGAGTTCAAATATAATCCCTAAACTCAATTAATCCTCATTTCCAGAGTGGTTATGTGCCTTAATTTACCACTGACCATAATCTAATTTTAGAGCATCAATCAAAGCAGGGTGTCGCGATTGCATGTTCCGAAGTTATCCTAAGGTTAAAATTCACTTCAATCTTCGTGGTAAAGTTAATTCTCGTAGGATTCGGGATTTAACAAATTAAGGGATCATAATTAAGTGAATATTAATTTAAATGATAATGATTAATAAATGATTAAAGAGGTAGAGTTAGATCGATTACGCCTTTTTAAATATATTTCTAAAAAAAACATCTTCTTGTTGTGTCATTCTAATCGAAACTTCATTTCAAAATTAAAAACAAAAAAAAATGCAATCTTCTTCCAGAAAACTTCTTCTAGATTCATAAACTATAAACAACCACCCCCATCCTTTCAAGTAGTGTTTTTATTCTCTTTTATTTTACTTCTATAATACCTCTAAAAATTGTTTTAATTCACTTCCTCCTTTGAGAGACGACCTTGGTCAGCCACTCTGCTGCACCTAAGTACCCCAAATCACATTAATCATTTGAGGGCACCCACAACAGCGCTCTTTCAATATGCATGCTCATCTTTTACATAATTAACATGAAGATTCTTTTAGTGGAATAAAGAAGAAGATCACCACCATCTTTTCCATTGGGAAGACTTCAACATTTTATGCATATGTTGACCTTGAGCTTTTGAAGAAATCATGATCCCTTTTATTGTTGAACCTAGGTGAAAAAGTTCTAAAAGAAGTGTTCTATGAATCCTCTATTAGTGATATCTGGTTGTAGCTTGAACATCTTTATATAACAAATTCTCTTCTCAGTAGGTTGTAAAGTAAAATGCATCTTTATAATTTTATAATGGTATATGGTACTCTTGTATGGGTCCATTTAAAGAATTTAAATAAGATGGATTTAAACTTTATCAATGTAGATGTTTAGACATCAAATGAGGATCACACCTATTTGTTGTTGAATTCCTTTTATGACTTAGTTAATCTTGTTAATGATTCAATGATGTGTGGTATGGATTCCATTAATTTATAGGAAGTGAAGTATATAGTCTTGTCTAGGGATCTTCAAATTCACAGTCTAAAGATAGAGGCTATTGGGGTGAATTTTGAGCCTGGGTTGCTTAGTGTGAGGAGTCAATTGAAGAATAGTAGAAAATATAAGAAGAATTATTGTGGGTTTAGGAATTTTAGGTGCTATCATTGTGGAAAAATCAACCACATTAAGATATAGTACCCTAAGAATACCACCAGGGATATTTTAGCCTAGAACAATGTGGTATACCCTAGTTATGATAGTGCTGACATTCTTTAAGTTTTTTAGGAGACCTTAGAGTGGAGTTTGGTATTAATCTAGGTTGTATTTTTATATGATCTTAGAACTAGATCTGCATGTAATTTTCAGAGGGCCTCGGTTGGAAAGGTGTGAGTTGGGCTTGTTTCTTGGTCTTTTTAGATCCAGGTGAACGATTTGACTTATTTTGACTTTCTGTGATTGTTTGCTCTATGTTTTCTACTTCTTTATTGCTTGCTTTTTTGATTTTATATATCTATGATTTGATTTATTTTTTGCTTCACTACCAAGGAAATGTCTACTTCTTCTATTTTGGGTTTGTTATTTTTTGTGGGTCCTAGTGAAGTGTTTGGTAGGAATGGCACCACTGTTTGGTGGAGAATCACACAAGAGACACTAATTTGGGTTCATATAGGCATATGTGTATTATATGCACTATTTAATATTGTTTCTTATATTAAAGTGCCTCATGAGCATTCTTTTTCAGTAGATAGTAGTAATGTGGTGGTATGGGTAGACATGTTTCATGGTGGTACATGCTAAGGAGATAACCAGACTAGGTTGAATATAATAGAACTTAGGGTTTTTTGTAAGGGAAAATTTCCCAAACCATACGAGAGGATATAATAGTTTGCAAGAACATCACCTAAGTGTTTTACAATTTAATTTTTATGGTGGTGATTTGTTGTTTTTTGGAATGTTATTGATGTTACAAATTAAATTACTGATGGTTAGTTTGTTGTTTCCATGTTATATTTCTGGTTTTCATGCCCATGCAATCAGTTTGTTGTCATTGTTTCCATTCCATGCTTGTATTGTTTTCTATACTCAGACTGAGTGATCAGTGACCCTTACATATTGTGTTGGTTTAGTGGAGTAACCCTTACATATGACTTTATTCCATAGGATGAACCTTGTGTATGAATTTGTTCCCTGGGTGACTCTTACGTATCCCTATATGATTTTGTTTATACTCCTATGCATCAAATTGTAACCCTTATTTGGTTTTTGAGTTGCCTTTGTTGTGGTGTGGGGTTGATTGATACAGGAAGACACATGTCTATAATCTATTACAATGAATATTTCTTCCACATTCCCCTAGGCTGAACATGTGTCTCGACTAAAGTTAGAGGTGATTTATGAATCCCCTTTATCATCTCTCGATATTTAACTTCATTTGGAGGGATGATATCAAGAGTTTTGGAAATTCTGATTGAGGGAAATTGATAAGGAAAAGAGACAGTTGGAGAGGGGAGAGATGGTTCACATCTCTGTTAATGACACCACTCATGCTTGATTCTGGGAAGTTTTGCATGAGAAATGTTGTGAGGTCATGTTATTTCCATGCACATAGAGCTAACATGGTCCGAATCATGTTAATTTCTCGTCTTCTTTCTTTCTATAGTATTCTTTTTAGTCCTTGGCTTCTTTTTTTATTGTTGTCTTCATCATTTGATTCCGAGTTTTGTGTTTTTACTTTTCCATTTTTATGTTTATCATAAACTCAATCTTTTATATGACTATTTAAGGATTGGTTTTTATTGTACGGACTTCCTACCCAAAAAAAATTTCAAGCCAAGTTGAGGCCCACCTTTAGTGACAACTAATTGACTATGGAAGCAACACATTAACCAATGTTACAACAATATCCAAGAAGCTGTTTTCTTACTAGATTCTTGAAAATTCCTCCCACACCTACAAATCTAGGATTAAATTTGGAGCATCCATCAATTCTTAGCTTGTTATGAAGAGATACTTACTTCTATGAGATCAGAAATATTAGGCTTGGGGTTTCCATTACCATGGATGCTTGGTGTTTGATGGGGGTGAAAGAAAATTGAGTATAATATAAATGATTGTGGAATGTGAATAAGAGTGTTTGAGAGTGGATAAATTTATTACATGGGTTTTTATTTAAAATCTATTACTTCACCTGGTATGGGATTGATTAATTAGAAACACACACACACTATAAATTTGATATAGAATTTGGTATATCATTACAGAAAATTATAAAAATATAAAAAATTTGGTATATGTGATTTTAGAAAATATAGATCAGATATATGATCAAATATATATATATATATATATATATATATTGAGGATTGAATGCATGGTATAGATATAAAATAGTAGGAATATATATACAAATAGAAATTTATAAACAAAATTCAACATATTACAAAATAGTATATTCGAAGAAATTTTTATAAATTTTGTTGGTCAGAGTGGATACTCAAGAGGGGGGTGAATTGAATTCCAATTAAAATTTATGTTAAAAACTTTATGATTAAAATATCTCAATTAAAAATAGCCTAGTCAATTAAGGAAGTAGAGATATAAATATTTAATTGCTCAACAAGTTTCTCTAAGGTATATTAGTCCTCAGTTGAATCAATGTAATCACTAATTCAACTTTTGAAACATGTTTACTAAATTAAGAACATATACACACTAACCAAAACTAACCATCAGAGTGAATGTAAAAACAGTTTTCTGTCTTTGAAAAATATAAGCAGTGGATAAAATAAAACAGAGTACTTGAATATTATCACAACAATGTAAACAAGAGGTTTAGTCTCAAGCCAAGACCTAATCTTCTCCACTTGGTAATCACCTTCCACCAAGCATTTTATATAAATAAACTTGATACACAACCTGTATCGGGATTTACAATAGTTTTTACAAACTGTCCAGGTTCTATAACCTCTACCACAGTTCTATGTGGGAAAACAAGAAACCAAGACACACAAGGCTTCTTCCACAGTTATGCATGGGAAACAAGAGTTGAGAGAGTTTCAAGTGGGGATTTTCAGTATCCCCTAGTTAAATCACAGGAGACAATGTGTGTAACAAACACACACTACTCAGAAATGTAAAATAAGGAACACAGTAGAGCTAAATAAATTAGGGTTGAGTTCAGAATGCTCTATGTGTTTGAAGATCAGATCTGGAAATCTTGGAGTTAAGGAAATGGAGGTTTTATTCTTCTCTGCAAGTTGCTTCTAAAAATAGAGTTTCACAACTTTCAGGTACTTAGGTACTGAGATGTTCAAGTTCTTAGTTCAAGGGTTCCTTGAACCACATCAGTACATCCTTCAATATGTTCTTCAAAAATATCTTCATGAAGCTCTTGGATTTTCAGTATAAGCACTGTTCTTCTTCTTGTTCTTTAGCATTGTCGAATATGGTCTGGGTTTTTCAGCCCGCATGTACTCCACACATTTCTTTTAGCTCAGTCTCTCTTTTTAATTCCACAGATCCAACAAAGGGAACGATCGAACTATGTGCGGTCTTCCTCGTACCTCGTATGGTTTCCTGACATGTCTGCAAACAATATTAATTGTTTTCAGATGCATTAAATCAGTCAAATATGACTGTTATGATAATATTAATAAAAATTGATAAAGTATAGAATAAGTTATCAGTAGACTAGTAACAGTAGCCTGCCAATCAGTAGCATCTTCAACAGCAAGATTAATCAGCAGTAGACCTCCAATAGTTGGTTTATAACTGTAGATCTTATAACGGTAACCTTTATCAGTAAGGTCTACAACAATTCCCTTTTCACCAGTGAATTCTAGTAGTAAGGTCCAACTGTAGGTTTGTCAACGGTGATCATGACAGTGGCCTAAAACAGTGACCTCTTACCAGTAACCTTCAATAGTGACCTTTGACTTAGAGACTTTTTATACTGTAAACTAATTTTAGCAAAGGAATGAGATTAAAATAGATTGAAATAGATTGTCAAAGAACTAATCCATTATATAATTAAACATGATTTGGGATTATCAAAATAGGTGAGTCCAATAATCTCCCCCTTTTTGATAATAACAAATTATGCCATTAAACTTTAGAATAATTATAATATTATCAGAGATAATGAAAATCACAGGTAAGTTATTAAAATAAATAGGTGTTATAGATAATCCTATCACACATCTATCACACATGTAGTAGCATAGATTAATGTGATATGGATATGGAATTACTTTTGTGGTATTTTCTCCCCCTTTGTGATTAACAAAAAGAAATATAATAAGAGACAAAGAGAATATTTTTATTAATGAAGTATCATTACATGATTCAAAGAGAATGATAAAAGCCCTATCAAAAGATACAACCACAATCAATCCACATCAGAAATAGGTAAGGACTCCTTCCTTTTGGAAGAGGATGATGGAGGGTCTGCAGGTGGAGGTGTAGCTCTTGGAATAACAACAAGGATGGTAGGAGGAGCTGCAACAGAAGCGAAAATGGATCTATAGTGAGTGACTTTCTGATTAAGCATTAGAGTCAAGATTTTGATGGATTGAGAAGGAGACATCACAGTAGCAGCACTAGTCGAGGCTGAGGCAGTGGAGGTAGAAGGTAAGGTAGGAGGAACAATAACTGGAGTGCAGTCCACATGGAGGAAGGGTAGGTGAAGGTTTTTGAAATCCATGATAATGCTTCCACCTCTTTCCATGGCTGAGAGAAAGTCATCCTTATTCTCCATGAATTTTTACAAAGAAGGGGTCAACTGACCTAACCTGCTAACCTGGTCCTTAAAGGCTCTGGTAACTGGAGGTATTTTTAGGTTTTACAACAAAAGCTTAAAGTGACCATACATTTGATGCTTGGTATAAACCCTTTTGTAATAAAATTAAACTTGATCCTTGATGGCCTTATGATCTTGAGAATCTTACCTTAAATAATTTCCCACAAGGGTATGAATTTCCCTGGTAATAGAAATGACCTGAGAGTCTGAGGTACTAGCACCAGAGATCTTTTACACTTCTTCTCTAACAATGGATCTGAAAGCTTCAATTTCAATTGGAGGAGAGTCTGAAGTGGAAGCCAATGCACCTAGAGGTTCCAGAGAGAAATCTATGGTCTCCTTAAAGGATTTAGTCAGACCACTGATCAGTCTTTTCACATCATCATCTTGACCTTTCACATGTGTTTCCATGGACTTCTTAAAGTCCTCAAACACAGTTACTAACTACTGAACCACACTCTTGATATATCTGAGATCTCTATCCACTTGAACCCATGAATCCATATATGAGTCCAAACTTATAATTGATTGTTTCACATTTTCCATAGACTCTATCAACTCACTCATTTGACTCTGACACTACTTTACTTCCTGAAACAGATTAGATTGAATACTGGAGTGTATTTTGGCTAACTCAGATGCTGGATGATCATGAACTAGAGCAATAGCCTTTTCCATCTCAGAGGACCTATCCATAGACATTTTATGAAAGTTGGATTTCAAAGATTCAAGGTATGCCTTACTAACATAGTCTCGAGGGGAAGAGGTTTCTGGAGGTACGAAAATGAAGTTTGGCACTGAAGGTCTTCTGGTGGGAAATTCATCTTCTGAGTCATCATAGTCTAGACCCAACACCAGAAACCTAGTGTCCTTAGCCCAACCCTCAATTTCATGAACAACAGACACTGATCCTTGGGAAAAAGGATGCTCCCCCTCACGTGGAGCTACCTCCTGGACAACTATTTCAGCCTCTTCCAGTCTTTCCCCCTCAGCTGCTAATCCTGCTTGATCAGCTGACTCATCAGCAGAGTGAGTCATTGCTTCTACTGAGTCATCCACAATTTCTATTGCATCAGTAGTAGACACAACCTCTTCTTCTTGATCACTTACTGCCTTTTCTGTAATGCCTATTAGAGGACTTAGACTGCGATCCTCTCCTTCACTATCATTAGTGGTTGTCCCATATTCCTCATGGTCAGAATGACCAAATTCAACAGCTTCTTCCTCATCTGAGGTATCTCTAACAGTAATAAGAGCCTCATAAAAATCTTCTTCACTATTTTCTTCATCCTCATTGTCCCTTAGGACATATTCTATCCTCGGTAACTCTTTTGGATAACTGACCTCTCCAAAAGCTACCATTCCAACTAGAGGACTGGCTGGTAGATCAAGATCACTCCTATCATCTATAAGAGTACCCTCTATCTCAAGTTCCATAGCCTCCTCTACTACTTAATCAGAATACTCAGGATCTTCCTCATCAGGATTCATACCCGGATCCCTCTTATCCTTTGGCCTAGAAGGATAATTTATAGGGTAAAACTTCTCATAAAGCTTCCCTTCATAATTTACCCATTCTCTTCGCTAGGGATTCAAGATGATCTTCATGAACTTGCAGATTATTTTGGAGACACAAAAATTGTTCTTGGATACAATTGTTTCCTCTTTATCTCCAGCAATGCCCTTAGCCTTCAGCATCACAGAAATCAGTTTGGCATGAAATAAAGCATTTAATTTAGAACTTGGCTTAGTCATTTGTTCCAACTGAGCCATCAGCAACCTACACAGGTTGATCTTATGTTTATGCTTCAGAAAATACAATATGAAAATGTCATTATACTTCAGTACAACAAAGTCCCCTCTCCTGGGACTCACAACATGCTGGATAAACTTAAATAGAAATCTATCCTCTCCATTCATTTCGGCAGAAATCACCTTCCTAGGGACTCCATTCCCTGTTAGTTCAGCCAAAGAATCTTCATAGCAAAAGAAGTCACTATCTAGAGGAGCTACTCTAGAGTAGTTATCAAATATTACCTCAAGTGGGACTCTCAGACATTCAGCCCATTCTGTAGATGAGAAACTTACTTCAATCCCATTTACTCTAGACAACATTCGGTTCTCTTATTTAGACTTCTCAAATCTCAGAAACTCATAAAATTCTTTGACTAACTTTTGGATAATAAATACCATTGTTGTTTGCAAAACACTCTACCCATCCTTGAGTTTCTAGTGCTTCCAGTACCAAATATTTGCTTGAAAGCAACCAGTACTTGCTCAATTCCATTTCCGGTATGATCTCCCTCTTTGACAGATGCGGATTAACCAACTTCTTTGCAGTACTGCTTCCAATACTGGACTCAACTCAAAATCTCTTGGGGTTTGGTGCATCTCTATCATCAACCATTGGTCGTTTTACTCTTTCCATTTTCAAGATGATGTGGTTCGAAGGTTTAGTGGAGAGTTAGGGTTTAAGGATTTTGAGAGAAAAGGTTCGAGGGTAAAGAAGGGAGTGGATTGAAATGTGCCTGTATTCTGATTTTATTATTTAGGGATCGAAACAAAAAAAATCGATAAAAGGAATACTAATAAAATGGTTCAGATTCCCACATAAAATATGAAGTAATGGTAAAGTTTAACAGTGAGGTACCCAACAGTGAGGTTATAACGGTGAGGTCTTAACGGTGAGGTTCTAACAGTGAGGTGTAACAGTGATGTCTAACAATAAGGTCTAACAGTGAGGTCTAATAGTGAGGTCTAACAGTGAGGTCTAACAGTGAGGTCTAACAGTGAGGTCCCCTATATTGAAATTAATCACCCCTAACTCATGTTTGATGTAGTTTAACCTCTCATAATTCAAGGTCTTCGTGAATATATCAGCCAATTGATGTTCAATGCCAATGAATTCTAGAGTGATATCACCTTTTTGATAACTATCTCTCAAAAAGTGATATATCACATCAATATGCTTTGTCCTAGCATGAGATACTGGATTTTTAGAAATGTTAACAGCACTTGTATTATTACAATTTACTGAGACATGTTTGAATTTATATCCATAGTCTAGGAAAGTGTGTTTCATCCATAGAATTTGAGCACAATAACTACCAGAAGCTATATATTCATCTTCGGTAGTCGATAATGCAACCGAATTCCATTTCTTACTACACCATGATACTACTGACTTTCCTAAAAAGTGACATGTTCTAGAGGTACTTTTTCTATCTAACTTGAAACCAGAAAAGTCAGCATCAAAATAAATTATCAGATCAAATGATCATCTTCTTGGATAAAATAGTCCTAAGTTGGGAGTATATTTAAGATATTTGAAAATACTTTTAACAGAAGATAAATGAGATTCTTTTGGATTATCTTGAAAGCGAGCACATATATATACACTGAACATAATGCTAGTTCTACTAGCTGTAAGGTAGAGCAGACTCCCTATCATACCTATGTAGTTGGTTTGATCCACTGGTTTTCCAGCTTCATCTGCATCCAACTTATAAGTGGTACTCATCGGTGTATCACTACCTTTACTACCATCCAAGAAAAAACGTTTTAAAAGATCCTTAACATATTTACTTTGAATTAAAACAATACCATCTTTATTTTAAAAAATCTGAAAGCCAATGAAAATTTTAAGTTCTCCCATTAAACTCATTTCAAATTCATTTTGCATTTTTTTTGAAAAATTAGTACATAAAGAATTTTTAGAAGATCCAAAAATGATGTCATCTATATAAATTTGTACTATCAAAACATCTTTGGAAATTCTTTTAATGAAGAGAGTAGGACCATCTATTCCTTTGGTAAAACCTTTTGAAATAATAAAAGAGATAAGCCTATCATACCAAGCTCTTGGAGCTTTCTTTAAACCATATAAAGCTTTAGAATGTTTAAAAACATGATTTGAAAAATGGGGATTTGTAAAACCAGGGGGTTGTTCAACAAACACATCCTCAACTATATACACATTTATAAAATCACTTTTAACATCCATTTGATAAAGTTTAAAATTCAGATGAGCTACATAAGAAAGTAGTATCCTAATGGCCTCTAAACTAGATACAGGTGCAAAGGTCTCCTCATAGTCTATTTCTTCCTCTTGACTATACCCTTATGCAACTAACCTAACATTGTTTCTAACTATAGTTCCAGACTCATCAACTTTGTTCCTAAATACCCACTTAGTGCCTATTTTCAAAGTGTCCTTAGGTCTTTCAACTAGTTCTTAGACTTTGTTTCTTTCAAATTGATTCAATTCTTCTTGCATGGACATCACCCAAAATTCATCATTGATAGCATAATTAATATTTTTAGGTTCAAGTTGTGAAAGAAAAGCTTGATGTTCAACCTGGTTTCTTAGAGAAGCTCTAGTTTGTGTTCCTATAGTCAGATCACCTACAAAAACATGTAAATGATGATTTTTGAGAGTTCTAATGCCTCTAGAAAGGGTCAAACTAGATTCCTCAAGGTTTTCTGTTGGTTCAAACTCAACAGGTGCGGATTCTGGAAGATTCTCAGAACTGGTCACTTTCATAGGGGGTTCATTATTTTTATCATTAAGGTCCATAATTGAAATATCTTCCTCAAGATATTAAAGAGAGGTTTTACGTTCATGTGGATTAGTCTCATTGAATTTGACATGAACTGACTCTTCCACACATTTGGTTTTCTTATTGAATACTCTATAGACTTTACTGAAGATTGAGTAACCTAGGAAAATTCCCTCATCACTTTTGGGAGAAAATTTGTCAAGATTATCTTTAGTGTTATGAATAAAGACTTTTCAACCATAAACTCCAAAGTAATTAACCTTAGGCTTCCTATTGTTCCAAAGATCATAAGGTGTTTTATTAAGAATAGGTCTAATTAAAACTCTATTGATGGTATAACAAGCTGTATTTATAGCTTTAGCCCAAAAATAAATTGGTAAATCATACTCATTGAGCATTGTCCTAGCAATTTCTTGAAGGGTCCTATTTCTTCTTTCCACGACCCCATTCTGTTGAGGTGTTCTAGGAGTAGAAAAATTGTGACTATAGCCATTATGTGAGCAATAAGATTCAAACTCATGATTTTCAAACTCATGACCATGATCAATTCTTAGGGTCTTAATTCTAAGTCCACTATGATTTTCTACAGACCTGGAATACTTGATAAAAAGGGAACAAGCTTCACTTTTGTGAGCCAGAAAGTATACCCAAGTGTACCTAAAAAAATCATCTATAAGAACATAAACATAGTGATTCCCATTTGAACTTGAAACTTTTGATGGTCCAAACAAATCTATGTGAACCAACACAAGTGGTTGAGAAGTAGAGACCTCTTTCATTTTTTTGAAAGAAACTTTGTGTTGTTTTCCCTTTTGACAGGGATTAAACACTTTGTCAAGTGGGAATTCTAATTTAGGTAAGTCTCTAACTAGACCTTTCTTAGATAGTTTCCTAAGAGAGTGCACATTGCAATGTCCTAATCTTATGTACCATAACTAGGATTCCTTATGAAAATCATTTAAGCAAGAAACATTTTTCTTGGCGAAGGAATTTAAATCAACAACATACACATTTTCATTTCTACAGGCAGTGAATACTAAATTATTTTTGGAATTAAAAACATTGCATGAATCATTTTCAAACTTGACATTAAAACCATCATCACACAACTGAGAGAAACTAAGTAAATTGTACTTTAATCCATCAACAAAAAGTACTTTGGAAATTAATATTGTATTAGGGTTACCAATCTGGCCTAAACCGACAATTTTTCCCTTTGCATTGTCACCAAAAGTTACATGTCCACCATCAACTTTGACTAGACTCTTGAAGCAAGAATAATATCCCGTTATATGTCTTGAACATCCACTGTCCAAGTATTAGAGAGTTTTATAGGAGATCTTCAGGCAACTTCCCTGCAAAACAGATTAGGCATGGGGTAACTTTAGTACCCATATTTTCTTGGTTCCAGAGAGGTTAACAAGTAAAGCTTTGGGAACCCATATTCTCTTTATAGGTTTCCTAACATCAACATACATATTCAGAGGAATAAATAATTTGTTAGGTCCTTTAAAAAATTGTCTCTTAAAAGATGGTCCAAAACTGGAACTTGCAGTGAACTGTCCAGATTTTGGAAGAAATTTGGTTTTGCTAATTTTTCTCTATCCTAGTTGATATCCTAGACCATTTGTATATTTTGGGGCAATATGTTTTCTTAGAAATGGAGTCAAGGTATCCCTACCAGTAGTAAACTTCTCAATATCCTTTCTTAACTGCTCATTGGATAATTTTAATTCTATATTTTCTTTTAACAGTTGGGAGATTTTCTCTTTTTCAACATCCAGATTTGACTTATAATTTGCATTTAAAGCATGCTATCTCTTTAATGATTTATATTTGTCCTTTATCTCATTAAATTTATCCTTAAGCATTTCATAGTATTCAAATAATTCATCTTTAGTAATATCTTCATCATTATGTGACTCACTCTTATTCCTAGAATAATAGGAATTATGTATAGGAGAATTAAGTGTTACCTCAGATGTTTCTGTCATGAAACATAAGTTGGAATGATTGTTCTGTTCACTATCAGAAGCATCAGATCCACTAGAGATGTCTTCTGAAGTGCTCCAAGTAGATTTCATATCCTTTTTATAACCCTTTACCTTATCTTCATATTTCTTCTTAAATTTCAGCTTGGGGCAGTCTGCCTTCACATGACCTTTTCATTTTCACTCATAGCAGATTATTTCATTTGAGTTTTCATTCCATTTTCTGTCTTTCTTCCATTTTCCTTTACTATCATAATTTCCCTTGTAGTTTGACTTCCTAAATAATTTCTTCTTTCGGTAGAACTTTTTGAATCTTCTAGCAAGATGAGCCATCTTCTCATCACTATCTGAATATGACTCTTCACTAGTGGAACTATCTACAGGAACTTGAAATTTTTCTTTGTCTTTGCTCTTTGAGGTTGAAGTTTTGAATTCTACTGACTTCTTCCTTGGCTCTTCTTCTACTTCTTAATTCACCTTAAGCTCTTCTTCATACATCATAATTTTTCCCATTATCTCTTTTTACTGGTAGCTTTCTTATGTCACATGATTCTCGGATGGAAACAGAAGTTCCCCTCTATCTGTTAGGTAGGCATCAAAGCAGTCTCATGATTTGGTCCTTGATGTCCACTGGTTTCCCAAGAAAACTCATGGTGTTCAATATTTCATTGAACCTGAGATACATTTCAGAGATAGGTTCATCAGGCTTCATTTTAAAATTATCATATTTAACAGTATAAGTATTTAATCTCATTTCCTTAACATTGGTTGTTCCCTCATGAGAAATATCTAAAGTGTCCCAAATTTCCTATACAGTTTTACAAGTAGATATTCTACTGAATTCCTCATCACCTAGAGAATAGTACAAAGAATTCATTGCTTTACAGTTTTTATTATATGTGGATTTAGTCAACTGAGACCATGTGTCTCTAGTAGTAGCAGGAAATATATGTTTTTCTTCAATTGTGTCCCAGATTTCAGGTCCCATGATTTCTAGATACATTTTAATTTTTAATTTCCACTGAGTATAGTTATTACCATTAAAGAAAGGTGGCCTGTTAGTAGTATCACCCTCAAATCTAGTTTCCATAGTTACTTAGAATTTAAAGAACTGAAAATTTAGATATGACAGAAATTTTAAGATCTTTAAGGTGCAACTAAAATAACAGTTGAAAATAAATTGAAAAAGCATGAAAAACTAGTTTGATAGAGTTAATAAGCCTTCCTATGATACCAAATTTTGGTCGGAGTGGATACTCAAGAGGGGGGTGAATTGAGTTCCAATTAAAATTTCTGTTAAAAAATTTATGATTAAAATCCCCCAATAAAAAACAGCCTAGTTAATTAAGGCAGTAGAGATATAAATATTTAACTGCTCAAAAAGTTTCTCTAAGGTTTATTAGTCCTCAATTTAATCAATGTAATCACTAATTTAACTTTTGAAACATGTTTACTAAATTAAGCACATATACACACTAACTAAACTAACTGTCCGAGTGAATGTAAAAATAGTTTTATATCTTTGAAAAATATAAGCAGCGGATAAAATAAAACAGAGTACTTAAAGATTAGCACAACAATGTAAACAAGAGGTTCAATATCAAGCTGAGACCTAATCCTCTCCACTTGGTGATCACCTGCCACCAAGAATTTTATATAAATAAACTTGATACACAAACTGTATCGGGCTTTAAAATAGCTTTTACAAACTGTCCAGGTTCTACAACCTCTACCACAGTTCTATGTGGGAAAACAAGTAACCAAGCCACACAAGGATTCTTCCACAGTTATGTGTGGTAAACAAGAGTTGAGAGAGTTTTGAGTGGGGATTTTTAGTATCCTCTAGTTAAAGAATAGGAGATAATGTGTGTAACAAACACACACTGCTCAGAAATGTAAAATAAGGAACACAGTAGAGCTAAAGAAATTAGGGTTGAGTTCAGAATGCTCTATGTGTTTGAAGATCAACTCTAAACTTCTTGGATTTGAGGAAATGAAGGTTTTGTTCTTCTCTTCAAGTTGCTTCTAAAAACAGAGTGTCGCAACTTTCAGGTACTTAGGTACTGAGATGTTCAACTTCTTAGTTCAAGGGTTCCTTGAACCACAACAGTACATCCTTGAATATTTTCTTCAAAAGGATCTTCGTGAAGCTCTTGGATTTTCAGTATAAGCATTGTTCTTCTTCTTGTTCTTCAGTGTTGTTGGATATGGTCTGGGTTTTTCAGCCCGCACGTACTGCACAAATTTCTTTTATCTTGGTCTCCCTTTTTATTCCATAGAGCCAACAAAATAAATGATCGAACCATGTGCGGTCTTCCTCGTACCTTGTACGGTTTCCTAACATGTCTGCAAACAATATTAATTGATGTCAGATGCATTAAATCAATCAAATATGACTGTTATGATAATATTAAGAAAATTTGATAAAGTATAGAATATGTTATCAGTAGACTGGTAATAGTATCCTGTCAATCGGTAACATCTTCAACAGAAAGATTAATCAGCAGTAGACTTCCAATAGTATTTTTATAACTGTATCTCTTATAACGGTAACCTTTATCAATAAGGTCTTTAACGACGACCTTTTCACCAGTGACTTCTAGCGGTAAAGTTCAGTTGTAGGTTTGTCAACGGTGATCGTGACAGTGGCCTAAAACAGTGACCTCTTACCAGTAACCTTAAATAGTGACCTTTGACTTAAAGACTTTTTATATTGTAAACTGATTTTAGCAAAGGCATGAGATTAAAATAGATTGAAATATATTGTCAAAGAACTAATCCATTATAGAATTAAACATGATTTGGGAATATCAAAATAGGTGAGTCCAACAAATTTAAAATAGTATAATTGAATAAATTTAAGGATTACAGCTTAACATTGTAGAATTTTATAAATAATAAAATTAGAAAAAAATAAAAAAAGAAATGACATTGACAATAGAAAAGAACAAAAACATGTACATTTTTCACACCTTAATAAAAAAGAAAGTCCAAAATATTACCACCATAAAAAAAAGAAAACAAAAAAAATATGAAGCAATATATTGAGTCCAGTCAACACATTAAAACCTAAAGAAAATAACATAGATTATCATGTTGATGTTATTTCTTATGAAAGTGATAACAATGTGTATTATCTTCAAGAATTCATGAAAAAATGGATGAAGCATTTCATATTAAATGGTTATTTTGATCACATAAACAAAGCTACTCAGATCATGTAACCCTAAATATGGATAACTTGAAGAATTGGAAGCATAAACTGCATCAATATGAAACCACCTGAAAAAGATAATTCTTAAGTGAGATAATTTGAATCATTACATCAATTATTACAATCCCAATCAAATAAAAGTTTATAATTGAATACAACTAAAAAGGTGGACACTTTTTGTAAATTTTGGTATAAACATATCAATAACTTTAAATTTATTTATGAACTGTATCAAAGTATATCATAAATCTCATGATATTATAGATAAATCTTAATGTTCAATGGATTAATGATATATAGAATCAGATATAAGAGGAAGTGAAATGGCATATGAAACAATTAAAATTTTTATTAAGAGATTTTTTCAGTGCAATTACGGTCTTTAATTTTGAAAAAATAATACAAAGTATTAAAAAAATAATAAAGAATGGAAAATGTGATATTATACAACAACCATAAACAAGCCTTAAACCTAATAAAATGGGGTAAGCTACATGGATCAAACATCTCTAATTAGATCTATTAAAAACTAGATTTTTATTGAAACCATTTAGAATAAGGTCATATTGAATGATTTTTTAAGGATCATTTTAGGCCTATATCTACTTCTTTTAATAAGTGAATTTTTCATTAAGTTTACCCTATTAACAGGTGAATCTATAGGTTTTATTCTAACATTTCCAACCCATCTTAATCTAGTCTCAATCATTATCTCATCAATAAGAGTTGCTATAATTTTCTCCCAAACACAATCATTTATAATCTTATCAAACTTAGTATGTTCACATGTCCATCTTAACATTTTCATTTCCACTACCCTTATTTTTTTGTTCATGATGTCTTGTTAGAGTCCAACACTCACTACCATATATAATAATTAGTCTAATAATATTCTTATAAAGTCCACTCTTCAATTTCAAAGGGATTTTATGATCTCAAAGAGCCCCACAAGCCTTTCTCTATTTTATCAATCTAGCCATGAGATACATAAATATCTCCATCACATTGAAAAAATGAGCCTAAATGTTAAAAACAATCAACTTTTGAAATAGTGGTATCCTAATCTTACATCCATAACATTACTAGACAATCCTTTTCTAAAATGGCATTATATTATATATTATCACTATTAATACAGAAACCTTTCGATTATAAATTCTATCTATAAATTTTTAACTTTAAATTGATATTATTTTTCATAGTTATTTATGACACACGACACACAACAATGACAGGGGTCCTCAATTAAAAATCATACGATGCACAACAATATTAACTCATGGAACATAAAAGATATGTATACATATATTAACAATAACAAATAATAAATTGTACAACATATAAATAAATATAAAATATTTATATCAATAATTCATATTTCATACATAAAAAAACAAATCAAGTCAACAATGAAACATATAAAGTAGGAATGCAAACAAAGATTAAAATATACAATATTTAAGGAGCGGGGGTTCTCTCATTATCACTCTCGGAATCATCAGGAGAGCCTCACAAGGAATCTCTTGAACATATTTATATTTTTCACTTGTTTCATTCTCAATATCCTCTTGTGCCTCTTCTTCTTATTCTTGAATAATATCCATAAATTTATTTTGTAAATACTTGGTGTGATAATTAGATTCTCTAGTAGTATGGGTAAAATCTTCTACACCAGAAGCCAAAGCCACATCACCCCAAGTCAAATCATCATCATAAAAAACAAAGTCATCAGTTGCATCATGCTCCTCATCCATGGCACCAAGAAACTGCTCATTGCAGGAATCAATTTCCTTTAAAGATATAGGGTCAATGGATCCTTGTTAATTGAATCTATGGATCAAGGATCTATTATACTTGATAAAAAATAAGTCATTCAATTTTTCTTGAGCAAGACTATTTCTCTTTTTGTGTGTGAATATTTTCAAACAAACTCCAATTTCTTTCACAACCTAATGCACTGCATGTAAGACTGAGAAATTTTATCACAAAATGTCTTAAGTGTGAAGTATATGCACTATTATTTTTCCACCAATCAATATGTGCCCTCAATTTCTTATTTCTTATTTCCAAATCGATGCTAAGAGTGACCAATGCCTCTATATTTTATTAAATATTCAACAATCTGATCAACCATTCCTATGCGAGGTGTCAATATTTGAATTCATTTAATCAAACTCATATTTAACTCTTCATTAGTATCAATGTTAGGATGATCATAGAATAACTCTGGATTCAAAAAGTATCCATTAACATGTAAAGACCGATGAAGTTTCACTTCCCATCTTCGATCAATTATTTTGAAAATCTCTTTATATTTTTCTTCTATGTTGTTAAAATCCCTTTCAATCGATTCCTTTTCTCGATCCATGGTTTCGTATATGTGTCCAATTAGAGTATTTCTTTCCCAATCAACCAAATGAATAATTTTCAACAAGTGGACCACCTAATTTGAGAGAATAATTGACATTGTTCCAAAAAGAGTCAATTTGTACAATCAAAACAAAATATTTCCCTTTTCACTCCTTTTACCATTTACCATGATTCCATTCATAAAAAATGAACATCTTACTCAAATTATCTTGTTGGTTATACATTCTAGAAAGTGTGATAATGGTAGCAGAAAATATAGTCTTTCTAGGTCTGAAGAGCTCCCTTTCTTTGGTGAATTGTCACATCAAGTTCAACACATCGACATGGTTATAAATGAAACCACTAATCATAATTTCCTCCCTTTGTTTAGGGAGGAGTTGGAAAGAAATGGATATTAATTCATGGAATATGGTTAGACAAATCAAATGGGGAGAAAATTGACAAATTTCTTGGTTAATATCCCAAATGTCTCAGTATTTATTGAATTGATTTATGCTTCTTCTTATGTAAAGTGTGGGACACAAATGTTTTATTTTTTGGATAAATTTGTCAAGAAGGATGGACTGTCCAATGTGATACAAGTTTTCACTGACAACACTCCAAATAATGAATTTACTGATAAATATCATTATTCTCAATACTTAGGTTTTATTTTTTTCAATGACCTTTATTAATTACTAATTTTCTTATGTTTATTTTTTATTTTTTAATAGGGATATTATTTGATGCAACTTAATCTAATTTGTATTGGATCCTGTGCACCACTCAACGTATTGACCAGATCTTAGAAGATATTTGGAAAATTACTATGGTTGATAAAACTTTGAAGAAGGCAATGGTAATTAGTGGTTTCATTTATAACCATACCGGTGTGTTGAACTTGATGTGACAATTCAACAAATAAAGGAAGATCCTTAGACTTGGAAAGACTAGATTTTACACTTCCATGATCACAATTTTTAGCATGTATAACCAACAATCTAATTTGAGTAAGATGTTCATTTTTGATGAATGGAATCAAGGTAAATGGTTAAAGGAGAAAAAATGGAAAGATATTGTTTTTATTGTACAAAGTGACTTGAAACAATGTCAATTATTCTCTCAAAGTGGGTGGTCCACTTGTTGAAGTGCTTCGTTTGGTTGATGGTGAAAGAAATCATCAAATAGGATACATATAAGAAGTCATGGATCAAGAAAAAGAATCAATTTTAAAGGATTTAAACAACGGAAAAGAAAAATATGAAGATATTTTCAAAATAATTGATCGAAGATAGGAAGTGAAACTTCATCAGCCTTTGCATTTGAATCCAAAGTTATTATATGATCATCCTAAAATTAATGCTGATGAAGAGGTAAATATGGGTTTGATTAAATAAATTCAAAGATTGACACCTGATATAGTAATGGTTGATAAGATTTTTGAAGATTTAACTAAATATAGAGAGGTATCTGGCACCCTTGGCACAAATTTGGCAATAAGAAATAGGAAATTGAGGGTGCATGTTGATTTGTGGGAAACTAATGGTACTTCGACTTCACACTTGAGGCATTTTATGATAAAATTGCTCAGTCTTACATGTAGTTCTTCAGTTTGGGAAAGAAATTGAAGTTTTTTTTAAATATTCACAAAAAAGGAGAAATATGCTTGCTCAAGAAAAATTGAATGACTTGATTTTTATTAAGTATAATAGAGCCTTGATGTTGTAGATTAAATTAATGAGCATTATGCAATTGATGAATTTGTTTCTAATGATGATTATTTGGCTTGGGGTGAGGTGTATTTGGCTTCTGGTGTGGAATAATTGACCCATACTACTAGAGCATCAAGTTCTCACACCAAATATTTACAAAAGAAATTTATAGACATTATTCAAGAACAAGAAAATGAGGCTTAATAGGAGGATATTGAGAATGAAACAAGTGAATATGAATATGTTAAAGATATTAATTGTGAGGAAGAATCATCTGGTGATGATGAAGTCTCTCCTGATGATTCTGAGTGATAATGAGATAACCCCTTCTCCTTAAATGTTATATGTTTTAATCTTTGTTTGCATTCATACTTTATGTGTCATTGTTGACTTCATTTGTTTTTTGATGTATGAAATATGAATTATTGAAATAAATATTTTATACTTATGTTGTATAATTTATTATTTTTATTGTTTTTATATGTATACATCTATTTTGCACGCTGCAAGTTAATATTGTCATGCATAGTATGTCGCGCCGTATGCTTTTACACTGGGGGACCCTTGTCGCCTTTGTGCACCGTAAATAACTATGGGACTACCATCCGAACTGGCACCCAAACCAATCCATTGCTAACTTAAGGGGAATCCTCAATCCCTCAGGTTAAAGAAAAGTGTCTCAAACATCAGGAAAATCATTGAGGGATGATTTCTCTCTTAAATCAGAGTTATTGTACAATAGACATTTATCCCGAAAATCCAATAAGACCCATCTATAAGTTAAACATCCATACCAAATAAAAATATACAGTAGAATGAAAAAACAATTTAAAATAAAATTACACAAACAATATACCCAACCTCTAAACTCCCTCACCTATCCAACTCTAAATCCCACTACGACCTCCACATATATAATGTACCACCATTAATGATAACTGAAATCGGTAAAGGTCTAATTGGTAGGTGTGACAAAGAAAATACATAAATACATTCCCGACGTGACATAAAGACACTCTCCAAACAACATCACAAGAACCTTCTATAAAAGTAAATAAGGACTAAATCTAAACCTACAAAAATGGTCACTTGGTCTACAGACACCGAGTGGTGTAAGTAGGGTGTGAGCTAAAGCCCGGTATATAAGCACCACAAAATCCAGGTGTTTTCCTTTTACAAAGCATTCCAAAAATACTAGTTTGAAATTTAATAATTAAAAATAAGGAATTTCATTGCTTTTAAGAAGATAAATCAAGTGTCCATTTCAAATCCTCCTTTTTAAACTCAAAACAACTTATAAGAAAAACCATAAAAATCACTTCAAGAATTTCTTTTAAAATAAGACTTTGAAAACCCATTTTTGAAACCATGCCTTTCCAAAAACCCCATTTTGAATTCCAAATAATTTTTAGGAAGGAAAATCACGAATGATAAGAAAATCATTCCTTCTAAATAGTTCCAATATAAAAATGGCCAAGTGAAACAAAACGGGCAGTGAACTAATAGATTAAACATGATGAAAAAATAAGCATGAGTTTGGGTACAAAGGAAAATGCATCATAATAATAATAATAATACAAAAACATGATAAGAGATCAGACCTCTAGGTTCCAAAGCCACTAAGACCTTCTAAGAAAGCATACTAGCCAGTTATGTGGTCTAAACAACCTGTGCCTCTTGAGGAAACACCTAGAAAAGTATCTAGATAGAACCATGCCTAAAGCTAGGGTAGTACCCATACACTCACCTACCTACCTAAGGTCTCCCATGTTCCAACCATAAGCAATCCATAAATCCAATCTAGAACAAGCATGAAGCCCACACATAAGGCAACATAATACATCAATTTTCCCCTTTTAAAAGTACTTTGGAAATCTATTTAAAAACTAGTGAGTTCAAATCATTTTAAAAATAATATAACACCATTAACATGTGAAATAAATAAATAATGTAAAATAATTTCCAAAACATGATCAGAAGTCCATTACATTATAAAACCCCAAATAAAACCCATTAATTTTACTTCTAAAATTAATTAAAATCACAAAAAATTATTCTAAATACCTAAATAACTTAAGAAATACTCTTAAACATTTAATTGAACACATCATAATTAATTTATAAAAACTAGGATTTAGGAAGCCTGAGTGCAACATGAGTTGGAAGAAAAGATCCAAAACATGGAAGCACCTAAAATCAAAAGGAATGGGGGGCTGGAATCACAAGGGAGAGGGAGGCGGGTACATGTATGAGGGGCTCTCACTAGGGGTAATGGGTCACAAGAAATAGAGGGATGGGAAATTGTGAGGTTGAGTGTTTTTATTTTATTTCATTAAGGTCATTTTTGGATTTTTAAAATTTTTTAAAACTAGTCATATCGCACAGTATGTGCATAGATTAACCAAGCATCAACTGTGCTCCCTTAACTAGACACTCTAAGGCACTCACATAGTTGGAAGAATCGTGCACCAACCTTAAAAAATTACTATCACATTACATACCCCATTATCATGAACATCGTACGGTTTGTACTAATCGTGTTATAATTGTATGTTAGACCAATTTTTCTTAAAACTTAAAAATTTAAAAGATTTTGACCCAAAACTCGCGAATAAAAATGCTGGCTAGTAAATTAATAAAACAAAACAGATAAGAGAGGTCACGGTGTCATAACCCCCCCATAACGCTTTCTTCCCCCAAGAGGCCTCAAGTAATAAAGGTAGATTAAGACAAGGATAAGACTCATCCTCTTTTAAAAATTGATTACAAAAACCAAGGGATGCCACAACATCATCCGTAACTAGACACAAAGACTTCAAGGACCAAGGTTGAAAACTAAACATCTAGGAATCTCCAATTCAAAAGTTGAGGGTCAGTTTGGGGAAACCAAACACCCTTAACTTCAAAGGATGAGTAAGGATCCCAAAAAAAGGTAAATATTCATGATGGTCTCATCATCATGTTGTAGAATTCCAATTCTTGTGAGAACCAATCTCGACAAGGGACAGAAGGCCTCCAAGGAAATTTACTTACACCCAAGAAAGTATCAAGTATGTCACCCAAGGCCATAGGACATATCAATCAGGAGCTATTATAAAAAAAAACTGAACACTCCATCAAAACTAAGACCTCAAAGGAGTTACTACCTTGAACAAATCACTCATGATAAACCAAAAAACAAAATCAATATTTATCCAAAAACACCTCACAGGTAGGAATTTTGAAGTAAGAACAACATGAGATTCAGTCTTGGGTCTAGTGAGGGAAACCTGGGACCTCACCCTCATAACACTAGCCTCTGGTGAACCCAACTGAATAATATAACACTAGCCATAAAACAACCTAAGTTGGGTGTAACATAGATCCATGTCACCCAAACACACCCCAAGAATTCCCACATACAACTCCTCAAAAAACAGAAGCTCATAAAAAGTTTAGCTTCACACTAAAATCTAGGGTCATAATCACTACTAAGGTACGACATTATCAAAACCATCACATCACACATGTCTAACAAAAGGAAGACCAAGAGAATACACCAACCCAAACTCCAATACTGATTTACGAAGACACAGTGGAGGGAAACACTCGAAGGATTTCTCCTAGAGATTGACTCTACACCTTTCATAAAGACCTTTCGGGGACATACTTAAAATAACACAAAGCATGAACCTATCCATTCATGCTTCCTGGTTCAAATAAAACACCCATATTCAAAACATGAGAGAAAATTAAATACATACATCCAGTAAAAAAACCATTTCAAATTTATTTTATTTAAAAAAACCAAAAATTCCATAATTAAAAGAATCCATTTTCTCAAAACCATCTTTTCAAATAACCCATTTAAATTGAAAACACCCCATTTCATCGAGAAAACTAATTAAATTTCCATTTTTACAAAAATAACCCATTAAACATTTTCCACACCCAAAATTTCTCATATTCATTCATAACTTCAAACATACAAAACCTATTTTTAAACCCCACTTAAAAGTTTTCCAAATCACATTAAAATATAATAAGACTTTCCTTTAAATCCAAAACACTCAAAATCCATCTTTCGAAATTTTAAAATACTCAAAATAGATTATGTAAAATTACACTAATGTGTCTTTAGAAACATTTTTATTTAATTTAGGATATTTCATATTTAAAAAAATTACTATAAATTTTAAAAAAGCACCATCCCCTTTTAAAAAACTTTTAAAACTACCACAAAAACTATTTTTCAAAACATTTCATAAAACTGGCCCCTTCCCTCACCCCAAAAACGAGTTTTACAAAACACACACAAGCATCGACACACCTTGGTTCTAATCAAAATTTTAATCCAACATTATCAACACATCAAAATACCAAACTTGATCTATTTTCCCATTATTGGGATCTAAGAATCAAGAGGACTAAATAAAAAATACATACATAATGTTTAACCTTGCTTGACCTGACCACATGGTTTGTCAGGACATGAGTCGGTCATGCAAGAATTCCAAAAATGCTCCAGGATCGAGAATTTGGTTATTTCCCAGTTTACTAGGATGTGAAAACCAACCACACATCATTAAACCTTCTTCCGTTTCCATTAAAAATCCAATAAAATATCCCCCAATGCAACTCACCATGCAAATGAGGATCAACATCATAAATTATAATAATAAAAAATTATGAACATGAAATTGAAATCTCAAATACCCATAGTAACTCAATCACTGTAATGATAGGTGGTGATTGGGATCGCACTCAAAACCTACCTCCTAAGTCCCAAAAAACCATCATATCACCATACTACCAAACTTCCCAAAATAACACAAGTCTTTTAATAAACCTAGGCTCTCTTTGAGGAACCCAGTCTCTAATACCATTTATAACGAATCATTTTGGGTTGTCATCTGAATCAGATCCCAGATCGATATTCCACTAAACCAAGGAGCATCCCCAATCCCCCCAGGCTGATGAAAAACATCACATGCATCAAGAAAATATTAGGGATGATTTTTTAATTAAATCAGAGTTATCACACAACATACTTTTCTACCGAAAATCTGGCATAGTCCATTTGTAATTTGGGCATCAATGCCAAAAAAATAGATAGTAAAAGGAAAAAACAATTTAAAATAAACTTAAACAAACAATAGAACAAAAAAATGTAAAATAAATCCCTTCACTCACCCTCCAAACTCCCTCACCTAGATAGATCTGAGTCCCACTACAACCTCCATAGATATAATGCATCACCAATAATGATAACTAAAAGTAGTAAGGGCCCACTTAGCCAGTTTTACAAATAAAATAATAAAGTAATATCTAGTGTCTGTAATTCGGACATCCATGCCAAAAAAAAGATAGTATAAGGAAAAAACAATTTAAAATAAACTTAAACAAAAAATAATCCAAACAAATGTAAAATAAATCCCTTTAATAACCCCTCCAAACTCCCTCACCCAGCCATCTCTGAGTCCTAATACGACCTCCACGGATATAATGCATCACCAATAATGATAACTGAAAGATGTAAGGGCCTATTTGGTCAGTGCGACAAAGAAAATAAATAGACATACTTGGCGTGACCCAGAGTCTCTCTCCATACAACATTTCAATAACCCGCTCTGTGAGTAACCAAGTATTGAATCTGAACCTGTAAAAAAGGACACTCGGTCTATATAAACTGAGTGGTGTAAGAATAGTGTGAGCTAAATCTCAATATGTAATCATCATAGAATCTATGTGTTTACATTTTACAAAGTATTATAAACACACTAGTTTGATATACAATAATTTAAAATAAGTATTTTCACTATTTTCAAGAAGGAAACCCAAGTTACCATTTCAAATCCTCCTTTTTAAACTCAAAACATCTTTTAAGAAAAACCTTAAAAATACCTCCAAGCATTTCTTTTAAAATAAGTCTTTTAAATAACCTTTTAAAATCATGTCTTTCCCCAAACCCCTTTTTTCAATTCTAAATTATTTTTAATAAATAACATCAATAAGGAAAATAAAACAATTCCTCCCAAATTATGCCAACATAAAAGTAACCTAGTGGAACCATAGTAATTTATGGTGCATGGCGCACAATGGTGACAAGGGTTCCCATCACAAAAGTGCACAACTCATGGAAATATTAACTTGTAGCGCACAAAAAGAGGTGCATACATATATCAACAATAACAAATAATAAATCATACAATATATACATAAATATAAAATATTTATGTCAATAATTTATATTATGTACATCAAAAAACTAATGAAGTCAACACTAATGCCAACAATTAAATATTAAAAACCATATATCTCAAAAAATCAAATATCTCAATTCTTGAAATATATTAAAAACCATATATCTCAAAAAACCAATTTGGGTCTTTCCTTGACTTTCCTTAGAAATTTTGAAATAAATCACAATTCATGAAATATATAAAACAAAAAATTAAATATTTTAAACCCTATATCTCAAAAAGAAAATAAAAAAAATAAAAAAACAAAACATAAAAAATAGGAAGAAAACATGGTAGTAAAAATAATAGGAGTAACCTGGGAAAAAAATTAAGGGGAGAAACAAAAATAAAATAAAATTAAAAACAAAAAAAGTTACTGGTTCACACAAAAGACGTGCCTACCTTGGAAAACATCACATATCAAAGTTGTAGTGGTTGAGGGAGCTCAGATGGGTTGTGGTGGTCGAGTGATCTCAACTGGGTCATGGCGGTCAATGTGGTCTGACACCGGCTGGGTCACTGCGCTCATGGGAAGAGTAGATAGTTGTGAAGATTTGGAAGGGGAGGTCTTTATTTGACCTCAAAATAAGTATTTTCAATCAGGAAATATGAGTTGGAAGGTTAAAAAAATTCACAAAGGTGCAATGGCGCACACTGCGTCACTGCGCGCTATAACGCAACATTACACATTCCATAGTGACCCATCTTAGATGAGATATGGCAAAGCCATGGCACAAAAAATCACTGTCTGATGCTAGCCTTGATGTAATGGAATGACATGGAACACTCCATTAATAATTTTGAGTGAAACAAAAAGGTTTATGAACTAACATATCAACCATGATAAAGGAAAAAAATAAGCATGAGTGTGAGCAGAAGGGAAAATGCATCATTGTAAGCATAATACAGACAACATGGGAAGTGCTTTGACCTCTAGGTTCCAAAGGCACTTGGAATTGCTCAAGGAACACACTAACCAACTATGTGCCCAAAACATCCTAATCCTCTCAAGGAAAAAATAGGAAAAATACCTAGCTAGCACCATGCCTAAAGCTAGGGCATCATCCATCCACTCACTTGCCTACCCATGTTCTTTGATGTGCCAACCATAAACCATCTAGTAATCCAATCCAGAATATGCTACAACCCCACACATAGAAGGAAACATAGTACATCAATTTCCACCATTTTAAAAGTCCCTTGGAAGTCCATTAACCACAGATCATTTAAAACTCCATTGAAACCCTCTTTTCAAAATCCCCATTTGAAACCAAGAAATAATCTTTAGAACCCATCTTTTAAAACAACCTTATTATGAAATTTATATATATATACATGTACACACACATATATATATACATATGTGTACATAAAGATTTTCACCTATAACCTATATATATACAAACATCCATAAAGAATGCAAGTATCAAATAAAGGAATGCAATTTAAATCATTCTCCATGAACACTAGAATTTACAAGTAAAATCATCAAACCACAAAAAGCATAAAGTCTCCACATTATTAAATCATCATCCAAACACCATGAACATGTGAAACCAATAAACAATGTAAAATAATTTTTAAAAAATGCTTAGAATTCCAGTGCAACAAAAACCCCCAAATAAAACCCATTAATTTTCCATTAAAAATTAATTAAAATCTCAAAAAAAAATTATATGCCCAATTACTTTAAGAAAATCTTAAAAATTTAATTAAACACATATCATAATTAATTTCTAAAAACTAGGATTTAGGAAACCCAAGTGCAAAATGGACTACAAAGGAAAACGCCAAAACATGTAAAAACCTACATAACGATGTGCACCCTTCACTCGACACATCAAGACACTTCCAAAGTTGGCTCACAATGTTAGAAAAATTGTGCATCAACCATGGAAAATGGTTCTACCACATTAAATACCCCACTCATCATTAATGAATGTTCATAATCACTATTTTACCCTTCATTTAACTCATATGACTCTGAATCTTCTTGTTCAACATCATTCATCTCATCAACTCATGCGCATTTTGAACCATGAAATTTGGAATAAGTTGAAGCTGTTAAGTTTTATTTTGATCTGAATGTATATTTAGGCTCTTCAACCCCAGTGACAATAGTATACACACCCTATGTTAAACCTTCAACACCCTCATCATTAAATAAAAATTCATTATCATCATCCTCATCCTATTCGACCCTCCCAATAATCCAATCATTGATATCATCAATATCCTTGAGTGTAATGGGATAAATGGTGTCACAAATTTAAAACTGACACTTCAATGCATGATTATAATTGATGTAGAACAAATAATTTTTTTAAGACAATCTATTCCTATGTTTTCAATCTGAAATATAATTCAATTGTAAATATTATAAAGTTAAAAATAATAAATAAAATTCATTTATAAATGAAACTTACATGCTCAAATATGCTCAAGTTTCTAACATCCTGATACGCTGCATGTGATATTAAGAACCTTCAAAGATTTTTTGTTGTTGCAATTTTGGGGTTGAAGATCCAAACATAAACCACCATTTGGTAGGAACCTTCTTATTTTTAAATCTAATTGCCAAAGAATTTTCAAATAGGCCCTCACCCTCCTTGTATAAACTAATTTCATCCATGATATTTTCTTGAATCGCAAGGCTTGGATTCATCCTTTTAATGGATTTAATTAATCCATCTTGTACTTCCAATTGGATATTTGGGTTTTAATAAAACAATTTGGGATTCAAGAAATACCTCACAGTATGCAAAGGTCTATGAAACTGAATCTCCCACCTATGATTAATAATAGTAAAATTTTATTTTTACTTCTCTTCATTCATCGATAAAACCATCATGGTTGCCTCTTTATCCCTATTCAAGTCTTCATAAATGTATCTCATCGGTGCATTTCTCTCTCCATAAACCAATCTAAGTACTTTTACAAGTGTATTAGTCACTTTAAGATAATAAAAAATAGTATTCCAAAAGGATGACATCAATATGATTTTAGAAAACTTATTTGTCTTATACCTATTTGGCCCACTTGCTTCTTGCCCACCCATCTGATGTGAAAATTTTCCTCAAATTTTCCTTCTTCTTATTAATAATTTTCATTGTAAAGAAAGTAGTAGAAAATCTAGTTTTTGCGGGTCAAAGTAACTCATTGTTCCTAGTGAATTCCATTCAACACCTACAGAAAAGTATATATGAAAGAGATCAAAGAAGTTTCTTATTTCAATGTTCACATGATAATATCAAATTTTAGAATATCCTCCAATATCAAATCCAAATAATGGAATGTATATGAATTCCAATAAATATTTGTATACTTTACATCAATCATTTTCCCTAAATATAGGATTTAAAAAGAATAACAAACATAAATAAAAATTATTAATATGCATAGTGTATACATAAACTTAAATACTAGTAAGGTGGATAGAAATAATACCCGCTACAAAATTTGAAGAGGTCTTATCAGTGAAAACTCGAACCATATTATTCCATTATTGTCTTTGTGTGTCCAATTTACTTATCCGTCCAACCATCAAACATAATTGTGCAACCATTTTTTCCCAATCTTTTTCATGTTATTCCATTATTGTCTTTGTGTGTCCAATTTCCTTATTTAACAAGAGAACTCTCACCTCGTGATAGCTGTGTCTTCATTCCTGGACCAAATTTCCCAATTGTTTCAATAATAGAATGAAATCTATCATATTTCACATAATTTAAAGATATTCTCACATCATACATTCATCTTACAATTTTTGTACATGTTCTTTCGTGTTTCTTTCTTGTGATCTTCATATTTTTATGCATATATGATTGTATTTTGTTTTACTTTCTTATCATGAACAATTTTTTCCAAATCATGCATAAAATAGGTATCTATTTGTCCAATATTGCGCGATGACTTAAATGATGACCTTCTCATAGTAGTTCTTCCACCCTTCAGATTGATATTTTCAATGTCATCATCAACTTCACCTTTATAATGGAAATTATCAATATCTAGAAGCATGTTTCACTGATTCTTATTGTATAATGATAGAGTTATGGACCCAATACCCAAGATGCCTTGGAGTTTATTTATAGGGAATAATAATAATGACAAAACACTCAAGTCTGATGTGGGACACAGACTCCAACACTCCCCCTCAAGTTAGGTCCACCTATCTTGGACACATAATTAAAGAAACTAAAGCAAAGAAAAGAAACCAATCAAAAAATACTGCTAACACTCCCCTCAAGATGGAAATACCCAACTTGATTACAAAACAAGACAAACAAAAATAAATTATCCACGATCACAACTCCCCCTTAAAATGAAATTGTGGATGATGAAATTGAAAAGGATGTGAAAACTAGAGAATAACGCCTATCATTCAGAACCAACATGAATAGTTATAAATAGAATACAATGACAGGAATAGCCGGATCAAGGCTCGATAGGAGTATTTGAGTTAGGAGCATCGAAGCATGTAGGAACAACACGCGACAGGATCAGAGTCTAACATGAAAGGCGTGAAGCACATCGAGGTGGACTACCACTTTCTCCGCCATCACCTCAAGAAATACCATGTCAGTTTCAGCTACATTCTGATGGCTGATCAACTTACTCACATCTTCACTAAAGGACTACTAGGAGCTCGACTGAACTCCCCCTGCACCAAGTTGGGTATCCACAACATCAGAGACACAGTTTGAGGGGGAACCAATACCCAATTTTCCTCTTAAGAGAGACCTTGGAGTTTATTTATAGGGAATAATAATGATGAAAAAACACTCAAGTCCGATGTAGGAAACATACTCCAACACTTATCTTCTTCATTTTTATTTATATATCATCTTATGTGATCCAAGAATTTCTGACAAGCAATAGAATTTCTATATCCTCCAACCAAGTGTTGTTTTATTCAAGTAATACCTCATTTTTTTGTTTTTAAACAGAAACGATGTGTGAAAGAATCTCTATAACTATGATTTCATTGATAATCATACTTCCAAGCTGGGTCTTTACTTTAAATACTTAGAGTTGCACTAGTTGGTGTTTCAGAATGATCATCACTCACAATTTCACTATTGGATGGGTGCTATAGTTGATGTTGATGGAAATAGAAGAGGCCTAAAGTTGGGAGAAAAAAATAAGGAAAGAAAATGAAAATGAGGTAGAAATAGTGGAAAACTAAAAATATAGGAAAAGAGAGAAAAAAATGGAAATGATATAGGAATAGAGGAAAAACAAAAATACATGTTGAATAATAGGAGACAAGAATCTATTAAACCTTTGGCTGTAGAAGAATCAATGAGAGAAGATGAAATCTAATGAGGATATGTTGGTGCGCTTCGTAGGATGTTGCTGCTACTTCCTAGTGCATTTGTTGCTGTTGATGCCCAATTACTTTGCTGTTGTTTCATGCTATGTATTTTTTTAGAGTTGCTGTATATTTTTATAGTATTGTTTAGTCATTTTTTTAATTAATTCATTAAACTTTATGCTTATTTCTTCCGACACCCCACCCCTATGGCTTCCCTTTTTCAGAAATTGGCCCCTATTTCAACCCCTGACACCCTGATTTCCACCCCTACCACAGATTTACATTCCTCGTAGCCCCTGATTTTCATCCCCCTATCACACTGATTTCCACCTTGTTGTTTCCGCTTTTTAGGGAGGTCAACTTTTTTTTTCATGGGGCATGCCTTTACAACACCTGGCACCTTAGTGCCTCCTACGATGGTATGCCTCAGTGAGGTCACACTACCTCACTTCTGACAAGGTACTCCAAGTGCACCTCACAACGCCTCTCACCAAATCACCATGAGGTATGTGCCTTTGACAACATTAGGTGCATCTCCTAAAAAACATGATATTTAGCCTCACTAATTTATTTCTTAGCCACTCTATGAGAAACACGATATTGAGATCAAGTATCTTCATTACTACAAAGGAATAAAGAATTAAAACACTCTCATTTTGATTTAACTTTTAATTGAACATTTTCATTCCACCACTATGATTATTTTCCTTTTGGAAAAAACTCTAAACTCCTAAAATAGAAGTAGCTATATTGAGAAAAATTTTACCCACCTTTTACCACATGTAGCCAGTGATTCCTTGAAATTATAAATTTACTTCTTTCAGAATTTTGTTCTTAAATTTCATTATAAGGTTATCCTTTAGGAACCACCATCTGATTCTTGAGTTCCTTAAATTTTTTCATATTTCTTTTATAATTCTTAACTCTTTGGTATAAAACTAATAAACGGTGATAGGTTGTTAAAATTTCACCAGGTATAACCTTACAATCCTTAATAAACCTCATATCCAACCTTTTTACCATGAAATAATCAAATTGGGATCTTGTGACTCTGCTTTTATAAGTAATAATATGTTTCTATTGATTACTAAAGAGTGTATTTTCTACCACAAAACACAACTATAGGAAAAAGATAGCCGATACTTCATCATTTACTACAACCAAACCAAATCTCCATGACTATATAATCTCTATAATCCTTTCCTACATGCCCATTTAGGTCACTACCTATACAAATATTATCATGTTGTGGAAAACTCTGAAACAAATATTCTAAATTAACCCAAAAAGTAGCCTTTTGTTGTACATATAGACCTACTTGAGGTGTATAAACACTAAAAAGTTGAAAGTATTATTTCCTACAACTATCTTAACGACTATGATTCTATCCCCTAATATTATAACATCAACCATTTTATCTCTTAAAGTCTTATCCAACATAATAAAAACACCATTTTTAGTTTTTTTACATGAGTGTGAAATTTTAAAACCGAATCTATCCAATTATTTTACCTTCTCTCCCACCCATTTGGTCACTTGTAAGCAGAAAAAACTAATATTTATTCTAATTATAGTATCTAACAATTCCATAGACTTACATGTTAAAGTTCCAATAATTCAACTATCCATCCTAAGCCTGTGATTTTTGACTAGATTCCTTACCCCCCCACATCCATCCAGAAAGGTGTGAAGACCCTTTCTCATTTAACACTACACATGTGCATTGGTGTGGTGACTCTAGATTTTACACCACACTCGAGCAATGAAACATGTTAGTTCAGAGTAACGACCTAGTTTTAGGGTTATAGAAATTTAGCCATCCAATCAAAAAACCAGTTAGATGATGAATACATGTCCACAATTAAATCATTAGATTATTTGTTTAGGAATGTAATCACTTTCCTTGCTCTAAAATTTGATCAAAAGAATAAATGAGTGAAATGAAAATGTACCAAATCAATCTATAATAGGTACAAAAGCATCTATGAGTGAAATGAAAATGTAATGAATCAAACAGGTATAAATATACTTACTATAGAATATATTTTCATAGAAGACAAAAAACTAAAAACTAGTTTGGTAGGGGGTAAGAAACAATTGATATCTCACTTACAAGACACTCGAATGTGGAATTATAGACCATGTAGTAAATGTAAAGACCCATGTTTTTCTAGATCATGAAATTGAGTAGAAATTTGTATAGGCGATATGTAACATTGAATTAGGCACTGGGGATGAGCCTAGCCCCCTTTTTTTCTTTTATTTTATTCCTTTTATTTTTTTAATTTTTCTTTCTTCTCCTCCCCTCTGGCGTCTCACGTACGCCCCTGTGGGTTTCCCCTTCATGTGACCGATAGACAAAAAGGGAGAGGGAGAAGGGGAGAGAGAGGGAGAAGAAGAGTGGTGTCTCTGTAGAGCTCGGGAGGAGCCAAATCATCGTGCGGTAGTGGCAGAACACGAATATGGGTAAAGCTTTGGCGGATTCCTCCCAAAAGTAGACAGTTTTTAAGTTTTTGATGTAAACCCCCATAGATTTACCACTTTCAAGTTTTTAGGACCTATTATAACTACTAATGACCCCAATGGGATCGATCTATTCTTAACAGGGAGAAAAAAGGGTTTTGGGCCGATTGTAAGGTTTTTCCATTCGAAAATCCTGATCACACAACATGTAGTCTAGGAACACATTCCATGTGTTCTTCCTATTTGGGGAAGATGAATTTTTGGAAGTACACGTCATGTATTGGGAGTACATGTCATGTACTAGTACTTGTCTGTGTAGCTGAGTACATGGGCATATGGATGTTTTTGGAACTACATGTCGTGTACCCTCAGTACACACTATGTAGCCGTACTTAGCCATGTGGCCGAGTACATGTCCAGACATCCTGTATAAGGGCACTTGGATGTGTAGGGTACACAGTCAAACCCCATGTGGGCTACACACCATGTAGAAGTACATGACCAAACAAAGATACATGGCCAAGCCATGTGTAGTATGAGCAGGTGCCCTATGTTGGGTATACACCATGTACATGATTTATATGTCATGCACTTTGGTTTTACACACCAAGTTTGGATGGAGTACATGCCCATGCTGGGCTTTGATATTATATATTGTATACTCAGATATACACATCGTGCACTTCTCCATTTCTACCCTTTTTAATATTTTTTGTGATTTTATGCCCCGTAGTTGGAATTAGACATATGAGTAGTCCATTTTGAGTGTTTTCCATGCAGATCATGATGATGAAACTCGTGGGGTGATTTGAGGACTCCTAAGATCATTTTGGGGCGAGTGATCCATAATGGAGAGGTTATTCCTCCATTAAATAGTTTTGGTTATCTCTTGAGAGTGATACTTGGAATGAAACTCACATGAGGTTTGTGATAATTATTTTTGGATAGGGAATGAGATTGAAAAGGTCCTCATTTAGGGACTTTTCTTGAGACAATCACTGGTCATCAAGACTGTGATGTGACTTGAGGAGACGGATAAGTTGGATGTTCGAGCTAACCTAGAGAGAGATCTTGAACTGAGATGGACCATGAGTTATCTCACTTGACCAATGTTAGTGGCCTTTCCCATGAGTACACCTCCCTCTAAAGGCATGCCTCTTCAGGTCTGTGAGGTCGTGGTTTGATAGAGATCAGTGTGCGACTGAGGATCCCTTGTAGGATGTCTCCAATTATGTTTCAACCTAGAGGATCTTGCATAAGATTCCACCACTCTCTTATTCTTTATTAGGATCCCGTATAGGATACCTCTACTTTCTTAGTATATCAGCGAATCCCAAGAGGGATTCCTTAGCTTATGTGTGTACCTCAAGGATCATAAGTAGGATGTATCACCAATGTTTTAACCTGAGGGACCTAGTGAGTGCCATAGTGTTTAATTACCCCTAAGCTAGAGCATTATGGGTTTGGGTAGAGATGATGGCGAGTGTCACTGTAGAACCCATACCGAACATATAATCCTGGGAGGCTGTGGAGGTAGCGGTGGGTTTGTATGTTTGGCCACCCTCACTCCTTATGTAATGCCCCAAACATTTTATGGTATGCTTCTCTTGAATAAATTCTATTCACAACCTATAAATCACCGTGTTCCTTTGAAACAACACTAGGTTATCTAGGAGATAGTTAAAACCTAGCCATTAAACAAAAATTTTCCACTTCTATGTTTTGAATTTCGAGAAATGGTCATCTAGAGTTGTGTTCAGTAAGTCATTTGGAGTCTGATAAAACAAACTTGATTTTTGGTGAATAGTAACATACCCTTATGAATAGTAATATGAATAGTAATATAAATAGTAATATTACCCTTGAATAGTAAATAATGAAATTATTTTATTTTCTAAGGGTAATAAGATAATGGGATCGTAATTAATTTTTCAATGTCACGTAAAACTAATTATACCCTAAGATTGTTATTTTTCAAATTAACTATGACTTTATTTAAAAATTAAATTAATAATATTTAGAAAATTATTTTTGAAAAATGGAGTTCACTATTGAATTATACACATCTAAAAATGGTAGGGGTGAGTTTTTGGTATTTTTCTAAAATTCTTGAATTTTTGATGAATAGTGAAATACGGTAAAATACCGTATATTCAATTTATCAGTTAAATACACTATTTATGACATCATAAGTGATGTAAGGACACTTGATTCGAACTCACATGATCTTATTACTATTAGGGGTCACATGAAACAATACTATTGGTTGTCTTGAGGGAAATAATAAAATAATGAATTAAATATTCAAAATTTACTCCTCGCCTCCACTATAAAACCCCCCCACCAATCCCTCTTCTCTTCACTACTCTAAGCCTTGAATATCCTCAAAGTTATGTCAAATTACCCTTCCCTAGTCTCTTACCCACGTCCTAGAGCTTCTGGTCTCACCAAAAGACCAAAACCAAATCCCTTAAGAAGGATCTCAAGGAGAAGAGATCAAGCGGTAAACAACATCTTTTATTTTCTTTCTTTTCTTTCATTTTATGTTATCCTCTTCTATTACCTTTGGATTGTGTTGGTATATTTCATTAAATATTCCCCCTTACTGTCCATATTATGTATGAATTATTATATATTACATTCCTCTCATCAAACTATTTTTATGAAATTTTAAGAGACGCCGTTAGGCTGCCGAATTTTCGTGAGAAATTTATCAGGTTTTATTTCATTTTAAGATTCCTTTCTTTTCTTCTCATTTCCTCACCTCCTATTAACCAAGATAAATGGAAGATCTAGAATCTTGTATATTCTGGATTTTATCATGTTTATGGAAAATTCCTCATCATTATTCCTCTCCTCTCCCACTTATTTAAGGAATAAAAACATTGTCCGTGATGTGTCGAATTACCGACATCGTGGACGATGTAATTTCACTTTCCATTAATTATTTCATGTCTAGTCATTAAACCAATTATATGGTTGAACCAGATCATAATATATGTGTTTTATCTTGATTAATTTTATGGAATCTTTACACATTCATAATATGTAATAAAAATACAAAACAAGTTTATTTAGCACAAAACTGCCAAGACAAATTCAAGCGTTTATCTTTAACTCATCGAATGATTCATCATCATGGTATATAACCAGAATAATTATAAGATCATTTATGTATATTTAATTTCACTAATAATTTATATTAACAATTCTGGATGTTTAACCATATTTCAAACCAACTTCCATTCATGAATACAAGTAAACAAAGCATGAAACCAAGTAAGAAAAAGCTTCCAAAACAATAAAATTGAATCTCTTAAATCCATCAAAAAGGACATTAATGAACTAAATAAGGTTATAAAATATCAATTACATATAAAAGAGGTTCTGGACTTATGAATTAATAATCCTAATTTGTTTATTCAGGTCTTTAAAAACAAGACAAGAACACCTTCAAGCGTAAGGTAAGGGATTCTCTCTCTCACTTTTGTTCAAGAATATCCCCTTTGTTGTAACTAACTTTGTATTGTACACCTAATAGTCCTTATGTGGTGTACCCACTTACCATTTGAGATCAATTTCCATTTTAAATTATATTTCTATTAAATGTCCATAATCTCATGTCATGGATATGTTTATTGTCTAAACTGTGTACCATTTTACATACGATGATTATTTGGAAAGTTATTTTAAAATATTGATGAATCTGTATTCTCTACTCTATACAGATATTGAAAAGGCATATTGATATTGTATTGAATCAATGTATAAAGAATGATTTGGATGTAGAGGTATGTGGGGCCCACTACAGCCCCTCGATGCATCGGTAGGTCTCATGAGACAAAACGGTTTGGCGACAGACCCTTCAAGTTTGTTTCCAAAAATCAGACGGGTTTCTACCCACAGTAGTAAACCGTTTTTATGGTATTATGGTTTCATGTGCCAGATACATGAAGTACAATTAATAATCATTATCTTTATTCATTATCTGTTATTTTTATTATCCATGAGGTTTTCACTATGACAAAACCTATGGATGGAGATTCATTCTCAGTTTATTAATGGCTTTAGTTTTTCATTCATTCACCATGCCATATTTATTATGTCAGATTAACTATGATTAACTTATCATTTTATTCATGATTCCACTATATTTAACCCTTAATGAGCGTTTGAGCTCACCCCTTTCATTTTCTACCTTCAACAGGTGATGAAGAGGAGATCATCTATTGAGTTCCCATGGATACAGTTTTTAGTTTTTGTCATGTCTTGTATTTTGTAACCTTTTCCAATGTAATTTGAATTACATCTATGTATCTAGTTTCTTCAAGACTACTAAACTGATCATTCCTTCAGGATTTTCATTCCTTCCAACCATGCCAATATCACAAGTAATACACCAGCTCTATCCTAGTGGGGTCGGGGTGTTACAGTTGGTATCAGAGGAAGTTTAGTAGGAAACTTGGAAACTAGAGTATGAAATTTATAGTAGGGAACAAAGTCCTAAGGTAGTATTTGAGGATAAATGTACAATAATATCACGGTATTTTGGTAAGGAATAGATTATGTGAATCCTTCTAGCAAATACATCCTTGTCTGGATACGAGCAGGTAAAGGTGGCTCTGACACAGAGGTACCTAGGAGTGAAAGCTCTGATAAGGAGTTTTGGGCTTGACCCGGGGTATCCTGGTACACGACAATGGGCCTTGCTACACTCTTGGTTACGAAACTCCCAGGGGATATTCTTAATATAACTCAAATTTTCTTTACAAGCCATTATGAAGTAGTTTAATGTAAATTTTTCCTCAGAGGAACCATGTTTATAAGATTCGTTATGCATAGAATTTCAATATTTGTTGAGTTCCTTTATATTTGAGATTCATAAACTAATCTAGTGTATCCCATTATTTAGAAGTGGCGTCTAATTAAAGAAGGGGAATCAATACTCATGGGAAATGTAGGGATCTTCCCACTAAGCAAGTCAACACGGTCAATGTCAGAGCAGATCAGATCATGAACATATTGGGACAACTAACTCAAGTTGTAACGAATAACCATTCCACACCTATGTTGGATCGTTTCATGCAGCAGAATCCCCCATATTTTTGTGGGACTACTAATCACATGGTAGTTGAGCAGTGGATCAAGTCACTTGAAAAGATATTCATGGCATTGAGATGCAATGAGAATGAGAAGGTGGTGCTGGCGGTATATTGTCTAAAGGGTGACGCTGATCAATGGTGGTCCCTAATTCAGAATACCATGGAGGAAGAAGAAATAGAAGATATGTAATGGAGGACTTTTAAGGTAATATTCTTCGAAAAATATTTCCCTCGTGAGCAAAAAACTAAAATGAAGAGGAAATTCCTTAGCTTAAAACAAAGGGAAGAAGACAGTGTTGCAGAGTATGAGGCTACTTTTACAAGGCTGGCCAGGTATGTCGTAGATTACGTACATGAATCGGTAGACAAGATTGATCATTTATTTGAAGGTTTTATGCCAAGTCTTCAGAGGGCATTGGATTTTCAAACATTTTAATCATATGATGGAATTGTATCAAGTGAAACAGAGAAGGAATTTGCTAGATCAAATATTTTCAAAGGAATCCAAGATAAGAAGAGGTATTCTGATAACAAAGGAAAAGGAGAAGCACCAAAGAAGAGCAAGGGAACAAATAGTTTCCCATTACGCGAGAACTGTGGAAAGAATCATCTCGGTAAATGCTTGAAATGCATGGGAGTCTGCTATAACTGTGGAGAAAAGGGTCATCGATCTGATGAATGTAAGGGGAAGAAACAATTCAATGATGTTCAATGCTATAATTGTAGAGAGATGGGACACTATGCAAATGAGTGTCCTAAGCATCAAGGAAACATGCCTCAGAAAAAGCCAAGATAATAAGGGAGAGCCTATGCAATTACAACCGCAGAGGTTTAAGTTCCTAGTGACGTGGTGGCATATACTTTAATTGTTTCCTCAAACTTAGCCAACACTTTATTTGATTCTGGATCATCGCATTCATTTATATCTTCTCAGTTTTCCAAGAAAATTAGATATGTACAATTTGATTTGATAAAGGAGTTGTTAGTAAAAACTCCTGGGGGATGTATCATTGCAATAAAGGTATGTCAACTAGTCCCCCTCCAGTCACCAAAACATGATTTAGTTGCTAACCTTGTCATCATACCAATGACTGAATTTGATATAATTCTTGGTATGAATTGGTTTTCAAATTATGATGAAAAGATTTTTATAAGAAGAAGGAAGTTACAATTTTTGAAAATGGTATAGAATTCCTTGTCTGTAGGGTAGAAACTTTGCCATCTAATTCTTATCTAGAACCACCCCCAATAGCTCTACTGAATTAAATACTTGGAAAGGAAGATAAACCAATATTTATCAGCAGGAAAGAAATCTTCAAATTGAATATGTGCACATAGTGAAAGAGTACATTGATGCATTTCCAAAGGACTTACCTGGACATCCTCCAGAGCAGGAAGTTGAGTTATCCATTGATTTAATTCCTGGTGCAAGACCTATATCAAAGAATCCCTATAGAATGGCCACTTTGGAATTAGTAGAGCTAAATAAACAACTATAGGAATTAAGTGAGAAAGGATTTATTCGACCCAGTGTCTCTCCATGGGGATCCCCTGTCCTCTTTGTCAAGAAGAAAGATGGATCCATGGGGATTTGCGTTGATTATAGGGAAATAAATGATATTACAATAAAGAATAAGTATCATCTTCCCTGAATTGATGATTTATTTGATCAACTTCATGGAGCTCAGTACTTTTAGAAGATTGATCTTCGGTCCGGATATCATCAGCTGCGTGTGAGGAAGGAGGATATTCCTAAGACAACATTTCGAACCAGGTATGGGCATTACGAGTTTATAGTGATTCCTTTTGGATTGACTAATGCACCCTATGTTTTCATGGATTTAATGAATAGAGTTTTCAAGGAATATCTTGATAACTTTTTTGTGGTGTTCATCGACGATATCCTAGTATACTCAAAAAGCTATGAATACCATGAGAATCACTTGCGGATTATTCTGGAAACTCTTAGAAGAAATGAATTATATGGGAAGTTTATCAAGTGATAATTCTGGCTTCAATCAGTTTCTTTTCTAGGCCATATTGTCTCTAAGGATGGAATCCTAGTTGATCTTGTGAAGACAAAAGCAATCCAAGATTAGCCCACGCCAACAAACATAACCGAGGTACGTAGTTTTATTGGCTTAGCAGGTTACTATCGGCGTTTTGTTCAGAACTTTTCCTGACTAGCTAACCCGCTAACCAAGCTCACACGTAAAGGAGTTAAGTTTGTGTGGACAAAGGAATGTACAAAATGATTTGAAGAATTGAAAAGAAGATTGGTCAATGCTCCAATTTTGACTCTTCCATCTGAAAGTGGTGGATTTGTAATATAAAGTGATGCATCAAAGAATGGGATGGGTTGAATCCTTATAAAAAATGATAAAGTTATTGACTATGCATCAAGACAGTTGAAGACTCATGAGAGAAATTATCCAACTCATGACCTTGAGTTAGCAACCGTAATCTTTTCTCTGAAAATCTAGAGGCATTATCTCTACGGGGAGAGATGTGAGATTTATATAGACCACAAGAGTTTGAAATACATTTTCACACAAAAAGAACTCAACAAGAGGCAAAGGAGATGGATTGAGTTACTCAAAGATTATGATTTTTCAATACACTACCACCCGGGAAAGGTGAATAAGGTGACAGATGCATTAAGCAGGAAATATCATGGACTTCTGACTCAAATGAGGATTGAAATAGATCCTATATTTTTGGATATACTAAATATGGATATGGGAATTGTTAAAGAAAGGGAAACATATTTCCTCTTTAAAATGATTGCTAAACCATCTTTATTAGAGAAGATAAAAAGAACTCAATCTGACGATGAGAATCCGCAGAAGAAAATTAATGTTGTCAAGGAAGGGAGACTGGCTGACTTTGTGTATGAAGAAGGAGTTCTGAAATTTGGGAAGAGGTTATGCATTCCAGCAGTACCTGAGCTAAAAAGGGAACTATTAGACGATTCTCATAGCTCAAATTTCTCTATACACCTGGGTAGCACCAATATGTATAGAGATCTGAAGGAATATTTTTGGTGGGATAATATGAAGCTGGAAATTGCTGACTACTTGTCAAGGTGTCTGGTTTGTCAACAAATGAAGGCAGAGAGACAACGTCCCAAAGGAGTGATGCAACCTCTACCTATTACTATGTGTAAGTGGGATAACATTACGATGGATTTTATCACCAAACTACTGAGGACACCTAGAAGGAACGATGTAATATGGGTAATTGTTGATCGTCTTACAAAATCTACACACTTTCTTGCTATAAGAGAAGATTTACCACTTGAACGTTTAGCAAGAATATATATTAATGAAGTTGTAAGACTTCATGTTGTACCCTCATCAATTGTTTCCGACCGTGATCCCTGTTTTACATCACGATTATGGAAAAGTATTCAGAAGGCCTTAGATACTAATCTTCGTTTGAGCACTACCTACCACCCACAAACTGATGGACAATCAGAATGGACTATTCAAACATTGGAAGACATGTTGAGGTCTTGTTCACTTGATTTTCAAGGCATGTGTGATCATTATTTACCTCTTGTGGAATTTTCCCACAACAATAGCTTCCATTCAAGTATTCAGATGGCACCCTATAAAGAATTGTATGGGAAGAGATACCGTACACCAACTTTCTGGGGCGATGTAGGTGAAAGAAAGTTCATGGGACCAGAACTTGTTAAAGAAAAAATAGAAAAGGTGAAGATTATCCAGAACCATATCAAAACAGCTCAAAGTAGAAAAAAGAGCTATGCAGATAACTGAAGGAAGGATTTGGAATTTCAAGAAGGTGATCAAATTTTCTTAAAGGTATCTCCATATAAGGGTGTTATACGATTCAGTAAGAAGGAAAAATTAATTCCCAGGTACATCAGACCCTTCGAAATTCTAGACCGAATTGGAGCCGTAGCTTATAGTTTGGAAATGCCACCAAGTCTCTCCAAGGTTCACAATGTGTTCCACGTGTCTATGTTAAGAAAGTACATGCCAGACCCAACACATGTACTCACTTATGAAGAAGTATAACTTGAGCCTGATCTATCTTATTGTGAAGAGCCTATCAAGATTCTTGATACTAGAGAATAAGTATTGAGAAATCGGACGACTCGTCTGGTAAAGGTTCTTTGGAGGAACCATAACATGAAGGACGCAACGTGGGAACCTAAAGATGTTATGAAGAAGAACCACCCACATCTTTTTTGTGGTCTTTATACATGAAATTTTGAGGATGAAATTTCTGAAGGAGGGAATAATGTAATGCCCCGAACATTTTATGGTATGCTTCTCTTGAATACATTCTATTCACAACCTATAAATCACTGTGTTCCTTTGAAACAACACTATTTTATTTAGAAGATAGTTAAAACCTAGCCATTAAACATAAATTTTCCACTTCTATGTTTTGAATTTTGAGAAATGGTCATCTAGAGTTGTGTTTAGTAAGTCATTTGGAGTCTGATAGAACAAACATGATTTTTGCTGAATAGTAAAATACACTTATGAATAGTAATATGACCCTTGAATAGTAAATAATGAAATTATTTTATTTTCTTAGGGTAATAATATAATGGGATCATAATTAATTTTCAATGTCACGTAAAACTAATTATACCCTAAGATTGTTATTTTTCGAATTAACTATGAATTTATTTAAAAATTAAATTAATAATATTTAGAAAATTATTTTTGAAAAATGGAGTTCAATTTTGAATTCTACATGTTGAAAAATGGTAGGGGTGAATTTTTGGTATTTTTCTGAAATTCATGAATTTTTGATGAATAGTGAAATACTGTAAAATACCGTATATTCAATTTATCAGTTAAATACACTATTTATGACATCATAAGTGATGTAAGTCCACTTGATTCAAACTCACATGATCTTATTACTATTAGGGGTCACATGAAATAATACTATTGGTTGTCTTGAGGGAAATAATAAAATAATGAATTAAATATTCAAAATTTACTCCTCTCCTCCACTATAAAAACCCCCCACCACTCCCTCTTCTCTTCAATACTCTAAGCCTTGAAGCTCCTAAAAGTTATGTCAAATTACCCTTACCTAGTCTCTTCCCCACTTCCTAGAGCTGCTGGTCTCACCAAAAGACCAAAACCAAATCCCTTAAGAAGGATCTCAAGGAGAAGAGATCAAGAGGTAAACAACATCTTTTATTTTCTTTCTTTTCTTTCATTTTATGTTATCCTCTTCCATTAACTTTGGCTTGTGTTGGGATATTTCATTAAATATTCCCCCTTAATTTACATATTATGTATGAATGATGATATATTACATTCCTCTCATCAAACTATTTTTATGAAATTTTAAGAGACACCGTTAGGCTGCCGATTTTTCGTGAGAAATTTATTAAGTTTTCTTTCATTTTAAGGTTCCTTTCTTTTCTTATTATTTTTTCACCTCATCTTAACCAAGAGGAATGGAAGCTCCAGAATCTTGTATATTCGGGATGTTATCATGTTTATGGAAAATTCCTCATCATTATTACTCTCCTCTCCCACTTATTAAAGGAATAAAAACATTGTCCGTGATGTGTCGAATTATCGACATCGTGGACGATGTAATTTCACTTTCCATTAATTCTTTAAAGTCTGGTCATTAAACCAATTATATGGTTGAACCAGGTCATAATATATGTTTTTTATCTTGATTAATTTTCTGTAATCTTTACACGTTCATAATATGGAATAAAAATACAAAACAAGTTTATTTAACACAAAACTGCCAAGACAAATTCAAGCGTTTATCTTTAACTCATCAAATGAGTCATCATCATGGTATATAACCAGAATAATTATAAGATCATTTATGTCTCTTTAATTTCACTAATAATTTATATTAACAATTCTGGATGTTTAACCATATTTCAAACCAAATTCCATTCATGAATACAAGTAAACAAAGCATGAAACCAAGTAATAAAAAGCTTCCAAAACAATAAAATTGAATCTCTTAAATCCATAAAAAAGGCCATTAGTGAACTAAATATGGTTATAACATATCAATTACATATAAAAGAGGTTCTGGAATTATGAATTAATAATCCTAATTTGTTTATTCAGGTCTTTAAAAACAAGATAAGAACACCTTCAATCGTAAGGTAAGAGATTCTCTCTCTCACTTTTGTTCAAGAATACCCCCTTTATTGTGACTAAATTTGTATTGTACACCTAATAAACTTTATGTGGTGTACCTACTGCCCATTTGAGATCAATTTCCATTTTAAATTTTATTTCTATTAAATATCCATAATCTCATGTCATGGATATGTTTATTGTCTAAACCGTGTACCATTTTACATATGGTGATTATTTGGAAAGTTATTTTAAAATATTGACGAATCCGTATTCTCTAATATATACAGATATTGAAAAGGAATATTTATCTTGTATTTAATCAATTTATAAAGAATGATTTAGATGCAGAGGTGGGTGGTGCCCACTACATCCCCTCGATGCATCGGTAGGTCTCATGAGACAAAACAGTTTGGCGACAGACCCTTCGAGTTTGTTTCCAAAAATTAGACGGGTTTCTACCCACAACAGTAAACCGTTTTTATGGTATTATGGTTTCATGTGCCAGATACATGACGTCCAATTAATAAGCATTCTCTTTATTCATTATCTATTATTATTATTATCTATGAGGTTTTCACTATGACAAAACCTATGGATGCAGATTCATTCTCAGTTTATTAATGGCTTTAGTTTTTCATTCATTCACCATGCCATATTTATTAGGTCAGATTGAATATGATTAACTTAAAATTTTATTCATTCTTCTGCTATATTTAACCCTTAATGAGCGTTTGAGATCACCCCTTTCATTGTCTACCTTCAACAGGTGATGAAGAGGAGATCATCTATTGAGTTCCTGTGGATGCAGTTTTTAGTTTTTGTCATGTCTTGTATTTTGTAACCTTTTCCAATGTAATTTGAATTAAATATATGTATCTAGTTTCTTCAATACTACTAAACTGATTGTTCCTTCGGGATTTTCATTCCTTCCAACCATGCCAATATCACAAGTAATGCACTGGCTCCAGCCTAGTGGGGTCGGGGTGTTACACCTTATTTATACATTCACATTGTTACTCTTGATGAAACTAAGATTTCCATAGGTACTTCTTGGTACTTGGACAATGAGCCTAACACGGTGTGATATATGATTGGGATGCCTAGATGTACTTCTTAAGATCTAGATGTTCAGACTACTTGCTGATTGGGATTAGGATTTTGAGCCTTCTTGATTGAATGATACACTATTGAGATTCCCAGATGTAATTCATGGGATCTGACTTATTATGCCTTGATCGATACTTGGATTCCTTAAATGAAATTTCATGGATGGGATCATAAGTTGGATGATACTGATACTGGAGTAACCATTTTTCATTGGGATTCCTCCTTGCTTAGGGATTATAGAGGAGGTTATTGAGGATGTTTCGATCCCCTATTTGAGATATTCTTGGGGATTGATGATGATCTCCCTGAGCGACACTTGAGATGCTCCCTAGGGTTAGAGTGGACGCACCATTATTACTTTAACTATGCATACATGGGGATGGGTTTGTTGAGCTGTTTATTGAATTTATTGAGAGTTATTACCCTAATTCAAGAGAGAACACCTTACATATATCACCTAAGGGGAATTACCCTTAGGGATTATCCAAGTTTCAATGTCATTATTTCGTATGGACCGGGACCTAGGACTAAGACATGAGACTAGATTTACATGACATGAGTGGTATGACATCCAAATCAGTGTCATATTTACAATATTTCTAGTTATTACCCATAATACTTCATTATAGTGATTGGAAGTGGGTACGGGTGAACCCAGGGAAAGGACAAGCATCCCCCTGTGGTTACATAGCTTACTCAGAGACATTTTTGGTGCTGGCCAAAGCAGGTATTGTCGATCGGGATTACAGACGCAGGTGTAAGAACCTAGTTTTTTTCAATTAGGTATGGATCCTTTAAATTTCAGTATAAATATTTATTTTGGACCTAATTTGGATACATAATGAGTTAGATAAGGTCTCAGGGGTGTTCGGGGTTTGTTCAGAGCCCAAAAACCATCTTTTTTAAAAAATGGTTCTATCGCATGGTTAGAGTAAACCATGAGGGTAAGACACAAAGTGAGATCTAAATGTGTGGTTGGTATGAATTTTTGGGTAGTGACATAACATATGGTTGGCACATGTTTTTCCTAACAGTGTTTCCTAACAGCGTGAGTGCCCCTCTTCTCCAGGTACCCATGCACGGTTTTTCCGCACGGTTGTGCACTGGCTAAATTTTGGTTAATTTTACATTTTTTCCCTTAATGATCTAATTAAGTTGTCCTTCTTACCTAATCCAATTTCCAGTAGACAAAACCTCTATTTCTCCCCAGTTGGAGCTTTTTGAAGGCCTAATATAGGGATATCCTTCATCTGAGATCTGTTCAAGCTTCTGTTCATCACGTTGGATGCGCAATGATAAGTAATCGAATCCGTTTGAGCCATTATTTTTCTCTCTTACTCTCGACCTAGTTATTGAGGTGTGAGTGTTTTTATCTCTTTCTCAAATATACTCCATTCCAAGTTGAATTAGAGGCTAATACTGGATGAGAAGAGTCATAAAAGACTAAGGTGGGTGGTCTATAACTCATCCCTCATGTTTGTTGATTTTGGAATTGTCATTTGGGGACCACTGATTTCATCAGGTGTCATTTATTGAATTTCTATGCCATGTTCATAGTCATTAGAACTATATGGTTTTGATATTTCCATATATGAGATTATTTTTTGGTGGTTATGCCCAAAATTCCCAACACCCCATGTAGGGTGATATGCCATACTTGTGTTTTTAGTGTTTTGAAACTTCTGAGCCACCGTTCAGGTGTGTTTGAGATTGACCACACTAATGGTAAGCCTCTTTATATTAATTTCCCATTTAATCATAAAATTTTGAATAGATTTTTCCTTATCAATTCCACTTCACCCACCTAAGGTAATTTCATAAATGTAATTAATTAATTCAAGTGATATTATGGAAATCATACTTGAGTATACGATTTGGCCTTATTAAATGTAAATGAATTTTTGGTTGAACGACCGTATCACACCTTTCCATTTTCATGGAAGGCAACAGAGTGAGCCTTATTAATTGAACTTGACTTACATGGTTTTAATTAAATGGTTGCAACTTGGACTTTTCAAACTAATGAAAGGCAAGGATTGACCAAATGAACTTGATAAAAGGCATATTCATAATATGGCCTTATTACATTAAATGAATTAAATGTAAGGAGAATATTTACACACATGGACCTTGATTTTTTTAGGAAGGCTTGATTCTTGTTAGCTCTTGTATTCCCAAGGGAATGCCTTGGGTACTTGAAGATGTCTTCCTAACTTAAGGATGTCGGTTGCCTTGGGTGAGACCTACCCGGGAACTCGATCCTTGTCAACCTCTGGATGCCCGATGTGACACCATATGATCCATTAATTATTATTACAAGATTCCTTGGATATACTCATTGGATACAATATTGACTAGTAGGTTCCATGGTTACATCCCATCAGGTAAAGTTATTTCTTAGCCCCGTTTTACCTTGGAAGAACTCCTTGGACTCAGTAGGCATATTATTGTAGAATTTCTCAGACGATGCTCCTTAGATTTAAATATTACCCATTATCTAGACCCAGTTACTACTGAGTTAGAGGACCCTGAGTTCTAGGTTTCCCTAGTGAATACCATGGAACCACTTCATATAAATTATCAATTAAGTTTTCCTCGATTAATACCATGGAACCACTTCATATAAATTAGAAATTATGGTTTCCTTATCACATCTTGGAACCTTAACTATTTTATATTATCACAAGGTGATTCCAGTGTTGGCTATGCCTCATGTGAGCTATTAATATAAATTGGTAATTACTTAATTAATGAACTGGTAACACATTGAAACACCAGTCAAGGGCTGAAGCAGGTACTTGGGTATTTAGTTACATTTTACTGTTTTACATTATATATGCATGCCTACACACTGTTATATTTACACTATATGGGATGAATGTTATAAACTCCATTGGTGGTGGTCCAATGAGATTTATCTCACAACCTCTATGGGTGCCGTTTGGTTCCTGTGATAGATCAAATGATTGTAGGTATTGATAAAGGGAAGCATACAACTTCGAACACTTGATTTCTTACCGTGTTAGTATGGAGCTGGTAGCATATGACCATGATGAAGCTCAGGATGCTCAGGATAGTTTATATATTTACTTGATACATTAGGTTTGCATGTATTTCTTGCTACTTTGTATCCATGTTTTCCATCTTTCTGTTGACATTAAATATCATCATCAGTTGTATGATTGTATCAGTTATTCCAATTAATTTAGTTATTATTATCATTATCTCTTTTCGCTGTGCATTATGTTTACTTATATTGCTTCTACTATTTACTTATATTTATAATTATCTGTTGTGATACAATCTGGTAATGAGGGAATAGTCTCCCCATGGACACACCCTAGGTCCTCACTACTATTCAGAAGCCTCTATCATTTGAGGAGATGCTCTTGAGGCCATGTGGCCCACTAGGCTCAGGGAACCTCCTAAGTGGAATCCAGTTATGGGATGTCATAAAGTGGTATCAGAGTGGTTCCTTTATTGATTTACTATTTGGAGACAATAATTAGGAGATTAGTAAAGCTTGAAAATTAGTCATAAGATGTTCTTGGGCATCGCGAACCCATGTTTGGGGTAAAATATGAGTTGCCTAAAATACAATTGTTGTTATATTTTTTCCTATTATATTTGATATCATTTCACCATTGGGTGATGCACATGTTGTGTGGAGTTGTTGATTGTTATTATGATTGAGAATTTCCCTTCAACCTTGGAACAATGATATGAGGGAAATGAGAATTGTTATATGTATCATATAAGCACCTAGAATTCGCATGTCATGAATATTTCCATGCCATATAGGTGTATTTCACTACTTTAGATTTCTTGTTATGCTTGTGATTGATGAGTTAGCCTTGCCTTGTTTATATATTGCTTGTGCTGTTATAGGTTGTGATTGAGTGATTGTTTATTTCAATTCATGAGGTGTTATGGGACCTCATGGGTTGAAATTAGTAATTTACCGAATCAAGCCTTTTATTAGAAATTCAAATGGGTGTCATTTTCAGTGATAAGGAGTATGGGCCTAATTCATTGGGAACAACAGGTAATTTTAAATGAACATTGATACAATTTATAAGAAAATGAAAACATAAAATTGAATGGTTTCACATCCTTATCCCTCCTTTTCATGTTTATGAAAGGTAAAGGAGCGAACCTAGTAATTAAATGTTAAATGAAACGAAATGGTTGTTAGTAAATTATTAGTTAAAGTACTATTGACCCTTCATCTACTGGAACCCCTGAACTTATAACTGAGCACTTACCAATACTTGGTCGTCTAAGTGAGTAGTTGGGGTAGTATTCCTTGGGTGGTGAGTTTACTTATGTTCAGATTTCACTAGTGATGCTCTCTATATGCTTCTAAATCTTGTTTTGAGTTGTGTACTTGACATTTGTAGATCAATGCCGCCATGATGTCCTCATGTCATATTCTAGGAAGGTGGTGACGACCATTCTCTAGATGTGTTGGGACTTGATCCACCAGTCATAACACTAGGAGTTCCACTGGTGGCACCACCTATTGTACCTGATCCGGGTACTGATGCCCAAGTTCTTGATAGTTTCTTATTTCTGATGTAGTCCATGCATGGTGCTCCATGAGATGCACCTAAGATGGATGATCTGACTCATGAGTTTCAGCTGCAGCATCCTCCCACCTTCTCGGGGGATGGAGGTCCACAGGTTGCTGAGTCTTGGCCTAGATGCCACACTATATATCTTTGAGCATCTAGAGACACCTCCAGAGTGGAGGGTCAGACTTGATACTTACATACTACCTGATTCGGCCAAGTGCTGTTGGGATGTGATTACCCAGGTCGGTCGTCATCATTTCATGTTAGGGGTTGATTTCTAGATTGCCTTCCACGATCAGTTATTTCCTCAGACGCAGAGATCTTATAAATCCAGAGAGTTTATGCATCTTGAGTAGGGTTCTATGTCAGTTATGGATTATTCATCACGTTTCATAGAGTTGTAGCACTTTGCACCGCTTCTATCCAGTGATGATATTTCATGTGATAGACATTTAGAGGATGGACTCCAATATTCCATTTGTACTTAGGTGAATGTATTTTTCTTACCTAATTTTTTTGAAATAGTAAATCAGACTCTTATCACTGAGTGAAACCTGAGGGACGGTGATGGTACTAGGCATAGAAGATTAGTGTTGTGTTAGGCTAGTAGTTCTTTCAATGGCAGGAAACATTCTCTTGAGGTTTTTCATTAGGGTAGTGGCAACTAGGGTACTCGTGTAGGTAGCTCTATAGTGTTTCACTAGTGCATACATATGGGGAATCTGAATCCTCGGTGTGATAGAGACCCACTGAAGTGTCGGGCTTGCGGTCGTATGGGGAATCTTCATCATTTATATCAGACCTTTACACCAGCTTCTAGTGGAAGAGGATCCACACCAGCTCCAACTTCAAGGGCATGTTCTTTTACACTGCATTAGGTGGGGAGTTGGAGTAGCACTGGAAAGACTGGCTGAGGATGAGGTCATATCCATTGTAGCCAGACCCCTGATCACCAGCAGTGCTAGTAAAGCAGTTTTGATCATTGTAGTCTAGTTGTTTCTTAGGGTTGTGGATCAGGCCAGATGCATGCTTTGGAGCTGATACCTAAGGATTGGGCCGTGTGACCATCTATAGTACAAGGTACTATTATAGTAGTCTCTACTTTATTTGATACATGTGATTCACACTCGTTTATCTCTTTATCTATTGTGGAAAGTCTAGGGCTGAAAATACAGTGTTATCATGGTGTTATGACCCTAGATACACCATTAGGGGCATGGTCAGAGAGAATACACCAGTGTAGTGACTGTCCCCCTAAGGTAGGCAGTTACCCTTTCTTATGGGACCTCTTTTTTCTTGAGATAATGGGCTTCAATTTCATTCTTGGGATGGATTGGTTGGTTCCATATCACACCTTTGTAGACTACTATCATTGAAGGGTATCATTTACATCACTAGAGGTCATCATTTATATACATAAGGGTGAGTGGGATGTCCATACTAGTAGATATGGACCATAGCATCATGGTCTAGGTGGGGTAACTTCCCAGATCACTAATCTCTTCACGGAGTATCAAGGCTTGGACCAGGATTAATTCCCTATAGCATTAGATCATTTCATGGATATTTTCCCAATGAATTTTTAGGATTACCTCCTAATAAGGAGGTATATTTTATGATCAAGATTATTTTAGGACCATATTTGGTGTGAATTACTCCATATAAGATGACACCTACTGAGCTCTAAGAGCTCAAGAGGCAGTTAGAGGATCTCGAGGACAAAGGTTTTATACAATCGAGAACTTCCTCTTAGGGTTTTCCCATGTTTTTATCTAAGAAGGCGAATGGGAACCTTTGTTTATACATGGATTACAGACGGTTGAAACATATTATGGTCAAGAATCGGTATCCACTACCTTGAATAGATGATATCTTTGACCAGATCTGAGGAGATATGTTCTTCCCTAAGACCGAAATGAGATCGGGATATCATCAAGTGTGAGTCAGACTATCAGAAACATCTTGTACAACCTTCCATAGTAGGTATGGTCTGTATGAGTACCTTGTTATGCCATGCGATATTATGAAAGTGCCTTCCGTTTTCATGGATCTGATGAATAGGGTCTTCCACCCCTATTTGTATTCTTTTCTCATAGTCTTTGTGGATGATATCTTGGTGTATTCTCACCCTCATAGTAACCATGAAAAACACCTTGATATCATTCTGAGTACACTAAGAGAGTATCATATTTATGTTAATATTTCTAAGTGCCACTTATGAATTGAAAAATTTCACTTCTTGGGTCATATTATCTCAGAATTAAGAGTATCAGTTGACCTAGATAAGGTTAGTGTAGTGGTTTCCTAGGAGAAACCCAAGAACGTGTTTGATATACAAAGTTTCTTTGGACTGGATGGATATTAAAGGAATTTAATATAGGAATTTTGACACCTTGATTCACCTATTAATAGATTTATAAAGAATAATTTTAAGTTCATGTGGTCAGAAGCGTGCGATAAATACTTTTAGGAGTTGAAAGGGAGGCCTGTATTGGAAAATATTCTGATACTTTTAGAGCCTTGTAGAGGTTATATTATCTTCTGTGATGCATTTTGAATCAACTTAGGATAGGTGCTAATGTATGAGGATAGAGTCATTGTGTATGGATCTTGACAATTGAGGCCTCATGAGAGAAATTACCTGATGCACGACCTTGAGATAGCAGCAGTTGTCCATGCCTTAAGTTGTTGGAGACACTGTCTGTTAGGTGAGTGTTTTATCATGTACACAGACCACAAGAGACTCAAATATATATTTTAACATCGTGATATGAACTTCATACAGAAAAATGGGTCAAATATCTTCATTAATTTGATTTAGAGATCACCTATATGTCTGGAAATGGAAACTTAGTTTCTGATGCGCTGATTTAGAAAACTCAAACACAAGATGTATGGTAAGCTAGTGATGAATGGAAGTTAATGGACCTATTTTCTGAGCTGCATCTAGAGTTTCTTGACAGTCATGAGAAGTCTTAACTCTTATCCTTAACAATTACCTCTTCCCACCTTGAGAAGGAAGGGTGGGAAATTTTTCAGATCCCAAGGGATTGGTTCTCCATGAGAGTATATTAGGTGATAACCCACCTCTAGATTGGTCTATTGATAGAGAAGACATCCTATGTGTTCATGGGCGTATCCGGGTTCCTACATATATGAGAGAGGAGTTGATGCAAGAGTCACATGCTTCTCAATGGGAAGTTCATCCAGGCATATCCAAAATGTATCAAGATATGTGACGCCGTTATTGGTGGCCTAGGATGAAACGTTAGATAACAGGCTTTATCATTAAGTGTTCCACCTGTCAGTAGGTGAAGTCAGAGCACCAGAGACCTATGGGCTTATTACAACCTCTTCAAGTCCTGAAATGAAAATGGGAAGATGTTGTCATGGACTTTGTAGTCGGGTTACCTAGGTCACCTAGAGGTAACGATGTTGTATGGGTTGTCATTGATAGACTAACAAAAGTGGATCACTTCATTCCTATTCGGGATACTTTCACAGTTGATGAGTTGGGAGGATTGTATGTCTATGAGATCATATAGCTACATGGGGTCCCTTGTACTATCATTTCAGATAGGTACTCTCATTTCACATCACGGTTCTGATAGAGATTACATGAATCTATGGGTACACAGGTGCTTCTAAGCATATATCTTCACCCTCAGACTGATGGGTAGTCAAAACAGACAATACAGGTTCTAGAGGACATGATATGGGCATATGTACTTGATTTTAGTGGTTATTGGGAGAAGCATATCCCTCTCATTGAGTTCGCCTATAATAATATCTTTCAGGAGACGATTTAGATGTCTCCTTTTGAGGCTATATATGGTAGGATGTGTTGTTAACCCTTATATTGGCTAGAGGTAGGTGAGGAAGCCCTAATAAGTCCTTGTCTTGTACAGGAGACTTTGGAGAAGGTTCAGCTGATTAGGATGCGTATGTTTACTGCTCAATCTAGACAAAAATCTTATGTCAATGGTTGTTGATGACCTCTAGATTTTGAGGTCGGGGATGGTTTTTTTCCTTCAGGTATCACCCAGGCTAGAGCATATATGGTTACAGAAGCAAGGGAAGTTGTCACCTTATTACGTAGGTCTGTTTGAGATTCTAGAGAGAGTTGGGCCGGTAGCCTATTGATTTTTATTACCTCAGAGGTACCGTGCCATGCATGACATCTTCCATGTTTCTCAGCTTCACCAATATCATGTCGACTCATCTCATTCCTTTGATACCAAGGAATTTGAGTTAGATTCTGATGATACCTTTGAGGAGTATACAATAAAAATCATTTATTGGTTCACAAATGCTCTCTGATGCCAGTCTGTCCCTCTGGTATGTGTGTTATGGCAGAACAACCGTGTAAAGGATGATACTTGGGAGCAGGAGATCGATGTATGTTTCCAGTGGCCACGATTTTTCTCAGATAGTGTTTTTCTACCTTTGGATGGTGAACTCAGGGATGATATCCTTTAAGGCAAAAGACTATAAGAACCCATTTTTTTACTCAGCTATGGATCCTTTAAATTTCGGTCCAATTCTTTATTTTGGACCTAATTTGGATGCCTAATGAGTTAGAAAAGGTCTCAGGGGTGTTTAGGGCTTGTTCGGAGCCAAAAACCCATATTTTTTTTGGAAAAAATGGAACTGTTGAACAGTTAGAGTAAACCGTGCAGGTAGGGCTCATGGTTAGATCTAACTATGCAGATGGTCTTTATTTGTGGGCAGAGCCATAACGCATGGTTTGTGCATGGTTTACCTAACTGTGCAGCCTAATAGTGTGAGTTCCCATCTTCTCTAGGTACCCATGCATGGTTTGTGCATAGTTTGGTAAACCATGCAGACAAACTATGCATAGGCTAAATTTTGGGTAATTTTACATTTTTACCCATAATGATCTAATTAAGCCTCCCTTCTCCCCTAATCTGATTTCCAGCAGACGAAACCTCTATTTATCCCCATTTGAATCTTTTTGAAGGCCTAAACTAGGGATAGAGAGATCTCCTTCATCCAATATTCATTTGAGCTTCCATTCATCACGTTGGATGCGCAATGATAAGTTCTCGAGTCTGTTTGAGCCATTCTTAGTCTCTCTTGCTCTCAACCTAGTTATCAAGGTGTGAATGTTTTTAAAATATTCTCAGATCTACTCTATTAGAAGCTGAATTAGAGGCCAATACTGGATGATAAGAGTCATACAAGCCTAAGGTGGGTGGTCTATAACTCATCCCTCACATTCGTTGATTTTGGAATTGTTGTGTGGGGCCCACTGATTCATCAGGTGTCATTTATTGAATTTATATGCCATGTTTATAGTCGCTAGAACCATATGGTTGTGCTCTTTCCATATATGTGATTATTTGTTGGTGGTTATTCCCATAATGCCTAACACCCCATGCAGGGTTATATGCCATACTTGAGTTTTTAGTGTTTTGACACTTTTGTGCCACCGTTCAGGTGTGTTCGAGCTTGAACACATTAATGGTAAGCCTCCTTATATTAATTGTATATTGAATCATGAAATTTTGAATAGATTGTGCCTTGTCACTTCCAGTTGACCTGCCTAAGGTAAGTGCCTAAATGTAATTAATTAATTCAAGTGATATTATGGCAAGTATACTTGAGTATAGGATTTTACCTTATTAAATATAAATGAGTGTTTGGTTTCACGGTCATAACACACCTTTCCATTTTCATGGAAGGTAGTAGAGTGAACCGTATTAATTGAACTTGACTTACATGCTTTTAATTAAATGGTTGCATGGTACTTGGCCTTGTAAAACTAATGGAAGGAAAGGCTTGAACCAAATGAACTTGATAAAAATAATATTCATAATATGGCCTTATTACATTAATTAATTAAATGTAAGGTGAATCTTTATGAAAATGGACCTTGAAATTTTTATAGTAAGGCTTGACTCTTGTTAGCTCTTGGATTTCTGAGGGAATGCCTTGGGTACTCAAGGACATCTTTATGACTCAAGGATGTCGGTTTCCTTGAGTGAGACCTACCGGGGAACCCGATCCTTATATACCTATGAATGCCTGATATGGAACCATAGGATCCATTCATTATTATTATAGGATTCCTTAGATATACTCCTTGGATCCATAATTGACAAGTAGGTGTCATGGCTACATCCCATTGGGCCCAGTTATTCCTTAGCCCCATTTTAACTTGGAAAAAATCCTTATAATCGGTAGGAATCTTATTGTGGAATTCCTTGGATGATTCTCCTTGGATTACACTCTTACCCCTTAGCTAGACTCAGTTACTATTGAGTTAGAATCCCCTGAGGTCTAGGTTACCTTAGTGAATACCATGGAACCACTTTATATTAATTATTAATTAAGGTTTCCTTGGTGAATAACATGGAACCACTTCATATAAATTAGAAATTATGGTTGCCTTGTCACATCTTGGAACCTTCACTCTTTTATATTATCACAAGGTGATGTCAGTGTTGTCTATGCCTCATGCGACCTATTAATATAAATTGGTAATTACTTTATTAATGAACTAGTTACATGTTCAGACACCAACCGATGGATGGAGCAGGTACTTGGGTATTTATTTAAATTGTACTAATTTACTTTATACATGCATGTCTACACACTGTTATATTTCCATTACACAAGATGAATGTTATAGACATCGTTGGTGGTGGCCCACTAAGATTTATCTCACACCCTCTATGGGTGCCGTTTGGTACCTAGGCTAGATCACATGATTGAAGGTATTGATAAAGGAAGCATATGACTTCGAACACTTGATTACTTTCTTAGTATGGATATGGTAGCAGATGACCGAGATGGAGCTCAGGATTCTTGAGATAATTTATATATTTCCTTGCTACATTGGGTTTGTACATATTTTCTGCTACTTTGTATCTATATTTTCTTGCTTTTGAGTGACATGACATAGCATCACAAATTTTTGTATGATTGTATAAGTTATTCCAGTTATTTCAGTTATTTTTATCCTTGTCTCTTTCCACTGTGCATTATTTTTTACTTATATTGCTTATGATATTTACCTCTATTTATAATTATCTGCTATACTACACTCTGGTAATGAGGGCATAGTCTCCCCAAGGGAACACCCTAGGTTCTCACTGCTAGTCAGCAGCCTCTAGTGTTCGGAGAGATATGCTTGAGGCCATGTGGCCCACCGGGCTCAGGGAACCTCCTAAGTGGCATCCAGGTCCGGGACGTCACACAAGGATTTACTTTATCATACGAGAATTGAGTGGTACAACATCCACACCAATGACTTATTCAGAGGATGTCGAGTCGATCGAGGTCACAAACCCAAGGAATGACTGTGAATTTATTATATTCACTTTATTCAAGTTGTGTCTCAATTAGGATGAGCATATTTCATGAGCATGCAGTTTTGACAGAAGGTTATAGGTTTACCATTGGGGGTGGCCTTCTGAGATTTATTTCTCACCCCTATATGTGAACCTCAATGTGAGTATAGAACTTATATTTTCTTTCAGTTTGAGCATAGATTCATTATGGATAGGGATGAGGCCTAGGGTTTCATGATAGAGTAGAGATTCTTGTGTGGATATCTTCTTATAATCGGGCTGGAGTGGCTTAGCAGTGTCTTGGAGACCAGCTATGTGGTTTGGATCGAAGTGAGTATTAGAGCCTTGTACATTTATTTTTGTTCCTTTTATTTACTCCGGTGTATGTGATCGGCCCAGTGAGCGATCAGTTCTATATGTATGACATTATCATTCAGGTTTTTACTGCATTTCATATTATTATTACATCATAGTTTACAATTATTGCTTATGCACTCTGATTATTTGCTATTATGAATGGTGTTTGGTTATTTTCATTGATTTCGGGACATAGTCTCTCCACAGACACACCCTAGGCCTTAGCTACTATTCGGCACCCTCGGGCGTATAAGGATGTGTGCTTAAGGCATTGTCGTCAACCGGTTCGACTGCTGTTCATAGAGTGATCCAGGTCGGGACGTGAAAATTAGCATGAACATCTTGGAAAAGAAATTCTTATTTTATCACATCCTACTTGATAGAATTCTCCTCAAATGGTAGATCCAATGGTATGTTCTTCACTTCATGATGTGCATTTGTACCTATGGAAATATGCATATTGGGATACAAAAGTTGAACTATACATGTAAAAAAAACTTAATTGTCTCATGCACTAATAAACTCCATCTTCACTCATTCCAAATCAGCTTCATTGCGTAAAGAATTAATAAGCCCCACACCTAGATGTCTATGTTTTTTGTAAATCATTAAATAAACCTCATTCATCATAGAAAACCATTGGGTTTCTAACAAGTGTTCTGAGAGGCTATCAATTAATACTGTCAATCAGAGTCTTAGGGATGCACACTGACATTAACGGTTTTTAAACTGCATGCATCATAGAGTACATGGCTTAAAAATATATAAATGTAAAATTCACGTATATATATAATATAAATATATTTTAGAAAAATGTATATTCCAAAATTTATATATAAACTATAAAAATTATATATTTATCAGAACTATATATATGTCAATATATATACATATATATTTATAAATATAATTATATAATGCATATATATAAGAAATATATATATATATATATTTCATAATGTACATTTAAACTATAGAATATATATATATATATATATATATATATGTGCATGTGTATCTATATGTGCATCTATGGTGTGTTCATGTCCGTGTGTGTGTCGGTATATGTAATTGCAACATGCACATATATATATATTATAAAATTAGTGTTAGAATATATATATAAAGTGCCTAATGTATATGTATCATAGAAATATATGTGTGTGTACACGTGTGTGTATATGTATATGCATAATTTTATAATATATCATAAATAAATATATAATTACATAATGTAATTATATATATTAGAATATAATTATAAATATATAATTGTAGAATTTATATATATAAATTATAGAATGTATATATATATATATATATAAATTGCAGAATGATTATATAAATACTTTGATAATCACCCAGACATAATTCAACACAAACATAATTCCAACACACTTTATGAAATGAAAATAACATGGGAAACTTTGATACCGACCTTGGTAGATAACAAATAATTTCCCAAACCTGAGAATGAAATACCAATACATGCCTAGATATAACAGTTTGAAAATATAATTGAAGTACTTACACTTACTATGAGTTTTCAAATCATAGTTTCTACTGCTACAACATCTGGAGAAGATTTATAGGTTGATTCATGGGTGTGTGTTGCAATTGTAGTTCCATGTTAACTGATGGAAAATTACCATGGTGTTAATGTCCAAAACACATCAAAAAAATTAAAAATTTCTCATTTAATGCATTTGTATTGTATTATAAGTTTCTCGAGAGCATAGTCTAGGTAATTAATTAATAGGATAAATTCATCAAAACTGTTACCTTCCAATTCCTACACATTGAAATTATCCTATAAAAATTTGTATTATTTACATATTAAAAGTTATCAGAAGCACTTTGAATTATCAGAAAATAAATCTCATCATTTGAGAAGTTATTAATAAAAAAATATTTCAATTTGAAAAAAGGGTTGATTGTGAGATAAAAAAGAGGATGACATGAACCATTCCCATTTATTAGACTTTTTTTTTCCAAATTCTATTTTTAAATGTTAAAAATACAGGTAACCAAAGTTATAATTTATCATAAACCATAATGATAAGAAACAATCTTTTAATGGTTGCTATTTTAAAAAACATATAGTTTAATCACCATAAAACATGATAATGTTTTGGCCAAGAAAATTGTATTTATATTTGTAAGAAGAAAAATCCAATTAAAAATGTAAAATTCTTATTTATTTCTCTATAAAATGGTAAATATAATAGTGAACCCAATTTTTTCAAGCTTCTATAGTGTGTCCATCATTATTAATGCAGAGATACTGACCAAGAAAAAAAATCAGCTTCAAAAGCACATAGTAGGAACTATAGAATGATATGATTATCATTCATGAATAATATGAAATTATAGTGGGAAGACATGGGAAATAACCAAGGACATAGATTAGTCATGTTGTAATGTAGTCTCCCTATTTAATATTAGAAATTTAAGACTGAATGGTTATACTAAAATGTGAAGAAAAGACTCATCATCCCCACCATAAGAAGGATTAATGTTTGCTCCGGTGAACATACTAACATTCCTAGTCAAAAATCCATGTAGTTCATAAGTCATCTGAACACATATGAACTGAAAAAGTATAGACTGAATTTTCTAATAGAATTTGAAAAGAAAATATATATCGATTCATTGAACAAGACTCACATTATAAAAAATACAGCATCAATATTCTTGCATGAAGCACACATTGGCCACCTGAACCTAAATAAAAAGGGATAGAAAAATAATAGATCTAGATGATCCATCTAAAAATTGTGTTACCTTAAAAATTTCACTAGGTTTTATAGTTTTTAAATGATCATTCATCACAATTTCAACATCTCAATCATCAAGTTGCATGAGAGGAATGGGTTGAGAAACATAATGGGTTTTAGGTTATAAATTCATTAGGAATTGCTACATAAATATTCAACAGAATCAGTTTTTGAAAGATATGAATCCAAATATCAAATGGCTACACTAAACATTAAAGGAAACACAACAAAAAATTGAGTAATGAACCAAATCTAAAAAATAAATGGGATATGGAGGCAGAGGTGTATGAAGGTAAGAAAATGAGAAATGTGAGGGAGATACATGTACACAAAGTTTCAATAATTATAATAAGTATATATATTCAATAAAAATTGTAATATAGATGTTAAAATAGAAAGATGACAAGTTTTTCACATGTTCATTGAAGCAACAACTCTCAAAGTAGGTCCAGTACCCCAAATCTTTACCCATAGTTATTTAATGAACAGACCCACTATATTTTGGGTTTCATCCATCTTTAGCACTTCTAATTTATATTTAACAAATGATAAACCTTGAATTTACTTATCATATTCCTCTTTTGACACTGTTTCTAATTTTTATGTATGAATACATGTTTATTTTAATTAGAAAATTTGGGAAACATGCTATATTTAAAAAAATATCATAAAAGAGATGAAAAAAGGGATTAAATCAACAAACAACCTACTCTTTATCCTTTTCAAAAATCATTGGCATATCTATATGAATTTGAGATACATGTAGTGTAAAAAGATTTTTGGTCAATGTTGCATTTTTCTTTACAATATAAATGAAATTATCCCAACTGATTTCAGAATGCTATTAATGAAAATGAATAAATTAATTCCATAGAATAATGAAAAGATAATATATGCCCATAATAAATTAGAAGATAATGATCCATATAATAACAAATATATTGGTATTTATGACATAAATATGTATATATTAGTGTATGTTGATTTTCATGAATGATGTAGGAAAATGGGGTATATTTGCAACCAAAAATTACAAAAAGAAAAAAGAAAAAAAGACATCAACTCAATAGATAACTTACCTCTTATCTTTTTCATAAAGAAATGGAAGTTTCTGTCTGGATAGAATGATGTTGATTTCTAGAATTATGTGTTCCAAAGAAAATTGGACTTGAACCTTATGATTATCTCTTGGGTTAAGAGACAAAGTTAGAATACCATGGTCCAATGGCTCTCCGGCTTAACTTGAAACCTAAAATCATACAAATATCATATCAATATTTGATATTTGTAGAATATTTGTGTGATTATGGATACACATATAGTCTGTAGATACTATATAAGATTTCTGTGTTTATACATCCTCTAAAATTATGAAATTATTATTCATTGCTAAATGAACTGACATACAAAGGAGAAACCCAACAACACAAAAGATAATGTTATAAAAATTTATTTTTTGAAGATCCATATTATATAATATGAAATTAGTTTTATAAATGTTAATTCTAATCCTGTTTTTTTTCTATTTGTCCAAAATTACCCAATGGTTTAAATGCATCAAATAGAGTGTAATGTAAAGGTATACACCTCTGGTATTCTAGTTATAGAAGATATTTTTTCCAGGTTAGTTGTTTGAATAATGTACTTTTAAGCTACACCATATCTAATTTTCTTACAAATACTAAATATTTTTATTTTTCAAGTGATGAGAGGAGTTTTTGGTTTTCTTCAATGAATAAATGATGAAGAACATTACTAAAAAAACTAACATAGTAATGTTAATGAATAAAAATTATTTAATATTCAATTTTGTAGATGCATAAAGCAAGTACATCATAAAATGAGATTTACAGAAATCACCTTTCAAAAACATATTTCAAATTCTATGGTAATTAATTTAATGATTGGAAAGAATAACGGTATACATGAAATAAATCTTGGCATAAAAATATACAACTTCAATTTTTTTCAGATATTTCACATTGGATGAATGTATTAGTAATGATTGATGTGTTGGGGTTAACTTGAAGTATTATAGACCAAAAAGAATAATAATCAGGGGAGAAACTAAAATGTGGTTAGAGGAACATTTCTACTACATCTATAGAAATACTTTATATTGAAAAAATAGCCACGAGGTAGGAGGAATGGATTTTATGAATCAATAGGAATGGGTAAAAGGAATGGATTTTGTGAATCGATATGAATGGGGTAAGGGGAACATTTTCCATTATGTCTATAAACCTACTTAGTATTAAAAAAAGAGTAATAATTCAAGAGGAATGGATTTAGTGAGGATAGTGGTTGAGGGGAAGTTACAGATCGGAAATAATGGAAATATTTAAGTTTCATGTTATTAAATTTGGTGACAAAGTAATACATAAATTCCCATAGATTTTGTCATAATAACCAGGGGAAAAACTAGGGTTTCTGGGAGAGAACCTACATTGATTTTTGGGACACCGATTACCTGATTTGGAGGAGACCAAAGTCGAGGAGGTAGGCCAAGAGGGGAGAAGGTAGATGAGACAGGAAGGTGGAGTCAGAGGTGGGGAGGGGGTGGGGGAGGTAGAGGTGGAGATGGGGAGGTGGATCCAGGGTAGGTTAGTAGGCAGAGGTTGGGAGTATGGGAGCTTCCAGACTAAGGTTGAATATATTTACTTATACAAGCCCTAAGACTGTGCTTGGGTTAGGAGTTATATTGCACTGCATTCATAAAAAAGGATGCATTGCATAGTAGATTTCAATGAATTTAATTTAAAATGGAATTCAATTGATTTATTTTTCATATTTATTTTTATTAAATTCATTTCAACCCATATGTTAACAAATTGAAAACAAAATAAAATCATAAATCATAAATTATTATATATTAACAAATACATTAAATATATATATATATAATTATATTTAGGATGTATAAATAATATATTACTATATATTAACAAATACATTAAACTTATATATATATATAATTATATTTATGATGTATATAATACTATTTATTATATTTTAAATATAATATTTATAATTATATTTATATAATTACAAATATAGATAAATTTATATTATAATTATGTTCATTATATAATACATATAATGAATTTAAAACTGTATTATATTTATAATTTATTATTAGAATGACTGTATTTATATAAATAAAATTAATATTGTTATAACTGTAATTTTCTTCTTATATTTATAATATTAATATATATATATACTCATTATATATAAGTTCGATTACATCTATCACCGTGGAACAAAATGCAAGGAAAGAAATTATAGAAGACACGCAAGCCTTGGGACTTTACCCCACAAATTTCCTCTCACCCTCCTAAAATCTTTACACCCCACCACCAACTGTGGGGCTATTTATATACATTATAATTATAAATATAGTTATATATTTTATAAATGTAATTAATTAATTATATTTTGTTGGTAACCAATTAATTTTATACTTTCATATTTATTAATTAATTGAGTTTTAGAGAGTCCTGTTATTAAATGATCATTTCATTGGATTCTATAAATATTACATAAAATGACCGAAATATTTTATTTGACTGATTTTATTAATTTTTAGAATAAAATGAATGGAATTTTTTTTATAATCTTTTGATTTATTATTTTGAAGGTGAATAAAACAAGTGGTAGAACTAGTAAAGAAATATGGCAGTGTTATAAGGTACTGGAAATTTCATACTTTGATACATAAGGAAATTTTATATTAAAGTAAGAAATGTACTTTGATACTTTAGGAATATTTAACATTGGAAGGGGAAAACAAAGTTCCCTAGGGTATGTAAGATTCATTTTCATAACTCTCAGATAAACACAACATAATTTTAGTGATACAAAAGAATTATCTACTCATATATAATATTCAATTGATGATATGTAAGAAGAACTTGAAGCTATAGTGGGATGCATGAGATTTTTTGAAGATCTTGTATGGTTTTCACCTTTGTGAAGTCGAGTTGTGATCGAAAATGGAATGTTGTGTAATTTTTTGTACTTTAAGAAATTTGGATCAACTGCATATGGAATAATCTCATGATGTGTAAGATATTTTCCTTTATAAAATCAAGAGAAATGAATTCCATGTAAGAATAAAATAATGTGGCCATAAAGATCATATCAGTGCCACATGGAATTCATGCAGTGGGGGACTAAAAGATTATATCATTGATTTGGTATAACTAAATCAGGAAAGGAAAAATGTCATGCTATCTTTGGAGATGAATAAATCTATTGCGATTTTGGGAATATGGACTTCACTTGATAATTTAATAAAATATCATACATTCCAAATAGTATTGATTGGGAGCATGTCAGTGGCACATGGGATGATCATGGATGATGGGGGAGCTTATAAATTCTACATGAATACCTTCATTCAGGGGGACACTTTTTCTCTTTGATTATTTTTCTATATTTTCCACTATATTATTAATTCTTCTAAGTCTATAAACCATCATAGGGAGGGATAAACCCCTTTTGGAGATTTGTAAAATGGGGAGGATAACTTATTACTCATGCCCGAGTCCAAAAATCAATAATAAATTATTATTTTGTAATTTGGTCTTGGTTTTCAATGTTTTGATATTTAATTCTATGAGATTGTATTCAGTTTATATTTTTGTGCATTGTTTTCTACTTGGGTTGAAAAATTCCACTCTCCTTACACTAGATCTTGCCTATATAAGATATAATAGGAAGGGTTTGTGGTGAATTATCCACTGATTTTTGGTACATGTGTGGAAGGTAGTTGGTCTATTTGAATTGAATCATAGTATCTTCTATCAATTTAAAATTTCTTGAGTAATTTAAGGGGAACTCATTTTTAAGGAGTTTTGGTGATTACCTGATATCTTTTGACATGCATAGGAAGAATAAAATAAATCATCGAATGGAAATCTTAAAATAATGGATTGAATTTAAAGCACATGAAAGAGAATTAAATCCAAACCCATGAAACTCCCTAGTATTAACCCATAAAAGTTTATCCCTCCATTGATTCTATTATATCAACGGAAGCGGGAAATCTACTTAAAGAAGTGGGATTGAAGAAGAAAAACATTAAAATAATGATCACTCCACCGTTGTGTGAGGAATTTAAAAAAATATGAAATAAATAAACTCAATACCTAAGGAAAAGGTATAAATTGTATATTTAAAATAATAAAAAATAGAATAATAAGAATAAATTTTATTAATAAATAAACATGAATGAAAACTTGCATGAGAAAAATTGATGTTGCGATTATAAAATGAAAATGATAAATTACAATTGAAAGGAAAACTTTCACACCCAAATAACTTCACCACCATATCCTTATATAGTCACATTAAGATACTTAGGTTGACCCCCAATAATCAATTCCCCTCCCCATTAATTAGGAGAGTCAAAATATGGGTGAGAATAAATGAAATTGGATGCTACAAACTTGACCACAAAAATAGGACCAGATTCATTCCCCTTGTTGATGTGTGAATTTGTAACTAAATATTGACAAATACAAAGGGGTTTTAGAAGATAAATATCTCCATCCATTTTTCCTATAATATATTGAAAAATTTTAGTACAATTGGATCATCCTTTTGGAAGTTATTCTTGATATGGTGGTATGACTTTATGGGTGTTTAGATCCGGCCCACCATTTAAATGTCAACTTAGGTTCCCATTATCTTGATGAAAAATTCAAAATTAGATTTGGAAACAGTTTAATTAAATTATCCCCATAATTTTATCTTTCTAAATTTAAAATTTGAGCTTCATTGGGATTGGATTGTGGTCCCCACTTTTGTTTGATGTGCCTTAGGCCCATTATGCTTTGTCCATAAAATCTCTGCATTCATGCCCAAAAATCTTCATCTTCCCTTAAGATTTATCCATTTATAATAAAATATAAAATGTTCCAAATTAAGTGATAACTAATATCCCAAAATATCAAATTCAAAAAATTTAATAAATGAATTCCACAAATAGATGATTGATTGGGCCCAAATTTTCACTATAAACATGAATTGCACAAATGATGTGAAATAAAGTTCAATTTATGAAATGTACTAAAACTAATGTTTATAGACATTTAAACACATTAATATTAAGATATAATCAATTAATATTAGCATCTTTGAAAAGCTAATCACGCCCCCTAACTTGAGTTTTTCTAGTCCCAAGCAAAAAGTATCTCAAAAATATGAAATTGAATTCTATTTTTAAAAAACATTTTAACATAAAATGCTCACCAAAAGACATCATGACAAACAATCATAAAATATATCAAAATAATTTCACACAATATAGGTTCACAAGAATATCCCAAGCCCAATCCCATTCCTTTTTGAAAATTCATTGTCACATTTCATCCAATTTCAATTAAGCATGATGATGTGTTGTGCATCAAAAAATACACGAGACCCATTTTCTTGTTCAAGGAGGAAAAATGGAAGCTCTAGGTGAGAATCACATTAAAACTTAAGATGAGTATCCAATTTTTTTGATTTTTGATTTTTTTGTTGTTTTTGTTGTCATTTTTTTGTTGTTTTTGTTGTTGTTTTCTTGAACCACAATAGATATGAAAAGACTAAATCTGGGAAAGACAACTATGGAGTCACTATCCCGAATTTCTGAACACCATAAATATTGATATAGATCCTACCTCTAGGTAAGAAAACTTTGGAGTCATGATCCCCAAGTGCTGGACACAACACATTTGGACAAAACATTGCTCCATGTGGTCTTTTTTTTCATTTTTTGATACTCAAATTAAAATAAAAGTGGCCCCAAAACCTATGTTATGATGAAAGGGACCCAAGAAATCAAATTTACCCAAGATAAATGGAAGTTCATTTTTGGAATTTTTATTAAGAGGATGAAAATGTAAACTTTTAAAAATCACATCGGACAACCGCACTTTCCAAAAACTATGCTCATGAACTTAAACATGCATTCAAATCATAATCAAGGCATTCAAAATCATTTGAAAATCAATTTTAATGTTTCAAAATGTATATTAATTCATTCAAGGATAATGAATTGATTTTTTTAATTGAAATTTTTATCATAAAATATCAATTTTTTTGAAACCCCCGATTTTCACTCCCCCCAACATAGAATGAAACTACCCTCATTTTTGAAAGAGAAGAGAAGAGAGAGAAAAGAATTGGCAAGAAAGATGAGAGATGTGATTTGAAATTTAAACATGGAATAAAACTACATGGTTTGCAGTTTATGACCCACCAATAATAAATTTATTACTTTGGCTTTACATCACATGTAGACTCCTCAGGGATGTTTGATGGTTGAGTTTGAACTTTAGAAAGAAAGGGTTTTATTTGGAATCATTAAAATGCTGCAGCTGCTAAATTTCACAAACAAGATCTATTATATCACATTGGAAACCTCAAAGGGGTTCTCTTAACAAAAAAATTAAAACACACAAAATAAAAATAAAAAAATACAGAATCCGAGTTGCCTCTTAGGAAGCGCTTAGTTTAAAGTCTTTATCTTGGCTAGACCCCCAATTTATCCAATACCAACTTTCAACATTTTAAGGACCCCATTCTTCTCAAATTATAAATGATTGATATTTATTATTTTTTTTATAAGTTGTTTCATGTGTAATCCCATGTCCAACAATGAGTGTGAATGTCCAAGGAATTTCAGAAATGTTTGACCTGGTAACTTCTGTTGTATTTCATAAGACATCAAGAATAATTTTTTCTTTATTAGCTTCAAGAGATGATGAAATGATGATTTTTTTTGTTATCCCATGTGACATTAAATTTGATAGCTGATGTATGGATCTTTAATTCAACCTTGGGTTGGATAACACTTTTAGAAACAGGTGGGGAATTTGAATGGAACCCAGTTTCATTTTCAAAATTTCTTAGAAAAATTGGTTATTTATGATCAGAAGATTCAATAGAAAAGATGGATAGATTAGTTTCAAGAATGGGTATGGACTCAAATTTTTTGATTTCTCCCAATGGTTTAGTGATTGGTGTTTCTATAAAATCATCATTAGAGAAATTTTGAGGAAAATCAATCCACAATTCTATATTTCCCTCTTATGAATGTAGAAAATCATTTTCCTCTTGATTTAAAGACTCTTCATTAATTACTTTATCCTATTCAGATACCACAAATACTAAGGTTGGTTTTTCAATAAATTCATGAGATATTTGTGGGAAACTATAAATATCACATAAGGTTATGGATGATATATTTAGTGTTGAGATGGGTTCCTCACAAGTTTTAATGTTTTTTAATTCTAACCTCAAAGATGAAATCTCAAAATTCATTATCTTCATTTGATCACAAAATGGTTTAATAAGTTATTGGGGATCAATTTGGATATGAGTTTGGACATCATTTAATTCCCTAATATTGATCTCTTCTACCATCCTTGAGAGGTCTGGAAATTTGTCATTTAAATGTTCATCATCCCAAAGATTGTACATGTTATCAGGTGTGGGGTAATAATTCAAGTTTTGATCAATGAAATTATCTATGTGAGGGGATTCCTAATTTGGATTTACTATTTGATTCCATCCTGATTTTATGAAGGTATATTGTTGATGATACTCCATTGGATATATTTGGAAATTTGGATTTGAGATTTTTGGGACCCATAAAAATAGAAAGGAGAAAAGATAAGAGAAAATGGATGAGAAATGAGAAATGAGGGAGAATAACAAGAGGTTATAAGGTGAATTACTTGGTCCCCAACAAAAATTCTAAAATTTGGTTGTGCCCAAATTTACCCTACAGGTTTATGTGGTTGTAGTAGTACAGGTAGGGATCAAATCTACAGGGACCCAAGAAGAAACCTTGAGACACTCATATTTGATAGACGATTTGGGATATGAAGTGTCAAACTTTGGGGGGATTTATTTGGATTTAAGAACTAATTATTTAATTTAAATAATAATATAAAACACAAATTTAATGGATTTAAAAAAATTAAATAAGATGATTCGATCCTAGGTTGTTGCTTGGGTTAGATTGGATGTATTTATTTTCTTAGAAACTTTTAGGTTACTAATTCAAGATATACCCACAAAATGATATAATTCCTCAAAATCATTCACCAATTTAATCCCTACACTATTCTAAGGCTAATAACCAATTCACTTATAGGATCACTTAAATGATCACTCCAAGTAATTGGTTCGTACTAGAAATCAAAATGTGTCATCGTTAAAGTTTCCAAAGGAAAAGAAGAAAATAAATCATTGAATGGAAGTATTAAAATATTGAATTGAATTTAAATCACATTAAATAACATTAAATACAACCCCATGAAACTCCCTAGGATTAATCCATAAAATTTTATCCCTCCATTTATTCTATTATATCAACAAAGACAGGAAATTGACTTAAAGAAGCAGTATTGAAGAAGAAAAACATTGAAATAACGATCACTCCATCGTTATGTGAGGAATTTCACAAAATATTATGTGAATAAACTAAATACCTAAGTAAATAGTATCAATTTGATATTTAAAAGAATAAAAAATAGAATAATAATAATAACTTTTATTAATAAATGAATGTGAATGAAAAACTTGCATGAGAAAATTTGATGTTGCGATTACAAAATGAAACCGTGAAATTACAATTGAAACAAAAACTTACACCCCCAAATACCTTCATCAACAGATCCTTATATAGGAATATTATGAGACTTAGTTTGATCCCCAACAATAAATTACTCTCTCCATTAATTAGGATAGTCAAAATATGAGTGAGAATAAATGAAATTGGACGTTACAAGCATAACCACAAAAATAAGACCAGATTCATCCCCCTTATTGATATGTGAATTTGTAACTAAATATGGAAGAATACGAAGGGTTAATAGAATAAAAATATCTTATTACATGTGTCCTATAATATATTGAAAAATTTCAGGACAATTAGATCATCTATTTGGAAGTTATTCTTGATATGGTAGGATGACTCTATGGGCATTCAGATCTGGCCCATGATTTAAATGTCAACTTGGGTTTCCATTATCTTCATGAAAAATTCAGAATTAGATCTATAAACAGTTTAATTAAATGATACACATAATTTTATCTTTCCGCATTTAAAATTTTAGCTTCATTGGGCTTGTATTTTGGGTCCCATTTTTGTTTGATGGGCCTTAGGCCCCTTATGATTTGTCCAGAAAATTTCTGCATTCATACCCAAAAATTTTCTTCATACCTTAATATTCATCCATTGATCATAAAATATAAAATGTTCTAAATAAAGTGATCAATAATATCCCAAAAAAATCAAATTCAAAAAATTTAATAAATGAATTCCACAAATAGATGATTGATTAGGCCCAAATTTTCACTTAAAACATGAATTGAACAAATGATGTGAAATGAAGTTCAATTTATGGAATGCACTAAAAATAATGCTTATAGACATTGAAACATTTTAATATTAAGATATAATCAATGAATATTATCATCTTTTAGCAGATAATCACTTTTTTACACCAATTAAAGATGTGTCAAAAACTTGACTCCATTGATGGGGAGGCGATGCCTAATTCATTATAATTAACCCAACCCTTAACATGCATGACCAGATATCATACTGACCAACTACTCACTTTTGACCCAAAAATTGAAATAACATTTATGTCTATAGTGAGGGAACTGAGAAACAATAATAATTTGCAATTAGAGTTTGAAAATATTGCATTGACATACATAAGTGGAACTTCAAATGTTCACTATGAGTTTAAAATCATGGTTGGAAATCCTAACAAAACTTTAATATAAGACCATATTGATTCAAATTTATCCAAGGTTTTATGGTATTGTGGGATAAAATCTCAATAGATGAATTAAATAATTCATTTTGGTTTTTTTAGTATTGAAGCTAAGAGGAGTGGTTGAGGAATAATTAAAGTGGGGAGAATTTCCCTTCTCTCTTAAAGGAGTGGCTAATTAATTTCTGTACTGCCTATAACTAAGAGAAATAATTGTTTGGGATGACCTTTAAAAGAGTTTTATCCAATGGTTATTTTCCATATTAAAGGAAAACTACCCTAAGAAAGGTGATCTATGGCATCAGATAATCATTAGGAGAGACCCTGTATGAGTATTGGGTATTATTTAAGAAGTTATATATAAATTTACCACATTAAGCTATAGTGGAACATCATTTCCTAGTTTTATTATCTCAAGGAATTCATGATATTGATATGAATTTTATGGATACCACATAATGAGGAGCATTAACTAACAAGATACAAACTTAAGTTGAGGGATTTATTGGGAAGATAGCTCAAAATTCCCAATGGTGTGGTGTAAGAGGTATTGGTATGATAGAAGTACATGCGTTAAGATATACTAAACCACCTTTACTCAAATTAAAACATGAGTAAATAACCACTTTTGCTAAGAAAATGTAACTTAATCAATAAATTGATCAACTCACACTAGTGAAGGTAAGTGGTGTTTGTTCCTCACCAAACCACTTTATTTGTTAATGTGTTAAAATATAGGAAACTGAAAGACATGTTGTTTCCTATCAATGAAGAAAAATCTAATACCCCGTAGAAAACCAATGATGGAGTGAAAATTCCCAAATTCATTATGGGTTCAAAAATAAAAAACATCAAGCTTGGAAACCATTTCAAGATCAATATATACAACCTCCACCATTCAAAAAAAAATTCAAGAAACCATATAACCAAAATCATTCTAACCACTGCCCTATTAGAAAAATAATTCCTATAAACAACTTTCGATGAGTGGCCACTCATACATGTATAACTAACCACATTCAGGAATTGTGGAGTTGTGAAATGAGATAAAAGATCTTAAGTTTGGACGCCTTGTAGAAATGTTGACTGAAAATCCTAGGAAATTTCCAACACAACCCATTCCAAATCCAAATATCAATGTGATTGTGGTAATAATAATGAGTGGAAAACAAATTCATCTTAACAAATTTTCTTTGGAACAACCCATGTCAACCATCAAGGAAGAGGATAAAAAATATGAAAAGATTAATAAATAAACAAGAAAACAAGATAAAATACAAATAAAGGGAAAAAGAAAACATTCCATAGACATGTCCCTCAAGAATGATACAATCAAAGAATATTCATGAGGAATAAATCCAAAATGAAATTATGGATAACTTCAAAAAGGTTGAAATCAACATATATGTTCTCAAAACCATTAAACAGGTTCCCAAATATGCTAAGTTCTTCAAGGAAGTATTCCTCATGAAAAGATATTTGAGGAGAATCAAAGAATGAATTTATAGTGGGATGTTTTATCATTGACCTCTCCAAAAAATCCTACCAAATTTCACGATCCAATGAAATTTTTTATTCATTTTACAATGGGGATCCATGCATTTTTCAATGCCTTATGTGATCTATGAGATTTTATAAATGTCATTCCTCATTATTTATTTTCTTATTTATAAATGGACGATCCCAAAACAACAAGAGTAGTTGTATAACTAGCCTCAAGATCCACTATATTCCCAACCAGAATTCTTGAATATTTCTTATGAGAGTATAGAATTTGATCTTCCCAACTAAATTTAATGCTCTCAACATAGAGGATGACATGGAATCAGATCATTATCTTATCATATTGGGATGACCATTCCTAAAAACAACAAAAACACTCATCACTATCCATGAAGGTACTTTAATAATTTAATTTGGGGAAAACATTAGATAAAATTAATATATCCAATTCTATGAAATTACATCAAGAGGGACACTCACTTTTAACACACACGTTTTGATGATCCAATTATATATGAGAAAAATGGAATGTTTAATGAAATTCTAAAATTTTGAAATCAATATAGATTTGAAAGAAACTATGAGCAACCTATACCCACTACAAAACCATTAAAGTATGATGTAACTTCTAATTTCTTTGATGGATTTTATTGTTTGTTCAATATAATGAAAGAGATGATATTTCAACTTTTCTATAAGAAACTCATACCATTGAGATAAGTAAATCCAAGATGATGCCATATTTAATTTGGCCCCAATACCTAGAGATAAAACCATGACTGCCATATTTGAAGTATGTGTTTATAATGGAAGGAAAAAACTTATCAATAATTATTTCCAGCAACATGTGTTTTAATCAAGAACATAAATTGATAAATTTTTTAAAATAAAATGTAATATATTTAGGATGGTGTTTATAAGACATCCCAAGTCTCAGTTCTAAAATTTTCATACAAATAATTATGCTTGAGCATGATGAAAAATATATAAGGTAACCTTAGAGGAGACTTAACCAAACAATTATGGATGTTGTTATAAAATAAAAAAATGTTATAGGTGGAAATCATCTACCCCATTTTCACAATGGGTAAGTCTAATTCATATAGTGCTTAATTTTTTTTGGATAGACCATTGTGAAGAATGGAAAAAATGAGCTAATCCCTATAAGAACAAAAAATAACTATATTGTTTTCATTGACTGTAGAAAACTGAATGGGATCATAAGAAAAGATCATTTTCCCACTCTATTTGTTCACCACATGCTGGAGAGATTGTCAGGAAAAACCCACCACTATTTTTAGATGGATTCTCAAGATACTAAAAAGTGCACATTACACTAGAAGACTAAGAAAAGAAAATATTCACCTTTCCATATGACAGATTTACCTATAAAATCATGTTATTTACATTATTCAATTGTAACACCCCGAGATTTTGGTGTTTTTTTCAAATTAATTTAATCTTTTAATATTTTTCACTTAACACAAGATTAAAAATAATTTTTCACTAAGTCAAATATTTATTTCACATGGAACCAGTTTGGAGTATTTTACACAAAACACCAACTTTGTGTATGTTACATGGAACAACAAGTTTATCGTACATTACATGCAAGATTGACCTTCCTCGATGGCTTGCGTAGCATGCAAGACCGAGTGTTACCTAACTATAATATATTATTAAAAATTTTATTATAATGAGATATAACCTAGATGTTAAGTTTATGGATATAAATATCATTAAATAAATTATTAAAATATGTATTTTACACAAATACAAGATGAATTTATAGGTTACCAATTAATTATAAATGAATATGAAAACCGATTGAATATAAAAGAAAATATTGTTATAGTCACAAAGATATTTTAACCTAGTAAATTAAATTAATTTAAATTGGTAAGTGATATTAATGTAATAAATATTTTATATATTCAATCAAATATTTTATATATTCATACAATATATTCTATAGACATAAGATAAGAACAAACCCAATTTTATGCATAAAAACATATTGTTTTTTATAAAGGTAGTTTAACTACCTTTTAATGGTAAACCCATTTTAAAATAAATTTTTGGAACTTTTACAGATTTAATATATCAAAATAAAATTAATATTTTTAAGTTATACATAAAAATTAGGTTAGGATAAATTTTTGGTATATTTATGTAAGGTTTCACCTTTTAATGTATAATTAAAAATATTGGATTTTAATTCAAAACTGCTTTTTCATCTAATTTATTTGTTAGGTTAAATTATATTTTTAATTGGTTTAATAGTTTAGTTAGATAATTTTTTTATAAATTAATCAAATTTGGGTCATTTAAACCAATTTCAAATTAAAATTTGATAGAAAAACTTAGCAAAATTTTAGACGTTTTTACTTTAAAAACCCAGAGAATCGTCCTGTCAGCAGGATAAATTTTAAATTAATTTCTGATAATTTTGTGATTATAATTTGAAAAAATGGATTACATATTTAGAATTAGAATAATTTATAATGTTTAATAAGTTCAAATTTTTTTTACCGAAAATATTAGTGAAAGTGATTAAAATTAATTAAATCAGTTAAGAGAAAAATTAGGTTAATAAAGTACTAAACCTTAAATTTAAGACCCAAAACAACCTTGACACACGTCCAACACCCATTGTATGGCCCTATTTATACTCTATAATCAATTGGTTCGAAATTGGTCCATTATTGGATCCACTTGAAACATGAAAAATGTGGGTGAAATTCTCTCTTCAAATATTTACAAGAGTGCCACGCCTCCTCCAATATAAAAGGCCACCACCTCTACCCATACATCACACCTATAAAACCATTTAGGTTCAGCCAAGATCTGATTAATTAGCCAAAAAAAATACCTACCCTATACATTTAAGCCTTCCTTTTGGAAGAAATCCTCTCAAGTAATCCTTTTGGCACAAACCAAAAGAGTTACCCGATTAAGAGGTAACACCTTCTCTCAAGCTCCTTTACTTTATTTTCCCTTTTCACCCCTACACTATATTTATTCCATTATGGTGTGAAAAAACCAGTATCCTAAATATTCTAGGATTTTTTGATGCTAAGGGTTCGACCTACACTAAGACACACCTCCATCTAATGGATATCGAACATACTATTTCTGTGTACGATGAACTACTGCCTCACGAAATGAGGATTGTTCATTTATCTTTTACCACAAATAATGGTGGAAATTATGATGAAAACTATGTTTATATATGTAATATATTATATTTTTTATGTCTTTAATATTATGTATTAATTTTAAAACACACATCTTTTTTACTTTCCATTTGGTGTAATTATGATAATTTCATTTGAGGAAGTGTGGACTACCACCCCCTCAAAACGATGTGATTCATTCACACCCAACATGGAATGTATTAAGGATGGGTTTAGTAAAATTATATGATATATATAAAATTATAATTATAATATAATTATATTAAATAAATATACACTTATGCATCATTTTCTTTCGTTTTTTTCAATACGACAATTAAAACAGAAACAACGTTCATGCATACGCACTGTTTATCGTCTCCATGAACGGTATATTCCATTTCATACCTCTTTATTCTATAGATTATTATAATAAAAATATACTAGATATAAATTATATTTATATAATTATTTAAATTCTTTAAATCATGATATAAATATAGAGACCAATGATATAACAAATTAAGACTCATGCGAAGAACAAAGCGAATATTACCCGAAGTGAAATCTTAACATAAGATTATTAACAAGTGGGTAATATAAGGCCATAATCAAACCAAATATGATATTATATATAATAATATGGTTCTTTATAGGATTTATAATAAATTTATATTTATTATACAGGTTTTTTGAATGAGTACGATATGAGTCAAGACACAAGGTAAGGGGATTTAATCTCACTTTTAATTTATATGAGATACATGTTATGTTCAACACTCTTTTATTTTGTGTGGTGTATTTACTGAAAATTATTTTATTCTATTTATATTATAATAAAATTTATGGGTATTCACATTTCCATTTTATGATCCTTATTTCATGTGGTTTAAGTTTCAAAAGTTACCAAATCGGTAAAATAGTTTTGTATCAATTTGCCTTCTTTGAGACCCATGTTTTGTTATGAACCTAACCTCCTTCTTAGAGGTTTATATAATTCCATTTTAAATATCATGAATCTAAATATTTTCATGAAATTATAATATTCATGTAATTTTATTTTTTGAGAGTATGATCCCAAGTTACCAAGTTATAAGAGTTTATTGAGACAATCTCATCGTTTTTTGAGATTCTTTACGTTTATGCTTCCTTTGTTGAAATATTATGATCCATCTCTCAAGAAAACTCATGATTTTACTTATCATATGTTATTTAATTATAAATTAATGTATTGGTACCATTTTCTACACTTTGGTACATAATATAGTTAAGAAAGAGTTTTTAAGGAAGCCCGACTTTACCCTCTCTTCGGTCGGAAATCAATGATTTACAAAAAGAGATCCCAAGAATATTATACCATTATCCTAAAATCTCTAAAATAAATTTTTAATCTTTTACTTTTACCAATATATTCAAATTAATTTTCTTATAGGTTTCCCAATAATTCATTTTCTACCATTTTTACTGTGCAAAAGGAATATTCTTTTTACATCATATGACATTTACAAATTTACCCACTATTATCTCTTTGAAGCTTCATTTGATTTTTTAAAAGGTTAATATTTAAGAAAATGTTTTTAAAAGTAGTTTTCAAGGAAATATGTTTTTAAATTTTTTTCAAGACTTATTTAAAAGTTTTCAAAGTATTTTAAAAGAAATTATTTTTAAAACATTTTCAAGATTCCTTCATATGTTTTCAAGTAAAAATGTTTTCAAAACATTTTCAAGATTTCTTTAAAAGTTTTCAAAGTGTTTTAAAACAAAAAGGTTTTTAAATTTTTTTGAAGCTTATTTTATAAGTTTTCAAGGAAAAAGGTTTTCAAAATGATTTCAAGTATTCTTTATAAGATTCAATGTATTTTTTTAGAAAATTATTTTCAAATGGTTTTATATATTAAAAAGCTTTTTTCAAACAAGAAAATACATTTTACTCAAAAAAAGTTTCTAAAAGATATTTCAAAATTATTTTCCATCTAAGATTACATCTATTGATGTTACTCATTCCTTTCTATGAAATTATCTAAAAGTTTCATTCATATCCTTTCTATTAATGGGTTATCCTTAATGTCATGGTCTTTATGAAATATGTTTCTCTTTAATGGGTTATATGTTTATGAAACCCGCTTCTTTTCATGGGTTATATTTATGATAAAATGATTATGAAAATTATTTCTTTCAACAGGTTATGATATGTTTACATGTTTATAATACCCATTTCATTTCATGGGTTATCGTATCATTATTTATGATCTTGTGACACATGTATGCATGATTTCCTTATGAGATGGGTGGGACCTATATCTCCCTCCAATACCTTGGGTAAAGATTTATATCTCATGAGATAGATAGGGCTGGAATGAGGGTTTACATGGTTCAATAATATAGGGTTGGAATGAGGGTTCACTCGGTTCAGTAATATAGGGCTAGAATAGGGGTTTACCAGGTCCAGTAAAGGACATTGTCCACTGAGATGGTCTTGGAAGTGATTCCTTGATACTATAAAAATTATATTATATGATTATGTGTTTTCCATAATTCTATGTCTTATTCCTATGTTTGATTCATTTCTTATGAACTACCGATATTTATTCCATGATATTCTATTTTCATGATCACATTATCATACCCTTATGCTCATGTTTATGCTTACATGCCCTTACTGAGAATTTGAGCTCACCCATTTTATGTTTCCTTTACCCTAGGTTATGATGATATGTATTATGTTTGATGTGTCTAAGAAGGGTTCTAGTAAAGAAGAACCTACTGGGAGATGATGTATCTCACTTATGTACCAGTGTTATGTTTCCATGTTTCCAAAGGCACTATACCAATTACGGTCTTTGGGCATCTATTTTTATAATGTTTTAAGTAATCTTCAAATTTAATGTACTGTTTATGTTTGAAAAGTGAGGGTCACTATTGTTGGTATGAGAGGAAAGGTATAGTTAACCTCTGGAAACTAGGATGATAAATGTTTAGTGATATCTCTAGGTATATTTATGAGGATATGTATTGGGATGTCTCTAACAATAAGTATAAGGATAAGTTAAAGTTTAGGAAAATGTATTGGAATTTTGGTAAGGGATATAGTGAGTGGTTTCCTAGAAATACATCCATGTATGAATACTACAAGTGGATGTGGATCTGAACAGATGTACCTAGGGGTAAAAAATCCTACAAGATGTTTCGGGAATGACTCGGGGTAATTTGGTACATGAAAACGAGCCTTAATGCACACATGGTTTGACACTCCCAGGGGATATGCTTTGGGAATTCACAAACTCTTCACGAACCATAATGAAGGATTTAAATACAAGTTGGCTATGAGTAACCTAGGATGAACCTAGGGTGTCATAGATTAAGGAAGGTGACATGATTTTGATATGATATAAGTAACTATTTTCATGACTATGTGGTTTTATTCTATGATAAGTAGTGCTCAAACTATGCTTCTGGTTTTAGTCAATGGTAGGAACTGGAAGGAACTAGATTAATGTTGAATGTGATGGATGATTTTATGATGAGAATTCAAGAGGGATTATCACTGGAGTAAAATATGTTTTGATCATGCCTAATCAATTTTCACAGAACATGATTAACAACGTTTACCTTAACTAACTCTTAGAATCACCAAGGAATAGAAAGAAGGAGTTTACTGAGAGTTCAAGTAATAGAGACCATGGAGGAAATAATATTCAGTTTCCTTTATGTCATGAATGTGGAAATAATCACCTAATTGAATGTCTTAGAGGAATAAGAATATTTTTTGATTGTAGAAAATAAGGACACAAAGAAAGTGTCTGTAATGGAAAAATGAAGAGTTTAGTTTACAAAATGGATGAGAATACTAACCTCCCTAAGACATCATTAAAGGTTAAGTGTTTTAAGTGTAAAGTAAATGGTCATTATGTAACTCAATGTTCCAAGAGGAAAGTTCCTTAAAATAATCATCAATGTGGTGAGAGTAATGGTTACATTGTGGATGATGATGTGACTACGAAAGAAATGTGAAAGTAAAGAGGTATTATGTAATAGGATGAGGTAGAATTGTTAATGGATTAAGGATAAAGTAATAAAAGTTTTTATGTATTTAGATTCAAAAGTTATGAATGATAAAATTTACAAGGATTATTATAATTATGTTTTTTTTCACTCAGTATTTACAAGTTTGTGTTGGAATGGTGAAGTGATTTAATGACAAGGTGATATTTTGACTAAGGTAAGATAACCCTTAATATGTTATTTATGATAAGATAATGTTGTATGGATAAAGATTCGTGGGATATGAATAAGTAAATCAGAAAGTATTTATTACCTTAGAACAAAGTAAGGACTTGTTGATAGGTGGTTTATTCTATCACTATTTAAGTTTACAAAATTTTTGGATTTAAGGAATAAATACAATATTCTTTGGAATGAGGAATCATGCATGTTTTACAAAAGTATTTATGGTAATTCAGGTTATTACCATGTTTAAAGGGAATATGCAATAAGGTTATTCACATGTTTGGAAGGTGAAAAACAAGTGCTACTTTGTGATATGTAGGGGAACCAATATTAAGCATATTTCATGACTCTCTTTCTAAAGTTTTGTATTTTCATCCTTGAGAAGGGTTATAGTGTTAATCGTCTATGAAAAGTTTAAGTTAAAATTTGGAGGAAGTATTTATGCAATTATTTTGTACTGAAAATCTTGGTTAAAAGTCTATTTAGTGATTAACCTTATTTCAAGGATGTACATATTTTATATTTTGGAAATTATATTAGAATTTTTTTAAGAAAAGGACATCATTTATGTCAGGTGACAACAAATCAAGTCTCGCAAGGCCGCAGGTCTTGAACCCATGACTGAAGGATGATAAGGGTTTCATGCCTACCACAGGCCTACACGATGTCCTGGTTAATGTATAATTATTATTTTTGAATAAATATTTATGAAGAACTAGTATTTTTACTTTTTATGACTATGGATTAATGCATATTGATTTTAAAGTAACTAATACTTAGACTTTTCATTCTTTTATGGGCTTCAAGATCTGTTAAAAAATATTTTAGTGCTTTATGCATAAAAGGTAATTTTTGGACATTCATTCTATGAGGTAATGGATATATTAGAAATTGATCAAAGTACAAACAAAGAATGAAATTTTGTTTTTTGAAATTTATCAAGAATTAATCAATGATCTGAAAGTGATACAAAAAAATGTTTTCCTAAGACCTTATTTTTTTTGAACCAATAGATTCTGGAATCATCATAGATTTATGACTTTGAGGCCCTAAAATTTCCTTTTATCATTCACTAGTTTATGATTGATGAACGGAATCAATCCCTATAAATATTTACACTTTTCTACCATGTCCAATATACACTACCAACCTATGTTCTTCTATGTGGAAACCCAGTTATATGTTACTTTGGGTAAATGTTATGGTTCCAAATTTCCCCTTTTAAGGGAAGTTTTAGTATCCATTTTTACAATTTGGGTTTCTATGAATGAAACTTAAAAGTATTAAACCTTTGATAACCCAGACAAATTTTGGGGGTGAAATTTATTTTAAGGGGGGTAGAATGTAACACCCTGAGATTTTGGTGATTTTTTGAATTAATTTAATCTTTTTATATTTTTCACTTCACGCAACACTAAAAATAGTTTTTCACTAAGTCAAAAATTCCTTTCACATGGAACCAGCTTGGAGTATGTTACACATAACACCAAATTGGCGTACATTACACTGAACAAAAAGGTTATCATACATTACACACAATATTGACCTTCCTCGTTGGCTTGCATAGCACGCAAGACCGAGTGTTACCTAACTATAATATATTATTAAAAATACTATTATAATGGGATATAACCTAGATGTTAAGTCGATGTATATGAATAATATTCACTAAATTATTAAAATATTTTATTTATACAAATACAATATGAATTCATAGGTTACCAATTAATTATAAATGAATATGAAAACCGATTGAATATAAATGAAAATATTTTTATAGTCACAAAGCTATTTTAACCTTGTAAATTAAATTAATTACAATTGATAAGTGATATTAATTTAATAAATATGTTATATATTCAATGAAATATTTTTTATATTCATCCAATAGATTCAATAGAGATAAGATCAGAACAAACCCAATTTTATGCATGAAAACCTTTTTTTATAAAGGTAGTTTTACTGCCTTTTAATAGAGAACATATTTCAAATCCAATTTTTGGAACTTTTATAGATTCTATATATCAAAATAAACTTCATATTTTTAATTGAGACATAAAAATTAGGTTAGGATAAATTTTTGGTATATTTATATAAGGTTTCATATTTTTTATGAATAGTTAAAAATACTGGATTTTAATTCAAAACTACTATTTATTCTAATTTATTTATAAAGTTAAATTATATTTTTAATTTTCTTAGTAGTTTATTTTGATAATATTTTTATCAATTAATACAATGTGGGTAATTGGAACTAATTTAACATTGAAATTGGATATAAAAACTTAGCAAACTTTTGAATGTTTTTACTTTAAAAACCCGTAGAATCGTCCAGTCAATGTGATTAATTTTAAATTATTTTATGTCACTTCTATAATTATAATTTAGAAAAATTGATTCGAAATTTTGAATCAAAATAATTTATAATTTATAATAAGGTAAAATTTGTTTTTTACCAATAATATTAGTGAAAGTTATTAAAATTAATTACATCGGTTAAGAGAAAAATTAGGTTAATAATGTTTTAAACCTTAAATTTAAGTCCCAAAACGACCTAGAAACATGTCCAAAATCCATTTTTTGGAAATATTTAGACTATATAATCAATTTTATCAACCTTGTTCCATTATTGGATCTACTTTCAACATGAAAAACATGGGTGGAATTCTCTCCAAATATTTATATATAACGACCCAAAGCTTGACATACATAGAAATTAAATTACTTTTGTGGAATACTTAATACATAACAAAAATAGACGCCCAATGACTGTATTAGTTTAGTGTCTTTGGAAACTCGGAACATAATCTTCTAATCATTGTGAAAGATCTTCAACATCTCCCATAAGGATCTTCCCCTTTTGTTTTCTTACCTAAAACCTTTCTTTATATCCTGGGGAAAAGAAAACATAAAAAGGGTGAGATCAAATGCTCAGTAAGTGTAAGCATGTAGAACATAAAACAATCCATAAACATTTGAACGTAAAAACATGAACATAAAACATCAAAATCTTAAGAAATGACATAAATCTTAGCAGTACATAAGGCATAGATCACAAAGGAACATTAATCATGATAAAAATCATGGGAATAAAACATGGAATTGTGGAAAACCATAAATCACATGATGTTATCTCCATAGTAGTCAATGCATTGCTTCCAAGACCATCATAGTGGAAAAAGTCCATTACTGAACCAAGTTTACTTGCTGTTCCAGCCCTGTATTACTGAACCAGATTTACTTGCCGTTCCAGCCATGTCTATCTCATGAGATATAAATCTTTACCCAATGCATTATAGGTAGATATAGGTCCCACCCATATCATAATGAAATAATTCTTACATGTGCCACAAAATAAACATAAATCATTCATCATAACCCAAAGAATAAAATGGGTTTCATAAACATCATCTCATTATAACATAATCCATATAAAGAAAATGGATATCATTTCATCATAAGAAAAAAAATCAAACCATGTAAATAATAGAGACATTATACTTGAAACATAAAAATATTAAATAACATCATCCTATATGGAAAATAGTTTTGATAAAACACTTGAAATGAATTCTTGACGAAAATATCCTTTCTTCTTCAAAATCATTTTCTTTTCACAAAATGACATGAAATTTTAAAGGAAAAGGATTTTGTTGAAAATAATCATGAAATCTTGTAGAGGAATCTTCATGAAAATAAGGCTTTATGAAAAAGTAAAAATCCATTAATTTCGTATAAGTAAAAAAAGATATTCTCCTACTTTTACTGGAAAAGTAAAAAAGTACCTTGTATGGTAAACAAAAGAAAGATTCCTTCCATACCATGTGGTAAAAGTACAAAAAGGGTAAAAATGAATTTAAAAATAAAATGAATAATAGTAAACATTTTATGAATTTTTTTTAGAAAACACAGACATAGATGATAAACATAACCCCAGTAAATACTTACGAATAAACAATCCTGGATAAGAACGAGATTAGAATAATTATCCCTCACCTTATGTCCAATTTCCTCTATGTGTGTCCAAAACTCCTTTATAGTGGGTTTAAACATATTATTAACTTGTAACATAACCATAATAATATATATGATATCATATATGATTCACTTACGACTTTATATTACCCGTTCATTTGTCAATTCCATGTTAAAGAAGCGTTTTGGGTAAAATCGTTTCATTTATCGTACATGTTTTGACTTATAATTATTCATATGATTAATTAGATAATTATTACTTACTTACATAATGTAAAAAAAGATTTATATATAATATATATTCATAATATAAATATATATAATAGATCAATAAATGGAATGAAATTCACCATTCATGGAGAGGGTAGGCCATACGTACGCATGAACGCTGTTTTCGTTTCCTTATTAAATTGAATGGAAGTAAGTAAATAACATATAAATAAATCCAATATCATTATTATTTCATATATTTCATTTTCATTTATTATATATACTTTATAATAATTCTTGAATGGTTAACATGGAGAATGAATCTCATCGCATCGTGGAGACGGTAATCCGTATGTACACACGAGTGATGATATCATTCCCATAATTATTGAATGGAATTAGAGTGGATGATATAATATCTCAGAATCAGTATTATGTTTTAATAATCATATATAGTTATTATTTCCACCATTATACCCATCCAAGTATGGTGGTGATGGAAAAACAGATTACACCACGGCGTGGAGACGGTATTCCGTACGTACGCACGCGCGGTGATTTCATTTTCCGTAAGATGGATAGAAGGTAAAATAGGGTTGTTTCATATTTATAATAAAATATCAGTATATTAGTGATACTGATATTATTACTTTATAATTAAACAAATAAATAAGAGGAAGTAGAAGAAGAAATAAATTTGAAAGAATCGGTAAAGGATATTACCTCTTCTTTGACACGCCTCTTCTAAACCTCCTCTTAGGGCACTAAAGTTGGTATTTTAAGAAGAACATGACCTCTATTATGTTTCCAGGGAAGTGGAGAAGAGAAATGGACATGGTTTGACTGAGATTTAAGGCTCAAAATGTTGTGAAGAGGAGACGGAGAAGGTTCCCTTTTATAAGAGAGGAGAGGGGCACTTTTGGAAACCTCCAAAATATTAATTTATAATAAATTCAAACCCCACTTAAAAACCTCAAAAAATAACTCAAATCCGAATATGAGATGAGATAGGGTTTTAATATCATAAATCAATAAAGTTTAGACATGTTTTTATTTTATTTTAAACCTTATCATTTTGATTTATCCTTATTTAATCTATTTAATTTTATTTGTGGTAATAATATTCTAAATTTAAAATGGTTATAAATACTTATTTATGTGTTCTTAATTGTCCAAAATTGGATAATTTATAACATTTTAGACCATATCATTTTTAATTTGTAATTTTTAAATATTTTTGTGATTTTTAAATAATTTAATAATATGTTATTTTTATAAAATACCAATAGTGTCAATTTTGACACTATTCATTTATTTGAATTTTAATAAAAACCACACTGAAGATATATTCGAAAAAAAATATTTAATATATTAATAAAATGTAATTATAATCTTAAAAATTCTTGGATCACATTAAATAGTTAATATAATATTTATTGTAATATTTTTAAAACCATTTATTTGATATTTCTCGTAATGAAATAATTACTACAACATTTTTGTATAATTATTTAATATACTTATTTTTTGCATAAAAATTAAAAATAAAATACTATGATAAAGATAAATCTAATATATTTCATAATAATACTTTTAGTAGTAGAATTTATCTTCTAAAACACCCAACTTTTAAAATGTTACGTTTATTAAATTATGAAGGTGACAACTTTGACATCATTTAAAATAAAATAATATAAATGTCATAATTTGTTTTATAAGGATCCAAATGGTCCAAAAGTCAACAATTGTATGATTATGGTGTAGATATACTTGAAAAATAAATTTTGGTCAAGTTTTTGGGCCTTTTATGGGTATTATTATTTTAATAAAAACTATATGATTGACTTTTCACTAAATAAATAATTTCCGGATCATTAATTTATAAGATATTAAGGTAATTAAATATTTCTTAAAAATTACAAATAAATTACCATAACAAAGAAAAACATTTTAGATTTAAAATGAGTATTTATAATCTAATTTATATTCTGTATAAAGTTATATTAAAAATACTTTAATTATTAAAGTTTGAGGGATACATATTTCAATTTCCTTTAAATAAAATAAATTAAAGATCTTAATCACATCCAAGTGGGTTCCAATAGATTCCATTTTTACCCAAGTATGTTTTAGGAAGAAATATAATCATCAAATTATATTAATACAAGTTTTAGGGTAATATTATTATATTATATTTACCCTTAATTACCCGATTTACCAATAACTATGGTAAATAAAATTTACCCTAGTTACTATTCATAATGGACAAAAATAAAAGTAGCATATTAACATAATTTGTACCTAATGATTCCAAATATGGAATCCATTTTTCAAAATTCAAAACACAAAAGTTTCAGTAATTAATTTAAAATTAATCCCATTGTTAAGAAAATGTGTTTTAAAAGTTAAAACATTGCAAAAGATTGATATGTTTTTACCTATGAATTTAATGTAAAATTAATGGTAATAACATATATTATATTAAATGGTAAAAATATATTCTATTTATACTTTAAAACCATTCAATAATATATTTTAACCATATAAATTATTTCGATGAAAAAATTTGTTTTTAATTAAAATTTAGCGTATTTTCACTATTCATCAAAATATGAAAGTTATTAGAAAAATTTCAAATATTCATCAAAAGTAAATTTTTATGTCCTAATTGAAAATAATATGTTTATTTTGTAAAATTGAACTTATAAACATGTCAAAAACTAGATTTACAATGGGTGTGCCATCAAAAGGCGACAAAACTACAATTTTTTAAAAATACTTATTTTACCAAAAAATTTATTTTGTTCTCATACCATGTTCTAGAAAATGTGTAAGATTAATAATAATTTTATAAAATTAAAAATTTAGTTAATACTATTCATAATGGCTAGTTCATAATAATATTTTAACAATATATCATTGTTTAGTGAAACTCGGTATTGCGTACAACACACGCTATCAAGGAGGGTTGCTCTTGCGTGTAATGAAAGCCAAGTCAGGGTTGAGTGTAGTGCAAGATTACTTTGGTGTTGTGTATAACATAATCAAAACAAATTTAATTTATACTTTGAACAAAATCTATACTCAATATTGCGTAGAATAATTTCTACCAAACAAACTTGAAATTGTGTGTAATACGAGCCAAGAATAGTGTTGTGTATACTTCAAGCTAATACGATGTTGCATATAGCACAAGATAATCTTGGTGTAGCGTACAATAGAAGATATCAATGAAATTAAAAAGAATCTATCTCATAAAATATCAAGGTGTTACATTCTACCCCCCTTAAAATGAATTTCTCCCTCGAAATTCATCGGGGTTATAAATGGTTTACTACATGAAAGTTTCTTTCATAGAAACCCACATAATTAAAAGGAAAACTAAAAAATTATTTTAAAAATTAATGTTATAAAGAAAACGGATACCCAAAGTAACTCATCACTGGGGTTCCACATAGGATAAGATAGGTGAAAACATGGATATGGAAGAGAAATCTAACCATCAACTTCTGATGAAGAGTGGTAGAGGACATGACTATGAAAAATCCAACCATCACAAAGCCATAAATTTGTGATGATCTAAGGTACCATCTGATTCATAAGATATGAGGGCACTAGGATAACATTTTTGGTTTTCAAGATCATTTCCCTAATGTTGAATAATTTTTGAATTAAAAGAAATACTTACTTGATTTTGGTATAATCTCACCATTATTCATGTCTTGAACAATTTCCACTTCATCCCTTACAGAAATTAAGTTTAATTTGTTATTTGTGAAGTGTTAGTAGATCATGCGATAGAATGAAATGTCATTCCATCTGTCTCAAACATAAGGTTAGAAAAAGTTATATACATAAGTCCATCTATGGTGAGATTAATCATATATGGTTCCAAAAATGGACTTATACTTCATATATCATACTGCTTAATAAAATAAAAATAGTTTCTACTAACCAGGGACTTCCTGTAGGCCAGTGGTAGGTGATAAATTCCTGTCTCACTTCGGTTGTGGGTTTGATTCCCGCATCCTTATCCGACGTGACGAGTTGTCACCCGTCATAAGATATATCTTGTTGGTCACATTCCAAACATGTCAATACATTAATCATGTATTCTCTTGAAACATGAATTAGCATAGAACCTTAGTGAAAACATGAATACTGTCAAAAGTTAACTCTTTCCACATACCAAAATCGCAAAATTTCTACATACTCAAACCATGATATCACTTTGTCCTTATATCAGTCATGAGCTCATTAATACTATCAAACATATTATTTTCTCCTTATCCCTTCATTATGTGCATTTCATTTTCTTTCCAAAAATATTTCAATCACTTTTCATGGTTACCAATACCATACAATTATTGAAAACCAATACATATATATTCTAATATTCCATGATACTATAAATGAGATTCCACAACACTATTTTGGAATCCCGTTACATAAACACTTAATCATTCCACCACTTCATTTTCATATTCAATATCACCAATAGTGATTACATGTGACTTCCCTTTTTCCTTTTCCTTAATAGGTTGTTGATGTTGATCATCATTAACCCTTGGATTAGGGCATTGGTTAGCATAATGCCCCATTTCCTTGCACTTGTAGCATTGAAGTGTTGGTGGTGCGTTCTCTGTAGTCTTTTCTCTATTCACATCATTAGCTATATTTTTCCCATTACTTCGACACTCAGCTGCTAAATGGCCTTCTTTTACACACTTAAAACATTTTCTAGTCCCTTTAAGACAATCTGCACCATGATTCTTTCCACACTTTGAGCATAATGAAACATTCATCTTCTTTTCACCATTGTTTTGAGATTTTCCCTTAAACTCCATCTTTCATTTCTTGTCAAAACCATGATATGGATTTGTAACACCAAATTCCAGTTCTACCTTGATAGAACAATGCTCAATCTCTTCATAGATACTGAAGTCTCTTATAGCTAATGCCTTTCAAAGACTTGGTTTTAAACCACTGAAGAATCGATCAACTTTTCTTTCAGGTTGGATGATAAAGCCAGATGCATACCTTGCAAGCCTTGTACAATTCTCTTTGTATATACCAACAGATTGATCATACTTTTGATTAATCTCAAATAACTCCTTTTACATCTTTGTTCGAAGAATACGAGGGAAGTAATTATTGAAAAATAATTTCTTGAACTCATCCCATTCCATGGATTCAATTTCTTCTTAGGGCCTTGTATTATTAATTAGAGTCGACCACTGGTCTACTTCACCTTCAAAATGGTAAACAACCAAAATGACTTTTTCATGTTCTGAATAGAGAAGTATGGAAAATATCTTTTCAATGGTACTGATCCATTGTTCAACAATAAGTGGATCAGAAGTCTCACTGAAATAAGGTGGGCATTGCCTCATGAAGGACTTAATAGAATATTGTTCCCTTCTCTGCTCATTTGGAAGTCCAGAATGATTCATAGATTATGTAAGTATAGAAATAAGATTTTTCACTCCATATCCCATAACATTGGTTTGTTCAGGAGGAAAATCATTGCATTTCCCATTACATTGATCAACATCGCTCCTTCGGGTTCCATCCATCGTCTAAAACCCAAAAAGAATAGTGTGAGAGGCAAAAATAATTCCAGGAAAACAACATAATAAAGTCAGAGTACCTTCAATATCTAACATCTTAGGTTTAATTCTATGATCGTTACCATAATCCTGGGACTATAACCTATACTTATACTTAACCTTATGGACATCCCTAGACATACCTTAGAAATATTTATAGGGATCTCACTAAAGTTTTTTGCATCCTAGTTTCCAAAGGTTAACTAAACCTTCACTCTGATACCAACTACAATGACCCAAAGCTTGACGTACATAGACATTACATTAATTTTGTAGAAAACTTAATACATAACAAAAATAGACGCCCAAAGACCGTATTAGTTTAGTGTCTTTGGAAACTCAGAACACAATATTATAATCATGGTGAAAGATCTTCAACATCTCCCATAAAGATCTCCCCCTTTTGTTTTCTTACCTAAAACCTTTCTTTATATCCTGGGGAAAATAAAACATAAAAAGGGTGAGCTCAAATGCTCAGTAAGGGTAAACATGGAGAACATAAAACAATCCATAAACATTTGAACGTAAAAACATGAACATAAAACATCAAAATCTTGAGCAATGACATAAATCTTAGCAATATATAAGTAATATATCACAAAGGAAAATTAATCATGATAAAAAGCATGGGAATAAAACATGGAATTGTGGAAAACCATAAATCACATGATATTATCTCCACAGTAGTCAAGGCATTGCTTCCAAGACCATCATAGTGGATAATGTCCATTACTGAACTGGGTTTACTTACCGTTCCAGCCCTGTATTACTAAACCAGATTTACTTACCGTTCCAACCATGTCTATCTCATGAGATATAAATCTTTACCCAATGAATTGGAGGGAGATATAAGTCCCACCCATCTCATAATTAAATCATTCTTACGTGTGCCACAAAATAAATATAAATCATTCATCATAACCCAAAGAATAAAATGGGTTTTATAAACATCATCCCATCATAACATAGTCCATATAACGCAAATGGATATCATTTCATCATAATAAAAAAATCAAACCATATAAATAATAGAGGCATTATACTTGAAACATAAACATATTAAATAACATCATCTTAGATGGAAAAAAGTTTTGATAAAACACTTGAAATGAATTCTTGAGGAAAATATCCTTTCTTCTTCAAAATCATTTTTATTTCACAAAATGCCATGCAATTTTAAAAGAAAATGATTTTGTTGAAAATAATCATGAAATATTGTAGAGGAAGCTTCATGAAAATAAGGCGTTATGAAACCGTAAAAATCCGTTCATGTTGTATAAGTTAAAAAAAATCTTCTCCTACTTTTGTCGGAAAAGTCAAAAAGTACCTTGTATGGTAAACAAAAGAATGATTCCTTCCATACCATGTGGTAAAAGTCCACAAAGGGTAAAAATGAGTTTAAAAATACATGGAATAATAGTAAAAATTTTATGAAAACATTTTTAGAAAACATGGACATGGATGATAAACATAACCCCAGTAAATACTTACGAATAAACAATCCCGGATAAGAACGAGATTGGAATAATTATCCCTTACCTTATGTCCAATTTCTTCCGTGTGTGTCCAAAACTCCTATATAGTAGGTTTAAACATATTATTAACTTTTAATAGAACCATAATAATATTTATAATATCATATATGATTCACTTACGACTTTATATTACCCGTTCATTTGTCAATTGCATGTTAAAGCAGTGTTTTGGGTAAAATCATTTCATTTATCGTAACTATTTTGACTTATAATTATTCATATGATTACTTATATCATGACTAATTACTTACAGAATGTAAAACATTATTTATATAAAATATATATTCATAATATAAATATATATAATAGATCGATAAATGGAATTAAATACACCGTTCATGGAGATGGTAGGCCGTACGTACGCATGAACACTGTTTTCATTTCCTTATTAAATTGAATGGAAGTAAATAACATATAAATAAATACAATATCATTATTATGTCATATATTTCATTTTTATTTATTATATATACTTTATAATCATTCTTGAATGGTTAACATGGAGAATGAATCTCATCGCATCGTGGAGACGGTAATCCGTACGTACGCACGAGTGATGATATCGTTCCCATAATTATTGAATGGAATTAGAGTGGATGATATAATATTTAAGAATCCGTAATATGTTATAATAATCATATATAGTTATTATTTCCACCATTATACCCATCCAAGTATGGTGTTTATGGAAAAACAGATTACACCACTGCATAGAGACGGTATTCCGTACGTACGCACGCACGGTGATTTCATTTTCCGTAGGATGGATAGAAGGTGAAATAGGGCTATTTCATATTTATAATAACATATGAGTATATGAGTGATACTTATGTTATTACTTTATAATGAAACAAATAAATAATAGTAAGTAGAATAAGAAATAAATTTGAAAGAATTGGTAAAGGATATTACCTCTTCTTTGACGCGCCTCTTCTAAACCTCCTCTTAGGGCACTAAAGTTGGTCTTTGAAGAAGATCAGGACCTCTATTATGTTTTTAGAAAAGTGGAGAAGAGAAATTTACAGGGTTTGGATGAGCTTGAAGGCTCAAAATGTTTTTAATAGGAGAGGGAGGAGGTGTCCTTTTATAAGAGAGGAGAGGGGCACTTTTGGAAACCTCCAAAATATTAATTTATAATAAACTCAAACCCCACTTAAAAACCTCAAAAAATGACTAAAATAAGTATATGAGATGATATAGGGTTTTAATCTAATCAAACAATAAAATTTAGACATGTTATGAGTTTATTTTAAACCTTATAATTTTGATTTATCCTTATTTAATCTATTTTATTTTATTTGTGGTAATAATATTCTAAATTTAAAATGGTTATAAATACTTATTTATGTGTTGTGAATTATCCAAAATTTGATAATTTATAACATTTTAGACCATATAATCTTAAATTTGTAATTGTTAAATATTTTTGTGATTTTTAAATAATTTAATAATATGTTATTTTTATAAAATACCAATAGTGTCAATTTTGACACTATTCATTTATTTGAATTTTAATAAAAACCACACAGAAGATATATTCGAAAAAAAATATTTAATAGATTCCTAACATGTCATTATAATCTAGAAAATCATTGGATCACATTAAATAGTTCATATAATATTTATTTTAATATTTGTAAAACCATTTATTTGATATTTCTCGTAATGAAATAATTACTACAACATTTTTGTATAATTATTTAATATACATATTTTTTGCTCAAAAATTAAAAATAAAATACTATGATGAAGATAAATATAATAGATTTAATAATAATACTTTTAGTCTAATTTATCTTCTAAAACACCCAACCATCAAAATGTTATGTTTATTAAATTATGAAGGTGACAACTTTGACATCATTTAAAATAAAATAATATAAATGTCATAATCTGTTTTATAAGGCTCCAAATGGTCCAAAAGTCGACACTTGGATTATTATGGTGTATATATACTCGACAGATAAATTTTGGTCAAGTGTTTGGGCCTTTTATGGGTATTATTATTTTAATAAAAACTATATGATTGACTTTTCACTAAATAAATAATTTCTGCATCATTAATTTATAAGCTATTAAGGTAATTAAATATTTCTTAAAAATTACAAATAAATTAACATAACAAATAAAAACATTTTATATTTCAAATGAGTATTTATAATCGAATTTATATTCTATATAACCTTATATTAAAATACTTTAATTGTTAAAGTTTGAGTGAGACATATTTCACTTTCCTTTAAATAAAATAAATTAAAGGTCTTAATCACATCCAAGTGGGTTCCAATAGATTCCATTTCGACCCAAGTATGTTTTAGGATAAAATATAATTATCCAATTATATTAATACAAGTGTTAGGGTAATATTAGTATATTATATTTACCCTTAATTACCCGATTTACCAATAACTATGGTAAATAAAATTTACCCTAGTTACTATTCATAACGCCCAAAAATAAAAGTAGCCTATTAAAATAATTTGGAACTACTGATTCCAAATATGGAATCCATTTTTCAAAATTCAAAACACAGAAGTTACAGTAATTAATTTAAAATTAATCCCGTTGTTAAGAAAATGAGTTTTAAAAGTTAAAACATTGCAAAAGATTGATATGTTTTTACCTATGGATTCAATACAAAGTTAATGGTAATAACATAAATTATAATAAATGGTAAAAATATATTCTATTTATACTTTAAAACCATTCAATAATATATTTTAACAATATAAATTAGTTCGATGAAAAAAGTTGTTTTTAATTAAAATTTAGTGTATTTTCACTATTCATCAAAATATGAAAGTTATTAGAAAAATATCAAAAATTCATACAAAGTAATTTTTTATATCCTAATTGAAAATAATATGTTTATTTTGTCAAATTGAACTTATAAACGTGTCAAAAACTAGATTTAAAATGGGTGTGCCATCAAAAGGCAACAAAACTACAATTTTTAAAAAATACTTATTTTACCAAAAAATTTATTTTGTTCTCATACCATGTTCTAGAAAATGTGTAAGATGTATAATAATTTTATAAAATTTAAAATGTAGTTAATACTATTCATAATGGCTAGTTCATAATAATATTATAACAATATATCATTGTTTAGTGAAACTCGGTATTGCGTACAACACACGCTATCGAGGAAGGTTTCTCTTGCGTGTAATGCGAGCCAAGTCAGGATTTCATATAGTGAAATCTTCCTTTGGTGTTGCGTATAAAATAATCAAAACTAATTTCATTTATACTTTGAACAAAATCTATACTCAATGTTGTGTAGAATAATTTCTGCCAAATGAACTTGAAATTGTGTGTAATATGAGCCTAGAATAGTGTTGTGTATACTACAAGCTAATACGGTGTTTCATATAGCACAAGATAATCTTGGTTTTGTGTACAACAAAAGATATCAATGAAATTAAAAATAATCTATCTCATAAAATATCGGGGTGTTACATTATAAGAGTTCCACTCCTCCACTATAAAATTCCACCGCCTCTACCCATTCATCACACCACTCAAACATTTTATGTTCAGAAAATATCTACCCAATTAGCCTCATAATATCCCTTACCTAGACCTTGAATATTCCCTTTGGGAATAAAGCCTATCAAGTAAGCCTTTTGTCACAAACCAAAAGAAGTTACCCGATTAAGATGTAACGTATTCTCTTATGATCCTTTCCTTTATTTTACCTCTTCACCCCTACAATATATTTATTACACTATTGTATGAAAAAAAATATAATATATATACTAGGATGTTTTTATGATAAGTTTTTGACCTAAAATTACACACAACTTCATATAATGGATATCGAACATACTGTTTCTGTGTACGACGAACTACTGCTTCACAAAATGATAATTGTTCATGTCTCCTTTACCTCCAATCATGGTGAACATTATGATGGAAACTATGTTTATATATGTAATATATTATATATATTATGTATTTAATCTTATTTATTACTTTTACAACACACACATTTTTTAATTTGTTTTTGGTGTAATTACAATAATTTCGTTTGAGGAAGTGTGAACTACCGCCCCCTAAAAAATGATGTGATTCGTTCACATACAACATGGAATGTATTAAGGATGAGTTTAGTGAAATTATATGATATATATAAAATTATAATTATAATATAATGATATTATATACATATACACTTATTCATCATTCTCTTTTATTTTTTTCAATATGACAATTAAAACAGAAACCACGTTCATGCAAACGTACAACTTTCTGTCTCCATGAACGATGTGTTCCATTTCATACCTATTTATGCTATATATTATTATAATAAAAATATACTAGATATGAATTATATTTATATCATGATTTAAATTCTATAAATCATGATATAAATATAAGGACCAACGATATAACAAATTAAGACTCATGCGAAGAACAAAGCAAATATTCCCGAAGTGAAACCTTAATATAGGATCATTAACAAGTGGGTAATATAAGGTCATAATAAAAAAATATATGGTATTATATATAATAATACGGTTCTTTAAAATATTTATAATAAATTTACATTTATTATACAGGTGGTTTGAATGAGTATGATGTGAGTCAAGACACAAGGTAAGGGGATTTCATCGCACTTTTAATTTCTGTGAGACACATGTTATGTTCACCACTATTTTCTTTGGTGTGGTGTATGTACTGAAAATGATTGTATTATATGTATATTATGATAAAATTCATGGTTATTCACATGTACATTTTATTATCCTTCTTTCACGGGGTTTGAGTTTCAAAAGTTACCAAATCGGTAAAATAGTTTTGTCTCAATTTGCTTTCTTTGAGACCCATGTTTTGTTATGCACCTAGAATCCTTCTTAGAGGTGTATATAATTAAATTTTACATATCAGGAATCTAAATATTTTTATGATATTATAATATTCATTTAATTTCATTTTTGGATATTATAATCCCAAATTACCAAGTTATAAGAGTTTATTGAGACAATCTCATCGCTTTTCAAGATTGTTTACGTTTATGCTTCCTTTGTTGAAATATTTTGATCCATCACTCAAGAAAACTCTTGATTTTACTTATAATATGTTATTTAATGACACATTCATGTATTTTTACCATTTTAAACTCTTTGGTACATAAGATAGTTAAGAAAGAGTTTTTAAGGAAGCCCAACTTTACCCTCTCTTCGGTCAGAAATCAATGATTTCCAAAAAGGGATCCCAATAATATTATAAAATTATCCTAAAATCTCTAAAAGAAATTTTTTACCCTTTTTATTTTACTTATCTATTCAAAGGAATATTCTTGTCACTTTCCCAACAAGGCATTTTGTTACCCTTTTTAACATGTAAAAGGAATGTTCTTTTTACCTCATATGACATGTACGAATTTACCTGCCGTAATCTATTTGAATATTTATTTGATTTTTTAAATGGTTAATATTTAAGAAAATGTTTATAAAAGTAATTTTCAAGGAATTTTTTTTTTCAAATTGTTTTCAAGCCTTATTTAAAATTTTTCAAAGTATTTTCAAATAAATGATTTTTAAAACATTTTCAAGATTCTTTCATATGCTTTCAAGTAAAAAGGTTTTCAAAACATTTTCAAGCTTTCTTTAAAAGTTTTCAAAAAAATTTCAAATAAAAAGGTTTTTAAAATGTTTTGAAGCTTATTTTATAAGTTTTCAAGGAAAAAGGCTTTCAAAATGATTTCAAGTATACTTTATAAGTTTCCAATCTTATAAAATTATTTTCAAATGGATTTATGTATTAAAAATCCGTTTTCAAACAAGAAAGTACATTTTACTCAATAAAGGTTTCTAAAATACATTTCAAAATTATTTTCCATCTAAGATTATGTCTATAGATGTTACTAATTCCTTTCTATAAAATTATCTAAAGGTTTCATTCATACTCTTTCTATGAATAGATTATGATTAATGTCGTGGTCTTTATGAAATCTGTTTCTCTTTCAGGGGTAATATGTTTATGAAACCTGATTCTTTTCATGGGTTATATTTATGATGAAATGATTATGAAACCTATTTATTTCCAAAAGTTATGATATGGTTACATGTTTATAATACCCATTTCATTTCATGGGTTATCATATGATTATTTATGATCTTGTGGAATATGTATGTATGATTTCATTATGAGATGGGTGAGAGCTATATATCCCTCCAATGCATTGGGTAAAGATTTACATCTCATGAGATAGATAAGGCTAGAATGAGGGTTTATCGGTTCAATAATATAGGTATGGAACGAGGGTTCACTCGATTCAGTAATACAAGACTGGAACGGGGGTTTACCCGATTCAGTAAAGGACTTTTTCCACTAATATGGTCTTGGAAGTGATGCCTTGGCTACTACAGAAATCATATTATATGCTTATGTGTTTTCCATAATTCCATGTCTTATTATTATGTTATGATTTTCGAGATTATGTCCTTTATTTCCCTTTAATTCATTTCTTATGAACTGCCAATATTTATTCCATGATTTCTGTTATGATCTTTTATATGTAGGTCATGATCTTCTATTTTCATTATCACATTCTCATACCCTTATACTCATGTTTATGCTTACTGTTGTACCCCACACTCTTTGATTTTCATGATCACAATCACTTTCATATGTGTTTAACATTGTTTTTAAGTGTTGTGGATGATAGGCAAAAGATTGCCAAAGGATTGGCCCAAGAATGGACAAGAAATGGACTGAAATTCAGTCCACCGGCCAACCGGTGGAACACCAGCGGCCAGCCGGTGGCACCTGCACTCAAAGGGAAGCTACTGCCTCCCCACCGGTCGACCGGTGGCTCTGTCACCGGTCGACCTGTGGCACCCAGCACAAACAGTGAGACCTACTGTCTTTCCACCGGCCAGCCGGTGGCTCCTCCACCGGTCGACCGGTGGAGCCTGGACCAACCTCCTTCTCAACATCCAAGGCACCGGCCAGCCGGTGGAGCTGTACCGGCCAGCCGGTAGCCCAGTCAAACTAGCCGTTGGCTTTGACCAGTCAACCATCTTTTGGCCTCCAACGGCTCCGAGGACTTCTCCAACGGCTCCGAAGACTCCCCAAGGGTTCCATGCCTATAAATAAAGGCCAAGGAAGCCCCGGACACGAACCGGAACTATTGTGAAGCCAACGGACACTTTTTCCATCATTCGACAATCCTCCGGCGGACTTCCTCAAAGGAACCCCAAGTGCTCCAACCAACTTCCAATCCAAGGAGCACCTCAAGAAGCTTGGGAGAGCACGCTACATCAACTCTATCATCCAATTGGCGCCCAAGTCTTCCTCCATTACGGTTTTTCATTCTTTATTTATTTTGAGCTTAATTTGGGTTTGTGTCTACAAACCACTCCTTTTCTCATCCCCCTTTCTTTTGGGTTTCACATCACCACTAAGGTGTGAAGAGGTTCACAAGCTTTTCCTTTAAAAAGCTTGAGACATAGGTGAGCTATCCTTCACCTGTAAAAAGGCTAGTGGGTTCTTGCTATTCCATTGAAAGCAAGTGGGTTCTTGCTTAACCATAAAAAGCAAGCTGTAATAGGTCCTAGTGCTACCTCAAAGCCTAGTGGGTTTCTTGCTAAAACCATTGAAAAGCAAGCGGTAGGAATCTCTCAACGGTTGAGTTGGGAGCGGAGACGTAGGCCGGGTTTTGGCCGAACTCCGTTATCAATTTTGTGTGTCTTGCCTCTTTATTTCCGCTGCTCTTTACTTTGATTTTTTAATTTGTTAATCAATTTTTTAAAAGGCAATTCACCCCCCCTCTTGCCATCTTTTCCTCGCTTTTCTTCCGACCCAACAATTGGTATCAGAGGGAAATTTGAGTAATACCCTAACCCGGTTTCAAATTTAAGATCCATTAAGATGGCATCGACCTCTTACGCCCCCGAAGGCTTTTCTTTGGATCGTGCTCCATTCTTTGATGGAACCGATTATACTTTTTGGAAAACCCGCATGACCACTTTTTTAAAAAGCATTAACTATCCAATTTATAAAATTGTTATGCATGGTTTTACGCTCTCTTCTCCCGATGAGTCTAAATGGACCCCTGTAGACATTGCAAATTTTGAGCTTGATGGCAAAGCCATGAATGCTCTTCATTGTGGCTTAGACCGTAATATATTTAATTGTATTTCTTCTTGCACATCTTCACATGATATTTGGAAATTTTTAGAACTAACCTATGAAGGTACTAGCGAGGCTCCAAAGCAAGAACCCGCTCCAAAGCAAGAACCCGCTCCAAAGCAAGAATCCGATCAAAAGCAAGAACCCGACGAAAAGATCAAGCCCGTTTTCCCACCTCACAAGAAAAGGGCCAAGAAGAAGAAGAAGAAGGCTTTAAAGAAAACATGGAGTGACACCTCCTCCTCATCCTCCTCCTCCTCCTTCTCGAGCGACCAAGGTACAAAATGCCTAATGGCATGTCATGAGGTAACTTCTTCCGACTCCTCTTCCTCTTGTTCTTCAAATTCCAATTCTTTAAATCATTTATCCTATGAAGAACTCTCACACGCTAGAGACCAATTAGAAAAAGGTTTTCATACTTTATCGTCAAAATTTGTTGCTTTAAAAAAGTCTTTCAAAAAACTTTCCTCCGAAAAAGACCAACTTCTCAAAGAGAAGGAGGAACTCTCCCTAAAAATCCAAAATTTTCCAAATGTTGATTCTTTGGAATCAACCATTAAAGACCTTAGAGAATCCTTAGCCAAGTTCACCCAAGGTGAACAAAATTTGTCCAAACTCTTAGGTTCTCAACGAATTTCAAGAACCACCAATGGACTTGGCTACACCAACCGAGCTTCCTCCTCCCATGCACCCACTATTTTTGTAAGGGGGAGCTCCGATTTTAAATTTTGTAACTATTGTAAAAAACCCGGGCACATGATATATGAATGTAATTGCAAAAACGCCCGGTATGGTAGGCCCAAATCGATTTTTTATTCGGATGAATTCTATAGGAGAAGACCCGCTACAAGGCCAGTGTGGATTGAAAAATCCCTCTTAGCGAGTCTCTCCGGGCCTAAAATTGTCTCTTTTCAAAATCCCTCTCCCCGGTGATTCATTGTTTTTATTTAGGGGGAGTTAGGCCTTTTTGTGAATTCAAACTTTCAATTTCAACACTTGGTTTCAATTTTCTCAATTCAAAACTTTCCTATTAAATTTTCATTTCTAAATTTCCAACAGTTGGTATCGAATATTCATTTTTGATTCAAAAATTTCAAAAATTTCACTTGGTTTCAAATTTCAAAATTCAATTGGTTTTTGATTCAAAACTTTCAATTCAAACTGTTATTCAATTTTCATTTCAAAATTTTCAAAATTTTCAACAATTGATATCATTTTCAATTGATTTAAAATCTTGTTTTTCAAATACTTCCCTCAATCAAGTTTTATGCCCCATTCTATTTTGATAATCACAAAGGGGGAGAAATTTCTTGATTGATTGGGGGAGAATCTTTTCTCTCATGCTTAGTATCTATTTTCAATTTTTCATTTAAAGCATGCCTTTCATTTAAGTTTTTACTTTGCTTAGATAAGTGATTGTGATCATCAAAATAGGGGGAGATTGTTGTACCCCACACTCTTTGATTTTCATGATCACAATCACTTTCATATGTGTTTAACATTGTTTTTAAGTGTTGTGGATGATAGGCAAAAGATTGCCAAAGGATTGGCCCAAGAATGGACAAGAAATGGACTGAAATTCAGTCCACCGGCCAACCGGTGGAACACCAGCGGCCAGCCGGTGGCACCTGCACTCAAAGGGAAGCTACTGCCTCCCCACCGGTCGACCGGTGGCTCTGTCACCGGTCGACCTGTGGCACCCAGCACAAACAGTGAGACCTACTGTCTTTCCACCGGCCAGCCGGTGGCTCCTCCACCGGTCGACCGGTGGAGCCTGGACCAACCTCCTTCTCAACATCCAAGGCACCGGCCAGCCGGTGGAGCTGTACCGGCCAGCCGGTAGCCCAGTCAAACTAGCCGTTGGCTTTGACCAGTCAACCATCTTTTGGCCTCCAACGGCTCCGAGGACTTCTCCAACGGCTCCGAAGACTCCCCAAGGGTTCCATGCCTATAAATAAAGGCCAAGGAAGCCCCGGACACGAACCGGAACTATTGTGAAGCCAACGGACACTTTTTCCATCATTCGGCAATCCTCCGGCGGACTTCCTCAAAGGAACCCCAAGTGCTCCAACCAACTTCCAATCCAAGGAGCACCTCAAGAAGCTTGGGAGAGCACGCTACATCAACTCTATCATCCAATTGGCGCCCAAGTCTTCCTCCATTACGGTTTTTCATTCTTTATTTATTTTGAGCTTAATTTGGGTTTGTGTCTACAAACCACTCCTTTTCTCATCCCCCTTTCTTTTGGGTTTCACATCACCACTAAGGTGTGAAGAGGTTCACAAGCTTTTCCTTTAAAAAGCTTGAGACATAGGTGAGCTATCCTTCACCTGTAAAAAGGCTAGTGGGTTCTTGCTATTCCATTGAAAGCAAGTGGGTTCTTGCTTAACCATCAAAAGCAAGCTGTAATAGGTCCTAGTGCTACCTCAAAGCCTAGTGGGTTTCTTGCTAAAACCATTGAAAAGCAAGCGGTAGGAATCTCTCAACGGTTGAGTTGGGAGCGGAGACGTAGGCCGGGTTTTGGCCGAACTCCGTTATCAATTTTGTGTGTCTTGCCTCTTTATTTCCGCTGCTCTTTACTTTGATTTTTTAATTTGTTAATCAATTTTTTAAAAGGCAATTCACCCCCCCTCTTGCCATCTTTTCCTCGCTTTTCTTCCGACCCAACACTTACATGTCTCCTTTTTTTACCCTTACTAAGAATTTTAGCTCACCCCATTTATGTTTCCTTTCCCCTAGGTTATGATGATATGTATTATGTTTGATGTGTCTAAGAAGGGTTCTAGTCAAGAAGAACCTATTGGGAGTTTATGTAGCTCACATATGTACTAGTGTTATGTTTACATGTTTCCAAAGGAACTATACCAATTACGGTCTTTGGAAATCTGTTTTTATAATGTTTTAAGAATTCCGAAAATGTAATTTAATATTTATATTTGAAAAGTGAGGGTCACTATAGTTGGTATCAGAGAAAAGGTATAGTTAACCTCTAGAAAATAGGATGAGAAAAATTTAGTTCAAACCCTAGGTATATTTCTAAGGATATGTCTAGGGATTTCTCTAAGGATAAGTATAAGGATAAGTTAAAGTTTAAGAAAGTATCTTGGAATTTTGGTAAGGGGTAGAGTGAGTAGTTTACTAGAAATAAATCCCTGTCTGGATACTACAAGTGGATGTGGATCTGGAACAAATGTACCTAGGGGTAACAAATCCGAAAAGATGTTTCGGGTCTAACTCAGGGTAATCTGGTACATGAAAACGAGCCTTGCTGTACACCTAGTTTGACACTCCCGGGGGATATGCTTTTGGAATTAAAAAACTCTTTATGAACCATCATGAAGGATTTAAATACAAGTTGGCTATGAGTAACCTTTGATAAACCTATGTTGTCATATATTAAGGAAGGTGACATGATTTAGATATGCTATAAGTAACTCTTTTCATGACTATGCGGTTTTATATTATAATAAGTAATGCTCATACTATGATTTTAGTTTTAGTCAATGGCAGGAACTGCAAGGAACTAGATTAATGTTGAATGTGATAGACAATATGCTAATGAGTATTCAAGTGGGATGATCACTTGAGTAAAAGATGTTTTGATCATGCCTAATCAGTTTTCACAGAACATGATTAACAACGTTAACCTTAACCAACTCTTAGACTCACCAAAGAAGATAAAGAAGGAGTTTACTGTGATTTTAGGTAATGGAGACCATGGAAGAAATAATATTTGGTTTCATTTATGTCATGAATGTGGAAATAATCACCTAATTGAATGTCTTATAGGAATAATAAGATGTTTTGACTATGGTAAAGAAGGACACAAAGCAAGTGATTGTAAGGAAAAAATGAAGAGTTGTTAACAAAATGGATGAGAATACTGGCCACCCTAAGACATAATTAAAGGTTAATTGTTTTAATTTTGGAGTAAATAGTCATTATGTAACTCAATGTACCAAGAGGAAAGTTCCTTAAGATAATCATCAATGTGGTGCGAGTAATGATTACATTGTGGATGTGGAAGATACTATAGATTAAATGTGAAAGTAAATAGGTATTTTGTAATAGGATGAGGTAGCATTGTTAATGGATTAAGGATGAAGTAATAAAAGTTTTTTATGTATTTGGATTCAAAAGTTATGAATGATTAAATTTAAAAGGATTATTATACTTATGTTTTTTGATTATTATTTACAAGTTTATGTTGGACTGGTGAAGTGATTTAATGACACAGTGATATTTTTACTAAGGTAATGTAACCTTTAATACGTTCTTTATGATAAGATAATGTTATAAGGATAAAGATACATGAGATATGAATAAGTAAATCAGAAAGTATTGATTACATTAGAACTAAGTAAGGACTTGTTGATAGGTGGTTTATGCTATCACTGTTGAAGTTTATAACATTTTTTGATTTAATAAATAAATCCAATATGCTTTGGAATGAGGAAGCATGCATGTTTTCTAAAATTATTTATGGTAATTTAGGTTATTCCCATGTTTCAATGGAATAAAAAATAAGGGTATTCACATGTTTAGAATGTGACAAACAAGTGATACTTTCTGATATGTAGGGGAATCAATGTTAAGATGATTTCATGACTCTCTTTCTAAACTTTTGGATTTTCATCCTTGAGAAGGATTATAATGTTAACCGTCTATGAAAAGTTTAAGTTAAACTTTGGAGGAAGTATTTATGCAATGATTTTGTACTGAAAACCTTGGTTAAAAGTCTATTTAGTGATTAACCTTATTTCAAAAATGTACATCTTTTATGTTTTGGAAATTATATTAGAATTTTTTAAGAAACAGACATCTTGTATGTTGGGTGATAACCAATCAAGTCGTGTAAGGCTTCAGGTCTTGAACCCATGAACAAAGGATGATAAGGGTTTGAATCCTACCACTGGCCTACATGATGTCCTGGTTAATGTATAATTATTATTTTTTGAATAATTATTTATGATAAACTAGTAGTGTTACTTTTTATGATTATGGATTAAAGCATATTTATTTTAAAGAAATAAATAGTTAGGCTTTTCATTCTTTTATGGTCATTAAGATTCTTTAAAAAGCATTTTAGTGCTTTATACATCAAAGTTAATTTCTAGAAATTCATTCCATGAGGTAATGTATGTATTAGAAATTGTTCAAAGCACAATCCAAGAATGAAATTTTGTTTATAGAAATTTATCCAGAATTACTCAATGATATGAAAGTGATACAATTTTTTTTGTCCTAATACCATAATTTTTTCGAACCAATGGATTCTGGAATCATCAAAGATTTATGAATTTGAGGCCCTAAACTTTCCTATGATCATTCACTAGTTTATTATTGATTACCTCAATCACTCCCTATAAATATTTACGCTTTTCCACTGTGTTCAATCTATACTCCCAACCTCTGTTCTCCTATGTGGAAACCCAGTTATATGTTACTTTGGGAAACTTTTATGGTTCCAAATTTACCTTTTTAAGGGAAGTTTTAGTATCCATTTTTACGATGTGGGTTTCTATGAGTGAAAATTTAAAGTATTAAACCTTTTATAACCGAGACAAATTTTTAGGGTGAAATTCATTTTAATGGGGTAGAATGTAACACACCGATATTTTGGTGATTTTTTTCAAATTAATTTAATCTTTTGATATTTTTCACTTCACTCAACACTAAAAATATTTTTTCACTAAGTTAAACATTCATTTCACATGGAACCAACTTGGATTATGTTATAAGAAACACCAAATTGGCATACATTACACATAACAATAAGGTTGGAATATATTACACACAAGATTGACCTTCCTCGATGGCTTTCCTAGCACGCAAGACTGAGTGTTACCTAACTATGATATATTATTAAAAATATCATTATAATGATATATAAACTAGATTTTAGGTTTATGGATATGAATATAATTCAATAAATTAGGAAAATATGTGTTTTATACAAATACAATATAAATTCACAGGTTACCAATTAATTAGAAATGAACATGAAAACCGATTGAATATAAAGGAAAATATTGTTAATGTCACAAAGTTATTTTAACCTAGTAAATTAAATTAATTACAATTGGTAAGTGATATTAATTTAATAAATATTTTATATATTCAATCAAATATTTTTTATATTCATCCAATAGATTCAATAGACATAGGATAAGAACAGACCCAATTTTATGCATAAAAACCTATTTTTTATAAAGCTAGTTTTACTGCCTTTTAATGGAGAACCCATTTTAAATCCAATTTATGGAAATTTTATATATTTAATATATCAAAATAAAATTCATCTTTTTAATTGATACATAAAAATTATGTTAGGATAAATTCTTGGTATATTTATGTAAGGTTTCATCTTTTGATGAATAGTTAAAAATACTGGATTTTAATTCAAAACTACTATTTATTCTAATTTATTGATAAGGTTAAATTATATTTTTAATTGGTTTAATATTTTATTTAGATAATATTTTTTTCAATTAATCCAATGTGGGTAATTGGAACCAATTTCACATGGAAATTGGATATAAAAAATTAGCAAACTTTTAAATGTTTTTACTTTAAAAACCCGTAGAATTGTACCGTTAGCAGGATTAATTTTAAATTAATTAATGCCACTTCTATGATTATAATTTGGAAAAATTGATTCCATATTTTGAATCAAAATAATTTATAATTTCTAATAAGTTCAACTTTTTTTTACCAAAAATATTAGTGAAAGTGATTAAAATTAATTACATCAGTTAAGAGAAAAATTAGGTTAATAATGTATTAAACCTTAAATTTAAGACCCAAAACGACCAAGAAACATGTAAAAAAACATTTTATGGAAATAGTTATACCCTATAATCGATTTTATCTAACTTTTTACATTATTGTATCCACTTTCAACATGGAAAACGTGGGTGGAATTATCTCTTCAAATATTTATAAGAGTGACACTCCTCCTCCACTATAAAAGTTCACCACCTCTACCCATTCATCACACCTCTCAAACCTTTTATGTTTAGAAAATATCTACCCAGTTATCCTACCAAAATAACTTCCCTCAACCTTTAATCCTCCCTTTTGGAATAAATTCTATCAAGGAATCCTTTTTTCACAAACCAAAAGGAGTTATTCGATTAAGAGGTAATGTCTTCTCTCATGATCATTTCCTTTATTTTCCCTCTTCAAACCCCCCAATATATTTATTCCATTATTGTGTTAAAAATATATTATAATACATATACAAGGATTTTGTTATTATAAGGTTTCTACTTACACTTATACCCACCTTCATATAATGGATATTGAACATACTATTTCTGTGTACGGTGAACTACTACCTCATAAAATGATGATTGTTCATTTCTTCTTTACCACCAATCCTGGTGTCCATTATGATGGAAAATCTTTTTATATATGTCATATATTATATTTATTATGTATTTAATCTTATTTATTCCTTTTACAAAAAATATATTTTTTAATTTCCATTTGGTGTAATTACAATAATTTCATTTGAGGAAGTGTGGACTACCGCCACCTCAAAATGATGTGATTCATTCACATACAACATGGAATTTATTAAGAATGGGTTTAGTAAACTTATATGATATATATAAAATTATAATTATATTATAATTATATTATATACATATAAACTTATATGTCATTCTCTTTCATTATTTTTAATATGACAGTTAAAACAGAAACAACGTTCATGCATACGTACGACTTACCGTCTCCATGAATAGTGTATTCTATTTCATACCTCTTTATGCTATAGATTATTATAATAAAAATATAATAGATATACATGATATTTACATCACAATTTAAATTCTATAAATCATGATATAAATATAAGGACCAAGGATATAACAAATTAAGACTCATACGAAGAACAAAGCGAATATTACCCGAAGTGAAACCTTAACATAGAATCATTAACAAGAGGGTAATATAAGGCCATAATAAAACTATATATGGTATTATGTATAATAATATTATTCTTTAAAATATTTATAATAAATTTATATTTATTATATATGTGTGAATGAGTACGGCGTGAGTCAAGACACAAGGTAAGGGGATTTCATCTCACTTTAATTTTTGTGTGATACATGTTATGTTCACCACTCTTTCCTTTGGTATGGTGTATATACTACCCATGATTGTATTATATGTATGTTATACTTAAATTTATGGGTTTTTAAATTTCCATTTTATTATCCTTATTTCATGGGTTTTAATTTTCAAAATTTATCAAATTGGTAAAATAGTTTTGTCTCAATTTGCCTTCTTTGAGACCCATGTTTTATTATGCACCTAAAATCTTTCTTGAGGTTCATATAATTACATTTTACATATAAAGAATATTAATATTTTCATGATATTTAAATATTCATGTAATTTCATTTTTGGAGAGTATGATCCCAAGTTATCATGTTATAAGAGTTTATTGAGACAATCTCATCACTTTTCGAGATTGTTTACATTTATGCATACTTTGTTGAAATATTATGATCCATCTCTCAATAAAACTCATTATTTTAATTATAATATATTATTTCATGATTAATTCATGTATTGGTACCATTTTCTACACTTTGTTACATAATATAGTCAATAAAGAGTTTTTAAGGAAGCCCGACTTTACCCTCTCTTCAGTCGGAAATCAATGATTTCTAAAAAGGGTTCCCAAGAATATTGCACCATTATTCTAAAATATCTAAAATTTATTTTTACACCTTTTGTATTTTACCAATATATTTAAAATAATATTGTTATTGATTTCCCACTAAGGTATTTTTCTACCCTTTTTACCGTGAAAAAGGAATATTCTTTTTACCTCGTATGACATGTACAAATTTACCCACCACCATCTCTTTGAAGTTTCATTTGCATTTTTAAAAGGTTAATCTTTAAGAAAGTGTTTTTAAAAGTAATTTTCAATTAATTTTTTTTAAAAAATTTTCAAGCATTATTTAAAAGTTTTCAAATTATTTTCAAAGAAATAGTTTTTAAAACATTTGTATGCTTCTTTCATATGTTTTCAAGTAAAATGGTTTTAAAATCATTTTCATGTTTTATTTAAAAGTTTTCAAAGTGTTTTAAAAGAAAAATGATTTTAAATTTTTTTAAATATTATTTTATAAGTTTTCAAGGAAAAATATTTTCAAAAAGATTTCAGGACTTCTTTAAAAGTTTTCAATGTGTTTTATAATAAAATTATTTCCAAATGGTTTTATATATTAAGAGGCCTTTTTCAAACAAGAAAGTACATTTTCTTTAAGAAACTTTTCTAAATGATATTTCAAAATTATTTTCTATCTAAGATGACATCTAGTGATGTTACTCATGACTTTCTAGGAAATTATCTAAATGTTTCATTCATATTATTTCTATGAATGTGTTATACTTAATGTCATGGTCTTTATGAAATCCGTTTCTCTTTCAAGGGTTATATGTTTATGAAACCCGATTATTTTTAAAAGTTATTTTTATGATGAAATGATTATGAAACCTATTTGTTTACAAATGTTATGATATATTTACATTTTTATAATACCCATCTCATTTCATGGGTTATGAAATGATTATTTATGATCTTTTGGCACATGTATGTATGATTTCATTATGATATGGATGATACCTATATCCCCCTCCAATGCATTGGGTAAAGAATTATATCACATGAGATAGAAATTTCTAGAATAAGGTTTTACTCGGTTCTGTAATATTGGACTAGAATGAGAGTTAACTCGGTTCAATAATACAGGGCTGGAACGGGGGTTTACCTGGTTTAGTAAAATACTTTATCTACTAAGATAGTCTTGGAAATTATTCCTTAGCTACTATTTAAATCATATTATATGCTTATGTGTTTTCCAAAAATCCATGCCTTATTACTATGTTATGTTTTCATGTCTTATGTCCTTTATTTCCCTTTGATTCACGTCTTATGAACTACCAATATTTATTCCATGATTTCTAATATGATATTTTACATGCAGGGTATGATATTCTATTTTCCTGATCACGTTCTCATACCCTTATGCATGTTTATGCTTATATGTCTCCCTTATTTACCCTTACTAGGAATTTGAACTCACCCATTTTATGTTTCCCTTCCCCCATGTTACGATGATATGTATTATGTTTGATGTTTCTTACAAGGGTTCTAGTCAAGAAGAACCTAGTGGGAGATGATGTAGCTCACATATGTACCGATGTTATGTTTACATGTTTCCAAAGGCACTATACCAATTACGGACTTTGAGCATATGTTTTTATAATGTTTTAAGTATTCTAAAAATGTAATCTAATGTTTATGTTTGAAAAATGAGGATCACTATATCAATACACTAGGTATATTCTAAAGATAGATGGTAAATATTTATTCTGATTTCATTGATTATTGTTTTAATGATTTTATAGATGATTTCACTATGTTTGGGAATTAATTTTATCATTTATTGTTAATCCTTGATAATGTATTGCAATATCTCATTGAAAGAATCTTGTATTAATATTTTAAAAATTCCATTTCATGGTTGAGAGAGGTATTGTTCCCAGACATATGATGTTATAAAATGTGATTAAAATTGACAGGAAAAAATTAATATCATCATTTATTTTACTTACCCAACTTGTGTGAAACATGTTAGATTATTTTTAGGACATGCAATATTCTACAGAATATTCATCAAATATTTTTGTAATATTTCTTTTCCATATTCCAGGTTACATTTAAAAGATTAAAAATTCATTTATGATTACCCTTTATGATAATATTTTGATAATATGAAGTGTAAAATAACCACGCCACTATCCATACAACCACATAAACAGGTTCATACAATTGAGTTGTTGTGTGATGATCCAAATCATTCTTTGAGAGTAGTTTTATCTCAAAAAATTGAATGAAGAAACCATATCATTTCCTATGCATCCAAAACACTGGATACATCACAAATACACTACAACACCACTAAAAAGGAGTTCATGGTAGTTCTTTATGCCTTTAAATAATTCTAATATTATCAACTTGGGACTAAAGTGATTTTTTTTATTTTATCATGTAATAGAATAATCTGGGCCAACCATTAATGTCACATGAATTAGCCCGAAACAAGGCTTGAAGTGCATTCTCAATCTCTATGGGTTGGTGACAAGCACTAGGGTATATCATAAAGAAATGTGGGAATGATTTCACCCTTAATAGACATATGATAAGATATAAACAAATAGAGTATCATAAAAGATATCTATAATGCATCATATTTCAAACAACCAAACCATAAAAGACAAAATCCAACAACTAGATAACAAGGTATAAGTGAAAAAATTGATAGAATAATGAAATAGAACCCAAATCAACACATGGTTCCATCACCATGTGACCACATGCCACCAATATCCCAACCCACAAAAAAGGAAATAGAAGCCAAGCGTGTTGTACTCTTACTATATTCTGTAAAACCAAGGCTACAAATTCCTAAAGGAAAAAGTAGGGTGTGATCACTAAAGCTCAGTAGGATACCACCAAGAATCTATAAAAATTATATCCATGTGAATCTGTTAGTTATTATATAAAAAATATTTCCAAAACATTCCCAAAATAAATCATTTTCCATAATAAATAATCCTTTGGGTCTCTTTTCAAAGACACGCCATATTCAATAAATAAATAAATATGGCACCACATATATCCATTGGGAATAAGCAGTTGTACAAAAAAGTTTCAAGCATCAATATCTATATCAAGTGAGAAAATAAGCATATCAATATATATACATGTAATACATCCTTAAAGAATCAAAGGTAAAATCACAACAAATGGATGTACACAACTAATATAAACATGAAAAAATCACCAAAATAAGTGAACTCTAATATTTAGGAACCTCGGTTCCCCAGAAAGGATGCCCGCTAGCAACCATGGCATCATGAGAATCTCCCCTAGTGATAACTAACCCCACTAGGGCTCCCATATGTCTAGTTTTCCCCTATACCCAAAGGTATTCCCAATGTTCTATTACGATATCATTCCATTCAAGAAAACAAATTCATGCTTCATAAAAACTTTTCCAAGGAAAATCTCCTTTAATTCCATGCACATTTTCATAAAACATTTTCTATATAAATTCCACACTAATTTCATGCTTGAAAAACCATTTCGATTCAAAACCATATTCGAGGAATTTTTTCAAACACATCATGTGTATAAAATCTATTCTTCAAAGAAAATATATTTTTAAGACACTTTTCATTTCCACCAAATATCACATCCCATACAAATATTAAATTTCATAAATTAAAACCAAAGGAAAGTGAAAGAACATAAGGCATACTAATGGACATACCAAAGGATAAAGACACCCACCTTAGTGCTGATTCAACCTTCATTGCCTTCAAAACCAATGATGGGAAACAAATAGATTTTGTCCATGTGAGCCTAGATATATAAATTAAATCATCAATTTTTCATCCAAAACCTTAGATTTGAAAATAATATCCCAATTGGGTCCCAAAAGATCAAGGATATATCTACGGAAAAGAAGAGAAACTGAGAGGAAAACCAAATATGCTTTTATGAGATCCATCCAAAACAATCAATGATCACTAATAAATCAAGGAGAGAGTCCTTTAGAGCATAATTGAGGGCCTAGTTCAAGTTAATGAGGAATTAAGAGGAGATTAGAGTTAAAACTGACCAAGGGAATTGAGATAATTCTCCATTTTAATAAGTTTAGATCTGTTAACATATTTAGGCTATGAGGTTATATAAACCATACTGTAGACACTATCCCTTGAAAAACTAAATTTTATGGTTTCCTAGGAATAAATGCACTATTAGAAAAATCATTCTCAGGCCATGTGACCACCTCTATACTAAACTCATCCTCTTTCATAGTTTTCTTGGTGAATCACATGGTTAGAAAAACCATGCTCAAATTGTGAAAATTTCCACTGGAACTCATAGAGTCATATCACATGGTTACCACACGATTAGCACTAACCATGCTCCTAAATTGTGCGTTGAGCTTTTTTTCCCCAAAACTCTAAATTTTCAACCCCTGACTCTCAAAATCATCTAGAACCTCATAAGAGATAAACCAGGATCAAAATTAAGCATACTTGTGACCAAAAGGGTGTCAAAATTCTCCCACCATAAAATATTTTTGTCCCCCAAAATTCTGAGGGTCATGAAATCGAAAAGAGATAAGGTCATTATTGCATCATCAAGGTCTCATGCTTCCATGTATCATGGATTCCCCTACCACACTACCATATTATTTGAACCAATGAGATTGTATTTAAATTCATTATCTTATCCTATCAGTATACTATATGAACATTCCTTTTAATCATAGAGGTGTTAGGTTGAATCTCAACATCCTTCCACTCGATCATGTGGGATGAATTCAGCTAATACTTATTTAATTGGGAAACATGGAACACGATACGAATAGAAGTAAAATTAACAAGAAATTATAATTGATAATCCATATCCTTGAGTTTCTATATAATCTCAAATGGGATGATATAATGAGGTGATAAATTACTCTTCCCCCTAAACATATATGTCCCAACTGAGATGAAACTCTGAGAAAAACCCAATCACATATCTCAAACTTCAATGGACTATGAAGATGATTGAAATAATATTTTTTAGAGAGTATAATCCATTGATAACCTTTTCCTATTCAAATACACAATGTCCATCATCTCCAAGATGATGCTCGGTCTAACCAAGGATCGTCTACCAACCTCTTCCCAACAAAGAGGTGATATGCAAGGCCTCTTATACAACGCCTCAAATGGTACCACCCTGATAGAATCCTTAAAACAATTTTTATAAGAAAACTTCACTAAGTTTATATGTTTCTCCCATGATCCACCAAAGTTAAGAATGGATGAACAAATCATTTATTCAAGAATCCAGATGGATCTCTTAGACCATCTATCTATTTAAGGATGATAAGTCATTCTAAAATTTAACTGAGAACCCATCACTATCTATAGTTCATCCCAAAAATAGGATTTAAAGAGAGGTTATCTATTAAAAATTATAACCAATGGAACACAATGTATTTTGGAAATATCCCACACATATAGGTTTATAATATCCTCTACCTTTATCGGCTCCTTGGTAGTTAGGAAATGTGCTGACTTCGTGAGTCAATCAATAAATTCCCATATCACATTATTACCACTAGGAGACTAAGGTAGACTTATCATGAATTAAATGTCTATCTCATCCCATTTTCATATAGTAATGGGTAAATATTGTAAAAAACCAACAATTCTCTGATGTTCCACCTTAATTATTTTACATGTAAGTCATCAAGACACAAAATCTACAATCGATCATCTCATACATGATCACCATTGATGACATATAAGGCCATGATGCATCTTGGTATCTCCAGGGTGTATAGACCAAGTGGACCAGTTTCCACTATCCAACAATTCTTATCTCAGGTTTATCAGAACAACCATCCTACCTCGTAAGAACAACACTCCATCGGGAGATTGAGACCACTCACTTGAGGTATCTCTACCACAAAGATTCCTGATGAACCACAGACACTCCACATCCTCATCCTATCCAAGTTAAATATGATAATAAATAAGTGATACAACCTAAGAACAATATTTCAACACTTATCCATGAACTATCCCTTCATCCAAGTGTATCTCAGTAAACAAGCTCATAAAGCACCACTCTTCCACCGATTCCTTCACTTCCTGAGTTGGAGACTTTATGATCAAAGAATATGTGACCACATTTACTTTCATAGGGGTGTATACAATATTAAAATCAAATTTCTGAAGGTACTCCACCCAACATATTTTTCTCATGTTTTGATCCCTCGGAGTGAAGATATACTCTAGACTCTTATGGTATGAATACAATGTAAATTGTTCCTCGAAGAGGTAGTGGAACCAAGTATTCAAAGCATGCATCATTACCATCAAATAAAGATAATGTGTGGGGAAGTTCTTCATATGAGGGAATAAATTATGATAGGAATAATATACTACCTATATTCCATGCATTAGAGAACAAACCAAACTCATACCTAAGGAACTTTAGTAAACATCATATCCCAAACTCGACTCTAAAATAATTAAGACTGGAGCTAAAGTCAATCTCACATTTAAATCCTCAAAAGACCAATGGAAATGATCGCTCCAAAAAAAATTCACACCCATAAGGGCTAACTATATAATAGTAGATTCATGTTTGGAGAAGTCCTAAACTAATCGCTTGTAATATCCAGCTAATCCCATGTAACTTCGAATCTAAAACACATTTATGGGATTTTCTCAAGAAATCACTACTTGAATCTTCTTGAGATCCATTGATTTACCCTTCTCAGAAATAAAATGTCCTATAAATTTCACTTCTTAAATCCAAAACTAAAATTTAGATATATTACCATGAAAATGATTCTCTATCAAGATTCCAAGACAGTATTCAAATGCTCAACATGAACTTATTCTGATCCTGAATAAACAAGAATATCTTCCATGAAAACAACTATGAAAGAATCCAAAAAACCGATGGAAGATTCTATTCATTAAATCTATAAGCATCATAAGAGCATTAGTAAGGCTAAAAGAGATAACCAGATACTCATAATACCCATACCTCCTCCTAAACACCATTTTAGGAATATCTTTCTCCTAAACCCTCAGCTGATGGTACCCTAATATCAGATCAATTTTTGAAAACCACTAGGATCCCTTAAGTTGATTAAAAAGGTCATCAATCCTGGGAAATGGATATTTATTCTTAAATATCACTTGGTTGGGTTTCTAGTAATAAACACAAAGTTAGAGACTTCTATCCACCTTCTTTTCAAAGAGTACTAGAGAATCCGAAGGTGAAATGCTAGGATGAATAAATCCATTAGCCTCATGATCCTTGAGATGAACATTTAATTCTCTCAATTTAGTGGGTTCTATGTGGTATTAAGGTAAAGAGATGATACTAATCACTGAAATATAGTCTATAGAAAACTCAACTTACCTATAAGGAAACAACCCATAAAAAACATCTAGAAACATTTTGAGATGCTCACTCTATAAGAATAGGGCCACTAAGACGTGGATCAACATCATCAAGAAACGTCTCTTACAACTGGCACAAGTTCATCACAACACTATAAGAAATGAGACCCGGTCTCCCTGATCTAGGATCATACTCACCTTGAAATACATGAGTGAATCCTTTGGAAGAATGAAACCATACCTGATGATGATAAAAATTGATTTGAGATTTATAGTTAATCATTCATAATATCCCAATAATGAAAATTAAAGATTTCGGTATCAATAACTAAAAATCCCCATACATTTTCATGGTTGGTAACCACCACCCAACAATCAAGAAATTTAAAACCTTACTCTGACTTCTTTCCTAAATTAGTGGAAAGATTCATCGTGAAAGGCATAAGCTCTGAATACAAACCCAACACATCAATGAGCTTGGATGAGATAAAGGAAAGAGTTTCACCAATATAAAATAAATCTATTACCATATAGGATGAAATAAACACTGTACCTCTCATTTTTTTTGATCCTTACTTTGATTCCTCTGGTGAAAAATCTACTACATAGATACTCCTAGCATCACCCCATCCTTTCTTCGCAACCTGAGCAACATCCTTGGTACGGGGTTGAGATCCCACCCATTTTGTTATGTTAGATGTAAATTGATATCCCTTAGTTAAGGTGGATCCAACTATACTACCTTGGTATGATTTCTCATAGAAACACTGAAGATGACCAGATTTACCACATGTATGAAACACCCTAGGTGTTTCCTTTCAATCAGGTTTAAGGAATCCCTTTCTACTACACTGGTAACAAACCACCTAACTCTACCCTGACATCTGTTGCACACCTATGGCACTAGATTGACTCTGGTCACCCCAATTTCTATTATGATTATAAAATGAACTCTTTATACCTTTCTTGGTCACTGATTTCTTGAAGAGTACCATATTCCCAGCTATATTTTCATTAACTATGGATGTCTTGTCCACAACCTCTGAAAAAGTGGGTAGGAACATAAAAATCAACACAGACCATATCAACCCTCAATCCCATATCAAACCTTCACGCTATGAGATGGTTGAAATGTGACTGTCATGGGGTGTAACAAAAACAAATATAACCTAAGTTAAAATGCAGTAAAGTGGTCAATCTAGGTTGTCTCCAGAGAGGAGTGCATAATAATTAAACTTGTCACTTAAATTAAAGAAATAAGAAAAGGTTCTTTTTTAAATTGTTTGAGTTGAAAAATAAAGCAAGAAATAAAAATAAGAGTTGAACAATAATGGATGAAGAGAGTGATGGGGTCAAGGTAGAATCACCTTGTGCAATGTCATCATAGTTACAAATATCATCTTCCCTCTCTTCATATTGAATGACAAATGAAAGACTCCTCGATCGAGTTATCAATAACCTTTGGTTAAAGAAAGAAATGGAACTCACTCCTATGTGCATGGAAGTTCATAAACAATTCCTAAACAACTAAGGCAAGTCCCGATCGGGAATTTTTTCTCTTTATAACTCTAGAAAAAGTACACTAGTTCCAAACATGTTCAAATGATCACTGGACACTCACCACCTAACACAATATGCTCGATCGAGACAAATTACACTAAGAGGAGGGAGTTTAAAAGTCTTTAACAAAAACTATTAAAAATGAATAAACCAAACCCAAAACACGATCTCATTCAGAGAATTGGAAAAAATGATAATAGAAGTCATTCAAAAGAAAAATAGGGTTTTACATTTAAGCATAAAACTCCGACATTACAAAAGTGAAAATCCCCCTTCCCCGATCACTGAAAGGTTTTACCCCTCCATGTGAAGGGTAATAGAGTTGAAAAGGGAAGAAGAGAGCATTATGAAATAAATAAAAGAGAACATAGAAAATAGAAAGAACTTCAAGAACTCAATACTCCATCACATACCTTCTTGCACCTTCTTAAACCCCTTTGAATGGAAGTGAACACTCTTATTTATAGGCTTTTGGAGTGGAAAATTTTCCTCCAAAAGTATTCCACTGAAAGTTTGAGTCTGGTTGGCATATTAATGGCATAATCTTGGGAAGGTGTCTTCATATATGTTGTTACCCTATGTCTTGTAAATTCTTTATCAAAACCTCAGAGAATTTGGACAAGTGTAATAAAAGTTATCCTTGAATTACTAATGATATATTTTTCTTCCCAAGGTGACTCTTCAACTTAATCTTTTTAGACTCATTAAATTGATACATTAATGACCTAATTTCTTCATGAAATTTAATTTGAACATGATTCAAGGATTCCTATTTCTTTTCTAGCTAGAATCACCTCATTTGGACATGTGTAGGCCGAGATATGGCTCATTAATTATGGTGGGGTTCATTCTGTCGACCAAAAAACTTCATCCAAATGAGGAATTTTGACGGACCATTGTGTGTCGAATTGGACATTTGTAGAAAAGAAAAAGTTGAATCCCACCATCATGGAAAGCCTAAAAAAAGTAATCAAACAATTTGGATAAAAAATGTAAAATATATGCCCGAAATACAGAAGCTCCACAAAACTGTTAAATATCCATAATTAACCAGTTTTCACAATTAAGCCCATAATTCACCAAAACACTAAAATGATACAAATAAGCTCCAATTTATTAATTAGAAGGGGTTAAATATTTGAAACACATATGAAAAATAATGAAAATATTATCTTTATAAATTCCCCCACACTTATCACTTGGACTCTCGGACAAGTCAAAATCAAAGTCAAATCAAAGCAAATTCAAAACACATGACAATAAGATCCACTAATTCCATACCAAGAAATAAAAGATATCGTGCCTCATCTATAACCATTATTACAAGTTCTAAAATCATATCATTCAATATTTTTACTCTCCATTTCTCCTACCATGCACACAAGAAACCTACCTCACATGAATTTTCTCTCATCTCACAAATATCAATTTCCAACAAAGTTTTTCTCATCAAAACCAATGCAAGGGTCACCATAGGTTTGAAAAACTCATACTTCTCCACCTGATGTGAGTCAAGAACATGTGTTTATCATGAGGAATTTGTAGGGTTGTTCTATGGATTTTGGTTGGTAGGATTTTTATGTGAAAAATTCTGAGGCCGAATGAGGATGGCTTGGCTCTTTTTGAAGCAAAATTGCATAGTTTTTAATTTTCACTCAAGTATGCTATCCTCCTCATTCCCCTTCATAGAAATTCACCTCCATCATCATGAAAAATCTAGTAATGTTCTAACAGCTCATCATTTCAATAGAAAAAAATTTCAATCTTTTCAAACATGATTTTTCTTGAAAGCTCCAAAAAAGGCACGACTTCCTTCCTCTATTAGAAGCTCCAAAAAAGGCACAACTTCTCTTATCTTGAAAGCTCCAGAAAAGGCACAACTTTCAATAGAATGATATATTTAATCAGTACAAAAATATATTTATCATTTTATTTTCCACCCAAAGTTTCACCAAATGAGGTGGCACAACACAAGACAACTTCCCCCACACTTAAGTTCAACCAGATCATGAAATTTCACTTCAAGAGCAGGTTGGATAGGGAAAATTGGCTTGTAATGTGGCTAATATAATAGGTTGTTCATGGATTCTAAGGGCTAAAAGGATTAAATGTACAAGGTAGACCATAATTAAGGATAATCTCTTGAAAAGGGGGATTTCTAACCAAAGAAACACCTCAATCATTTAAAATACATGTAACTCAAACCCTCAAGTTTAGAAAGGAATAAATCAAATTCTGGTTAAAAAAAGAATAGTCTGGTTCTCTCAAGATGTGAGGTGAATGAAAATAATATAACAACAATGGTTTAAAAGCCTCATAGGAAAGTGATTTCAAATATAAAGATAGTGAGATGTGGCATGAGATTAAAAAATATGAGTACTTTTCATGAAATTCCCAAAGAATTGAACTTGAAACAAAGTATTTTTTAGCATTCATTTAAGATTAGTTTCATAGAATAAATTGGTTCACTCAATGACATGGGTTTCAAAAATTTAAATGATAATCATTTCATCTCAAAAGTTTCAGAAACACACAAAAAACTGAAAAATAAACACAAAAAAATTTGAAAACACACAATTTTTTATTTTTTTGAAAAAACAAACACAAAATGAAAATATTAAACTACAAAGGTTCCCTCCCCCACACTTAAATGGTGCAACACCCTCAATGTATTCAAGTGGATTTACTATGTAAGAAACTTTTAAAATGAATTAAAACAACAATTGTAAATGAGAGGTACAACCTGATGGCTATTATTGATAGAAAGGTTGTAGGAGCGGGATCTACTCCACTGGATCTGATGGAATGGTCCCATGAAATTTCTTCATCCTATGTCCATTAATAGTGACTGACTTCTACTCTCCATCCTTCACAATCTGCACAACACCGAAAGGATATACATGAGTAACTATAAATGGACCCTCCCATCTGGAATGAAGTTTACCTGGCATCATCTTGAGTCTTGAATTTAAAATAAATACTTTATCTCTAGGATAGAATTCTTTCGGTTGGATTAGCTTGTCATGATCCACTCTTGTTCTCTCTTTGTAAATCCTGGAATTTTCAAATGATTCTCCTCTAATTTCCTCCAACTCCTATAACTGAAACCTTATCTCTTTCCCAACACTTTCAAAATCCAGATTCATCTTCCTAATAGCCCAATATGCCTTATGCTCCAGTTCCATAGGTAGGTAAATTTTTTTCCCATAAATCAGCCTATATGGACCCATTCCAATCAGGGTCTTGTAGGCTATCCTATAAGCCCATAATGTGTCTTCCAGCTTCTAGTTCCAATCCTTCATATTTGGTTTAATAATATTCTCCAAAATTCCTTTGATTTCCCTATTGGACACTTCATCTTGACCATTTTTTTGTGGGTGATAGGGAGTTGATGTTTTATGATGCACCCCATACTTCTTCAGTAAAGCCTCCATTATCCTATTGAAAAAGTGAGTCCCTTAATCACTGATGATGGCTCTAGGAACTCTAAACCTAAAAAATAAGTTATCCCTAACAAAATCAAAAACAACTTTAGCATCATCTGTCCTGATGGCTTTTGCTTCCACCCATTTGGAAACATAATCAACCGCAAGCAAGATATAAGGATTTCCAAATGACATTGGGAAAGGGCCCATAGTATTTATACTAGATCTAATCGATGGTGATTCTCAGATAAGGAAAAAATATATAAGTGGATGTGGATGGCTTAAAACATCATCTTGTTGAGGAATTAAATGATAGTGAGGGGAAAGTCTGGTTGTCAATGAGTTACTTTGCGATGGTGGGTGGTCAGCCCAGGCTAAAGATGATACTAGTAGCGAGGTGGTTGATAGTGGGGTTGTTTTAGGTGGTGAGCATAGTAGGGAGGTTTATGATGTCCCCCTCCCTTCCCTAAGACTGTTTCCATTTTTTGTTCAACTTTTTTATGATAATAATTATAAGTAGTTTATTATATTTATATATATATATACATGCATACACACACACACACACACATATATACTAGATATAAATTTATATATATATATTTATATATACCATTAATATATCTATATATATTTAATATCATTTCAAAATTTTAAATATTTAATCCATTAAATATATATTAGCATTTTTTCTTCCTTAAATACAGATATATATGTATATAAATATGCCTATATATATGTATATACATATATTAGTTTGATAAATAAATTTATAAAAATTATTATCCTACAACATCTGAATATTTTCAATATAATACAATATAATTATATTATAATTTTTATTATAAATCTATATGTATTACAACATTTAGCTCCCTATGAATTTTTTTACTACTAAATTTTAAAACTATCAATAATTACATATTTTTTTAGTTACATCTTATAGTTTTATTATATAAATATATTTAATTAGAAATATTATTTTATTTATTGTAATATTTATATTTCATAATAAGTATGAAATTTCTATTAGAATTTATATTCTTTTTAAATTAATAGGTTATATACCTTAAATTATATTACTATCTTCATTTATAAATTTATCTCAATTTAATATTTTACATACCATAATACTTATAGAAAACTTAATAATTTATAAACCATTGTGTTTATATCCTTCAATAAATATGATTTAAATATTATATTATATATGAAAATTGTTTATATATAGTTATCTTATATATTTTTATCTTAAATTCATATCATATATTTAAATTAATTTTATTTCACTATTGAATTTTATATTTATCCTTATAAAATAATCCAAAATAATTAACATAAAATTTTAAAATAGACACCACACTTATTTTAATTAATTGAAAAATATTGGGTTATTATAAAAACTATTCACTCAGGTAATCTAATTAGGCTCCCAAAGGTTCATGTCATGATAACTCTAACCCCACACCCATTGTTGGGATTAAGGATGATCTCCCATTAATTCCCCCTTGAAAATTAAAGAGTTGTATTACAAACTTTTGAGCTTGGAAAATTCATTTTGGGTTGAAATAACTACAAACCAAACCTTGATCCTATAAAACACATTGAGTTATGATTCTCCTCTTGGTTTCCCAAACATACAATATTTTTCTCTTGGTTTTCCAAATATAGCTTGTGTCTAGATTCTCCTCCTAGTTTTCAAAATATACCATGATTCAAGATTATTTTATTGGTTTTATTAAATATTCCTTATGTTAAAATACTTATATTGGTTTCCCAAAATTCCCAGAGTCATGATAATCCTGTCTTCACCAAAATATCCATTCACCTGACACATTTTATAGTGAAAATCAAAAATTATTTCTCATTCATAAGTCCTACACCAAACCATTAAAAGTTAATTCTCAACTAATATTCCACTATTTATGCCTATAAATTACTTGGAAGTGTTCATGGATTCATGATGTTAATTGGAACCACCAAACATAATCTTAACAGGTACTATGTGTCTCATTAAATGGCACTAAACTACATTTGTTCTAATTTCCTTCAAAAGTATATGTAGGAATCCACTCTCATGGCCCCAATCTCAACTCCATAACACCACCTTCCTCCTTTCATAGGAATACATTTCCTACTTGGATAGTGATAAATTCTATAGATCTTGTATGGATCCAAATTATAGAGTAATAAACTATATAGATCAATTGATAGACAGTGTAATCCTCATGTATAGTTTACAGTTAAATTCATGTTGTTTGTCAAACAATTTCATCAGTATTGTAACTATGAAGAAAATAAGGTCTTGAGGGATCTACACACCCATGTACAATGATTCTCTCATATCTCCCTCCCCCCTATTATTGGGTTTCTCCTCTTTGGGTGATGGTTCTCCCTCAGGTCAATCAGTCTCATCGTCTCTTCCCCCTTCTTAGTTGGTGGTTTTATCGTCTGTTCCTATAGGTGTTCCTCCTATTCTAGTTTTAGTGAGGTCAAAATACCTTTCTCACTCCTCCTCTTCTATTTCTATATTACCCATCATGATAGAACCCATTTTGGTATAGCATAATGGTTCCTTAGTTGTCTTGTGATGGTGATGGTGGAGTGTGGCTCTAGTGCATTAATTTCTTTGGTTTTGGGGTTTTCAGGTTTTTTAGTTGATTTTAGATGTTGGTTCTCTAGTAGGAGGGTATTATTCTATTCTCATATTCTATTTTATCCTTATCCTTCTTGTTCTTACATATATAATATGGAAATATGGATCTCATGATGCCTTGGGATGGTGCAGGTAATGGATTTATAGTGATCCATCGGAACCCGATTTCCATTAACGCATGTTATTCCTTGGGTTCATCTTTTTCTATTTCACTATTGTGTCTACTTTTTCACTAGAGTGTCCTGGGTTTTATTTATTGAGGATGAATACGAATCTTGGTATGTTCCAATGGGTTTTATCAGGCTTCTGTGGTGATCCTGGAAAAGATCACGGCTCAATATTGTGGTCTTAACTACTTCCAACTCTACTATGGAATCAGATTCAATCACTCCTCCCACAGTCATATAGATACAGTGATCAATTAGATTTTTTGGTATATTTTCATTGAGTGTTTTATGGGGTTCAATGTGGATTATACTTTTTAGGATCAATCCCTTTGGTATTTTTGGGTTCTGATTTTATGGATGTTCATTCTAGTTTTTCATCATTTCAAAGGTAATTGTCTCATAAGGTGGTTGTCCCACAGTAAGGTTATAGAAATGATTTTTTCACTATTTTTGATGCCTATTCTACTCTGGAATGATAATATTAGATCTTTAAACCAATTATGGTGGATTTTAATTGGTGATGTTGAACGAGTCTTCAATTTTGTTTGTTCCAGCCATCAGCTCTGATGGTGATCGGGTGGTGTCAATGATGGTGGTGAACTCTAAATGATGATGGTAGGAAACATGAATTTGGATGAAATGTGTGATTCAATGATCAAGGTCTACATGAGTTACATTTTCCTAATTATGTTTTTTCAATTTGAAATTTTGAATTTGGAATCCTATAGTAGTTTGAATTACACTGGTAATTTTGGATACCGCTCAACCATAAAGCAGCTTCTTGAAAATTAAAAAAAAAATTGTTTTTAGTCAGTTGTTTATATGAAGTATTAATGAACATGAATTAAATATATAATAGATTCATATATGGGTAATTAAAACCCTTAGTATTTTTTATAACCTCATATCCTCAAATCCATAAAAGGGGTCATCATCACAACTATATGTGATCGATAGGTCACCCTCCTTTGGAATGTGGGAAAGTCAAATGAGACCTGAAACTGCCAAAAAGGTCTTTTAATGAGCGGAAGGAATTGGAAAAAATACCACTTATTGATATTAACTACTAAAAATACCATTTTATATGAAATTTATGATCATAAATATACATTTAAATAAAAATAATTTATCTAGATGATCCATAAATATATTATAGTCATTATTTTATGAATAATAATTTTTTTATTTAGTAAACATAACATGTGGTAATATGGATGCTTACCATTTTCAATGGATACTGTAGAATAGTACTATAGCACTATAGTTGGTGGGTACTATAGTAAACAAAGGTATTTTATAAGGTACTATAACAACATGTGTACTATAGATCATTATATAACAATAATTTGCTATAGAATGTATGATACTATAGTAGTTGTAAGATTCACCATAAATCATCCTTTGGGGCATAAAATGTTGGGTCTTCATGCCATTGGGAAATTTTAATAGACCATCTTATGAGTGGTTAAACCCTTAGTTGGGGGTTTCCTATAATTCCTATAACTTGGGTGTGTGGTTTTTTTTCATTTACATATAACCTCTAAGACATTAAATAAATATATAAATCTTACCATTCTTCATGTCACTTGGGAACATCAAACCTTTTTATGATACTATAGATAAAACATCCACATACTAATGTAAGGTTAGATCTCAATTTCTCAAATGAAATGTCATTTATCATCCTCATAATACTTTTAATTAAGTTAACAAGATTTCTTAGTATCATGGAATTGAAAAAATAAACATCTTGTATCTTAGCATTATCATAATTTCCAAATATTGGTATTATAACTACCAGATGAACTTATATATGAATATTTCTTCAGAATTTAGTTATAACATCCCTACTCTTTCAAATATTTTCTATTCATATAGTACTTTCTGAATATTATTAATATAAATTCCATTTCATTTGAAAATAATTTTAAACTAATGCCAAAAAAATTTAATGTTTTCTATTTGGAAAATATCTATACTCTCAATTGATGCATACTTTTTACCTAGTCCATTGACTCATAAAGTCATAATATTATGATCTAGTTCATAATTTTTCTTAAAATTATCATGAAACACTCAAACCTCTCTATCAAAGATAAGTTTATTATAAATAGATCAGAAAATATTAGTCTAATTTTGATGTTTAAATATCTATCTCTACTAAAGTTTAAATTTTCATAGCCATTCTATATTGAGCATACATTCAAACATGATCTTCATTTTATTCCATTTTTCATCTAATTATTTACTAATAATTATAAATATAAAATACTTAGAAGGAGTAGATGATTGAATTATTTTTGATTACCTCTTCTTAAAATAATTATTCTCAATATTTTCTTCCCCTTTTCTTGTTATTATAGATGGATATTTCTATTCTATTGTGTCTTTAAGGTTATAAATCACAATGAACTTTTCTTTTTAGGGTTAAATCAAAACTTATATGATCAAATAAAAATGAAATAAAGAAAAATATAAAATTTATCTATGTTATAACTCCAAGTAAATCCAAAATATCGAACCATGAACTTTTATAGTATAAAAATCTATTGGTATAATATAAAAAAAGAATAAATTGAAAGAGAAGTTTTATAATGGTTTGAAAAAGTAAATCAAATACATAATTAGGAATTAGAGATTGAAAATATTTTCTCCAATTATTGTGGGAATACATGAGTCATATTATGATAGGATACCATATTTTCATGACATCACCTTATTCATTTTCACCTAGTTCAATAAAAATAAAATAATGTATTATACTATGTTACTAAATCAAGTGTTCTCTTTCTAATACTATCTACATTCTCTCATAATCTAGTACACATGATCAGACACTATGTATGAACATTTTTCATCCAGCATCAAAGGTCTATCACCATCATGTTTAAAGAAATCATAAAGGTAAGATCAACATGGGATTTTCTCACATGTTATGTAGTTGATGTAGGAAAAAATGAATAGTGGAACTTTATTGTGGTATGTCACATACTGTGTTCATCCACTTCATTTTTTTTAATAACTAACATAAACAAAACTCTTTGATTGAATCCATATTTAAACAATTATTCATATATATATATATATATATCAATTTTTACCATCCCAATAGATGATACATACAATATTTATATAAAATGGATATATTGGAGGCTATCATAAACATTTTTCTATCAATTTATCCTGACTATATCCAACACATACAACATTTAAATTGTTTACTAAGAAAATCTAGGAAACTTCAATTTCCATAAAACCTTTAAAATATCAAACTTTTAAGATCTAAAATAAATTTTATTAATTCTACATTAATCTAATATTTTCTTTAATATTTTTGAATTGTCTTCCATATAGAAGCTTTGTATAGATATATACTAATTTATCCTCTTTTGTAATTAATTTAAAGCTAAGGATTCCCTTTTAAACATTGTCTCTAATAAATTTATGTATCACTTCAATATTACTTATACTTCATTGGTGTAAGGGGATACTTGAAATATAAATTATTGATAAATTTATATACATAATAGGTATATTATCTTAAAATATTCCAAATTCACTCAAAAGAAATTATAATCCATAAAGTCTAACCATAATAGAGAGAAACAAGGAGATAAAAAATTTCTATAGTTGATAATGTATATGAATATTTTTTATTTGAACTATGAGTGACTAAACCTTTTCCAAGAAAGTTTCACATTCTATTAGTTATATTTTGATCATTCTTACATCCTCTAGAATCCAATTAAATGTAAATAATAGCTCAAATGATTTTAGAAAATCATAAAATAATATAATGATAATTATTCTTTTGACATAATTCATTATCCTTTTTTTGTAGTCAATTTTGATTCATTTTAATTAGCTTAAAATCTTGTACACATGAAAATACGAAAAATTATGTAAAGTCTATAAGTAGTAAATAAGAGAAGGTTTCTAATCATGCCTTGATAAATCTTTAGGTAAACTAGTTTTATTTCCAAGCCTTCATCTAACTTTGAACCATTACCCATAGGCGTTCCCATTATTTTATTTAAGTATAATTTGAATCTCTTAACAAGTTATTTTGAATACACTCACTATTTTAGAAGGATTCAATCATTCATTTGAAACATCTAAAAACTCTAAAATAATTTGAGTTTACCCAAAACAACCATCTAAAACTCATTAGCTATTAGTTTAGAAAATTAATTATAGAGGACATGACTTGGTGATCCAAGGATTATATCATCCACATATATCTACACTATCAAAATATCCTCAAAATATCTTAATGAACAATATAGGAATTTCCTTACCTTTCTCATAGTGGTTCTGTATTTGAAATAGAGATAATATCTCATACCATACCTCTGGGTCTTTCTTTAGTCCATATAAGTAATTTATAATCTTAAAAAACTTTGTGTGGTTACATTTCATACTCAAAACTGGGAAGTAGTTTCACCTCAAATATATAACAATTCAAGAATGTACTCTTTATATCCATATGATAAATATTGAAATACATATAAGATACATGTTTCAGGATATTTTAAGTTTCTTCTAATCTAGATATTGGTGGAAAAGTATCATCATAATTAATTACTCCTTCTTGGTTGCATCCTTGAGTAACAAACCTTTCATCTTTTCTGACAATTTGGCAATATTAATTTAGATTGTTCATGGAAATCCAATTGGTGATAATAATTTTATGACCACAAAGAAGGTTCACTAGTTATTGTGATTAGTTTCTAATGAAATGATTCATTTAATCTTATATATTCTTAACCCAAATTTAGTTTTTTAATGATTTGTAAACATCATTAGGTATAGTTTGTGAAAAAATCCATAATTATCAGATAAATTCATCACTTATTTTTTTGATTCGATTCAAGAATCCACATCTACAATTATTATCTCAATGGGATAGTCTTTTAGAGTCTCACATACATGATGTTAGAAGTATTTCCCACACCCGTAACAAATTAATAATATATTTCAATCATCCTTATAGTATGTTTGGAGTCTTTTAAATTAAGTTTTCCCATTTTCTCATCAACATGTTAAAAAATTTCATTCTTATCCAAATGATTATTGTCATCAAATTTGAAATGTACAAATATTTCAAAAATAATTTCCTTTTTTGTATACTTGAAATATTTTCTATTTTTAGAGTATCCCAATAACACACCTTCATCATATTTTGAATAAAATTTTTCTTTGTTTTCTTTTCTATTAAGGATAAACACTTGACAACCAAATATTTAATAGAAACCCACCTTATCCTTTATCTATTTCCAAATTTTAAATGATTAATTCATGAAAATATTCCAAGGTAAGATTATATTAATCCAATTGAATTCAATTTTAATGTATTCCACCGAAAATTACATTGTAAGATTACACTCATGGATCATTTCCATTTCCATTTCATCAATAGTCTTGTTTATTATTTCAACTACCCAATTTTTTATGGATTTCATAGAGTAGATAAATTTTAAGAATAATAATTTTTACTAAATTGTCTTGAATTATTGGTTATATAACATTCCACCATGATCAACCCTTATTTAAAAGGTCATTAATCCATTATCATTTTAACCCAATTATAGTAAATTTAAAACTTACGGAAGGCCTCTCTTTTATAAAATAGAAAGTACACCCATTTGATCCTGGTGTAGTCAACTGTAATCACAAATTCATACCTATTTACTCTTAACCTAGAAACTATAGAAGGTTAAAATAAATAAAAATTAAGAGACAGTAAAGGTTTTATAATTATCACATCATTAATCATCTTGAATGATTATTTGTGTTATTTTACTTTCATAAATGGATCAAGAAAACAAGTATTTATACACATTAAATTTAGGTAATTATAACACATTATTATTCATAGCCAGCTTAATGTGATGGAATATTGGGGATCATGGGTAGTCCAATTGATTGTTGTTAAGTATTATTGATGATATTTGAAGAGTTTTAATGGATTTTTTGATGACATTGTTAGAGTATAAAAGATCCATAAAAATACAAGAAAGGAAGTGGGAGACCCTTTTCTAGGAGAAAAATGTTGAAAGAAGCACCAGATAACTGGTGGCATGGATAGAATTCCATATTAAACTAATAGTCTACTAATCATCCACTGGGAGAAGACCAAATATATATACCTCCATGTAGACCACTGACTTCTTGGTGGAGGCTACTAGGTATTCAGTGGTGTCAAAACTATTAGTCCGAGGATACATCTATGATGGTAATAAAACATCCCACTCATATCATTAATGTATTGACTCAAACCAAGTAATTCCAAAACTTTTCCAATCCCCTAGATGGATATAAATTAAGGAAAATTCTATTTTGGATATTTATCTTAAACAATAACAAACTTGTGCTTCAACTCTTAAATTAAATCACCTCTGATTATCTACCTTTATATAAGCCATCCTCTCAAAGAGGCATCATTCCATTTAAAAATCACAAAGTATCTCACCTTTTTCTATATCTATCACTCATTATTTTTATTAATACATAAATAGATATATAAGTCCAAATTTATAAAGGATTTATGCTATGAAAATATGTCTTTTCTCAATCCTCCTTCTAACTTGGGTTGTAGGGTTTCCATTCAAACCAATGGAATTTGGTTCTTCGATTTCCATTGAAATAAATGAAATTTGTTCTTGGATTTCTGTTAAAACCAAGGGATTCTCTTATAATGTATATATCTATAATTGAGGGGTGGATATATAGGGTATGTTTTTAAACTATTACTGAACTCCTTATAAAATCATGTTTTTTTCTCTTAATATTTTCACATTTCATTATCCAAAACTCAATACAGATAATTACACATATTATACATGATCATTTACATTCTTAATATACTTTTATATTATATATATAATATGAATCAATTTTATCAATCATTTCATAATAATTTTATTTCTTAATTATCTTTATCATTCCAGAATCATTTTTATTTTAAAATTATCATTTACTTTTTTCATTTAATTTTTTAAAATTAAATTCACCCCCTCTATCCTTACTCAAACAAATAATTATTATCCAAGGTGAATTTGTGTTTTTATCCAAAAACCCTTATTTTCATAATTTTGGTTATTTTAAAATCTTAATTTATTTAAAAGTTTAATTTTAGAATGGAATATAACTCTTATACGCATGATCCTTTATTTTATGGTTTAAAATATTTATATTGGAAAACTCTCATATATATTTTCCTTAAAATTACTCGATATCCTATTTAGAAAATTTTTAAGCATGATTATACCTCTATAAATAAACCTGTAGATGAATGGACTCATCAAGATAATGCATGTTTTGAATCAGGTAGTAAAGCTATGAATTCCTTGAATTTTGGTTTAGATTAAAATGAATTCAACCATATATACAGTTAAAAAATGTCTTATAAAATTTATAAAATTCTATAACTCATATAAGAAAAAAAAACAATAAGGTAAAGTGCACTATATTGTATTTTTATCGATATGATTTTGAATGTTTCTCTGGGAATCCTAATGAATCTATAACTAGAATGATTACGAGGTTTAATAACATTTTCATTAGTAGAAATTCATTTGGTGATGATTTAACTATAGAAACACTTATGAAGAAAATATTATGGTTTTTACCAATCTCAAGGTCTCCCAAATTCATTACCACCTAAGAAGCCAAATACCTCAGAATCATTGAAGCTGAAGAACTCATTGGATTAGTAATTATGTATGAGATTACCATAAAGTAGTAAATAGTAAAAGGAGAAATTAAATTTAGATAAACCAAGAATAACTTATACATTAATAAAATAGAAGCTAAAATTTCTTATATAATTAACACTTATGATGAAAGAGGAATTGAGTGTATTTTCAAAATGGTTAAAAAAATTTGACGAATAATAAATCATTTCATCATACCCAAAAAAATATCAAATTGAATCACATTTTCTAGAGTGATACAAGTGCTTAAAAATTGTCCTATAAGACCATCATTCAAAAATAATGAAAATAGGTTGAAATATAATAAGAAAGGTAAGAAATCCATCATATTCACAACTTAAAATGCTAATGTTGAATCCATGGACTCTTCCACCTCGACTGAATCAAGTTCAAAATGTCTCACAATAGAATTTTAGGTGAGTATAAATTTAAATTCTAAACCCTATAACACTTATTACTCTTTATCTTACTCATATTTAATTCCCATTACTTATTAAGTCCTAATGTATTCTCATGATCTACTCTAAAATTGTATTCATTAATGTACTTCCTTATATATAGATCTTTATAAGATATACGAACAATACTTAATGATAATGAATAACTTAAAATGAATAGAATCTTATTTAAAATAAAAAATTTGGGTTTCTTTTAAAATTAAAAAATCAACTGGATATTTGTTTTTTGAAATATGAAATTGATGATCTAAAAATATCTCTTTCAAAATTCACATATGGTGAAAAAATTATTAACATGATCCATGGTTATCAATGTGTTCAAATAAATTATCATGATTTAGGTTTTTAAAATAATGTGATATCATTAAAAATTACTACTTTTGTGAAAGTTATTTATTAAAATAATTTTTTTAATTATTGTTAAAAGTTTGGTTATATAGTTTAGTAATTTGATTTAGAAAACATAAGATATGGAGGACCTAAATAAATTCATCTTTTTTATCAAATTTATAAAATAAATTATGATTCTAAACAAATTTTGGTTCCCAAATCGTTATTAGATAATCATAGTGAACCAAAAAGTATTTTACCTTTAAATCATTTTTTAGCTCGTATGGTTAGGCCCTCAAGGGTACCAAAAGGAACTAGATTTTGAATTTTTTTAGGCTATAACATTGAGCTTATTTAAAATATCGTATGGTTTCCACTTAATAAAAATGGTGTTTTGTCACCTTGAAATTATTTATCATCTAATTTTACGTCCTGATCTTACTATTTATTGCTCGAATTGAGGTGGAGATTAAAAAAATTATTTTTAAATAAATTTTATGCATAAACCTTGTTCTAATGGGAAAAGGCACTTTGATACTTTTCTAGTTTTATTTCTCTCTTAAACATAATTTCAAAATACATACTCTCTCTCTCATCTAGTATTTCTTATTTCTTAAAAGATGAGAGGTCGTATTTTAAAATTATTTTTCAAATTTTCTCTATTTAAATTATTTATTTATATTTTTTATTATTTTTAAAATTTTCTTTTCTTATATTTTTTAATTTTCACATTTTTTACCTTTTTGAAACTTAATTTTTCTTATATTTTCTATAAATTTATTTTTTAATCATTTATTATTGTATAGGTGGATTTGTTTTAATGATATGTTCTAATTTTATCTCTTATCTGAGTATGTTTATAATGTTTTATTAGGATAATCATGTTTTCTCTTGAGAATATTTTTCTAATAGAATTTTTAAAATATCTATCTCATGGAATAATTTTTTTTCTTATAAAATCATGTCTTTTCTCCCCTTACTTTCTTTTTCTTTTTGATAATCAATATGGGGGAGTTTTTACTATTGAGAATAAATATTTTTAATTTCAAGGGATTTTGGGAATTTTATGTCAAAAGTGGGACAAATTTGTTTTATTTAAAATGACAGAAATTTCCCATTATTTTTGGGATAATATAGTTTAATTATTGAGATTGTTATATATATTATTAAATCTATATCATACCATATATTACTTATATCTCATTATCATCTTAAATTTCTTAAATTCTAAAATATTATTTTTATATGATATTTCTTAAACTCTTGGTTTATGATATGTGTTTGTGGTCATAAAAATGGGAGAGATTGGTGTACCTATATATCTCTCTCACAGTCTTTTAATGATAAAAAAATCACATTTGTTTCTAATAGGTTCATTTAATTGGGTTTCAATGTTAATTTTCAATATCAATTGAAAGAATCTTGAGGATCATGTGTAATCCAACTAATGGATTTTAATTTTTCATGAAGAAATTTAAAGAGTCTTAATGGATGTGTTGAAGCCTTTGATGGAGTATAAATGATCTTTATAAGGCCATGTAAGGAAGTAGAAGTTCCTCTTCTTGATACTTTTTGAATAATGAAACTCTAGATAGCTAGTGGAATGGAAATAATTCCCTCTTCCTCTAGGAGTCCATCAGCCAACCATTGGTAGAAGACAGAATGAAAAGACTTCTATGTAGGAAAATGGATACCTGGTGGAGTCTACTGGGTATTTGATTGTGTTGGGACTGCTAGTCTGAGGCTTTATTTATAATGTTCAAAAAATTCCCACTCTGATATTTATTTCCATGGATCAACCCAAAGAATATAAAAACATTCTTATTCCCATTAATGGATTTAAATAGAGGAAGATGTAAGCTTGGATCTTCAGCACAAAAAACAAAAAAATTGTTCTTCAAATCTTTAATTGAATCAATGATGAAGCTATATCTTTCTCTAAGTCATCATATCAAAAATCCATCCTTCTATTTTTAAATATCAAAGGATATCGTGCTTTTCTAAATACCTCACTCTCTATTTTTATCCATACTTAAATAAATGTAGGAGCCGACTATGTAGAGGGGTTTCCCTAAGAAAATATAACTTTTCTCAACCCTCCTTATACCTTTGGTTGTTGGGTTTCCATTAAAACCAATGGATGTTGGTTCTTTTGTTTCAATTAAAACCAAGTGAAGTGTTTCTTGGGTTTCCATTAAAACCAAGGAATGGTCTTTACAAGACATGTCTCTCTAATTAATGGCTAGACATATAAGATCTATTTTAGAGAAATTTACAATCTCCTTGTCAAATATTATTTGTCTTATCTTTAATTTTTTCATTACATCATCCAAAAATATATATTAATAATTGCATAAATTCAATAATATTTTGTTACATACGTAATCCACTTTGATATTCCATATTTAATACATATATATATTATCAATTATTACTTAATCAATTTCACAAATTAATTTTCTTTATATTTTTTATTTTTGTCAATTCAAAATTATGATTTGATTTATCATTTTAATTTTTTAAAGCTCTATTCATCCCATCACTTCATGGAATTATTAATTTGACCAAAATAGTTCCCCAAATAATTTATAAAATAGAGAAAAATATAACTATAAATCATATGTACATTTAAAATTGTTCAATCTTATCTCTTCAAGGTTAATATTATTTCCTTGAATATCCTTTGGAATGTTTTTGAGGATTTTTCATATTTTTGAACACCATATTTTGGTTGAGAATGATTTTGTTAAACATGTGAGAATGTTTGTTTGAATTTATTTTGAAATTTTTCCTTATAAAGGTTAAGAAACATTCCTAATGTGTTTATAGAACTGGTAAAGGAAGTTTCCTTAACTTTGTTATGAAACATTCCTTAAGTCCGACAATGCTAAGATGATCTCAAATTTCCAACACCATGATGAAATTCAGGATCTGTTCTGAATTTGTACATTTTGATATAAAGGGAGATAAGTAATACAATGGTTCTAGATTCACACTATATGACAGAATTCACCAGATGGAGACCACCAAATAAATTATAGAGGATAGATATGCAGTAGTATGAATTTATAGGTTTCATTTTCCTAAATTTATCCATTATATATAGAAAAAGTATTTGGAAATTGATTTCTAGATCGAGCTATTCAGAAGAAGATGTTTATAAAGGGGGAGAAGTAGAAATATGAGTGAATTATTTAATAAAATTATGTATTTTGTTTCATAAGGGTAAATTACATTTTATGAAAGGTTTTTAAAGGTATAGGAAACTCTCATTAGGGTAAATAATATAATGACTTGTGTAAGGTAAGTATTCCTATTGTATAAAGTTAACTGAAGTATAGTGTCTAGAGATACCAGACAGAATATTCATGGTGTTACTAGATTAAGAATTTTAGGAATTTGGGGTTGATAAGTTTTTATAACATATAATAATTACAAAAAGGGAAAGAATTAAAATGATACGAAGGATGGTATTTGTAACTATATGGGGAAATTATTCTATGATCAAATTCTTTAAAAGTTTCAATAGTGTTATAGCACATCAATAATAAGAGTACAATGAATAACAGTGGATGATGATTCATGATAAAGATTCTATATTAAGTTCAAACAAATATTATTTTATAAATATTGTGTAACATTTTAAGTCATAAAGGCTAAGTTATGAAGGCATCACTTCAAGTTCATCAAACAATGAACAATCAGAAGAAGAAAGTTATCTGATAGAGAAAATCCAAAAGATGAAAGGAAGTACAATGGGAGAAGAAGGATACATTGGATAGATTAATTTTAGTTGAAAATTATTAATTTCTTCCAGAGGAAAATTTAGAGAAGTTTTACAAGACCAATGATTTAAAATTAAAGTGATTTATAAAGTCAGAGTTGAGGAAAGATGACCTGACTAAGTCATTCGGATGAATAAAAGTGGAAAAGTGAAGTTCTTTTAGAATATAAGGGAGTTTCCAAATAATACATAGGAAAAAAAATACACCTGATAGTGATTTTAAATATTTATATAACTTTTAAATAAAACTACATTGATTATGTTGAGCTAATCTATCAATGTTTTTATCCATCTACGATAAGGAAGATTGAATAAGTTCCTTAACGATGTTGTTAAGGAAGACTGTAAAATGTTGTGGATCTAATAGAGTACATGAAGCTTTAAGAATATTCAATAAGTCCCTATAATGTTTAAGAAATTTCTAGATAATTTACAATGAGTGATATTTGATATTTGAATCTGAGATGAGTGGGAAAAATAAATTGAGTTCCCCCTTTTTTCCCATTGAGTATAAGATGTGAAAGTACAGTATGGAAAAGTATATTATTCACATGTGTTAGAGAGTTAAAATACAATAAATTATTGAATATTTACTATATGAAGATCCAAAATAAAAAAGTTAAATCATGGAGAGTTTCCAAAAAAATTGGTTGAAGAAGAGAGAACCCGATCATAGAAATCAGATACATGTTCAGAGCTGATTTACCCGATAGATTTTCAGTTCAGAGTTATCTGACAAAGGCATACCCATCATTGGAATCATACAAATCACTATATAGTGTAATTATATAGATATTTAAAATAAACTAGAGGAGATTGTGTCTATTTCATTTGATAGTACTGATATAAAATGTATGGTTTTCTATGGCTCACATGATATAGATTTCAAGAGTGAAGTTCTAAAGGATCGACTAGCAACTCAAAAGGGGGGTTGAATTTGTTGTTCACTTTTTATAAGTTTCAAAAAATTTAGAAAATTAAACCCTAAAACCTGTTATGATTTATTTCCTTAACAATATTTAGTAAATACTCATGCATGAAAAAGTAGGAAGGTAAGTAAAGCACACAATATTTACAAGGTTTGGCCTCAGTGTGAGAACCTATATCCTTTACATAGCCACTCTCATGGGTCTATGGAAATACACTATTAATAATTAGTGAATACAACTTGTTCCAACACCCATTAGACAAATTATATATTCGAATTGGAATTATTATATTGACTCCTATCTGTTTACAATGTTTGTTATAAAATAATTTAGCCAAAAAAAGAATAATTGGTTTCTTGAATGTGCTCCACAATTCCTCAGTCTGAATCCTCAGTCTGATTTGGAAACATTTGATTTTTTCTCAATACAATGATTCTTGATTCTGGATATAATTTTCTTAATATGATTATGTTGGATCCTATTCTCTCAAAACAAGGATTTTGGATCTGATTTCATGAATACGATAATTCTGGATCAGATTTTCTAAAGATGGTTATTCTGGATACGATTTCTTGAATATGATAGTGATGTATCTAATTCTATGAATATGATAAACTCACTCCCAATCTGAAAAACTAAAACTATAATAGAATTATCAATTTATTACTTCTTCAATAAGAAGGTAACTTCCAATTTTCAATTCTTTAGCGCTCTACATTTTGTGCATGTGTGAAATTTGTTAATGGATGAATGATTTGAGGAAGTATTTATAAGAGACTAAAAAAAGGTTGGAAACTTGGAAATGTTCCCCACTTCTTAAAATCTCAAAATCTCTAAAAATATCTCACATTTAAAATGTTAACTTTGAATTCTTCAAACCTCCTTAGATTTATCTGAGATTTACACAAAATTGAAATTTAAGTTTGAGCACTTCAATTCCGCATACCTTTCTTAGTTCATTGCTATTTTTTTCTTTATCATCTTCATTATGATCTATTTCATTATCATCTTATTACGATATTTTTATTTCTCATCTCATTACAATATTTTTCTTTCTCAGCTCATTACGATACTTTTCTTTCTCAACTCATTACGATCTATTTATTTCTCATCTCATTACAATCCTTTCCTTTCTCAGCTCATTATGATATGTTTCTTTCTCACCTCATTATGATATTTTTATTTATCATCTCATTACAATCCTTTTATTTCTCATCTCATTACTATATTTTTCTTTCTCATATCATTATGATCATTTTCTTTCTCATCTCATTATGATCTTCTGATTTCCCTAGATATGATTGTTAGTATCCCATTCTCTTTCCATTTGGATCCGACCAATCTGGGTATGTTTATTCTGGATATGAATTTTTTATAATTGATACGATGGAGATCAGATTATATAGTCTCCAATGTCGATCGGCCTCAATATGATGTAAACCCCATTACGATGGAATTCTCATTATGATAAAATTCCCATTACAATGGAATTAACATTATGATGAAATTTCCATTACAATGGAATTCTCATTACAATGAAATTCTCATTACGATTGAATTATTTAATTTTTAATTTTGAATTTCTTCAGACCTCTCCACCATTTCTTCATATGATTTTATCATGAATGTTTTCATGATTTATGATAACTTCTTGATCAGAAATGCATCCTATAATTTTATTTATAAAGTATAAAAAATTTCTAACTCTAACCTTGATATTATTTTTTAAAACTCTTCAACAATTTCATTCCTTCTCGACTTTTATTGAATTCAATTATTTTCAATATCATACTGAGGGAACTAAATATGATAAATTGTATGGTGTATCTCAATATGAAAACCTGGGTTTGGAAAATAACTTCATTATGATGTACTGGGTCCAATTCCTAGAAAACAAAAATATTCTTTTTCAAAGAGAGTTAGTTTTCAAAAAATACATAACATTGTTAAAACAAAACACCAGAAAGGTTCTTAAATATCCCACTTTGGATTTGTAAAAAAACCTCATTAAAAACTTTTCCAACTCTTATAATTTTTCACAACTAAACTTTTTTACTTTTATCAAAACACATCCTTTCTCAAAAGAGAGTTTCTTGACACCACACTACTGGATAAATTAATGTTTTTGAAGGAATTCTATCCCTAAGTGGAAAGAAAGTTTTGTGGACATGTAAAGATAAACTCCCCCTCACTTTTATCTTTTCCCCTTTCTTTTTCTCTCCCCCATTCATTGTTTTCTCACTTTCATTCTCTCCACCATTTTATAATAACCACTACTTCAGATTCATAGAAGAAAGATAAGTAGAAACTTCTTAAAAATTAAAAATTTATTACTTCCACTTGACCTTTATCAAAATAATCTAATGCATGGTGGGGGTTACTAATTATGATATTTAGAAATACATGGTAGGATACTGAAAATTATGTTATAACCTCAATTCTATGAACCTTTCTTTTGACATTTCATTTATAAAGATATCAGAAATCTGATACTTCGTTAAAATGTATTCCAGCAAAACATCTCCAACATCAACTTTATCTTTTATAAAGTTAAACATTATATCAATGTGTTTTGATATTTAATGTTGGATAGGATTATTAGAAAGATCAATTACACTCAAATTATCAAAAATTATATTCAATGGTATAGAAAATATTACTTTCAAATATTCCAGTTGAACTTTCACCCACAACATTTGAGTACATGCTTGAGTAGCTGCAATGTATTCAGATTCATTAGTGCTCAAATTTACTGAAATTTGTTTCTTACTGTGCCAACTCACACAACATTCACCCAAGAGAAAGTTTCCTCGTGAGGTTGATTTTCTATCATTACAATATCTATCCCAATATTCATCAGTATTACTATAAAACGTCATCTCACTATTTATTTTGTATAACAACCCATATGAAGTTGTTCCATTGACATATCTCTGAATCCTCTTTGATGCCAACATATGTGATTCTTTTGGATTACTTTGATACCTAACACAGAAAGTCACAGCATAAAAAATATCAGGTCTTGAGGCTGTATGGTAGAGAAAACTTCTTATTATAATTTGAAAGTCATTCTGATTCACATTTATTTTGGATTCCTCATTATTAATCTTTGTGCTCACAAAAATAGGTGTTCAAACTTATTTAGATTCTTCCATCCCAAATTTTTTACACAATTCCCTAAAAAACTTTTCTTGAGATAGGAAAATGTATTTTTCCTTTTTTTGAAAATGTAATCCAAGGAAGAAAGTTAATTTTACCAACATAGAAATTTCAAAATTATTCTTAATTTACAAAGAAAATATTTTACAAACATCTTTTCTATCCCCAAAAAAATTATACCATCCAAATTAACAATTAAAATTAGATATCCAGTGTCAACGTCTTTCACATTTAAGTTTATAAAAATTTTACTTTAGAGAAGTTTAACATTATCAAAAAAATTTCATGAATAGAATACCTTGCATGTAGAGATTGTTTTAGTCCATAAAAGTATTTATTCAATCTATTTTTTTAAATCCTCATAATACTGAAATCCAGAAGAATGTTCAATGTAAAATTCTTCCTAATTCTCAAAATTTAAGAAATCTAAATTTATATCCATTTGATAAATTTTTAATTATAATGAGTATCCACTTCAAGAAACATTCAAATAGTTTATAGCATTGCAATGGGGGAAATTTTTTCTTCAAAATCCACACCTTCCACCTATGCATATCCTTTATAATCAAGTCTTACTTTGTTTCTTGAAAATTCTCCATTCTCATTCAATTTGTTTTTGTAAACCCATTTGTCCCAATAAATTTTTTATTTTATGGCCTTGGAATAATTTCCCATGTTTCATTCTTCTCAATCTAATCATTCTTTATGTTTAATATCCTAATAAAGTGATTTTGGTTCATCTTTTGAGATAAGTGAAGTTTGATTTTCTAATCTCAACTTACTTTTGGTTTGAACTAGAACCTTATAATTCCCAATAATATTTTTGATTCAATATGTTTTTATAAGGTAGGAAATATCAATGGTTCTCTCCTAGCTTTACTTTCTTGATCACATGACTCATCAAAATATTGATAAGGATGTTTTGGATAACATTCACTATTTTTTAAATTCTCCAGTGTATCCTCCTAACCATTCTCAACCACTTTTTTAAAGCATATTTTATTTTCAATTACCTTCACATCATACGAGTCCAAAAACTTTTTTAAACATTTTTTCATACATTTGTAACTTCTTCCATTTGGTAAATAACCCATAAAATTTCCTTCCTCATCTTTCTTATAAAACATTCCAAAATATGGTTTTTTTTATTTTGAGAAAACATTGACTCCCAAAAACTTTGATGTGTTTTAATAATGGTTTTTTGTTATAATACATTTTATATGGAGTTATTTTGGTTTCCAGTCTAAAAAAACATCTATTTTGAATATGTATAGAAATACTAACATCATCTCTCCAATAGAACTTTGAATGTTTGTATTCTACTAACATACTTCTTCCCATTTCCACCAAACTTATGTTCTTTATTTCTATTACTCAATTTTGTTGTGGAGTATAGGGGGAGCACTATACTGATGTTTGATACCATGATTTCTCAAATAAATTTCAAAAATAGTTTTTTTTGAATTTGGTAGCATTATATGTTCTAAAATTCATTATTGAAACCCCTGATTTCTTTCTCAACATATTTCCTAAAGAATTTAAACATTTCAATAGCCTTTAACTTGTGATTCATAAACATTATGATTGTTATCTGAGTGAAATCATCAACCAAAGTGACAAAAATTTAAGTCTTCTTTTGTTGATTGATGTCTCATTGGGCCACATAAATCGGAATGAATAATCTCAAGTGAACTGCTAGATTGAATCTCAACTCTTTTATGACTTTTTTAAGTCATATCTCTTTTCTAGAAAGTAATACAAACATCTTCATCTCTTGTTTTCAATTATAGAAAAGTTTTAATGGAATAAAATTTAGAAATTTTTTTCATATTTTTTTCCCAAGGTGTCCATGTCTTGGGTGCCATAATTTTTTTATCTTCAGCACTCAAGTAACATGAATTATTGAATTATTCTATTTGAAAGAGATTCCCATTGGTTCTTTATCCTTTTGTAAGGACTTTCCTATCTTTCAAAATTTTGATGATACTAAAATATTACCTAAAAAAACTTATTTTCCATCATCACAAAGTTTAATTACACTGAGTAGGTTATGTTTTATCCCATCAAAAAATAAAACATTTTGGATTTCAATTTTTCCACTTCAATATCAGTCATTCTAATTCCTTTGATTTTTATGGAACCGTCATTCCCAAAGGTAACTACTCCCCTATCATGACTATCAAAATGTTTCAGGATTTTTATATCAATATTCATATGGTAAGAACAACCAATATCAAGTATACATGGTTTGTTCTTTTTAATTTCTTTCAAATATGTTTCAAAAACAAAATCTCTTTCCTCAACTTTCATCTTTTCAGCTTCTTTTTCTATTCTATCATAATGAATTTGTTCTGGATAAGTGCCATACGTATTTTAGTGTGATAACCAGAATGATCATGTCTTCAAAAAACTTCTTCCAAACATTCAAATTGATTCTTAGTTGGAAATTTTCTAACATCTTGAGAATTTACCTTTTCAACTTTCTTGGAGTTAGGAAAGTCACTCATTCTAATTTCACTATTTCTTCCACTTTTATAAAACCTTATTCTTGGTAGAGATAACTTGTGCCAAAAATTACGATATCTATACCCATAGATTCCATAACTCCAGCAATATCCAAAAAATAATGATTTTCTCTTTAAGAATGATCATTCTCAATAGAAACCTTATTGAGGTTGAAAACTTATTTCAGCTCTAACATACTCGAGATGTGGACCACATTTTCTTTTGAATGAGTTATCTAAATTTTTTTATTTGGAATGTTTATTACATCCTTTATCCAACCAATATTTCCTTATAATTATTATAAAACCTGAAAAGTTAAAATAATCAGATGAAACATTATATTTGGTAATAAAATATTTCACTTGATTCTTGTATTGATATTTCTCAGCAACATTATAAGTTTTGACTTTTACTTCTAAATATTTTTTTGATGTTTTCATTCATCTTCCTCAAGGTCATTTTGGACTCAATATGTTTTTATTAAAACTGGTTAACTTATTCTTCCTTATCTTCTAGCTTCTTACTATGATCTTCAGTCATCTTTTCATGTTCATAAATTCTATGTTTGTAACTAAAAATCTCTTTGATGTATTCATCCTCCTGCTTGATGAAATATTTTATTCCTTTAGTGACTTCTTCATAATATTTATTTATCATTATGATTTCTTTCTTCACATATTTTTTCCCAAGACATGAAAGAAGCTATGTTCTAAGATAATACTCCCAATAAGATTCTTCACTACCTTCTTCACTTTCTAATGAGATTTTTTTCTCAAATTTTTCAATGAAGGTTCTGATTTTTTCTAAACATTAATATTCAGAGGAATTTTTTTCAATTGATCCTAATTCAACTTTCTTACTCAACACACTTATTTTGTTTCTGGTAAAATTATTCTTGTATTTTCTAGATAAATTTTCTTCTTTATCATTTTTGTTCCACTTCTTCCATCGATAACTTTTATCGGAATCATCTCGATATTCTCCAACATTCTTCTTGGGACAATTCATATCAAAGTGTCTAATTCCACCACACTAAAAAAATGTTATAGGAAGTTTTACTCCATCCATTCCACTTGATCTTCGATAGTTCTTGGATATAAGAGATGTACTTTTTTCATTCAAATCAACATCCTCTTTATCTTCAGATTCACAAGAATTAGCTTCTTTAAAATCTTGAATTTTCATGTTTCTCGTAGATTCAAAATCCACTTCATCTTTTATATTCTTTTTAAAAATTTTAGCTTTCTTAATTTCATAAGAAATAAGAAAGTTATGTAATTCATCGAGAGATAAATCACCATTATCTTCTAAAGAATAAATTTTAGAATCAAACAAGTCCAAAAAGTTTTTCATAAGTTTATTCACAATTGTGGAATATTATAGGACATCTCCAAATCCTCTAATGTTTCAAAAAAGTCCATTTACTCTGGTGAAGTATTGATAAATTGTTTATTAACCACTCATTTTGATGTCTTCATACTTACTATGCCAGATTTTTAGATTTTCTTCCTTGACTTTAGTATTCCCTTTAAAAACACTTTCCATCTTGTCCCACATACTTTTTTACGTTTTCAGACCCATAGCCTTTTGATAAACATTCTCTGATAAAGTCATAAGTATTTAATTTCTATCATTTCTATCAACTTCTATATTTCTCTTATCTGAAAATTTCATAAGAGCATCTTTCTTAATAAGTGAAAAACCAGTAGTAGCAGCATAAACAGTTTCCAAGCTAAGATAATATAGATAAGGAATCATCCTATAATTCTATCCATATTAATTATTTCCATAGAATGTAAGAATTCCTATAATATTGATAGAATTGAAATTATAAATGATAAGGATTCCACAAGGGAACCTTCTCTATGATACCAATTAATGTTCTAAAGGATCGAATAACAACTAAGAAGGCGAGGTTGAATCAGTTATTCACTTTCTATAAGTTTCAAATCATTTAGAAACTTAACCCCTATGACCTATTATGATTTATTTCCTTATGAACATTCAGTAAATGATTATGCATAAAAAATTAGAAAATAAAGTAAATCACCCAAGATTTAAAAGGTTCAACCTCAGTGTGAGAACTTACATCCCATCCATAGCCACTCCTATGGGTCTGTCGAAATCCACTATTGAGAATAAGTGAATACAACTTGTGCCAACTCCCATTAGACACCTTCTATCTCATGATAGGAATAATTATACTAAATCACATCAGTTTATAATGTTTTATTATAAAAAAATTGATCCAAACAAAAGAATAAAGATTTTGTTGAAACCGCCCTATAATTGCTCAATCTGAATCCCCAGTTTCACTTGGTTAGATCTGATTTTTTCCCAATACAATGATACTTGATTCTGGATCCGATTTTCTAAATAAAATGATGCTGAATAAGATTCTCTCAAAAAATGATGTTGGATCTGATTTCCTGAATACGGTAATTCTAGAATTGATTTCTGGAATATGAAAATTCTGGATCCGATTTTCTAAATATAATAATGTTGGATTCGATTTTCTGAATAGGATAAACTCACTCTCAATATGAAAAACTCAGAATTTGATAGATTTCTCAATTCCATACACATTCAATCATATGGGAACTTTAACTTTTGAATTCACCAGTACTCTGCCTTTTTCATTTGTGAGAAAGTTTCTAATGGAAGAATTATCTGAGGAAGTATTTATAGGAGACTGAAAAAACAAAGGTTGGAAACATGGTAACTTTCCCATCTTCCTCAAGTCTCAAAATCAATGAAAGTTATTTACATTTAATAATTCAACATTGAATTCTTTAAACATCCTTATATTTCTCCAAGATTTACAGAAAATTGAAATTCAAATTTTACCACTTCAATTCATCATAGCTTTCTCAGTTCATTATGACCATTTTCTGTCTCTTCTTCATTATGATCGATTTCTTTCTCAGCTCGTTATGATCTTTTTCTTTCTCAACTAATTATGATATTTTTCTTTCTCATTTCATTATGATCAATTTCTTTCTCAGCTCATTATGATCTTTTTCTTTCTCAATTCATTACAATATTTTTCTTTCACATCTCATTACAATCATTTTCTTTCTCATCTCATTAAGATATTTTTCTTTCTCAGCTCATTATGATCTTTTTCTTTCTCAACTCATTACAATAATTTTATTTCTTAGGTCATTCTGATATTTTTATTTCTCAACTCATTAAGATCCTTTTATTTCTCATCTCATTAAGATCTTCTGATTGTCCTTACTATGATTGTGTGTATCCCTTCCTCTTTCTATATAGATCCAACTAATCTGGGTACAATTATTTTGGAGACAAAAGATTTATAATTAGTATGATAGAGATTGGATTTTATAGTCCCTCATACTGATCGACCTCAATATGATGAAAATCCCATTACGATGTAATTCTCATTATAATGAAATTACCATTACGATAAAATTCCCATTACTATGGAATTATTTTTATGATGAAATTCCTTTTACAACAGAATTATCATTATGATGAAATTCCCATTAAAATGGAATTCTTCACTCTGTAATTTTGAATTTCTTCATACCTCTCCACAATTTCTTAAAAATATTGTATCATGAATGTTTTCATGACTTTTGAGCACTTCTTGATCAGAAAAGAATCTTTTTATTTAGTTTTAGAAACTATGAAAACTTTATAACTCCAAAATTCACATTATTTTTTCAAAACTCCTTAGAAACATCATTATTTAACTATTTCATTTGAATTAAATTACTTTTAATGTCATGTTTGTGGAACTAAATATGATAAAGTGTCTGGTTAAACTTAATACAAAAACATGGGTCTAGAAAAAAATCTCATTCTGATGGACTACTTATGATTACTAGAAAACAAAGAAATTATTTTACAAATAGAGTTAGTTGTAAACAAATACAAAACATTGTTCAAAAAACACCACAAAGGTTCTTCAGGGAGGGAAATATAAGGTTCACTATATACTGGTGTCAGGCAGACATATCAGATGTAGTAATTATGGAATAACTTTTAATGAGTAGTGATGAAAAGTTTCCTAAATTTATATGGAAATTATTTCAAAATAAAAACCTTATAACTGATGGGACATAGTATAATCATACCTATAGAGAGGTAAAAGGAGTCTAATGGTATTTGACATAAGTTTTATTCACTTCTTATTAATAGTAAATTTCCAAGGACCAATGAGAGTCACCATGATAGGGATTAACATTCTCACTTTAATGGAAAACCTTTTTAAATATTTAATCCATTATTTTCTCTATTATCATCACATACTTATGATGTCTTTATAAAAAGATGATATGGATAATACCTCTAATAATATTCTGGGGTAAGTTTCCATTGAATTGAAATTTTAAAGGATTACCCCTGATTCAGCTTCTCCTCCTTATTGATTCTCAAGATCTTATATAAATTCAATTAGTATCAAGCAAGGTTTACCAAGTTATATAATTGTCATGGAAAATATCAACTCAATAAACAACATAGGCATTATTACATTTTATTGAATAAAATTATCATGGTGTGAAAAACATAATGATACACTTCCTTCTAAAAATTTCCTGAAAGAAATTGATGCAAAAACATTTAGGTTTCCAACCATTCAAAAAAATGCTCCTATGATGTTTTTTGAAAAAATAAATCTTGTGTTATATGGTAAATATATAAAATTTATTCTTATGTTTGAAAAAAATAATTATATAAAGGTGATGGGTCTTAATACATCTATTAAACGTGGGATAAACTTGAAATTATCTTCGTTTGAAATAAAAAAAGTTATGGAGGAAATGATACAAATATTGTGAAGTGGGTTAAAAGAAATCAGAGTGGCATGTGGATAAAATATTGATGAATACTTCACAAGAGTTAATTAGTAGGTTTTCAACCACATAAGATTTAGAGATCTCTTGTAATATTCTATCTGTATTAAGAAAATCATGAGAAATATTCTATATAGGTTCAATTTAAAAATATCTACCTTAGATGTTAAATATTGTTTACCTCTTTATGAATTACATAAATTTCTTGTTTCTTTTGAAATAAGAAAATATCTATAATTCAAAAATAAGATATAGTAGTAAATATATTTTGAATAAATTATAAATAAAAAATAGAATATGTTGATCATAATGTTGTTGACCTAATTTATTCAGAAGATAGAAAAAGATGATGAAATAAATGAATTAAATGAAAATATTATGTCTCATATCTAAAAAAATTACTAAAGAGATAAATGAGAGTATTGAGGAATAATACCACTTAAATGTTTCAAGTGTGGAAGAATTGGGAATTTTTTTATGAATTTACCTAAGAGTAATGTTCTAGAATTTAAATATGATTCTAAAGAAAAAACATGATAAAACAAGTTGGAAAAAACTACTATGGAAGATTTCAAAAGTACAAAAATATAATAAAAATATCATTGGAAATAGAATAATTTTGTTGAGTAATAAATTTTAATATGACTGAACTAAAAAATATTCTTTAGAAGATGAAAATAAAAAGAAGTTCCTATCATTTTTGTAAAATGTTGAGAAAAGTGAAGTTTCCTCAAATAGTGAGGAAGTATAAGGTAAAGAATCTTATAAATAATATTAGCTGATATCGGAAAATGTGGAATAACTTGATTGAAGCAAACAACTCAAGAAATAAATCAGAATGATGAAGATATAAGGTGTAAAAAAATGTGGGAAAGTAATAACTTCTTAAAAAGTAATATGTTTACATTTATTAAATTAATAACCTCGATTTGAATGTTATGTAATATATAAATATGGTGGATGATCTTAGTAACAAACTCTCTACAAAGAAAGATACGAATTATAAAACTCAATTTTGTTTTATAGAGGTTGAAATTCCCATAATACTGTTGATAAATTTTTTTAACAAGGATTCAAAGGTAAAATAAGAAACATCTTGAGTTGTTAAGAAACCACATTCCAATAATCTGGTGACATAATTACCCACTAATAATAAAGTTTCACATAATATTTCAAATCATGTAGGTGTTAGAAATAATTCTGGGAAAGCTTGTGTTGAGAAAAGATATGAAAAACACTTCACATCCAAAAAAATTGAAAATAACCTCTATAGGAATGATGCTCTTAATAAGAGGAAGTGAATATATAAATATGTAACAAATGTGGAAAAACATTCAATAGAGAGAAATCCATTTTATACAGAAGTTAGAGATTCGATGGATTTTCATGGTGTTATGGAACTTATGGGTAAAAGTATTAAAAAAATTGGCACACACTATAACACCCCAATAATTTACAAATAGATTTATTATAGAATGCATGAAACAATGAGTCTCTAAAAAACACCACTTTGTTATAAACTATCCAAGTAAACATAATTTTTCCACCTCTCTGATTTTAATTTTGAAAAACTGACAAACACGATTATGTTCAATAAGATATTTAGAATCTAATAAGACAAACTTATTTTTTTTGGGGAATAGTAACACACCCTTATGAATAGTAACATAACCTTATAAATAGTTATGAATAGTGAATTGTACAAAAAAATAGAAACTTCGCCTATGAATGTATAAATAAAATTTATACATCTTAAATCTTGAAAAAGGACCATATTATAAGTATTGGTATTTTTGTATGTCTTAAATATTTTAATTAAAATTTTCTATTTAATTTAATAATTTAGAAAGGAAATGTATTTTGATAAAATTTAATCATAAATTGTTACTTTTTTTCTTATGATTATAAGATAATTTTATGGGACCTTGATTAATTTCACAAGGTGTTATAAAACGAGTTATAATTTTAATGTGGTTTTTTCTGAATAAATTATGATTTTATTTAAACATTAAATTAAAAAATTTTGAAAATTATTTTCAAAAAATGGAGTTCATTTTTAAATTCTACAAGTTGAATAATGGTTATATTTATTTTTTGGTATTTTTCTGAAAAACATAAATTTTTGATGAATAGTGAAATACGGTAAAATACCGTATATACAAATTATAAGTTAAAAACACTATTAATGAAATCATGAGTGATGTAAGGCCACTTGGTTCTAAATCACATGGTTTTAACTCACATGAACTTATTAATATTAAGGGGTCACATGAAACAACACTATTGGTTGTCTTGAGGGAATTAATAAAATAGTGAATAAAATATTCAAAATTTACTCCTCTCCTCCACTATAACCCCCCCACTCCCTCTTGTCCTCACTCCGGTAATACTTGAATATCCTCAAATTTATTCCCAAATACCCTTTCCTAGTCACTCCCCACATCCAAGAAGCTCTTGGTCTTTCCAAAAGAACAAAACCCCTACCCTTAAAGAGATTCTCAAGGAGGTGGATTCAATGGGTAAATTCACATTTTATTTCTTTCATTTTCATTTTGTGTTCCTTTTATATTGTTATATTATCCTCACCTATTCTGTCCAAATGACTATGATAACTCTATTATCATCTATATACTATAATTATATCTTGTTAATGGAAGAACCATCATAAATATTCTTACTCTCTCTCTTTTATTTTATAAACGAAATTATCGTCTGTGAGGTTCCAATTTACAACATTCATAGACGACGAAGTTTCGTTCTTCAATTTCTAATTAATTACTATTCAGGAAACCATTTTACTATTGAACCGGACTATAATATATGTATTATAACCTATTTAAAATTTTGGAACAATTATACTTACATATTGTTAAATCATCTGACCAAACTAGTTCCTAAAAATCAAAATACCACTAAAATAATCTAAGTAAATGTCATTAATATTTAACCTAATGATTCATCCTCATTATATGTCACCAAATTATAGAAATAGAAATTAACACTTCTAGATGTTCATAAGTAATATTTAATTTCAATTCTGGAGATTTAAATCCATTCCACATGAACATCCATACTCATATACAAATATACCGATCATGAAAACAAAGGAAGCGAACACTCTAGAACGATGGAATTCAATCTTATAACTTATCAATAAGGACATAATGAACTTAATAAAATTATGATAAACTAAATAAATTTCTACTAGGTTCTTAATTAATTTATTAATAAGTCTAATTTCATATTTCAGAACCTTAAGTTCTAGAGCGGAACACATTCGGACTTAAGGTAAGGGTTTCATAATCTAACATCCATTTTTGTGAGACATTCCTTGTTAAATACTTTCACTTTTATATGGTGTATTTATACTTCCCATTGATGTATCATATCATGAATATATTTATTTACATTGTATTCAATGTTCCATTTTAATATTATTAATTTTGGGGCATATGATTCAATTGATTACAAAGTTGTAAGTATTTTCTACCAAAACCTCCATTTTCATTCGGGTTGCTCTTATTCTCTATTATCCTCAATGAAATTCTTATTTATTATTATTTTTCCTCATAAATTATGTGTGAATGTTATATATATGTACCAATCAGACTCTTTCTTCATTTTTTGGGGAGTTACATGTTTTAAAATAATATTTCAAAATTTTACCCCGATAAACAAACTCAATTCAAGAGAACTTCTCGAATTCTTACCCATTTTCAAGTGCACTCCAGAATCTGTTTTAAGCCACCATTATTTTTATAAAATAACTCATTTTATCGTGATAAATTATCTCGGTTAATTTCTGGTTTTATGAAAACAAACATTCATTTCCACTTTAAAATTCTCTTTAAATTTTCCTTAAAATGCTCTAAAATGTTTTATTTCTAAAGATTCTTAAGAACTCTTTTTACATGATTTCACTTGAGAAAGACATCATTTATGACTCAAATATAATTTAACTGTCTTTACCTTTTATTTTCTATGATATAAATGTTTATAATCTTATTTCATGGAAAATACAAATGATTTTCCAAAAGAACTCTCCTTTCAAAAGTAAAAAGTGTTTTTCTAGTCTCATGTTAAATTTTATGAAGTATATGACTTTTTCACCACTTATTTCATGAATGTGGTGTATGTAATGGCCTTTGGTATATCATATAAAGAGTCTCCTTATTCTCATATTATTCTAAGGGATTATTATTTGAATGTTTCAAGGTGGTATGAGACACTTTGGAATGTTTAAGGATTACTTCCTTAAGAATTTTTCAATGGTCTCATTAAAAAGTATCTTCATCTAAGACAACATTACTTATTGAATATTGTGATTCATTGAGCTTTATCTCCTATTATATCATATACCATATTTAATTGAATGGTTTATTATTAGTTTGACTATGAATGTGCTATCTTAAAACCATTCACCAATTTACTCTGAATGGTTAGTGTTTATGCTTAATGTTCGAGGAAAGTTATTTACATTTCATATGTTAGTTTCAATAAGAATGTGTATATTGTTTATGATTATCCCCATTCATATGAGGAATTCATTGGACATATTAAGTATCGGTTGGGGCCCACTATATCCCCTTAGTGCATCGGTAGGTATCATGAGACAAACTATGGTCTTGGCATGAGGCCTTGAAAAAATGAATTTTTATGGTTTTGGCCGAGGCCTTAATCATTTTTAGACGTCTTGGTCGAGGCCTTGATGGTATATTTTAGAATGTCTGTCATATGAATTTCCCTCATTATAAATCTAGTAATTAAAAGTTAATGAGGTTATTCGACTAGTATAATACCCTTGTTTATGCGTTAATATGGCATTATTTATTCAGCACTTATTCCTACCATAATTTGTTCAAGTTTATTTTTAAAGGCATGTTTTTAGTTATTCACCATTAATAATGATTATTTTTATGATATATTCCGTTGTATTTTATACCCTTATGGAGTATTTGAGCTCACCCCTTTCATTTGTTTACCTTTAACAGGTTATAAAGAGGAGAATATTTATTGAGTTATCATGGTTTCAGTTTATTAATTTCTGTTATGTAATGTATTTTTTTACCTTTCCATGTGTAATATGAGTTACTTTTAGGTCCACAAGGTTAGATACCCTGATATGTGTGGTGAATCATGGTATGAAATATTAAAACAACTACCCCTGTTGATCTCATTTCGTTGTTCAGAAAAACTCTCTTCTCACTCTTTCCTATAGAAAGGTATAAACAGAAATTAAATCATGCACAGGACACATAAATTTTTACTTGGTTCACCCTCCATGGGCTACATCCAAGGCGAATACACCAGTGATGTACCGATGAACTGAATCCACTATAAGCGTACTATTGTTTACAATGTTTGAAGCAGACTCACTGTCCCTTCTGGTTTACAACCAATCACAATGTGAAAGCTCACTGCTCTCTCAACTAAAGTGTACTCATTGATTCTTCAAAAGATCCAATCATAGTTTATAGACTTTTATGTCCCTTAATTATCACAAATGAATTCATCCTTCACTGTATATAGATGCTCTATTTATGTCCCACTTTCATCCACTGAGGAATACCACTTTACCACAATACTACTAGGTAACTCCAAATCTTTCGTGTAACCCTTACTGCGTCTTGAATACAACTTTAATGCCTTGAACACAAGATTATAGTTTTTTCATGAAACACCCCTTGTGTGAAACTTTAATCTTACATGTAACTCAAATATTACGCGTAACTTTCTTAGCTTGTGCGCAACTCAAAATCTTTCGCGCCACTCCCTTTGGTTGAAATTTTTACGCAACACGGATCTCAAATTTTCTCTAAGTGTTGAGCTCTACCAAATGAAGATGATTACCTCTTATTTATAATATTTGTCAAAAACTTTATGGAAGATTTACCATGTTACGCAAGATTCTCTTCGAGCGTGCAAAACCACATTTGACATTGCATTAGACGTGCAAGTTTCTTTCGCGCAACCTCATCTTTCGCACACATTTCCGATTCTTTTGCGTACTTCATACCTTTGACATTTTTCAAAATTCTACTCCTGAAGCATTATTTGAGCGCAAGTTTCTACACAGTCTTCAATCTTGCGCGCAACTTTTCCAAAAACATGTATCACCATTTTCTGATTTTGAGGTCCAAAAATTTGGCAAACACTAGAAAACATCACCACCTTAGATCTATTCTTTTTGTACCACCACCAGATCGTCCATTTATTTTTCATCAGTATTTGTAAACATAGGTTGTCAAAAATATCTCTAGAACTCGACAACTTACCATGGAAACCCTCTTTGTCAACATACAAACCAGCTTTGTAAATAAACACAAACACCACAAAAATGATTCAGTGTTACCTTGAGTGATTTTGGCCTAATAGTTACATGTATGTATCTAGTTTCTTCAAGAATAATAAACTAATAATTCCTTCTAGATTTTATTACTTGTAATCATGCCAATGTATCGGAATAATGCACCAACTCTGAGCTTCTCAGGCTGGGGCGTTACAGTTGGTATCAAAGAAAGTTTAAAATAAAACATGAAAACTAGATATAGAAAAAGTAGATTACTGAACAAAACCCTAAGATGGACTTTGGGGATAAGAATACAAGGACATCCTATAATTTTGGCAAGGAATATATTATGTGGTTTATCAAGAAAATACATCCCTATCTAGATATAAACAAGTAGACGTGTCTATGGAACAAATGTATCTAGGGGTAAAACTCGAAAACACTACTTTGAGCTAGACTCGAACGGGAACTAGTGCACAACAACATGACTTTCTGCACTCTTGGTTTGACACTCCTGGGGGTATGATTTGATAAATTCATAAGCTTATTACAAACAATTATGAAGGATTACTTCCCCAAAGTAACCAAAGTATATGGTTCTAGGATTTACGAAGCATAAAATGTATTCTATGTGTTATACCATGTTTAGAGTTATAAAGAGTTAATAATTTTTTGAGCTAATATATAATATGGAATTAATTATAAATGGCCCCTAGAAGAAGGAATGAGAACGTCACCAATGCAAGTGATGAAAAGATTAATAAGGATCATATCTCTAATGGTAATAAGACATATTTTCAAAGGAAGATTGTCTCCTAAGTATCCTCATCATATAAAGAAATAGTATCATGTGTTAAGAAGGTATGTAAAAAATTTTATGATTACTATGGCTTTGAAGGGAAGGAAAAGAAGAAGAGGATGGAAGAGAAAAACATAGATAAAGGGAAAAAGGGAAATATGTATTTTCCACATGTGATAATTGTGGAAGGAAACCCCTTAGTATATGCTTAAGAGGAAAAAGAGTTTGATTTAAGTGTGGAGAAAAAGGCCACCATGCTCATAATTGAAAGATGAGGAAAGAATATTCCTATATTTCATGCTTAAACTATAAGGATACTGGGCACTACACAAATGAATTTCCCAAGCATCATGGAAATATAGCTCAGAAAAGGAAAAGGGATCAAGGTCAAGCTTGTGATGTTACTACGGTTGAAGTAGAATAAATAATGTATTTATGTTTTTGTATTCAAAAACTATGTTATGATATTATTGTTATAAGAATTATGAGATATATAAGGATTGTATTTTAGTACTATTTCATTAATGATTTGAGGTTGTATAATGAATGTTACAAAGGAAAAGTGATTTAGTAGAAAGATAAACTTGTTAGAAAAAACATGATTGAGGGAAAGACAACCCTTAATATATATCTGATGTTGAGATAATGATGAATAAATGATTGATTTGGATAAGTACTCACTACCTTGGAACTGATTGTTGACTTGTTGAGAAGTGGTCTATGCTATCATCGATGAAGTTTATAGAACTTTTGGATTTAAAGAATATATCCAATAACATGTATCTTACTTCAGGAATACAGAAGAATACATGTTTCCAATATGGTTTTTATGGTAATTCAGGTTATTACCATATTTCAAGAGGATACATGATGAAGTTATTCACATGTTTTGAATGTGAATTTTAGAGTTGCTTCTTATTGATTAAGGGTTAATGATAAGTTCATCTTGGAAATTTAGAGATCATCATTATAATGTGTTGAATCATTATATTTTGGAATTTTAAGCATTTAAGAAATGGTTTATGTCGATCATTTTATGGGGTTTTAGAGTTTAATGTTACTACATGATGGTTGGATTATTCTTCCTTGACCATGTTGACCAATTAGAATGATTTTTTTGTAGTAATCGATGCATTTCCCTTTACTCTTATTAATGGGATATTTTAACCATATTCTTGATGTGGGTTTTCCATTAGGGAATGTTTAAGTATCTACCATTAATTTTGGAAGTTCAATTTAAAATTTAGAGGATGAAATTTTTGTAATAAGGGGATAATGTAAAACCCCATGAATTTACAGATAGATCTAAAATAGAATGCATGAAACACTAAGCCTCTAAAATACACCACTTTGTTATAACCTAGCCAAGTAAACATAATTTTTCCACCTCTGTGATTTGAATTTCAAAAAACTAACATACACGGTTGTGTTCGGTAAGATATTTAGAGTCTGATAAGATAAAGTTATTTTTTTAATGAATAGTAACACATCTGTATGAATAGTAACATAACCTTATGAATAGTAATGAGAAGTAATGAATAGTAGATAGTACCAAAAAATAGAAAATTCACCCATGAATGTATAAATATAATTTAAACATCATAAAAGTGGGAAAATGATCATAGTATAAGTATTGGTATTTTTGTATGTCATAAATATTTTAATTAAAATTTTTGGTTTAATTTAATAATTTAAAATGGAAATGTATTTTCATAAAATTTAATCATAAATTGTTACTTTATTTTCTCATGGTTATAAGATAATTTTATGGTACCCTGATTAATTTCACAAGGTGTTATAAAACAAGTTATAGTTTTAATGTTATTTTTTTGAAGAAATTATGATTTTATTTAAAAATTAAATTAAAAATATTTATAAAATTATTTTAAAAAAATGGAGTTCATTTTTTAATTCTACTATTATAATAATTTTTAGGGTGAATTTTTGGTATTTTGAAAAACTTAAATTTTTTATGAATAGTGAAATACGGTAAAATACCGTATATAAAATTATCAGTTAAATAAACTATTTATGACATCATGAGTGATGTAAGTCCACTTGGTTCGAACTCACATGAACTTATTACTATTAATGGGTAACACGAAACAACACTATTGGTTTTCTTGAGGGAATTAATAAAATAATGAATAAAATATTCAAAATTTACTCCTCTCCTCCACTATAAACCCCCCCTCACTTCCTCTTCTCCTCACTCCTCTAAGCCTTTAAGATCCCAAAAGTTCTTCCCAAATACCCTTCCCTAGTCACACCAACTTATAAGAAGCTCTTGGTCTTTCCAAAAGACAAAAAACCTCCCCTTAAAGATATTCTCAAGGAGGTGGATCCAAGAGGTAAATTCACATTTTATTTCTTTCATTTTCATTTCATGTTCCTTTTCCATTGTTATCTTATCCTCAAATATTCTGTCCAAATGAACATTATAAATCCAGTATAATATATATACTAGTATTATATCATTTTAATGGATTAACCATCATCAATATTCTTACTCTTTCTCTTTTATTTTATAAACAGAATTGTCTTCTGTGAGGTTCCAATTTACAACAGTCATGGATGACGAAGTTTTGTTCTTCAATTTATCCTTCATTACTGGTCATGAAACCATTTTTATGGTTGAAATAGATTATAATATATGCATTATAAGCTATTTAATATTCATGAACCAGTATACATTCATATTATTAAATCATATGACCAAACTAGTTCCTAATAATCAAAATACCACTAAAATAATCTAAGTAAATTTCATTAATATTTCACCTAATGATTCATCCTCATTACATGTAACCAAATTATAGAAATGAACATAAAAACTTATTTATGTTCATAAATAATATGTAATTTAAATTCTGGATATTTTCATCCATTCCACATGAACATCCATACTCATATACAAATATACCTATCATGAAAACAAAGGAAACAAACACTCTGGAATGACGAAATTCAATCTTATAACATATCAATAAGTTCATAATGAACTTAATAAAATTATGATAAACTAAAAAAATTTCGAATACGTTCTGAATTAAGTTTTTAATAAATCTAATTTCATATTCCAGGACCGTATGTTCTAGAGAGAAACACATTCAGACTTAATGAAAGGGTTTCCTCATCTCACTTCCATTTTTGTGAGACATTCCTTATTAACTACTTTTACTTGTGTATGGTGTATGTATACTACCCATTGATGCATCATATAATGAATATATTTATTTCCATGGTATTAAATTTACTATTATAATATTATTAATTTTGGTTCATACGATTCAATTGATTACAAAGTTGTAAGTATTTTCTACCCGAACCTCAATTTTCATTCGGGTTGCTCTTATTCTCTATTATCCTAAATTAAATTATTATTTATTATTTTTTACTCCTAATAAATTCTGTTTGAATGTTCTATATATGTGTACCAATAATAATCCATATTTATTTTGTGAGGAGTTACATGTTTTAAAAGAATCTTTAAAAATTTCATTCCGATAAACAAACCCGATTCAAGGGAACTTCTCGAATTCTTACCCATTTTCAAGTGCACTCCAGAATCTGTTTTAAGAAACCATTATTTTTATAAAATCACTCATTTTATCATGAAAAATAATCTTGTTTAATTTATGGTTTTATGAAAACAGACATGACTTTACAAATTAAAATTCTCTTTAAATTTTCCTTAAAAGGCTGTAAAATGTTTTATTTATAAAGATTCTTAAGAACTCTTTTTATATGATTTCACTTCAGGGGGACATAATTTATTACTCAAATATAATTTCATTGTCATTAAATTTTATTTTCTGGGATATACATGTTTTCAATCTGATTTAATGGAAAATAAAAATGATTTTCCAAAAGAACTCTTATTTCAAAAGTAAAAAGTATTTTTCTCATCTCACGTTAACTTTTATGAAGTATATACCTTGTTCACCACTTATTCCATGCATGTGGTGTATGTACTAACCTTTGGTATATCATATCAATAGTATCCTTATTCTAATGATATTCTATGGGATTATTATTTGAATGTTTCAAAGTGGCATGAGACACATTGAAATGTTTAACGATTATTTCCTTAGGAATTTTTCAATGGTCTCATTTAAACATATCTTCATCTAAGACAACATTACTTATTGAATCTTGAACTTAATTGAGATTTATCTCATATGATATCATCCACCATATTTAATTGAATTTTTTATGATTAGTTTTATTGTGGATGTGCTATCTTAAAATCATTCACCAATTTACTCTGAATGGTTAGTGTTTATGCTTAATGTTTGGGGAAAGTTATTTACATTTCATATGCTAGTTTCAATATGAATGTGTATATTGTTTATGTTTATACCCATTCATATGAGGAATGCATTGGACTTAGTAAGTGTCGGGTGGGGCCCAATATAGCCCCTTAGTGCATCGATAGGTCTCATGAGACAAACTATGGTCTTGGCACGAGACCCTAAAAAATGAATTTTAATGGTTTTGGTCAAGGCCTTAATCATTTTAGACATCTTGGCCGAGGCCTTGATGGTATATTTCATAATTTAAGGCATATTTGTAAGGATCCGACCCCAGTTTCCTGGATCCGGTGCCTTATTTGGTTACATTGTAAAATAAACAAGGAATATGCATTCTGAAGGACCGAGTAGTTTAGTATTATTGGAAACAAGATACATACATAAGTTCAAAATTACAACATGAAAATAAAAACAACATAGAAACTCCTTAGAAAACATCCATAACTCCAAGGTTATTTTAGCATGTCATTCATAATAAAATTATTCATGTACTAAGAAAATGAAACCTAAGAAATGGGTGATCTCAAACGCTCAATAAGGGTTAGAAATACAACAAAAAATATATAAACATTAGGAAAGTTGAATAACTAAAAACATGCGCCTTTAACAAAAACTTGAACACATTATGGAAGGAATAAGAGATGAGTAAATAATTCCATAATAAAACATAATCATGGGTATTCTACTAGTATAATAATAACATGAACCATTAATAATATTTTCATAATGAGGTAATTCATAATACGGGACATCATCACCATACTGTCAAGTCCTCATGCCAAGACTGTAAATAATCATTTTTTCAAGGCCTTGTGCTAACACCGTAGTTTGTCTCATGTGACCTACTGATGTACCGAGGGGATATAGTGGGACCCACCCGAAACTTACTATTTCCAATTCATTCCTAATATGAATGGGGATAAACATAAACAATATATTCATTGATATTGAAACTAATATATGAAAGTTAAATAACTTTCCCCGAACATTAAGCATAAACACTAACCATTCAGAGTAAATTGGTGAATGGTTTTAAGACAACACAACCACATAAAAACTAATAATTAAACATTAAATGAAATATGGTATATGATAAAATGAAATATTAATCCCTATAATACATAATAATCAACAAGATTGTTGAAATAGATGAAGATACTCTAATAAAATCTTTGAGTAATTCTTGAGATAAATACTCTTTTTCTTTGAAAAGAAGAGTTCTTTTGGAAAAATATTTGTATAAAACTAGAAGTGAAGTAATATATTATTTTTATAATAAAATGAGTTATTTTATAAATATAATTGTTTCTAAAAAAGATTATATATTTCCCTTGAAAATATGTAAGAATTTAAGAAATTCCCTTGAATCGGGCTTGTATTTCGGAAACAATTTTGAAAGTTCCTTTTAAAATGTGTAACTATCCATAAAATAAGGAAGGATTCTGGTTGGTGAGCATATGTATAAAAAATAAATTTATTAGGATTACATAATAATACACAATAATTTCATTGATTTAATTTTACAATAAAAACAACCCGAATGAAAATGGAGGTTCGGGTGGAAAAGCCCTTACCTTAAGTCCGAATGTGTTCCGCTCTTGAACTTATGGTCTTGGAATATGAAATTATACTTTATTAATAACTTATTTTATAACATATTAGAAATTTATTTATTTTTTAATAATTATTTTTAGTTCATTTATGTCCTTATTGGTAAGTTATTATATTGAATTTCGTCATTCTAGAGTATTTGTTCGTTTTATTTTCAACATCGGTTCACTTGTTTTTAAGTAATGGAGTTCATGTGGAATGAATGTAAATCTCCAGAATTGAAATTACATATTATTTATGAACATACATAATTGTTAATTTTCATTTATATCATTTTTTTACATTGAAATAGGATGAATCATTAGATGAAATATTAATGACATTCACTTAGATTATTTTAGCTGTATTTTGATTATTAGGAACTATTTTGGTCATATGATTTAATAATATGTACTTATACTGGTTCATGAATATAAATTAGGTTATAAAACATATATTATAGTCTATTTAAACCATAATAATGGTTTCATGACCAGTAATTAATGAGAAAATGAGTAACGAAACTTCATCGTCCACGACGGTTATAAATTGAAACCTCATGGACATTGATTTCCTTTATAAAATAAAAAGGGAGAGAGTAAGAATATTAACGATGGTTCTTCCATTCACATGATTTAATTCTATTATATATATGATAATGGATTTATCATGTTAATTTAGACAGATGAGGTGAGGATAGGATAAAAAAATAAGATAAATTGAAATAAAACTAAATGAAAAAGGGTGCTTTACCTCTTGAAATAACCTCCTTGAGAACCTCCTTAAGGGAAGGGGTTTTGGTCTTTTGGAAAGACCAAGAGATTCTTGGAAGTGGGGAGTGACTAGGGAAGGGTAATTGAAAATATAGTTGAGGATATTTAAGGATTAGAGGAGTGAAGAGAAGATGGAGTGAGGGGGGGTGTATAGTGGATGAGAGGGGTAAATTTTTGAATATTTTATTCATTATTTTATTATTTCCATCAAGACAACCAATAGTGTTGTTTCATATGACCCCTAATAGTAATAAGTTCATGTGAGTTAAAACCAAGTTGTATTACATCACTTATGATGTCATAAATAGTGTATTTAACTGATAATTTTAATATATCATAGTTTACCGTATTTCACTATTCATCAAAAATTCAAGAATTTCATTAAAATCCCAAAAGTTCACCCCTACAATTTTTCAGCATGTAAAATTCAAAAATGAACTCCATTTTTTTAAAAATAATTTTCTAAATATTATTAATTTAAAATTTAAGTAAAATCATAGTTAATTCGAAAAATAACAATTTTAAAGGTATAATTATTTTTATATCACACTAAAAAATTAATTAAGATCTCATTATCTTATTACCTTAAGAAAATAAAATAATATCATTATTTATTATTCATAAGGGTCATATTACTATACATATTACTATTCATAGGAGTATATTACTATTCACCAAAAATCAAGTTTGTTCTATCAGACACCAAATGACATACAGATCACAACTCTAGATAACCGTTTTTCGAAATTCAAAACATATTAGAGGAAAAGTTGTGTTTAACAGATAGATTATAAAATGGGTTGTTTTTTAGGGACACAATGTTTCATGCATTCAATATATATTTTCAAAACCTTGGGGTGTTGCATCCTCCCATACTTACAAAAATTTTATCCTCAAAATTCACAAAATGTTACCTAAAAAGATTCATGTATGTCATAAACATAAGCTCATAAGGCTCCCATGTTGCTTACTCCATTTATGGTTCCTCCAATGAACCTTTATCAGAGGATTTGTCCGATTTCTCAATACTTGTTCTCTGGTATCAAGAGTCTTGATAGGATCTTTACAATAAGACCGATTGAGCTCAAGTTCTATTTCTTCATAGGTGAGTACATGTGTTGGGTTTGACATGTATTTACTTAACATTGATATGTGGAACACATTGTGAACTTTGGAGATACTTGGCATCATTTCCGAATGGTAATCTATGGCTACAAATATTTAGAGAAAATATTACCACAACTAAATCAAGATCACGAGTTAGATAATTTTTGTGTGTGAATGTTTAGCTGCCTAGATTCATAGACAATCACTCTATCATTCTCATAAGGAAACAACCAATTCCTTTCTTTGACGCATCACTATAGATCAAAAATCCATTATTCCCTGATGGTAGATTCAATATTGGAGAATTCACTAATATTATCTTCAATTATTTAAAACATTCTTCACATTCCTTTTTCCATACAAACTTAACCCCTTTTTGTGTGAGCTTGGTCATTGGGTTGGCTAAACGGGTGAAGTTTTTAATGAAACGCCAATAATAACCCACTAAACCAATAAAACTATGTACCTCATTTATGTTTTTTGGAGTAGGACATTCTTGAACATCCTTTATCTTCACAGGATACACAAATATTTCATCCTTAGAGAAAATGTGTCCAAGGAAGGAAACTCATTGAGGCCAAAATTCACACTTTCTAAACTTCCCATATAATTCATTTTTTCTAAGAGTGTTCAGAATAGTGCGCATGTGATTTTCATGATCTTCATAGATTTTAAAGTATACCAAGATATCATCAATAAACACAACCACAAATTCATCAAGATATTCCTTGAAAACTTTATTCATTAGATCCATGAAAACAGATATTTCATTAGTCAATCCAAAAGGCATTACTGTACACTAGTAATTCCCATACTTGGTTCTAAATGTTGTTTTTTGGAATGTTTTCCTTCCTCATAAGCAACTGATGATATCCAGATCAAAGGTTGATCTTCGAAAAATATTGAGCTCCATGAAGTTGATCAAAAAAGTCATCAATGAGAGGTAGGGGATAATTTTTCTTTATTGTTATAGCATTGATCTCCCTATAGTCAATGAAAAACCTCATGGATCCATCTTTCTTCTTAACAAAAAGAACAAGGGATCTCCATGGAGAAACACCAAGGAGAATAAATCCTTTACCACTCAATTCCTCTAGTTGTTTCTTCAGTTCTACTAATTCAACAGTGGCCATTCTATAAGGGGTCTTTGATATGGGAATTGAGCTAGAAATTAAGTCAATAGAAAACTCAATTTCCCACTCCAGAGAATGTTTAGGAAAATCCTATGGAAAGACGTCAACATATTCTTGTACAATAGGTACATCCTTTATTTGAACATTATTCTCCTCACCCATCATTATTGCATTCCCTTCCACCCCAATAATTGAATTCAGTAGAACAACTGGGGGTGGATCTAGATGAGAATTAGATGGTGATGTTTCTGCCCTAAAGATAAGGGATTCGACATCATCCTAAAAAATTGTAACCTCCTACCTCTTGCAATAAATTTTCTTATCATGGTTCGAAAGCTAATTCATACCAAGGATTATATCAAAGTCAATCATGGGTATGACAATAAAATCATTAGATAATGCACGTTTATATGCCATAATGGGGACTTCCTGACACAACTTTGTTCCAATGATACTACCCTTAGGATTTTTGACTGATAAATTCCTTACTAAATAAAATTGGAAATATATTATTTTCTTGCCAAACAGAGAAGATATGAAAGAATGAGATGATACTGAATAAAATAAAGCATTAGCTATGTTTGATGAAATGAATAATGTACCTACCACCACTTCGTTAGGAATTTCATCCTCTGTAGTTATTACCGTATAGGATTGGCCTTTCTCTGTTGGCCTTATTTGGGGAACTTTCAATGAAGCTTAGGACATTCATGTGAATAATGTACCCTCTCCCTGCAATTGTAGCATTGAACATTGGTAGCTTCTTTCTTCCCCTTAAAATCTCGAGATAACTGTCATTTTTCTCCGCACTTGTAAAAGACTCCCATTCCCTTCAGGCAAGTGCCAGGGTGTTTCTTCCCATAATTACAATAGGATGAAAGTTCAACTCTTCCCTTCTTCCCCATTTTCTTATTTCCTTTTCCGGAGTTTTTGAGAGCCCTCTTATTCTCCTGTTTTCCTTTAAAGACATAAGACTTCGAAAATTCATTTTCTCTCTTGATATCACTTGATACTATATCTTCATATGAAGAGAAACTTTGGGAGACTAGAGACTTTCAGAGGAATGGTTTTAAACCATCCAATAATCTATCAATTTTGATCCTTGGATTACGTATGTAGTCCACAACATGCCTTGTAGAGACCCGGTTTTTGCCCTGTAAGACTTTGAAATATTCCTAAATATATTTTCAGAGCTAGGCACTGAGATAGCATGCAATTCAGAGGCCTGGTGGGATTAGAATAAATTATACAATAATATTAAGTGTTTTTGTACTATTTACACAATGTAAATGGGATATCTATTAAACAGTTGATCAAATAAAAAATATGAGACCACGGTTGAGTCCAAAATGCGGTGTTTACCCTAGGCGTGATATAAAACATGTCGACATAGGATGTTCGGACCCCTCACTTGTTAGTGGTAAGTAAACAGATGAATTAATAGCTCAAACCCAAATAAATCTCAAATAGTAACTCGGATCGGGAATCCAAGTCTACGGTTGAGCTTGAATCATGTTGTTTACCCTAGGAGGGGTATATTATTTGTCGACATAAGACTGTTGAGAGAAAAGTCATCCAGGGGAAAATCATCTTTTTGGAATAATGACTTAGTTATTTTTATCACTAACGTCTTTTCAAATAACATTCGAACGAAGTCTCGGAATGGAAATCTAAGACTTCCGTTGAGTTTGGAATGGAGAATTTTACCTAGGCGCGATATAAAATGAGAGGGCGTATAGGTTTCAGAATCCATGACCATAAACATAGTTTCAATGTTTTTATATAAATTCACTTACGATTTGGAAATAAGGGAAGATACCAATTCTCTTCTCTCTCCTCTCTCTCTCCCTCTCTCTCTCAACTGTTCTTAGGTTTTCTTCACCAGATCAAGGAGAGAACTTTGGCGGATTGGAGTGGGAACATAGTGAAGGCGTTGCCAACGACGAACAGATCCAACGAGGTAGGATTTCTGTGGATTTTCACATTTTTGATTGAATTTCTCAGTTTTCTTCAAATCTGACATTTCAATTCTATAATTTTAGAAATAGGACTATGGGGAAACGAACATATCCATTGTCCGAGCCCCGTTCTAAATCTCGTTCTTGGGTGTTCTTTGTCCAAAATTTCAGTTGCACCAAATCATTGACAGATTGATGAGTAAGGGGAAGCGCTTTGAAGACCTCGTCCAGAGGACCCCAAATCCAGATTTGGAATAAAATTCAGACCTTCGATGAGTTCCTAGTGGTCCGCCGAAGGGGCCACCGGATCACCAACGACAGTAACAGCCGACGACGACATGCAAAGACACACGATGACCATAGTGTGTCACATGACAGATCGATTTTGGAGACGTGGTGTCACACTCAGTAGGTGGGAGGAGCCCGAGGTCAGCACCTCGGGGGTAGCATCGGACAAGGACCCGCATCCTGCGGGTCCTCCTTGTGCGGTGTGCAGATAGAGATCAGTCATGCGGCCGGTCTGTGCTAGAGAATCGGGCCTACGGGTCTGGTGGTGTCGGCACGGGCCGTAGCCCCAGAGTTGTAGTGAGCTAAGTCAGACCCATGGCTGGGCCACGGGTTGGCGGTCTGGGATGGGCTAGCTAGGACGGGCTGACCCAGTGGAGAAGGGTCCATCCAATTTGCGTCGGACCGACTCGATTTGAGCCCCTTTGTGTTAAGAGGGGTGTATCTCCTTAATGGACCATCTGTTTGATGTATCATCTGCAGCCATGCATTTGTCTCATAGAGACGGACTTATCGAGATGGCTTTCAAGAATTTTATGTTCTGTGCCCGAAGGCGGGTGACCCAGAATGCTTTAATTTAACAATAATAAATTATTATTAAAGCTTACAATGGTCATATATCACGAACCAGACATCCGTTTGACATGATGTTAGTGGCACTATGACCCTAGAGTTGAGGAGGTCCTTCTAAAGATGGTTTAGGACCTTTGTGGTTTGGTTTCGTCACTCGGTGGCATGGAACGCTAAATGTGAATAATTAATTAATTAAATACTCTTACATCGGACCTAACTCTCGTTTTGGATGTCTGATTAACACTCTATCAACGGAAACGTGAATCCAATCCTCATGCATAACTTTTGAGACACTTTACAAAGCGTTCAGGTTGGAGACAAGGTGTGGCCCCCATAGGGCCCGGTTTTCACGTTTTACGATGAAATGCCACATTTTCACCTGACATCCATTTGGGGTGTTTGAGCACTCATTTATGTGTTTTTCTCCAAGGTTATTGCAACAGTACAATCTGGACACATAAATTTGGGACCGAGGTGTGGACCCCACGAGGCGGATTTCAGGCGTATGCTGCTTCTTTACAACTTATGCTTCATAAGTCCTTTCAGGGCAAATGAATATCCTACCTTGAATGTTTTTTTGCAAGGATCACAATGGTGTGATCTGTTTGGATGTGTGGAGCCTTATTCATGACCTCATTGAATGTGGAAACATGAAATGAATATCATTGGAAGATCCTTTTGAGGTGTTTGAAGTGAATCCATGGCTTAGGTCAGCTCTGACACTTGTGAGAGTGGAGAAGATGTGTGGAGAGATATGGTTGATGTTCTGGAACCGTTCGAGGAGGTGTGTCAGCTAATCTATGATTCTGATCCTCCGACTAAGCGTCGAGCGTCGTTCCCTCGTCATATTTCTGACTAATGTGGCATATACTCTAAGAGTACCTTGAAACACCTTGTGGTACTTGTTCACCCTTTTGGTACCCATAAATGGTTAGGTAAACAGCCAGGCAATGAGGTGGGATCACACATCATGTGGGCCCCATATTCACCGTGTACTACTACGAATCTTCTACCTCTCATATCTACTTCTTAAAAACTCAGATTTTGGCTTGTGAGTTGCCTATCCTGAGTGTTTCTCCGTGTGGAACGCAATGGTTCCCTCTATAGTGGCTTTTGAGATATGATATGAGATGTTGTGAGTGTGATGCCTATCTGAGGTGATGCTTTATGATGACAGTGATGACATTGATGTTTTTAGAATCACCAAAGCAATATCATCTTACCCTCTGGCAAGGCTGGGCAGTGGCGTTCATCGATCTCTTTCTAGTATTACCCTCTAATGAGGTTGTGAAGTGACGCTTGATGATCTCTTTCAGGGCTTACCCTCAACTGAGTCTGGGTAGTGGCGTTCACAGATCTCTTTCAAGGATTACCCTCCAGCTCAGTTGGATAGTGGCGTTCACTAGTTACTCTTTCAGGTATTACCCTCCAGTTGGGATGGGAAGTGGCATTTTCCGAAGACTTTTATAAGTATATCCTCTAGAAGGGCTAGATAGTGGGTTCACTACTTCGTGACATTATCTCTCAAATGTGTGTCATAGTGATGAGACATGTTTGATGTGACTTTGGACTCTCAAGAAAGAGGGGCACTTTTCCCACCAAGATATGTTCTTGTGACGTGAACTAAAACTGTGTGGGTGAGACAGAACTACCCATAGTGGATGGTATCATGGTGCGGTGATTGATCCCCTTTAACTTGCAGTTCAGGGATGACATGTGGGATGTTGGGAATCGATGGTGTTTACTTATAGAACTGTTGGCGACTCTTTTCCTAGGTTGAGCTAGTGATATGGAGATCCCATTACTCTCTAATTTGGGCTTCCTTGGTTGAGTATATATATATTGTATTTGCAATACCCACTCCTTGGTCTTTGGTTACTCTCCTTACAAGAGAGGCAAAGATGTGTGGGGTATGCCACGTACTTTTTGTGTCTAGCTTCTCGTGGTTGGATGAGTCTACTCTCTTACTGTAGGTAGAAAAGACTCGAAGAGAAGTTTACCTTCTCACCATTTCTAGATCCTCATGTTTGGATGAGATTACTTCACTTATTTGTTGGGTTGAGAAGTAATCTTTTACTATACATTGTTCTATCTACCGATTCCCTCTTCAGTACCTCACTTACTGCTCCCTTGAGACTTTGGGTAATCCTACTAAGTATTTTTATTCTCACCCCTACTTGGTCTTTGCATGCACTTGGTGTGCCGATGAAGATGACGAGAAGGTTGATCGTGAATTTAGAGGAGCATAGGGATACAAGGTTCTTGGACCGCGTGCAGTGGTTATGGCTTGGAATCAAGGAGCGGGTCTCTCTCTTAGCTGTTTTACTTTTCCACCTATTTCTAGGTTGTGGCACTTTTCTGGTTGGGTATGTATTTTTTCCCTTTCCCTTTCACGTTACTTTTATGTACTTGTACTGATTAGAGGTCGATGCATATTTATGTTTTATATATAGCAGTGTTGTATCTTGTTTTCCTTTCCATCTACACTTTTTCATTGAGTTGGATGTGTGTGTGAGTACAGGTACGTAGGAAAAGGCCTCCCTGAGTTTGTTATGCCTTTGGCTCTAGTCGCCAGCCACTGTCCTATGAAGGTGGGCTTGGGGTAGTTATGAGTCGAGCCTCAGTATGGGTTGGGTCATGACAAAGTGGTATCAAAGGTGGTTAGTTCCTTGGGACGTTGTTTGGATGATCCCTAAAAAGGAATTGATTGGGTTTTAGGGCAATGGTATCAACGTATCTAGAGAGTGGCACTCAGGCCAGGGAGTCCAGTGATGGTGTGGTGGCCAACGTAGCCATTCACCAGGACCCTGATTACCCACTTGTCAACTCGGCATGCTGAGACACTTGTTGCATGGAAAATTAGTACATACATCATATAGGATCGACTCTTTGATTGTCCTTCTTAAGTCAGCTCCCCATAATTGTTGATATATATAAATGCTCATTTGACCGTGGTACTCCTTGATCAGATTCAGGATGCCTTTGTGATGATATCCAAATAGGATACTAGCTATGTTTCATGGAAAAAATTCCGTGAGTGAAGAGGTCTTAGTTCAGGACCCATTATACGATTTCCCTTTCTCTAGGAGGGCCAGGTAGCATCACCACCACCTGTGGAGTTGCAGATAGTACCGGCAGCAAAGGCTGATGATGAGAACAAGATGAGCGTGCTACGTGATTTCCAGCATCAGATACATCTGAGGTTCCGTGGTGAGCCATACTCTCAGGTAGTGGAGGGTTGGATAGAGCTAGTGGTTTGCCTCTTAAGGTTTTTTCGGACACCGACTAGTTAGATGGTGGATTTGACAACCAATCTTTTTCCACTGAGCATTTTGGATTTTGTAGTGATAGGGTTACTCAGATGCACAATGAGTTGGTATTCTCATGGGATTACTTCTATAAGTTATTTTTTTAAGTAGTACTACCCCTCATGCTTATGCTTCATATGGTTTCATGAGCTATTGGACCTTCATTGGGGAGTGATGGCTGTGGATGAGTACGCGACTAGGTTTGTAGACCTTACTTGGTACTCTTTGGACGTGATCCATGATGGAAAATTCCAGGCACAAATGTTTGAGTAGGGCCTTCATAGAGTAGATTCGTGCTAGCGTAGTTCCCTTGTGCATCCTTACCCATATCAGGGTTTTGGAGAAGGCACTGGTGATAGTGAAATTTCTATCAGAGGGATGCCAGTTGGGAGGTTTTGGCAGTGGGTTCCATAGAGTTGGGATGTATTTCATAACAATCAGACATTAGTTGGCAGGGCCTTGACCTAGGAGGCCTCCCCTTGATAAGACTCAAGCACATGGTCAAGGATAGCGTAGATCATCGATACAGCCTAGGGAGGACTAGTGCTATTCCTTTAATGGGTGAGGTCATGTGGCGTGAGACTACCCGACAAGATGTTCTGAGTTTTCCCAATAGTTTGTAGATGCTCCTCCACAACAGAGGCAGTGCCATGATTAGAGAACTCCCAGGTGAGGATAGGGTGGTCCCCAGGGAGGCGGTGTTGGAAGAAGAGCAGGAAGAACTGTGGTTGGTGGAAGAAGTTTTGAGGTCCTTCCACCACCACTAGGCGGCCCATGTCAGGCTCAGGGAGATGGCGACCGGGACTGCGAGAAGCTACGTGCTATGGATGTCTACAATCCAGCAACATGTGAGATGATAATAGGTACACTCTATGTCTTTTCTGACTTTTTTAGTAGAACTTGTTAGACACTATATGAGGTACTCTTTTCTCCCAACTCCTTGTTCGAGGAGTTATCGCGGGTGACGCGAGGCGTCAGTGTAACCCTATGTTAGTTTTGTTCGATGTATCTTTGAATTCATGGGGAATAGGGGTTCTTCCCCCAATAAGACACATTTTTGTGATGCGAGAAAAACCATGAGGTAGAGTCAGTACCACCCAAAGCGGATATTATTGAGGTGTGTTGGATGAGGCCCTCTGACATGTGCATTAGTGGCAGGGTCGTGTGGTGGAGTGTCAGAGAAGGTTCTGGATTTGCTAGTGGGGATTTTTTGCTTGACCTCTATTTGATTGAGGTGCCACTATTAGGTTTGGAAGAGTTCCTATTTTGGAGATTACTCTCTTTCTAAGAGGGGAAAATACACGCGGGGTATTCCATGTGCTTTTCGTGTCTAGCCTATTGCGGTTGGATGAGTTTTCTCACCTAAACTGTTCATTGGTACCTTGAGTGCTCAATGTCAATCTTGATACTATTATCAAGTATAGGTCGAGGTGATGGACATCCCATAAATAGAACTACGTGACTCACTATGTGGTGTGGGCAATGATATTATTCACCCATAGAATGCGGGGACACTATCTTTTGGGAGAGCACTTTGTGGTTTTCTCAGACCACAAGTGTCTCAGGTGCATCTTCACCCAGAGAGACTTGAACTTGAGATAGCGATACTAGTTGAAATTTCTATAGTACTATGACTTTGAGGTAGTCTATGCTCTAGAAAGCAGCAACGTTGTAACAGATGCCCTTAGTAGAGAGTCCCAGGCTCGCCAGGTGTGGGAAGTTTCGTAGCAGTTAGCTTCCCTACAATTGACCATGTTGGAGCAGGAGGGTGAAACTTTTTTCAGTCTATGGTGTTGACTCCTTCACTTCTCGAGCATGTAAGAGAATCTCGGGTGTGATGAACCGACTGTGAAATATTGCGTGACCAGATATCCTTGGGTGTTTCACCAGATGGATATCCTGAAAGTGGGAATCACGAGACTCTGTTCTAGGGACAAACTGTGATTCCAGACATGATGTGGAATGTATAGGTTCGGCCGGGGATATCCCCCCATGTTTCTCCGATCCGTTCAAAATCATGCAAGAGATGGGTAGGTTGCCTATCTTATTGCCCTACCCTCCCAATGGTAGGAGCAGGCGCATGATATCTTCCACGTGTCACAGGTGATGAGATATGTGTGTGTTCCAACACATGTCGTTAAAGGTAGCAGACCTTATGAGGTCGTACCATACCTTTGGATGGGGTGTTATTCCAGTGTGGTGTTGTGTGAGTTTTCTTGGGAGTGGGAGAGCCAGGTGTGAGCTCAGTATCCCAAGTTGTTTCTCATAGTTTTTCTTTTAAGGAAAAAAATCTTGAAGGATTGAATGATGTAGAGACTCAGTTTTTTCCCTATAAGACTTTGGGATAATTCTACATATATTTCCAAACCTAAGCGTTGAGAAGGCATGCAATTCTGAGGTCTGGTGTGCCCGAAATAAATTATACAAGAATATTAAGTGTTTTTGTACTATTCACAAAATGGAAATGGTATATCTCTTAAATAGTTGATCATATCAGAAATATGAGACCACAGTTGGGTCCACATCGTGGTGTTTTCCCTAGGTGCGACAAAAAGTATGTTGGCGTGGGATGTTTAGACTCCTCACTTGTTAGAAGTAAGTAAATGGATGAATTAATTTATTAATTCATTAGTTTAATAGTTCAAACCCAAATAACTATCAAATGGTAACTCAAATCGGGAATCTGAGTCCATAGTTGAGTTTGAATCATGGTGTTTACCTTAGGAGGGGTAGAATCTTTGTCTGCATTGGACCGCTGTGAGAAAAGTCACCCAGGGGAAAAATCATCTTTTTGGAATAATGACTTAGTGATTTTTATCACTGTCACCTTTTCAAATAATTTTCGAACAAAGTCTCAGAATGGAAATCTGAGACTTCCGTTGAGTTAGAAATAGAGTGTTTTACCCAGGCACAATATAAAGTGAGAGGGTGTGGAGGTTTCGGAATCCGATACCGTTGGAAGAGTTTTAGTTTTTTTTATAAAAATTCACTTAAGAGTTGGAAATAAGGGAAAACCCTAATTTTCCTTATCCCTCCTCTCTCCCTCTCTCTTCCACACTCTCTCAACCGTTCTTCAGCGTTCTTTTCTGGATGGAGGAGAAAACTTCGATGGATCGGAGCAGGATCACAGTAAAGGCTTCTCCAATGACGAACAGATCCAACGAGGTAGGAATTCTGTGGATTTTTTCATTTTCGATTGAATTTCTCAGTTTTCATCAAATCCGGCATTTCTATTCTATAATTTTAGAATTAGGACGATGGTCAAATGAACACGACCATCATCCGAGCCCTGTTTTAAATCTCGTTCTTGGGCATTCTTTGTCCAAAATTTTGGACGCGCCAAAACCTTGACAGATCGACAAGAGAGGGGTGGCGCTATGAAGGCCTCATTCAGAGGAACCCAAATCTGACTTCAAAATCGAAATCGGACCTCTGATGAGGTCCCGGTGGTCTGCCAAAGGGACCACCGGCAGTAGCGGTCGGCAGTGGCGTGCGACGACCACAATGTGTTGCGCGGTGCAGTGAATTCTTAGGCACAGTGTCATGCTCAGAAGACAGGAGAAGCCTGATCTCAGCGCCTCAGGGGGGGGGGGAGTAGCAGACATGAGCCTGCATCCTGCAGGTCCTCCTTGTGCAGTGTTCATATAGAGACTGGTTGTGCGGCCGGTCTGAGCTGGAAAACTAGATCCCCAGGTCTGGTGGTGTTGGCATGGGCCACAGCGAGCTGGGTCCCAGCCACGGGTCGGTAGTCTGGACTGGGCCGGCTGGGACGAGCTGGCCCAGTGGAGGAGGGTCTGGCCAATTTGGGCCGAACCGAACCGATTCGAGCCCCTTTGCGTTCCAAGGGGCATATCTCCTAAACAGCGCGTCCATTTCACGCGTTGTCTACAACCATGCATCTGACTCATTGAGACTGAATTTTAAAGATGGATTTCAAGAATTTTATGTTTCATGTCTCAATGTGGGTGACCTATAATGCTTTAATTTAATAATAATAAATTATTATTAAATCTTTCAATAGATGTATCTCGCGAACCAGACGTCCATTTGATGCGCCGTCCGAGGATCTATGACCGTGGAGTTGAGACAGTCCTTCCAAAGTTGGTTCGGGACCTTTGAGGTTTGGTTTCTTCATTCAGTGTCATGGAACACTAATTGTAAATAAATAAATAAATAATTATTCTTGCATTTATCCTAACTCTCGTTTAAGATGTATGATTGACACGCAGTCAGCAGCAGCGTGACTCTAGTCCTCGTGTGGACTTTTTGATATGATTTTTGAAGTGTTCATATTAGAGACAAGGTGAGGGACCCACATGGACCGGTTTACACATTTTACGATGAAATACAACGTTTTCATCCAACATCCTTTTGGGGTGTTTGAGCACTCATTTGTGTGTGTTTTTTTCGAGGGGATTGCAACAGTGCAATTCTACCACCTAAATTTGGGGCTGAGGTGTGGGCCCCACAACATGGCTTTCAGGAATATGCTGTGTTTTTACGTCTTATGATTTATAAGTCCATTCGGGGAAAATGAATACCCTAACTTGCGTGTTTTTTCTCAAGGATTGAAACAGTGTGATCTGTTTGGATGTGGGGAGCCTTATTCAAGATTTCGTTAAATGTTGAAACATGAAAGGAATATTAGTGGAAGATCCTTTTGATGTTTTTGAAGAGAATCCACACCTTAGGTAAGCTCCAAATCTTGTGATAGCAGAGAAGTTGTGTGAAGATATAAGGTCGATGTTATGGGGCCGTTCAAGGAAGCGTGTAAGCTAATCTATGATTCTGACCCTCCAGCTAAGCGACGATCATCGTGTGCTCGTCAACTTTCTAACTAATGTGGTGTGTTCTCTAGGAGTACCTTGACATGACTAGTGGTACATGTTCACCCTTTTGGTACTGGGAAATGGTTAGGTACATGGTCAGGATATGATGTGGGGTCACACATCATTTGGGCCCCACATACACCGTGTACTAATTAAAATCTTCTACATCTCGTATCTACTTCTTTGGAACTCATATTTTGGCGGGCAAGTAGCCTATCCTGAGTGTTTCTCCATGTGGAACGTGATAGTTCCCTTCATAGTGGCTTTAGAGGTACGATGCGAGATGTTGTGAGTGTGATGCCTGTATGAGGTGATGCTTGATGATGATAGTGATGACAATGATGTTTTCAGAATCACCAGAGCAATCCCAACATACCCTTCAGTGAGGATGGTCAGTGGTATTTTCTGTTCTCTTTTGGGATTACCCTCTAGCAAGTCTGGGTAGTGGTGTTCGCCATTATCTTTTGGGATTACACTCCAGTGAGGCTAGGCAATGGAATTTTCCGATCTCTTTCAGGGCCTACCCTCCAGCGAGGCTAGGCAGTGGTGTTCGCCGATCTCTTTCAGAACTTACCCTCCATCGTAGTTGGGAAGTGGTGTTCGCTAATTAATCTTTCAGGGCTTACCCTCTTTCTAAGCTAGGCAGTGACATTTTTTGATGACTTTTATAATTATTACCTCTAGTAGGGATGGATAGTTGGTTCACAACATTGTGGCACGATCTCTCGACTGAGCGGCATAGTGATGAGAAGTGTTCTACATAACTTTGGACTCTCAAGAAATATGGGTTCTTTTCCTACCAATTCGAATCCTTGTGATGCAACCTAAATCCATGTGGGCGAGATAGAACTACCCAAAGAAGATAGTATCAAGGTGTGGTGATTGGGTCTCTTTGACTTTCAGCTCAAGGAAGACATGTGGGATGCTGGGCATCAATGGTGTTTACTTCTAGAACTGTTGGTGAATATTTTCCTAGGCTGAGCTAGTGATATGGAGATCCCCTTACTATCTCATTTGGGATTCCTTGGTTGAGTATATATATATATTATATTTTTAATACCCACTCCTTGGGATTTGGTTACTCTTCCTCCAGGTGAGGATAAGACACACAAGGTATGCCACGTGCTTTTTGTGTCTACCTTCTTGTGGTTGGACGAGTCCAATCTCCTACTCTAGGTATCAAAGACTCGATGAGAATTCCACCTTCACACCATTTCTATCTCCTCGTGTTTAGATGACCTTACTCCACTTCTTTTATGGGTTGAGATATACTATTTTACTGTACCTTGTTCTATCTACTTCTTCCCTCTTCAGTACCTTAGTTACTGCTCCCTTGAGACTTCGGGGCATCCTACTCAGTATTTTTATACTCACCCCTTCTTGGCCTTTTCCTGCACTCGGTGTTCCCATGCAGACGACAGACAGGTTGATCGTGACTTCATAGGATCATAGGGATACAGGGTTCTTGGACCAAGTTTGGTGGTTATAGCTTGGGATCTTGGAGTGGGTCTCTCCCTCATCTATTTTACTTTTCCACCTATTTATGGGTGGTGGCACTTTTCGGGTTTGGCGTGTATTTTTCCCCTTTCCCTTTCAGTTTAGTTTTCTGTACTTGTCTTGATTAGAGGTCAATGAATATTTTTGGTTTATATATAGCAGTGTTGTATCTTATTTTCCTTTCCCTCTACACTTTTTCATTGAGTTGTTTTCATGTGTGTGTGTATAGGTACTTAGGCAAAGGCCTACTTAAGTTTGTTATACTTTTGGAGCTGTTCGCCAACCCCTAGTCTATGGAGGCGGGCATGGGGTAGTTACGACTTGAGCCTCGGTACGGGTCAGGTCAAGACATGCCTTTCCAGCCTTGTAAATTTGTCTTCATACTTGGAAACATTTTCATCCTCTTTCCACCTCAGATTCAATAATTTCCTCTCCATATCTACTCGCTGTTTGGGAGGGAAATATTTTTCTATGAATATTTCCTTAAAATCCCTCCATTCTATCTCTTCTATCTCTTCCTCCTCATTTGTGTTTTGGATTAATGACCACCACTAATCCACATCTCTCGATAGATGATAAACTACCATGACAACCTTCTATCTTTCATTACATCCCAAAGAGATAAATATATTCTATAGGGAACATATCCACTGTTCTTCTACAAATAGAATTGTATTCCCATTAAACGATAGAGGATGTTGTCACACAAAGCGATCTAACATATCTCCTCCATGTGGTGGATTCGAATGCTCCATATGGGTAAGGATATTATTCATAACCCGTGTAAGTTGTCCCAGTATAGTTATAAGTTGCTCAACACCAGTCACAACACCAGATCCAACATCATTATCTTTCATCTGGGGAAATCCCTACATGGGACACATGCATTCATGTGGTTTCCATTCCTTTCATCAGGTGCCATTTCTAAATAAGGGCATACACTAGATTAGGGTATGAATCATAATGTATAATATCAATGTAGAAAAAAATATACTTAGCATAAATCAAAATTCTATACAAAGATAATATCTTAATCATAAACATGGTATCATTGAAGAAAAATGTACATTTAAATCCTTCATAATGGATTGTAAAGAAAATTAGAATTATCCAAAGCATATCCCCTCAGAGTATCAATACCAAGAGTACAACAAGGCCCGTTGTCGTGTTCCAAGATACCCTGAGTCAATCATGAAACTCCTTGTCAGAGTTTTCACTCCTAGGTATGTCTGTGCCAAAGCCACCTCTACCCATTTGTATCTAGACATGGATGTATTTTCTAGAAATACCCACATAATATATTCCTTACCAAAAATACCGGGATTTCTTTGTATTCTTATCCTCAAAGAATATATTAGGGATTTGTTCCATAATCTATGTTTTCTAAATCTAGTCTCTAAGTTCTCTAGTAAACTTCCTTTGATACAAACTGTAAGGCTCTGCCCCTAGTTGCCTGGATCCAGTGCCTTATTTGATTACATTGGCATATAAACAGTGAATATGCATCCCGAAAGACCTATTAGTTTAGTATCATTAGAAAAAAGATACATACCTAAGTTCAACATTACAACATGAAAATAAAAACAACATAGAAACTCCTTAGACAACATCCATAACTCCAAGATTATTTTAGCTTGTCATTCATAATAAAATTCTTCATGTCCTGAGAAAATGAAACATAAGAAAGGGGTGAGATGAAATTCTCAGTAAGGGGAAGTAATACAATGGAAAATATATAAACATTAAGCAAGTTGAATAACTAAAAACCTGTGCCTTTAACAAAAACTTGAACACATTATGGTAGGAATAAGAGTTGAGTAAGTAATTCCATAATAAAACACAATCTTTGGTATTCTACTAGTAGAATAACCACATGAACCATCAATACTATTTTCATAATTAGGGAATGAATAATGAGGGACATCATCACCATACTATCAAGGCCTCATGACAAGACCATAAACAATCATTTTGTCAAGGTTGTGTGCCAAGACTGTAGTTTGTCTCATGAGACCTACCGATGAACCGGGGGGAAATAATGGGCCCCACATGACACTTACTATGTCCAATTAATTCATCATATGAATGGGGATAAAGATAAACAACATATACATTCATATTTAAACTAATATATGAAATGTAAATAACTTTCCCTGAACATTAAGCATAAACATTAACTATTCCGAGTAAATTGGTGAATGGTTTTAAGATAGCACATCCAAAACCAAAATAATGATAAAAAATTAAATTAAATATGGTAGATGATAAAATAAAATATTAATCCCAATAATACATAAGAATCATCAAGAGTGTTGAAATAGATTAAGACACTCTTATAAAATCTTTGAGTAATTCTTGAGATAAATACTCTTTTACTTTGAAAAGAAGAGTTCCTTTGGAAAACGTTTTGTATAAAACCAGAATTTAAGTAATATAGTATTTTCATAATAAAATGAGTGATTTTATAAAGATAATGGTTTCCAAAAACAGATTATAGAGTGACCTTGAAAATATGTAATAATTTAATAAATTCCCTTGAATCGAGCTTGTATTTCGGAAACAATTTTGAAAGTTCCTTTTAAAACATGTAACTATACATAAAATAAGGATAGATTATAGTTGGTGAACATATTTATGACACAAAAACATAATTTTTCAGGAGTAAATAATAATAAATAATAATTTCATTGAGGTAATTAGACAATAAAAACAACCCGAATGAAAATGGAGGTTCGGGTGAAAAAAACCCTTACCTTAAGTTCGAATGTGTTCCGCTCTTGAACTTAACGTCCTGGAATATGAAATTAGTCTTTATTGATAACATATTTAAGAACCTATTATACATGTATTTAGTTTATTTTAGTTCTGTTTAGTTCATTTATGTCCTTATTTATAAGTTATTATAATGAATTCTATCGTTCCAGAGTGTTTGTTTTCTTGATTTTCATAATCAGTTGACTTGTTTTTAAGTAATGGAGTTCATGTGGAATAGATGTAAATCTCCATATTTGAAATTACATATTATTTATGAACATCCATAAGATTTAATGGTCATTTATATAATTTTGTTACATGTAAATAGGATGAATAATTAAATGAAATATTAATGACATTCACTTAAATTATTTTAACGGTATTTTGTTTATTATGAACTAGTTTAGTCATATGATTTAATAATATGTATGTATACTAGTCAATGAATATTAATTAGATTATAATACATTTATTATAGTCTGGTTCAAACATAAAAATAGTTTCATGACTAGTAATTAAGTAGAAAATGAAGAACGAAACTTTGTCATCCACGAAGGTTGTAAATTGGAACCTCATGAACGTGGATTTTGTTTATAAAATAAAAAGGGAGAGAGTATGAATATTGATGATGGTTATTCCATTAACATGATATAATCCCATCATATAGATGATAATAGAGTTACCATGTTCATTTGTACAGAGTAGGTGAGTAGAGCATAACAAAAGAAGATAAATTTAAATGAAACTAAATAAAAAACAAGGGTGCTTTACGTCTTGAAATAACCTCATTGAGAACCTCCTTAAAGGAAGGGGTTTTAGTCTTTTGTAAAGAAAAATAGATTCTTGGATGTGGGGAGTGACTAGGGAATGGTAATTGGGTAGATATTTTAGGAGATTCTAGTCTTAGAGAAGTGAAGAGAAGAGGGAGTGAGGGGGGGGGTTATAGTTGAGGAGAGGGGTAAATTTTGAATATTTTATTCATTATTTTATTATTTCCATAAAGACAACCAATAGTGTTGTTTCATGTGACCCCTAAAAGTATTATGTGCATGTGAGTTCAAAAAAAGTGGCCTTAAATCACTTATGATTTCATAAATAGTTTATTTAACTGATAATTTGAATATACAGTATTTTACTGTATTTCACTATTCATAAAAAATTCAAGAATTTCAGAAAAATCCCAAAAATCCCCCTCTACCATTTTTCAATGTGTAGAATTCAAAAATGAACTCCATTTTTCAAAAACATTTTTCTAAATATTATTAATTTAATTTTTAAATAAAATCATAGTTAATTCGAAAAACAATAATTTTAAAGGTATATTTAGTTTTATATCACATTGAAAAATTAATTAAGATCTCATTATCTTATTACATTAAGAAATTAAAATAATATCATTATTTACTATTAATAAGGTTCATATTACTATTCATATTACTATTCATAGGGGTAAATTAATATTCACCAAAAATCAATTTTATTCTATCAGACTCCAAATGACTTACTGGTCACAACTCTAGATGACCGTTTTTCGAAATTCAAAACATAGTAGAGGCAAAGTTTTGTTTAACGGTTATGTTATAAAATGTGTTGTTTTGTAAGGACACCATGTTTCATGCATAAAATATTTATTTTCAAAACCTTGGGGTATTACAATATGCATTTCTTTCATTATAAAGCCAGTGATTAAATGTTCATGAGGTTATTCGACTAGTAGAATGCCCATGTTTATTCTTTAATATGGAATTATTTATTCATCTCTTATTCCTGACATAATGTGTACACGTTTATTTTTAAAGTCATGTATTTTTAGTTATTCACCATGCTGAATGTTTATATTTATGATATCTTTCACATCATTTTTTACCCTTACTAAGTATTTGAGATCACCCCTTTTATTTGATTACCTTTAAAAAGTTATGAAGAGGAGACTATTTATTGAGTTCTCGTGGATGTATTTTATTAGTTTTTGTTATGTAATGTATTTTTTTACCTTTCCCTGTGTAATATGAGTTTCATGTATGTATCTAGTTTCTTCAAGACTACTAAATTGATCGTTCCTTTGGGATTTGATTCCTTGTAATCATGCCAATGTATCAGAATAATGCACCAGATCTGAGCTTTTGGGGTTAGGAAGTTACACACACTGTCTCCCCCCCAAAATAGGCATGAACTAAAGGTTATAAAAAGTGGGAGAAAATATAGTAAATTTCCTAAGTTAGAGAAATAAATAAAGGAGAAATCATCAAATTCTTGAAATATTCCTATGAAGAAATGATTTGATTCTCTAGATTAATTTTATGGAAGATGCGACCAAATGTTTTATATTTCGGGATAATTTTTTAAAACAATTCCAGGAAAACATTCATATTCTATGAAAGAAAAGGAAGTAGTAAATTAGAAACTTAATGATAGAACTTTTGTTGTCGAGAAAACACTAAAATCTACTAAAGGAAAAAAATTGGTTCATGATAGTGGTTACTCCTCACACATGACATGATATATAAATATCATGAAAAAAATTTAAGAATGTGAAGGTGGAGCTATTACTTTTGGAAATTATTTTTCAATTCAAATTGGAGGAATAGAAACTACAAAGATTGATGCTCAAAAACAAAAATAAAATTAATTTTTATATGTTCATGGGCTCAAAACCCAATTACTGGGTATAAACCAACCTTTTAGTGATGGTAAGGAATTTATCTTTAGGAAATATTATTATATTATTAGAATATTTAAATGTGTGAAAAAATTTACTAAGAAATAAAGAAATAGTATAAATCTTTTCTATATTTTATAAATTTGTAATTTATTTTACTAAATTGTAGAAGATGAAAATAAGTTTTAGCATAAAAAATTTGGGTTACTTGGAAAAAAATGCTTGAAGAAACATTCCAAAATAGTTTTCATATGAAACTTACCCCCACTTAAAAGGAACGAAGATGATATTTTTACAACCTATCAAAAATATAATATGGTTAGTGTAAGGAATAAAAAAGTTGAAACCCCATCCATAATACCAATTGAACTTATTCATTATGGTGTTTTTGTGATGATGATACAACAATCATTAATGATTTATTTTTACTTCATTACTTTCATTTATGGATTAACTCATATGGCCAACATAAGGTTTATGAAACAAAAATAAAAGGTTTTAGAGATGTTTATATTTTTTAAATGAGAATTTGAAATAGATAGGTGTTTTTTATACTAAAGATATGAACTGAAAATGTAAAGGAATTCAAAAGAAATGATTTCAAATCATATCTTAAGAAACATGGAACCAAATACTAATATATTTCTCCATACACTCCGAAAAAAATGGAGCAGTAGAAAGGAAAATGGAAGTATCGGGGAAACGGTGATAATTTTGTTTTTTGAATATATAAAATCATTTTTTATGGAGAGAAGATATTAAAACCACTTTTTATATACAAAAGATATGTTTATTGTGTCTAAAATACAAAATGATCTTTTTGAGATGTGTTAAAATAAATTTATTTAGTGAAATTATTCAATGTGTTTGGGAGTTCTTAATTTAAAAAAATAAAAAACACAATCATGGAATGTATGATGGAAAATATGAGGAAGTAATTTTCATTTTATATTTATCCAATGTAAGATGTTACAAATGCTTTAATAAAAGTCTAAAAAGTTTTTTAAATACTATGATGTAAATGTTCTTGAAAATATATCTTTCTTAACAAAGGTTATTGAAAATGTTACATAAGATAATTTGAAATCTTTTAATTAGAATAAAAAATTCAAAATGAATGTGAGCCAAAAACATATGCATAATTATTCAGATGAATCATGTGATGAAGTAAATGAGATAGGTAGAAAACCTCACAAATTTAATACCCTATTGAAAAAATATTAATCCGACAACATCATTGTAAATTATAAATCCCCAGTTTAGACCAAATAAAGTTGAGGTTAGAGAATCAAATATCACTTATTACATAGGTTTAACTAGAATTACTTTCATAGAGGTTTGAACAAAAAGAATGGGTATAAGAAATGAATAAATAATTGAATGAGATTGAGAGAAATGACACATGGGAACTTTTTTCTTGAATAGTAGGAACTAATGTTATAGGAATAAAGATGGTTTTCTTAAACAAGATAAATGAACATGGAGATATTTTAAGAAAAAAAAATACTTATATGAAAAAGTTTCTCACAGGTGGAAGGTGTATATTTTGAAGACACTATTTCCCTCATTATGAGACATAAGATTATAAGAAGGTTATTCTAAGTTGTTTCATATTATTATTACAAATTTTATTATATTTCTACCAAGTCATCTTTCTTAAATTGAGATATTTAGGAATAATTGTACATTGAGAAACCAAGTGTATTCTTACTTTTACAGTGATGGAACCATAGTGTGTAAGATGAATAATGCTTTGTATAGGTTGAAACTAGTTCCACATGTGTGGTAACCTAAAATTAAAATTTACCTAAAACAGTTTAACTTTTATAAATGAAAAGTTGATATAAACTAGTATGCGAAGTAGATGATCATAGTTACCCAGATTTTCATTGTTTACATTGATGATATAATTTTTTCAGGTGATAGGGATAAAACATGTGAAGAATTTTCAAATCAAATGTATAAGATTTTTTAAATGTAAATTCTTTGATATTTTAAATTCTTTCTAGGAAAAAAATAACAATAGAAGGAAAGATATATCATTTTATCACAAGATAATTATTCAATAGAGTTAATAAAATATTTTAGCATGGTGAATTCCAAATATGATTATACTCCCATTTATATTGGTATGATGATTAGGAAAGATGATACTGAGAAAAGTTTGAATTAGAAAGGATTCCAAAAGTTGACTGGAAGCTTGATCTATCCCATAGATTCAAATCTATACGTTGTATATATTGTTACTTTATGTTTAATATATTAGAGTTTTCCAAAATAATCTCATATTATAATAATAAAAAGAATACTGAGGTATTTAAAAGAATAAATTCTTATGGGATATTGTTTAAAATAATTTATGACATGAACTTTCTTCGATGCACAGATGATGATTGAGATATAGATTGTTTTGATAGAAAGATAACATTAAAAGGATGTTTTTCGTTGTAGAATGTTTTGTGAGATGGCATAGTAAGAAATAATTTTTAGTTACTTTTAGTAATATCGAAGAAAAATATGCTTCTTTCACCCATGATTATTCCCAAATGATTTGGATGAATGTTTATCTTGAGTATTAGAGAGTAAAATTTTATAAACCATTAAATATTCTTTGTGATAACCAAATTCTCATTGATCTTTCCAAAAATATTGAATAACATTCAAGATCAAAAGACATTTATATAAAATGTCATTTTATAAAAGATAATTTTTTATGTAGATTCTATCCTTTAGTATATTTCATCAAAGTATCAAATTACTATTGTTTTAACCAAATTTATGCCAAGATAAATATTTGAGGAATTGTGGTAGAAACTACAAGTTCAGCGACCACTAAAAAATTCCTATAGTTTTTAAGGAAGTCCCCCACTATTATTTTTATTATTTTGTAAAAGGGGGATATATTCTAAAACATTTTAATAAGGTGTATAATGTAACATACCAGGTAAATAAAGAATATTACTTGTACATATTTATTAATATTTGTGAATAAAAAAATTAATATTACATTAAAGGGGATGCTATGTTCAATGGCGTACCCAATACGCAATAACGAGTTTCGTTGAAATCTTACGATGCACACTAATAATATAATAATATTATTTCAAATGGTAGTTAACACGTTGCCGTTGTATTGGCGGGAATGAATAGAAATAACCAAAATATGATTATATATGTTTTTAAATGTTTTTACATTTATTCAATAAAAGATAAATTCTTAAAATAAGAAAAGAATTCAATTTTAAGCATAAATACTCTAATATTCACTAAAAGGTCGATTTATCGCCTTATGATGGAGAACCCTCATTAAAAATAGTTTTGGTCACTCTTATACATTCTATTGGACCAAATAAAATCTTTCTTTAGAATCAGGACATCAAAATTTACTTTGCGTATGTTTTTGTTATTTTTTCGATAAAGTTCATTTTTGATGAATAAGTGAAAATTGTTGTATTTTAATTAAAAACCTATTTTTAATATAATTTATTTATATGATTATATTATCTTTTGAATTGGTTTTAAAGTGAGATTAGAATATGTTTTTACCATTTAATTCAATGTTGGTAATTGTAATTAATTTCACTTTGAAATTGGACATAAACGAGTGTCCATCTTTTAATAGATATTGTTTCTTAAAAACACGTTATTTGTTTTGACAGTGGGAATTGATTATAAAATTAATTAATGAAACTTATATGATTTTGAATGTGTTAAAATTGATATCATTTTTGTATTTGTAATATCAAATATATCTTAGGGTGAATTTTTGGTATATTTCTGAAAAATGTTCATTTTCAATGAATAGTGAAAAATACTGCATTTTAATTCAAAACTGCCTTTTCATCCAAATTATTTATATAGTTATATTGTCATTTTAATTAGTTTTAAGGTGTAATTTAATTATTTTTTTATAATTTAATACAATTTTGGTCATTTTATGTAATTTCACTTTTAAATTGGATGTAAAAACAAATCAATCTTTTGATATATTTTACTTCTTAAAAACCCATCTTTGGTTTTGACAACGGGAATTATTTTGAATTAATTACTACAATTTCTTTTTTTGGAATTTGATAAAATAGATTCTATATTTGGAATCATAAGGTCAAAATTATGTAATTAATACTCTTTTGTTTTTGGACATTATGAATAGTAACGACGGTAATTATCTTTAATTATCGTGTTTAATTAGTAACCGGGCAGTTAAAGGTAATAAAATAATATCATAAAAATATAAAATTACTCCAAAATGTGTCCTAATTATACTTTTGGTATCATGTCCGACCATGGGATGCCTTGTGCCAACCTTGGGACCCCATGGAATCACTTTAGTGTGATAGTGACTCTTTTATCATTTTTTTTAAAGAAATGAAAATGTAACCAAAGTATGTAACACCTAAGTAAAATGATTTTAATTTTGTCTACATAAAAGATATCTTAGACTATAAATAGTCATTGTAAAGCTAAAAATATTTCCTATATCATTGTATTTTTTTTTATAATTTTTAGACATTAAATAAATTAATTTATTTATGACACCGTGATGATGCAGTGATTACCTCATAAATGAACGATTTAAATAAAATGAGAAGATAGGGTAAAATATAAGTATTACACTAGTCACAAACCTATTGTATGGGTGGATTTAGAAACCTTATCACCTTATCATTGAAATATATCCTTTTGGGACCTTTAAAATCCTAAAATCATTTTATAATAAAGTAATATTTTATAACTTTCCAAGAGTGCCCCTCCTCTTCTCTTATAAAAAGCCCCCACCTCTACCACCTTACCCACACCTCTAAAGCCTTTGTATCGGACAAAACCTACCCATTTAATCTCTACACATCTCTCTCTTCATCGTTGAAGGCTCACCTTTGGAAGAATGATCTTCAAGAAACCCTTTTGGTTCAAACCAAGAGGAGTTACCCGATTTAAAGGTAATGTCTTCACTTGTGTTCTTTTGTTTTATTTTTCCTATCCAAACCCATAAAATATTTTTATTCATTTATTTTGTAACAACACCAGTATATTAAATATACTAGGATGTTGTTATGTGAAGTATTTGAGATACACTTACACACACCTCTGTCTAATGGTTAAAGAACATACTGTTTCTGTGGATAGTGAATTACTGCCTCACGAAATGATGATTGTTTAATATTCTTTTAACACCTTTAAAGGAGGCCATTACGATGTAACTATATTTTATATATGATATATATGGTGTTTATGTTTTATATATGCTTCTGTATTTTATATTTAAAATATACCTTTATTCTTTTCATGTTGTGTAAATGTGATAATTTCATATGAGGAAGTGCGGACTACCGCCCCCTCAAGTGGTGTGACTCGTTCATGCAATACATGGAATTATAAAGAATGAAATTAATGAACATATGTGACCTATTTAACATATATATTATACTTTAATTATAATATATATATATATATCTCATTTATTTTTAATTCCATTAATGCACCAAAGCAATGAATGTAGAGTTCATGCGTACGTACGGCCTACCGTCTCCATGAATGGTGCATTTCATTTCTTTTTATCTCCAAATATTATGGAATAAGTATAAAACTAATATACACTGGATATATATGATATTTACATCATTAATACTATTCTGGATATGATGTACATACAACTACATTGACAATGCTTTTCAAACAAGATCATTTTTGACTCATGTACAGAACATCAACAAAATGTATGATATGAACTCACATAATTAACTAATTATTATAACATGATAATATATGATATTAATTGAATAATAAAATTTAAAGTATGTACTTAAGCAATTATAAATTGACCAAACTTTATTATTCAGGAATATAAAGAAATGAACAAGAGAAGTCAGACTTGAGGTAAGAGATCCTACCTCTCTCTTTCTTTTAAAGTACACTCTTTTATGTCACTTCTTTTAAGATCCTCTTTCTTATGTTGGGGGATGTTATTATATATTCCTATTACTGTAATTTTTATGTTCATATTATGAGATACCCTAATTTATATCTTCAATCCATTTTTGGAATTTTTAAGTGGCGCCATTAGGCTGCCGAGTTTTCGTAAGGGATTTTTCATCTCACTTTTATTCTCATGAGATTTATGCTATGTTTGTCACTATTTCCTTCGAGTGATGTATGTACTGACAATTATTCTAATCTTTGTGTAATATAATTTCATTTATGAATATTTACATCAACTTTGTATATTACTTCTTTCTTGGGGTGTATGTTTCGAAAGTTACCCAAGTCGGTAAGGGAACCTTTCACCCTCCTATTTTTAAAAGACTTATTTTTGTTATGTCTTTTAATTTACATATTATTATGTTGGGATAAGTTATTACATATCCTTGTTGCTGTAAATTTTATTTCCAAGTGTTTAGATAACCTTTATCTCTCTCATCAACTCTTTTTCTACAATTTTATGTGACACGGTTAGGCTATCGATTTTTTTTGCAAGGGAACTTCTTAACCCAATTTTGATTCTTTGGGTTAAACTTCTACTTCTTGATTTTGTCATGATATGAATATGTGTGGATGACCTATGATTGTTTTACACTTAATATACACTTATATTGGATGTATTTATACTTGTCACACATAATTATGACATTGATTTATCCTTGCACTAATGACATGATATTTGAATGGGATTACGCCTCAATTTCTTTTTCTTGAGACACTTCTTGATGATATGCACTTTTATTCTTTTTAAAGTGTATATACAGTGTCTTTTACATTCCATATCCATATTATGTCTATACTCAAGTCATTTAAATGTTTTGAAAATGGCATACTTTCATGTGGCTTATAATTTAAATGTTCAAAATGGAAAAGGACTCTTTTATTAAAACATTGTTTTAAATGGTTTTAAAGATTTATTATTTTAAACATTTATCATCCATGTCCATGTTTTAAAAATGGTTTTAAGGATTTATTTATATGGACATGAATGTTTTAAAACCCTTTCAAAAGTTTCAAAGTGGTATGAGACACTTTGATTCTGAAATCTCTTTTAAATGTCTTCTTTTAATATTTTAAAAGTATAAAGGGATTTTTCTCTCATAGAGTTTTAATGATTTTATTAGATGTTTTTATTTATGATAATATCATGATGTGATATCTTGTGATTGAAATATGGAAATTTTATGTTTCTTTTATGCATGTTTTAAGTGTTATGATTATGTTATGGTTCTTGGGCATTATTTATGAAGACGGATGGTTCTGTGATAAACTAAGGGCGGGTGAGCTCGATATAGCTCTCCAATGCATTAGGTAACGTGAAGGGGTTAAACGCTAAGGTTTATCCGAAGATATTTAGGGAATATACTGTGATGGGTATTCCAAACGTAACCATGAGGGTTACTCCCTACGTAAGAATGTTATGAATGCCTCAAGTTACCTTTATGTCTTATAATTTCTATGAGTTATTCGTAAATATTATGATTTCATGAGGTATGTTAAAGTGATTATGTTTTATGAGTAAAGTATGATTTCTTTGATTCTTATGTATACATGGACTAATTCTTTCTTTCCGTATTGTTATAACCCTTACTGAGCTTTTTATGCTCGTCCCAGGTTTTTTTGAAATGTTATTCATAGGACATAAAGATGAATAGGGTCAAGGATGGGATCAAGGAAATGTCAGGCTGTCTAAAACAAGGAACTAGACATGACTCTTGTGTTCAAGAGTTTTTTTTTGTGAAAAAAATGGAAGCTGATTAGATGTGTCTACTTTGTAATCTTTGAGATGTGATAGTTATGTTCTAATTCTCTAAAACTCTAAACCTGAAAAGATCCTCAATGTGAATTATTCATTTAATTCAATATTAAGTAAGGTTTAAGGTCGGGTACTTATAGTTGGTATCAGAGGTCGGTTTAGATAACTTTAGAGGTTAGGGTATTCTTTAAGCATAAGTGACATTACCATAATGGCTAGGATTTCAGAAAGAGTCATAGTTTTTAGATAAAGTGAATGAGTAAGTATATCTTAGTGTTTATCTTCCTCATTAGTAGATGATGATTTTGTTGATATACTCACACTAACATTTTTGGTTTTAGTAAATGGATGGATCTAGCAGGCACCAAAGTGACAATGTGTTTGAAGGAAACTATGGTGGTTCTCTGATTAAGAGACTAGATGAAATGGGGGATTCAATGAGGAATCTCGTGGTTATTCTAAACCAACTATCAAGGAGTCATGATTAACCACTTGAACCTTGGTGAGTTCTTTGATGTATCATGTACGAGAGAACCAACTCGATGTGGAAGTTCAGGTAATAATTATAAAGGTAACCATTAGGGTTTATATGATCCTTACTTTTTAGGTAATTATGGGTTACTACATGATATGATATAATACGAAAGGCATGAGGTAAAATTGAGGTTAATTTATGTTATGGTTATTTTTTTTGGATTTTATCTCTTTTTGTGTAATGTTATAAGAATTATATTGTTTTGGAAAAAGGACAACACGCAGACCGTGTGACAACCCGTCGCGTCGGACAAAGCTGCGAGAATCGAACCCACAACCAAAGTGCGACTGGTATTTATCACCTACCACTGGACTACGTGATGTCCTTGGTTAGTTTGACTGATTATTTTTAGTTAGATGATTTTATGAATCAAGATTAAGTTGATTTTGGGTTATCTATGGATATGATTAACCTATCATGGAGGATATGTGATTAGTCTAGTTACTTTTCAATACAAGACTTTAAGAGAAGTCGATGTTATTTGAAGATAAATGTTAAGATTTATCTTGGAAGACTATGTGATTAAATCCTTCAGAGATTTGGATTTCAATCTTAGTTTTGATTACTTTGAATAATTTTATGGATATATGTTTATTGAATGGTCTTTGTTGAACTTTGGGTTTTTTTGGTCAAATTTTGGAGATTAGGAGTAGTTTTTCTTTTTGTAAAAAAAATTATCCGTTTTGGGATTATCTGATCTTGTACTAACCTTTTTGGTTTTGGTTTTAGTTAAGGTCTAAATACATGGGAAATATATAGTTCTCTTTTGTGGATTAGGTGATTCTCAAGAAGTTGAATATAGTACTCTTAATGAGAGCAAGTCTTTCTAAATACTTGTCTTTTGGAGAAAATATGAGTTTGTGTAAGAAATCTAGTAAAGGTTGAAAGTCAACATGACAAGTAAGTATGTTTCCTTATGTTTTAGTTAAGCTCATAAATAATTCCTCAATGAAAATTAACTTAAAACAAAAATGTTATCTGTTAATTTTTCCTACTGTGGAATCAAATACCGTTTAACCCATCACAAGTTTGTGATTTTCTTATTGTTAACTTTCTCCTAAACATGTTTTCTATCACTCTCCCTCAGAACATGACCCTTAGATTTCTCCTCCATGTCCATGTTTTCCCACATGGAATCCTAATACGGGTTAACTCAGGTGACCTTTGAACTCCTCTTTCTTTATTTTAAAGTGATAGTTTAATTTACTCCTTTACCAATGTGGGACTTTCAAGGAAGTTTCCGAGACCAATTTTAAAATTGCGAGGATGCAATTCCCAAAAGGGGGGAAAGATATAACATCCCAGGTAAATAAAGAATATTACCTGTACATATTTATTAATATTTGTGAATAAAAAAATTAATATTACTTTAAAGGGGATTCTACGTTCGATGGCGTACCCAATACGCAACAATGAGTTTCATTGAAATCTTACGATGCACACTAATAATATAATATTATTATTTCAAATTGTAGTTAACACATTTCCGTTGTATTGGAAGGAATGAATAGAAATAACCAAAATATGATTATATATGTTTGTTGATTTTTTTTACATTTATTCAATAAAAGATAAAGGCTTAAAATAAGAAAAGAATTCAATTTTAAGCATAAATACTCTAATATTCACTAAAAGGTCGATCTATCGCCTTATGATGGCGAACCCTCATTAAAAATAGTTTTGGTCACTCTTATACATTCTATTGGACCAAATAAAATATTTCTTTAGAATCAGGACATCAAAATTTACTTTGCGTATGTTTTTGTTATTTTTTCGATAAAGTTCATTTTTGATGAATAAGTGAAAATTGTTGTATTTTAATTCAAAACCTCCTTTTAATCTAATTTATTTATATGATTATATTATCTTTTGAATTGGTTTTAAAGTTAAATTAGAATATATTTTTACCATTTAATTCAATGGTGGTAATTGGAATTAATTTCACTTTGAAATTGGACATAAACAAGTGTCCATCTTTTAATAGATATTGTTTCTTAAAAACACGTTATTTGTTTTGACAGCAGGAATTGATTATAAAATTAATTAACACAACTTATATGTTTTGAATTTTTTAAAATTGATATCATTTTTTTATTTGGAATATCAAATATATCTTAGGGTTAATTTTTGGTATATTTCTGAAAAATGTTCATTTTCAATGAATAGTGAAAAATACTGCATTTTAATTCAAAACTGCCTTTTCATCCAAAATATTTATATAGTTATATTGTAATTTTAATTGGTTTTAAGGTGTAATTTAATTATTTTTTTATCATTTAATACAATTTTGGTCATTTTATGTAATTTCACTTTTAAATTGTATGTAAAAACAAATCAATCTTTTGATATATTTTACTTCTTAAAAACACGTCTTTGGTTTTGAAAACGGGAATTATTTTGAATTAATTAATAAAATTTCTTTGTTTGGAATTTGATAAAATAGATTCCATATTTGGAATCATAAGGTCCAAATTATGTAATTAAGAATCTTTTGTTTTTGGACATTATGAATAGTAACGACGGTAATTATCTTTAATTATCATGTTTAATTAGTAACCAGGTAGTTAAAGGTAATAAAATAATATCATAAAAATATAAAATGACCCCAAAATGTGTCTTAATGCTATTGGTGGTATCATGTTCGACCATGGGATTCCTTGTGCCAACCTTGGGACCCCATTAAATCACTTTAGTGTGATAGTGACCCTTTTATCATTTTTTTAAAGAAATGAAAATGTAACCAAAGTATGTAACACCTAAGTAAAATGATTTTAATTTTGTCTACATAAACGATATCTTAGACTATAAATAGTCATTGTAAATATAAAAATATTTCCTATATCATAGTTTTTTTTATAATTTTTATACATTAAATAAATTAATTTATTTATGACATCGTGATGATGCAGTGATTACCTCATAAATGAACGATTTAAATAAAATGAGAAGATTGGGTAAAATATAAGTCTTACACTTGTCACAAACCTATTGTATGGGTGGATTTGGAAAACTTATCACCTTATCCTCGAAATATATCCTTTTGGGACCTTTAAAATCCGAAAATCATTTTATAATAAAGTAATATTTTATAACTTTCCAAGAGTGCCCATCCTCTTCTCTTATAAAAGGCCCCCACCTCTACCACATTACCTACACCTCTCAAGCCTTTGGCTCGGGAAAACCATGCCCATTTAATCTCTACAAATCCCTCTCTTCATCATTGAAGCCTCACCTTTGACAGAATGCTCTTTAAGAAACCCTTTTGGTTCAAACCAAGAGGAGTTACCCGATTTAAAGGTAATGTCTTCACTTGTGTTCTTTTGTTTTATTTTGCTTCTCCAAACCCCTAAACTCTTTTTATTCATTTCTTTTGTAACAACACCAATATCTTCAATATACTAGGATGTTTTTATGTGAATTATTCAAGCTACACTTACACACACCTCCGTCTAATGGTTAAAGAACATACTGTTTCTATGGATGGTGAATTACTGCCTCACGAAACGATGATTGTTCAATATTCTTTTAACACCTTTAAAGGTGGCCATTATGATTTCACTGTATTTTATATATGATATATATAGTATTTATTTTTTATATATTCTTCTGTATTTTATATTTAAAACATACCTTTATTCTTTTCATGTTGTGAAAATGCGATAATTTCATATGAGGATGTGCGGACTACCGCCCCCTCAAGTGATGTGACTCGTTCATGAAATACATGGAATGTATAAAGAATGAAATTAATGAACATATGTGACATATTTAACATATATATTATATTGTAATTATAATATATATATCTCTATCATTTAGTTTTAATTCCATTAATGTTCCAAAGCAATGAAAGTAGCGTTCATGCGTACGTACGGCCTACCGTCTCCATGAACGATGCATTTCATTTCTTTTTATATCCAAATATTATGGAATAAGTATGAAACTAATATAGACTGGATATATATGATATTTACATCATTAATAATATTCTGGATATGATGTACATACAACTACATTGACAATTCTTTTCAAACAAGATCATTTTTGACTCATGTACCGAATATCGACAAAACGTATGATATGAACTCACCTAATTAACTAATTATTATAACATGATAATATATGATATTAATTGAATAATAAACTTTAAATTATTTCCTTAAGCAATTATAAATTGACCAAAGTTTATTATTCAGGAATATAAAGAAATGAACAAGGCAATCAGACTTGAGGTAAGGGATCCTACCTCTCTCTTTCTTTTAAAGTACACTCTTTTATGTCACTTATTTTAAGCTCCTCTTTCTTATGTTGGGGGATGTTCTTATATATTCCTCTTACTGTAATTTTTATGTTCATATTATGAGAGACACTAATTGATATATTCAATCCATTTTTTGAATTTTTAAGTGGCGCTGTTAGGCTGCCGAGTTTTCGTAAGGGATTTTTCATCTCACTTTTATTCTCGTGAGATTTATGCTACGTTTGTCACTATTTCCTTAGAGTGGTGTATGTGCTGCCAATTATTCTACTCTTTTTGTAATATACTTTCATTTATGGGTATTTACATCAACGTTGTATATTCCTTCTTTAATGGGGTGTACATTTTGAAATTTACCGAAGTCGGTAAGGGAACCTTTCACCCTCCTATTTTTAAAAGACTTCTTTTTGTTATGTCTTTTAATTTACATATTATTATGTTGGGATATGTTCTTATATATCATTTTTTCTGTAAATTTTATTTCCAAGTGTTGAGATAACCTTTATCTCTCTCATCAACTCTTTTTTCTAAAATTTGATGTGACGCCATTAGGCTATCAAATTTTTTTGCAAGGGAACTTCTTAACCCAATTTTGATTCTTTGGGTTAAACTTCTACTTCTTGATTTTGTCATGATATGAATATGTGTGGATGACATCTGATTGTTTTACACTTAATATAAACTTATATTGGGTGCATTTATACTTGTCACACATAATTATGACATTGATTTATCCTTTCACTAATGACATGCTCTTTGAATGGGATTACGTCTCAGTTTCTCTTCCTTGAGACACTTCTTGATGATATTCACTTTTATTCTTTTTAAAGTGTATATACAGACCATTTTACATTCCATATCCATATTATTTCTATACTCAAGTCATTTAAATGTTTTGAAAATGGTCTACTTTCATGTGGCTTATAATTTAAATGTTCAAAATGGAAAAGGACTCTTTTATTAAAACATTGTTTTAAATGGTTTTAAAGATTTATTCTTTTAAACATTTATCATCCATGTCCATGTTTTAAAAATGGTTTTAAGGATTTATTTATTTGGACATGAATGTTTTAAAACCCTTTCAAAAGTTTCGAAGTGGTATGGGACACTTTGATTCTGAAATCTCTTTTAAATGTATTCTTTTAATATTTTCAAAGTATAAAGGGATTTTTCTCTCATAGAGTTTTAATGATTTTATTAGATGTTTTTATTTATGATAATACCATGATGTGATATCTTGTGATTGAAATATGGAAATTTTATGTTTCTTTTATGCATGTTTTAAGTGTTATGATTATGTTATGGTTCTTGGGCATTATTTATGAAGACGGGTGGTTCCGTGATAAACTAAGGGCGGGTGAGCCCGATATAGTTCTCCAATGCATTGGGTAACACAAAGGGGTTTAATGCTAAGGTTTCTCCGAAGATATTTAGGGAATATACTCTGATGGGTATTCCAAATGTAACCATGAGGGTTACTCCCTACGTAAGAATGCTATGAATGCCTCAAGTTAACTTTATGTCTTAAGATTTCTATGAGTTATTCGTAAATATTATGATTTCATGAGGTATGTTAAAGTGATTATGTTTTATGAGTAAAGTATGATTTCTTTGATTCATATGTATACATGGACTAATGTTTTCTTTCTGTATTGTTATAACCCTTACTGATCTTTTTATGCTCATCCCAAGTTTTTTTGAAATGTTTTTCACAGGACATAAAGATGAATAGGGTCAAGGATGGGATCAAGGAAATGTCAGGCTGTCTAAAAAAAGGAAATAGACATGACTCTTGTGTTCAAGAGTTTTTTTGTGTGAAAAAATGGAAGCTGAGTAGATGTGTCTACTTTGTAATCTTTGAGATGTAATAATTATGTCCTAATTCTCTAAAAATCTAAACCTGAAAAGATCCTCAATGTGAATTATTAATTTAATTCAAGATTAAGTAAGGTTTAAGGTTGGGTCCTTATATATAACTATTTCAATAATGAATATGAGGTTGATGTTATCATAAAAATACGGAGAAGATAAAAATGAGGGGAGTTTATCACATCATGGCCACAAAATTTCTTGTCACCAAGAGATATAATTCATTAAAAAACATTAAACTATCCAATAGTGTGGTGTTAATACATTCTCTATGATAAAGTCAATAATTTGACAAAAAATTTGAAAAAAGAGTTGTTTTAAAATAAGGAGTTGTCAAAAAAGTTTGAGTTGTTAAAAGTTATTACGAATGTTTCCAACAAATCCAAGGGGGGGATTGGAGATCCTTTAGAATTTTTATGCAACATGTTTTTTATTTTTTAAAAATATATTTATTTTTAAAATGTTTTTGTTAAAAAATTGATAAATAATTGCTGAATTTTTTAACAAAGTTTTCCTTATGAAGGTTATAAAACATTCCTAAAGACTTTCTAGAAAGGCGAAGGATGTTTTCTTAAATTTGATAAGATAATTTCATTAAGTTAGATGGTGCTAATATGATTTCATGATTCCAACATCATGACAAAATTCATGATCAAATTTGAATTTCTTTGTTTTGAAAAAGATAGAAGTACAACTATGCTTCCATATGCACATTACCATACAGAGAACATCATATTGGTGAGAGAGGACCATGATGAAACTATATGAAGTCAATGGTGTTGGTGGCATAATGTTACTGGATAGAAAAAGCACAAGTTACTGGGTGTATATTTCTAGATATAGGTGTCTAGATGAAGAAGTTGATAAAGGGGTAGTTTTTAAAATATGAGATATTATAAAATGAATTTGTAAAGGTATGTCTTCTATTATGTAAGGGTATAAGATATTTTTATAAGGTTGTGTAAAGGTAGAGGAAGATCACTTAAGGGTAAATAATATTATGAGTTTTGTTAGGGTAGTAAGACCATTCTGTAAAGGTAACTGATATCCAGTATCTAGAGATACTATACGAAACATTTGTGGTTTTACCAAATGAATATTTGCAAGAAAATGATGTTACTAAGTTTCTATAATGATTAAGAAGTGAAAAAAGGGAAATATGTACAAATTTACAGAGGCGAGAAGTTTTAACTAGATGTGTAAATTATTTTGTGAAAAAATCTTCATGATTTTCAACAATTTTAGAAAACATCAACATCTTGAGTATACCTGATAGAGGAAAATGAAGTTTCCAAAAAAATAGTATTCGTGAAGATCAATTGAAAAGTGTTTCTTACATGTTATAGGAAGTTTGATGTCATGAAGGCTCATTTATAAAGTAATTAGTTATATTCCATTGGAAAATGATCCATCAAAAGATAAAATATATTATATTGAGAATATATATATTTATTTAAGGAACTACAATGGATTATGAAGCTCCATCAGATGGTCTAACATCAGACAACCATCATTGATGTCAGCGGACAGACGATTCATATAAGTTGTACTAGATATATTTTTGTGGATCAAAGAAATTTATATAGTTTGATTTGATGTAGTTTGACATAAAAGAGTCATACAAATGAAGCAAAGTGGATAATTTATGTTTTTCCTCCGATAGAAGATTTTCCAAAAAATATACAAGACAAACATTCCACCAAATAGAGATTCAAAATATTTACATAACTTTATAAATCACATTACATTGATGGTGTTGATCTGATATATAAATGTTAATTTTCTATATGAGATAAGGAACATTGATAACGTTCCTTAACAATGAGGTTAAGGAAGTTTTAATAATTTTTTGGATTCTGTAGAGATCATAAAGCTTCAATAATATTTGAGAAGACTCTAAAATTGTTAATAAGTGTCAAGAGATTTTCCTATGAGTAAGAGCACTAAATTAGAATCTAATTAGACAGGGAAAAATAAATTGAGTTCCCTAATTTTTTCCATTGATCGAACCTATAAAAAGGGTGAAAGTAAAGTAAGTGAAATTGTACAATTCATGTTTTTTAGAGGGTGAAATTATTGTAAAACTATCAGACAATGATATTGAATGAAGATATAAAAGGATAAAGTTTGAGCAAAGAGATTTTCCAACCGAATTGTTTGAAGTAGATAGAAAATAGTTAGAGAAATTGGATAGAGATTCAAAAAGGAATTACCATATAGAGTTTCAAATCATAGTTATTGTACAGAGGATTTCCGAGTGGTGGCATGAGACAGAGCACCAAATAGAGTAATTAGAAAGATATTTTGAATATATTATGGGTTTAAGATTTATGTTCATTAGATTGGAAACTAATAAAATGAATGGTTTTTGTGAGGTGAATCAGAAAAATAATTCCATATGGAGAAAGAAGGAACAACATATGGAGGTTTGGATGGGCATATTAGATGGAAGAGTTTCATAAAAACTTTCATATAGAAGTGCTGAAAAGATTCTTAACATTCTATGACTATGTTTTCAAAAGTAAAACTTTATTAAAAAAATCGACTCCATATAATCATACCTATCAGGAGATAAAATGATTATAATGGTATTCTTCTCAGTTTGTATTCACTTCTTATTAATACTGAATTTGAATGGACTGATGGGAGTCACTATAGAAAGGATGTATATTTTCACACTAAGGCCAAAGATTGTAAATATTGTGTTTTTTATTTACTCTCTTATCATTGCGTGCTTGTGAGGATATTTTATAAATTTTATAAGGATAATAACTCTAAAAACTTTCAGTAGTAAATTTATAAATAACTGAAGTTGTAAAATATCACCATTGATTTAATTCCCCCTTCTAATTGATTCTCATGATCCTAAGGAACCTCCACCATTTAAATATAAAAATGGTAGAATCATTATTAAAAATAATACATTTATCATTCATAAATTTAATAGATAAACCATCATAATTTTTTTTAAAATTATACTAATAATATGTTTTAAAACATAAACATATAGAACCTTACTAATAATTGTTTAATTGGTGAGTCTAACCACACATAATCCTATGATATTGCCTTTAGAATCGTTACTAAATAAAACATGACCTAAATCATATTTTTTGAATGATTAAATGTTTGATGGGCCCCATATCATGTATCTATAATATCCATTGAACATGTACTAAATTTCATTAATGATACATCTAAGTATTTTATCCTGAAATAATTAATTAATAGAATGTTTCAGCACACATTATACTTTGGTTCCTATTGGAATAGTAGTTGATATTTTATGTACCAAAATAGATTTTATATTAGTATTATAAGTGATATTACAAGATATTGATTTTGAAATGAATGATTTAGTGTGACCCATTGATTAAGGTTTCCTAAGTGAACATTTACCAGTATACTTTCTTCTCATGACATAATTTAAACAAGTGATAAAAGTGACATGACATGTAGTGATATTAATAATGAAATTTTGGTACAAATTAGGAAACTTACTAGAGTAACCAAACAAATTATTATTTTTAGTTTTTATTTATATGATTATCAATTTATGTACATTCTCTCTTGTACTAGTGATTTTTTATAAGGCATCATTCAACCTTATAATTTCATTTTAATATTTTATATAACATTGTCTTCAGAGAACTTACTTGAATATTTAGTGCACTTTATTTTTCAAACTCTTTAATCAAATTTTGATTCTCAACAACCAATTTCTTACAGTTTTATTTTAAATTATTATATAAATGATATATATGATCAATATAATCTTAATGACTTTCAAAAATATCATTTAATTATTTAATAGAATTTATTTTACAATTAGAATTAGATTTAGAGGAACTCACCCAATATATACCTTCCACTAAACATATGTTTATTAATTCCTTCTTTTATTCAAACTATTCACTTGATGTGTTATCATCAATGGAAATATATGAGGCTTTTTTTATCTTCTCCTTGTTTTTATAATTTTTATCATTTTTATCATTCCTTTTTTAGATAGTCATTCACGATATTCACTTTTATTCTAATCTCATAACAAGTAAAGTGTATATAATTAAAATTAGAAAGGGAAGAGTTACTTTACTATTAATTATTCTTTTATCCTTGTTTTTCATAGAAACTTTTTGAATTCTATTGTTTTTTTGAAAAATCCCTTCATATGTTAAGAATTTTTTTATCTTTTAACCACTCATTAGTACTTCAACATCAATGGTGTTCATAAAAAAATATTAGTATCATTAAAAGCTACTCCAATTTTCTTATTACATTATTATTTAATGAAGTTATTTCTTAAAGATCACAATACAATAATTATCCAATGAGTTCATCTATTTAATATTCCAAAAAATTCTTACTCTCATCAATTTCAAAAAAATTTCATGCCGCATATTAAGTAATTCTCTAATAATATTTTTTTTCTAGTACTATGTTCTTGGAGGTTTATTTTAAACCACTCATACCATTATTAATCATGGTGAATATATAAAATATTAGATCCATTATCTCAATTTCATATATCCAAAAATATTAATATTCAACTCTTAACATCTAAGATTAGTTACCTATAGTTTTTCATCCCTATAGTGTAACACCCCGACCCTAGTTACCCAGAGTTGGTGCATTATTACGTAACATTGGCATGATCACAAGGGATCAAATATCGAAAGACCGACCAGTTTAGTAGCCTTGGAAACACTAGATACATTCATAAGTCTTACATTATATCATAAAGTGAAAAACTATAACAACATCCTGTCTTCATAGACCACACTCATATCCCCTCATACTATCCCTGTAGGTCATTCATAAAATACTTACTCACATCTTGGGAAAATAAAACATTGAAAGGGGTGAGCTTAGATGCTCAGTAAGGATAACAATATAGCGGAAACTTTCATAAATAAACATAAACATTTAAGGCAATGTGTAACTAAAACAAAAGCCTTTTAAATTTGAACTTCATCATGATATGGAAAAGATAAAAGGAAATAATTCCATTTACTTACTCACATGGATATTATACTATTAGAATAATCACATGCAATATTAATAACCACTTTCATAATAAGGAATGCATAATACCCGACTTTAATTTCTGTGTCAAGGACTCGTGCCAGAACCTATGGGATAACTATAACCGGACCCAAACCCGGAGAGCCTCTGTAACCGGAATCCATCTCAGAGAGCCTCTATAACTGGAATCTAACCCGGAGATCCTCTGTAACCGGAATCCATCTCGGAGAGCCTATATAACCGGACTCCATCCCGGAGAGCCTTTGTAACAGGACTCCAACCCGGAGAGCCTCTGTAATCGGACTCCATCCCGGAGAGCCTCTGTAACCGGACTCCATCTCGGAGGGTCTACTGTAACCAGACCCCTACTCGTAGGGCTTACTTTTACCGATCCCCAACCCGAAACATACTAGTCCTATACATTCATCTTAAGAAAAGGTTGAAATATAACATAAACATTCGTATTAAAACTAGCATACGAAATGTAAATACTTTATCCATAAACAATGTATGGTATATAATAACACTTCCAAAGTCAAACATATCACAAAACCTTCAATACAATATGTAAGTTTCGTATCATCATAAATCAACTTCGAATAATCATAAAATCCATCAATGGATGTTGACATAGATGAAATCAAAACTATTCGAGAGAAATATCTTTTTTTGAAAACATTTAAAAGTCACATAATTATAAAAGAAAACCTTTACTTTTAAAATATTCTTATAATCTTGTAAGGGAAGGTTCGATGATGTTATAATGGTGGAAAATAGCCGCACCTGCCATATAAGTTAAAAAAACATTCTTACCTTAAATTTGTCGAAAAGGTCAAAAAGTATGTTGTTTGGAAAAAAACAGAAAGATTCATTTTAAAAATGTATAAGGTCAAATAAGGGTATAAATAACTTTAACCCATTATCTATTAAATGGTAAAAATGCTTTGAAAGACATTTTTAAGAAACATGGATGTGGATGATAAAGGGGCCCCAGTAGAAAATTACATGTGAACAACCTCAGATAATGAAGAGATTGTGAAATAAACTCTTACCTTGTACTTTTACTTAGTCGATGGTATGTTAAAATCCTATATAATAGTTAAAACATTGTTATTAAATTATACAAGAACCTATATACATAATTATGATATCATATATGATCTTCTAATAATGCTTTGTTAATAATATTTTAGTATTATCGTCGTTTCGGGTGTTAACTTACTTGTTTTCTTTTATATGTTTTGTTACATAAGCCGTGTTTGTTATGGATAGTTTGTATATTATTCATATATAGAATTATATCAAGTCCTTAAACATTATTTTTAATCATCTAATGAAAATTATTCTTGAATGGATATGATGAGGAATGAATCTCATCGCGTTCGTGGAGACTGTAGTCCGTACGTACGCACGAGCGGAAATATCATTCTTTTGATATTAAAATAGCATATAATTGGATAGTATATCACATATAAAGAATCATTATCATGTTATATTTATTATTTACATAAGTTATACTCATTATTATACCCATCAAAATAATAATGCATTGAATAACAATTACCCCACGACGTGGAGACAGTAATCCGTACGTACACACGTATGGTGACATGTCATTAAAAGGATGGATTGAATAATAAATATGGTTGTTCCATATTTATAATAACATCACAGTATATAGAATATACTGGAGTTATTATTTTATAATGTAAATAAAAAAGAAAGAAGAAGTGGAAGAAGAAAAGAACTTGAAAGAGTGTGGTGAAATCATTACCTCTTCTTCGGGTTCTTCCTTTTGATTTGATTAAAAGGGATCCTTAGGTTGGATTTATGATAAAAATAATGCCTATAGGTTTAAGGGAGTATATTGGAGAGAGTATTTTGTCAAGGGTTGGCTGAGCCAAATGTCTTTGAAGGTGTGAATTAAAGAGAAGGAGGAGTGCCCTTTTATAAGAGGGGTGAGGGGCACCTTAGGAAAAGAGTGAAATATTATTTTATAATAAAATCATTTTCGGTTTATAATGGATCAAAAGATGATTATTTCTAGGATAAGGTGGGGATGAGTCAAAATCCACTCAAACAATTGGTTTTAGACAGTTTTGGGTCATTATATTAACCTTATCTCTTAGATTTAACTCTTAGTTAAACAATTTAACTTTTACCGTGTCTTCTTGTATTCTTACACTATATGGTTAATAAACTTACTATAAACTTCCAAGTGAACCCCAAGTGGTTCATTAATGATAAAACTATCATTATATAAGTATTTTTGCCAAACCGTAATTTTTTAGGAATAGAATATCAATTAATAATATAATATTTGTTTTAAAAACTCTTTTATGTCAATTTTGACACTATTTGGTATTTTATTTTTGTTAAAGTCATAACAACATGATTACTTCGAACTAAATTCATTTAATCAATACTAACATGTAATATTAACTTATAAAAATCGTTTATGGAATCCAAAATTTCAAATTATATTTATTTGAACATTTGTAATACCATTATTTGATTCTTTCATTAATAAGGAAAATACTGCATCATCATTGTGTCATAAATAACCTTAATTATTCAATGTCTAAAAATTATAAATAAAATAAAATTACGTAAGAAATATTTTAATATTTCTAATTAATATTTATAGTCGAATAGATAACATATATAACCCTATCTAAAAATTATTTTACTAAAAGATATATGCTTATTTCATTTTTATAATTACTTTAACTTAATTAATATAAAGTGTCATTTTCACTTACAAGTGGCTCCATGGGGTCCCAAAATCGACCCAATTATGCCCATGGTCGGAAATTCATCAGACAATAGGGTTAGGACATGTGTTGGGATAATTTAATATTATTATAATATTATTTTGTTACCCTTATTTACCAGATTTACCCTTTAACCATGGTAAATAAAATATTTACCGAAGTAATTATTCAAATTGTCTAAAAATAAAAGTTACCTATTTACACAATTTGGACATATTGATTCTAAATATGGAATCCATTTTTCCAAATTCAAAAGACATAAGTGGCATAAATTAATTTAAAATTAATTCCCACTGTCAAAATAAAAAGCGTGTTTTTAAGAAATAACAACTATCAAAAGATTGACACTTGTTTATGTCCAGTTTAAATGTGAAATTATGTCCAATGAACAAAATTGGATTAAATGGTAAATATATATTCTAATTATACTTTAAAACCACTCAATATTATAATTTATCACTATAAATTATATTTATTAAAAAAAGTTATTTTTTAATTAAAGTTTAGTATTTTTCACTATTCATTGAAAATTGGAAGTTTTCAGAAAAATACCAAAACTTCACCATAGGATAATTTTGATATTCTGAATCCAAAAATGATGTCCATTTTTTAAAAAAAAATTATAAAATTTCAAAAAGTGGGTATTACTATTCATAATGGCTAGTTTGATTGGTCGTAGTGTGTTAGAATCTCGAAGTTGCATACAATGCAAGCTATTGGATTATTCAAAGGGAAACGTACCATGGAAGCTTGGGGTGTTACATTATCCTCTACTTCAGTAATTTGCATCCTCACAATTTTAAATTGATCATCAAAAATAAAAAGGTTGAAAATAGAAAATACATTTGTGGAAAACCCACATCGAAAATAGGGTTAATAAAATTTAGTTTTAATAATAGGGAAAGGGAAATGAAAATGTCACCACGAAATTAGAGTTTCGAATAGGAGAATATTGGTGGAAATTATAGACATGCAATTGGAGGAAAAATGTAAATATTTATAGGGAGTGATTGAGGTCATCAATCACAAACACGTGTAATATTGAGGGTCTCAAAGCCATCAATCTATGATGATTTAAAATATCATCAGTTCAACAAAACATAAGGTATTAAGATAAAACATTTTTGGTTTTAATATACCTTACCTAAAGTTTAAGAATTAATTTATTCATATAATAAGAGAAATATATATACATATATACTTGACAAGTAGAGTTTCATCATTCAACTAATTTCTACCACAAACTCATCTTTCACTCCAAAAGATAATAGAAATAAAAAATATTATATTTATCCTAATCATATAAGGTTACAAATATTAACAAATACAATTAAAATAAAGAAGAATATTTTGTAATAACCAGGGACTTCCTGTAGGCTAGTGGTGGGTAATAAAGGCATGTCACACTATGGATGTAGGTTCGATTCCGGTAGCTTTGTCCGACGCGACGGGTTATCGCCCGACCTACAGGTTGTCCTTTTCCTAAAATTATAATATCGTAATATTACAAAAATAATCATAAGAAATGTTTTAACCTTAAACAATACTATCCAAAGTTCAACTTAATCCATTCCAAACATTATAGTTATCCAAATTAACTCTATCCAGACTCTCTGTAAAAGGTATCTAAATTCCAAAATCAATTGTAACATCAGATTCCCCAAACAAAGTAAAGTTTCTCTTATTGTAATATACTGAAAATATGATTACCTTAGTTATATTAAAACCTTAATGAAAAAAACAAGTACTGTAGTAAAATCCCTATATATATCACATTATTCTTATAACCAAAATATAATCCTTAAATCCAAAAACATAAATACATTAATTATTCCACTGCAATTGTAGGAATAACATAAAGTTTTCCTTGATCCCTTGGCCTTTTCTGAGGTAAGTTTCCATGACACTTAGGACATTCATTTTCATAATGCCCCATTTCTCTACAATTGTAGCATTCAACATTAACAACCTCTTTCTTTCCCTTGCAATCATGAGCCTGGTGACCTTTTCTCCACATTTATAACAAACTCCCATTCCTTTTAGGAAAGTACTGTGGTGATTCTTCCCACAATTATCACATAATGGAAAATCCTTCTCTCCCTTTTTTTCTTTATATGTATCTTGCTCCACCGTTATCTTCTTATCTTGCTTTACTTTATTGTCATAAGATTTAGAGAATTCCTTTTCTGTCTTGATAGCACATGAGACAATATCTTCGTACGATGAGAAGGATTGTGAGACTAATGTTCGATGAAGAAATGGTTTTAACCCATCAAAGAAATGATAGATCTAACTTCTTGGGTTACGTATATAATTTGTAGCATTACTTGCTAACATTATATAGTTAGCCTCATACTTTTTGACATTCTCATCCTTTTTTTCCTCAGACTTAGAAATTTTCTTTCCATATCCGCTTGATGGTCATGAGGAAAGTATTTTTCTAAGAAAATCTCTTTAAACTCCCTCCATTCCATACTTGATACTTCTTCATCTTCCTTTTTATTTTTAATCAATGACCACCATTGATCAACATCTCCAGTGAGGCGGTAAACTTCCATGAAATTTTTTTCCTTTTCACTACTCCCCATAGCCTGAAATATTTTTTCTAGAGAATTTATCCATTGCTCAGCTACTAGTGGATTTATACCCCCATTGAATGTTGGTGGTTTTTGCCTCATGAAGCGGTCTAACATTGATCCTCAACGCTACGGATCAGGGTGTTCCATATAGGTAAGGTTATTATTCATAACCGGAGTGAGTTTTCCCAATATAGTGATAATCTTATCAGCACTAGTTGTATCACCAGCTCCACTATAATTATCTTGAGCAGGAGGAGAATCCATACATGGAGTGCGTGCATTGACATGGTTTCCATTTCTTCTATTAGGCGCCATTTCTAAACAATTACATAAACTAGATTAGTTTATGAATCAAAATACATAATTCCATACTTTTAAAACACTTAACATAAATTGAACAGTTTATGGATAAAATCCATAATCATAAAAATGTTTTCTTTGATGAAGTATATACTCATAAACCCTTCATAATGGTTTGTAATGAAGATGATAATTATCCTAAGCATATCACTCAGAAGTGTCATAACCAAGAGTGCAGCAAGGCCCGTTGTCGTGTACCAGGATACCCCGGGTCAAGGTCAAAACTCCTTGTCGGAGTTTTCACTCCTAGGTACATCTGTGCCAGAGCCTCCTCTACCTGATCGTATCCAGTTAGGGATGTATTTCCCAGAAAACTCACAAAATCTCTACAATAATAAAATTTTAGGAAGTTATTCTATACTAATCCTCAAAGTCTACCTTAGGGCTATGTGTTCTAATCAGAGTTTAGCTAAATCTAGCTTCCAAGGTTTATTACTAAACTTCCTCTGATACCAACTGTAATGCTCGACCCCAGTTACCCAGAGTTGATGCATTATTACGCAACATTTTCATGATCACAAGGGATCAAATCTCGAAAGACTAATCAATTTATTAGCCTTGGAAACACTAGATACATTAATAAGTCCTACATTACATCATAAAGTGAAAAACTACAACAAAATCCTGTCTTCATAGACCACACTCATATCCCCTCATACTATCCCTACAGGTCATTCATAAAATACTTCTTCACATCCTGGGAAAATAAAACATTGAAAGGGGTGAGATCAGATGCTCAGTAAAGATAATAATATAGTGGAAACTTTCATAAATAAACATAAACATTTAAGGAAATATATAAATAAAAAAAATCTTTTTAAATTTGAACTTCATCATGATATGAAAAAGATAAAATTAAATAATTCAATTTACTTACTCACATGGATATTCTACTAGTCGAATAATCACATGCAATATCAATAACCACTTTCATAATAAGGAATGCATAATACCAGACTTTAATCTCTATGTCAAGGCCTCGTTCCGGGACCTATGGGATAACTGTAACCGGACCCAAACCCAGAGAGCCTCTGTAACTGGACTCTATCCCAGAGAGCCTCTATAACCATACTCCAACCCGGAGAGCCTCTGTAACCAGACTCCATCCCGGAGAGACTTTGTAACCGGACTCCATCCCGAAGAGCCTCTGTAACTGGACTCCATCCCGGAGGGTCTGTTGTAACCGAACACCAACCTGGAGGGCTTACCTTTAACGGTCCCCAACCCAGAACATACTAGTCCAATACATTCATCTTAAGAAAAGGTTGAAATATAACATAAACATTCGTATTAAAACTAGCATAAGAAATATAAATACTTTATCCATAAACAATGAATGGTATAAAATAACACATCCACACTCAAACATATCACAAAACCTTCAATACAATATGTAAGTTTCGTATCATCATAAATCAACTTCTAATAAGCATAAAATCCATCAAAGGATGTTGACATAGATGAAATCAAAACTATTCGAGAGAAATATCTTTTTTTGAAAACATTTAAAAGTCACATAACTATAAAAGAAAACTTTTTAATTTGAAAATATTCATATAATATTTTAAGGGAAGCTTCAGTGATGTTATAATGGAGAAAAATAGCCACACCCTCCATATAAGTTAAAAAAAACTTTCTTACCTTAAATTTGTCGAAAAGGTCAAAAAGTACCTTGTTTGGAAAATGACAGAAAGATTCCTTTTGAAAATGTATAAGGTCAAATAAGGGTATAAATTACTTTATCCCATTATCTATTAAATGATAAAAATGATTTTAAAGACATTTTTAAGAAACATGTATGTGGATGATAAAGAGGTCCCAGTAGAAAATTATATATGAACAACCTCGGATAATGAAGATATTGTGAAATAAACCCTTACCTTGTACTTTTTCTTAGTAGATGGTATGTTAAAATCCTATATAATAGTTAAAACATTGTTATTAAATTATACAAGAACCTATATACATAATTATGATATCATATATGATCTTTTAATAATGCTTTGTTAATAATATTTTAGTATTATCGTCGTTTCGGGTGTTAACTTACTTGTTTTCTTTTATATGTTTTGTTACATAAGCCGTGTTTGTTATTGATAGGTTGTATATTATTAATATATAGAATTATATCAAGTACTTAAACATTATTTTTAATCATCTAATGAAAATTATTCTTGAATGGATACGATGTGGAATGAATCTCATCGCGTTCGTGGAGACGATAGTTCGTACGTACGCACGAGTGAAAATATCATTCTTTTGATATTAAAATCGTATATAATTGGATGGTATATCATATATAAAGAATCATTATCATGTAATATTTATTATTTAAATAATTTATACTCATTATTATACCCATCCAAATAATAATGTATTGAATAACAATTACACCATGACGTGCAGACGGTAATCCGTACGTACGCACGTATGGTGACATGTCATTCAAAGGATGGATAGAATAGTGAATATGGTTGTACCATATTTATAATAAAATCACAGTATATATAATATATTGGAGTTATTATTTTATAATTTAAATAACAAAGAAAGAAGAAGTGGAAGAAGAAAAGAACTTGAAAGAGGGTGGTGAAATCATTACCTCTTTTTCGGGTTCTTCCTTTTGATTTGATCAAAAGGGCTCCTTAGGTTGGATTTATGATCAAGATAAGGCCTCTAGGTTGAAGTTAGGATAGTTAATAGAGTATTTGGGTAGGGTTTGGATGAGACAAATGGCTTTGAAGGTGTGAATTAAAGAGAAGGGTGAGTGCCCTTTTATAAGAGGGGTGATGGGCACCTTAGGAAAAGAGTGAAATATTATTTTATAATAAAATAATTTTCAGTTTCTAATGGATACAAGTGGATTATTTCTAGGATAAGGTGGGGATGCGTCGAAATCCAATCAACCAATTGGTTTTATACAGGTTTGGGTCATTATATTAACCTTATCTCTTAGATTTAACTCTTAGTCAAATAGTTTAACTTTTACCATGTCTTCTTGTATTCTTACACTATATGGTTAATAAACTTTCTATAAACATTCAAGAGAACCCCAAGGGGTTAATTAATGATTCAACTATCATTATATAAGTCTCTTGGACAAAACTTAGATTTTTAGGAATAGAATATCAATTAATAATATAATATTTGTTTTAAAAACTCTTTTATGTCAATTTTGACACTATTTGGTATTCTGTTTTTGTTAAAGTCATAAAAACATGATTACTTAGAAATAAATTAATTTCATCAATAATAACATGTTATATTAACCTATAAAATTATTTTATGGGATAAAAACGTTCAAATTATATTTATTTTAACATTTATAATACCATTTATTTGATTCTTTCATTAATAAGGAAAATACTGCATCAACATTGTGTCATAAATAAACTTAATTATTCAATGTCTAAAAATTATAAATAAAATAAAATTATGTAGGAAATATTATTATATTTCTAATGAATATTTATAGTCTAATATATAACATATATAACCCTATATAAAAATTGTTTTACTAAAAGATATATGCTTATATCATTTTTTTATTTACTTTAACTTAATTAATATAAAGTGTCATTTTCACTTACAGGTGGCTCCATGGGGTCCGAAAATCGACTCAAGGATGCCCATGGTCGGAAATTCATCATTCAATAGGGTTAGGACACGTTTTGGGTTAATTTAATATTATTATAATATTATTTTGTTACCCTTATTTACCGGATTTACCCTTTAACCATGGTAAATAAAATATTTACCGAAGTAATTATTCAAAATGTCTAAAAATAAAAGTTACCTATTTACACAATTTGGAAATAATGATTTCAAATATGGAATACATTTTTACAAATTCAAAACACATAAGTGGCAGAAATTAATTTAAAATTAATTCCCGCTGTCAAAACAAAAAGCGTGTTTTTAATAAATAACAACTATCAAAAGATTGACACTTGTTTATGTCCAGTTTAAATGTGAAATTATGTCCAATGACCAAAATTGGAATAAATGGTAAAAATATATTCTAATTATACTTTAAAATCACTCAATAGTATAATTTTTCACTATAAATTATGTTTATTAAAAAAGTTGTTTTTAATTAAAGTTTAGTATTTTTCACTATTCATCAAAAATTGGAAGTTTTCAGAAAAACACCAAAAATTCACCCTAGGATAATTTCAATATTCCGAATCCAAAAATAAAGTCTATTTTGAAAAATAAAATTTATAAAATTTTAAAAAGTGCGTATTACTATTCATAATGGCTAGTTTGATTGGTCGTGGTGTGTTAGAATCTCAAAGTTGCGTACAATGCAAGCTATTGCATTATTCAAAGGGAAACGTACCATGGAAGCTTGAGATGTTACATATAGTTTGTGAATTTTAGTATCATCGAAATGTAATAAGTTTTTTTACATGATGAAATATGGATAAAAATATTATTACTAATATAATGATACAAAAAATTCATCTATTTTTAATATAAAAATATACTAATAAAATTTTCTCTATTTAGTGTATCCTAATATTTTTCAGTGAGTTTATATGGTTTTACCATAAATATCTAGTGATATATTCTCAATTATTTTAGTAGGATTAAAATAACATCTACCAATAACTATATTCATTACTATTAAATTAAATTGATCTATATGGTATTCAACCATCTTATTCACCTCAAAAATCCATGAAATAAATATATTTACTGTATATAGGTCTTTTTATAGGATTTGGTTAGTATAATTGAAATATATAATAGATCCAGAAGAGATAATACCAATTTTTTACATATATATATATATATGATAAAGGTTGATAGGGGGTGAATTAATAATTGAAAATTTTAAGGTAATAAAAAAATAGTAAAGAGCACATAATTTTATAGTGGCTAAGACAAAAATTCCTACTCTATTCATCACAATCTCTCTAAATCCCCAAGGGATATGGGTAACAACAAGAATTTTCTAAATTTTTAAGGGGAGGAACAAAAATTTACAAAATAACTTTTTCTAAAGGAGGTAAATCCTCGTCTTCATAGGAAAATTGATCGTATAAAACGATTTTATAGAGCTATAACCAATTACACAACACTTTTTTATTTGGGAAATGAAAAAATGACGCTATAGATTAAGCATAAATTAATAATTATAAAAATAATTATAAAATAATTAAGAGATATAATTAAAATAATTAATCTCGATGATGAGTCTAACTTCTAGTATGCACAATATTAACAACAAAGTGTTTCGATATATCAATAGTAACAACAGTCCTGATTAGTTTCATGATTCTCCTTTGTCTTTTTAATAAAAAATAACATGAATTTATTTTATTCTATTATGTACAAAAAAATATAATATTTTCAAATAATCTAAACATTATCCAGATCATGATTTCCATATTTTCAGTTTTCCTTTCATGTTTTAGATTGAGTATGCTTCCTAAATACATGAATATTACTGTGTTGAGTACCTATATCGGTTTAAGGTAAAACAAAATAAGGATTTACATAATATATCTTTCTAAATTAAAACATAATTCATTTAATTCCTTTTAAAATTTTCTATATTGAGTCCTAATAATGTGTTAGCATTCCATTGCTATTTACGTTGTGTAAAATTGGAGTATTAGTGCTTCAATTTAGTCTGTGTTGTTAATTTTAATACATAATAATCTTTATATTGATGACTTTAATTAGTTCTCAATATTTTTTTCACTAATATAATCTCATATAAACAAATAATAATTTTTTTGAGAGTTTGTAGTATACATCATCTAGCTAGTATTGTGATCTTGATTATATTGTATGTGTTCGATCACAATAATTTGTGTAAATACCTAAAAATAACCATAGTATAATTTCAATTTTATAAAAAAAATATTAATATGATTTTATTACCAAGACCATTTAGTTTTATGGTTTTATAGAATTATGAAATTTCATTAAATTACAGAACCCATACATTTCCACTAAATGGACATTTTCAACTAAACCAAAATATTAAATGATAAAAATTATTCATTCAAGGACAAATACTCATTATATATATTTTTTATTTTTTAATAATTATTATTAATAATTAAGACCTATAAAAATCCTTATAAAACATGGTATGAGCATAAAACACTCAGTAAGGGGTATTAAAATAGAATAAAACACATCAATCCATGAAATAATTTAAAACATATGAGATTATTTTTCCTTTAAATAATAAAATTTTAACTTCTTTATCCCCATGTCAAATCATGAAATAAAATTCTTTTATCAAAAAAAATTTGTAAAAAATAGTAACCAAGTGTAAATGATATTGAGAAATAATGAAGTTTTCTCAAAACATTTTATTCATAATCACCCTTAGAATGGAATAACTTCACCAGTAAATATCAATAAACCAAAATAGAATAACATCACCAACTAATTCCAACATAAATTATCCAAATAATAAATCATTACCCAATGCATTGAAGAGATATATAAAGGTCCCAACAATCATCATATATAATTTAAAAGAAACATTACTTGAATAAAATCCATAAAAACTTACATTTCAACCCATGAGCATAATCATTTAAGTTATCCCATAAAATTAAAATGAATTTAAAATAATTGGTTAACTAGTCAATTTTTTTATAGGAAAATTAAAGTGAAGAATAGAATATTAATAAACATAGATAAGGTGATTGGATGTAAATGTTTTTAGAAAACATTAGAGAAAGTGTAGAGGAAAACTTGAAAACATTTAGAGTAAAGGTTTAAAACAAAACCCCTTATGTCTATAGAAATGTATGTTTCAAAACCAATGAAATTGAGAGCATAGAACATAATTGTGATGAAATAAATTGAATAAAAAATATAATAAAAATTATTCGTGAGGAAGTATATTTATTTATATCATATTAAACATAATAAATGAATAGTGTGGAATATTTGTCAAAGGAAATTGAGGTGAAAATATCCTAACCCCAAGTCTTACCTCTCTTCGTATGTCCTCTAACATCCTAAATAATCAAAAAATATTAATTATTTAATTTATTCATAATATTTTTAATGTTTATTTGTTTTTTATTATTCATTAATTAAAAAATATTATCCAATTAGTAGATTAATTTTTCTCTCAAGGGTAATTTTTAGGTTGTCTGGTTCTTATTTCCAAAACAGTTGTAGTATAACAGTAATAATAAAATATTCTTGTAAAATAGTTTCATAAGTTTTTAAAATTTCAAGGTATATGTTTTATGTAATTATAGAATCGAAATAGTTCAATATATTTTAATAGTTTAATAGTTTAGAAAACTCATCCTCAGAACACTTATTTAAATGCCTAAAATTACTTTCATTGATTACTTTTAATGTCATTATTTTATTGAATATTTAATCATTATAGAATCATGAAAAAGAAAGTAGTTTCTTATTAAAACTTTATTAAATAATAAATAAATTTCTAAAAATATCCATTAAAGGATTAATTCAAAAAAGATATCATTTTTCACTTAGGTATCATAAAATCACAGCGGGTGAATGATGTTTTCTAAAAGAGTTTAACATAAGAGAAAGTCTGATAACTATATTAGATTCATAAAAACATCATAATAAAATTAGATTAATATTTTATAATTATTTATAATGGTTACCCATGTTTTGGAAAGGGAAATTGTAGAATATAAAATAAAATATATGTAATTTAAAAGTCATACTTAGACATAATAATGGATTTTCAAAAAATGTTCATTGAATGTGAATGAGTTTAATATCATCAATAATGGAGAAAAAATGTATTTATAATTTCATAAAAATAATAGGAGTTTTAAAATATTTTTAAGTTAAAATATTCTTATAATGAAAGGAAAGATTAAGTTTGAAACTCTTACCTTGCTATTTGAATCTCCTCCTTTGGATTGAGACTAAATAACTAATAGGTGTGAATTTTAGCTAGATCAAAGATTTATAAAAAATTAAAGGGAATATTAGAGAGGTATTTAGGAATAATATTTGGAGAAAAATAAACTTTACATGTGTTTTAGAAAGGGTGGAATGAGTCACCTTTTATAGAAAATATTATATGATGTTTTCACAAATATAAATTTTTATGGGATTATAATATAATATTTAAGTATAAAGTGGATCATAAATGGAATATAGAAGATAATTTCAAAAATACTTCATATACATATTTTTCAAGTTATGTTATTTTTTTATTAATTTATAAATATTCCTTAACATTAAATACCATTTAATGTTATTTTCAGAGTTAATCTTGTTATTAGACTTTATAAATATCTAGATTACTATAGAATTAAAACTAAAAAATTTAAATATTTTCTTAATTATAATTTTAATCCTTAGAAATCATTTAATGGAATTATTTATCTAAAAACATCCCAAGAAATATTTTAAAACCACCGTTGTTTTAACTTTTCTCCTACTTACATAAACGTTACATTGACACTGCATAAGTGTTTTGGATAATTAACTTATTATTTAATTTTCAACATAATTTAATAAAATAAATATAATTTACTATTAATAATTATCATAATTTAAAACCATTCAGATCATTATTTATACTAATTTATATCATGATATAATTTTTAAGATAAGAATTTTGACTTTTCTTACAATGGGCACACATTAGGAAAGAATTTGGAAAATTACCATGTTATATAATTTTATAATTATTGAATATAAATAAAAATAATTGAATAATAATCATATTTATCTATTAAATTCCATAAAATAAATATCCATTGTAAAATATTATCTCAATGATTCCGATTTTGACTTTTCCAGTGATGTGTAAGCACTGTGTCAGCATCAATAAATATATTCATATGAATTTTCACATAAAAATTAATTTATATTAATTAAATAATTTTTATATGATATTTTAAATATAATACCATGAAATAAAAATTCTCTGGGTTTCTTTAAGTTTCTATATCATTTTAGATAAAAATATAATAATAAGAATTCAAATTTCACATGAATTCAAACTCTTATTTTAAATAGAATTTCAATTAAATTATATCAACCAAATTTTAAACACAATAAATTAAAGTATTAAATTTTAGATTAAATCAATTAAAAAATTTAATCAATTAAATAATAATATCATTTATAATCTTTTATCATAATTTTTAATCAAGATAGTGATTATACATCTCATTTATTACTTATTGTCATACATTATTATTTATAAACTCTTTTTACAAAACACATTACACCTAGTTTTTACATGAAGATTAAAAATATAATTTTTAATTTTATTAAAATAATTATATAGTTATTATAAGACAAATTTTATACTAAAAACTCATTATATATTAAAACAATTTATTTTAAAACAAAAAAATGATTATTTTCCAAATGAAAACTCGTATTATGGTTTCATACCAAGACATAATTATTTCATATACTATAATAATAATAAATATTTATATAAATTAAAATAATTAACATAAATATCAATTTATAAAATATATTATAGTTAAATAATTATTTCAAATAGATCGAAATAAGAACTCATGTTTTGGAAATATATTTAACCGTTAAATAAAACATCTTCTATGTCATGAATTAAGCATAATAATTTAAACTTATAATTAGTATCTAATAACATCTATTGTGACACTAAATTAAAATATATCCTAAAATTAATAATTCTTAAACAAATATAAATTTATAGAATGAATATTAATAAAATATAAAATTGATTAATTATTCAAAATACATGGGTTGTCACATCCCCCCCCCAATAAATCGTATCCTCATAATTGTTTTAGTTTTTAGAAAAATAAATGGAAATATGCTCATACATACCTTTAAAAATGAAGATCATCGGGTGATCCATTTTTGTTTTCTCTTTTTGATGCCCAATGGTCGATTATATCGAGTCCATGAGTTGGAAAAATTCATTATAATATTTCTAAATTCCTTAAATTATTGTGCTCAAGAAAAAAAGATTCCAACTTGTTTGAATTTTATCTAGGAAATTATATTTATGTATATATAATTGTATAATTTTTACCTATAGTTTTGAAATATTAATTCAAACTTTTTTTCCATGAAACATTGATTTGAGTGGGGTGTTTTGGAACACGATTTGTTCCAAAAGCGTGAAAAATTCCTATAATTTCCCAAATAATATATACATGTTTCATAGTGATAACCATCCTATAGATATGTATAAAGGAATGCAAGACTCTTTTTTTGTGACATTATTAAAACTTGATAAAGTCCCATATGATGATTCCAAAGTTGAGTAACATGGGTATGTTTTTATTATAAAATATGAATAAAATCCTTAAATGACCCATCATAATATTAAATAATTTAATAAGAATTTGATATGTTTTAAATTGGTTTTTAAGTGATCTTAATGATAGAAAAGTTAGGAGGGTCACCTCAACTACATTTTTCAAAAATTATGGCAATTTAATCATTTTGGAGGGAGAGGAAATTTTCATGAGATTTTATTCCTTACATATTTATAAATAATCTTTAATATTATTAAAATAATATAATTAAAAAATTAAATTAATTATTATATAAAAAAATTATATCATGTTAAATTATACTTAAGACAATATATCCTTCCACCTAGTATTAGTAACCAAAATTGTAATCCCAAAAGTTATCTAAACATTTCCTAACTATGATCACTTGGTTTTTTCTATTTCTAGAAATGAAATTAAACCAAATTGATTAGAATGTGAAAAGGTAATACCCAATATGATGTGGATAAACTATAATATGAAAAATTAATTGCATGATATCTTGACCTTTGAAACATTCAATTAAATAAGGACATTATTAGTTCAACCTTTGCTATATAATGTTTTCTCGAATAATTTATATTCATATAATCACCACATATAACTAAACCTTAAAAAAGTATTAAAACATTTCCTTACTAAATTCCATACCTATAGAAATATGAAAAAATTTATCACATATTATCCAAAAATCAATATAATCTATCCAAAAAAACATTAATCACCTTGACTTAAAATCATAATAAAGTTATTTATACCACAATTGTAACACCCCAGGTTTTTCTGATTTTTTTGAATAAATTATATTTTTAATTTATTGGGTCACATGAAATAATGACTTTCTTCTATAGCTTTCGTTACATGCAACATCGAGTTTATCTTTTGTTACATGCACATTGAATTTTAACAAACCATTATATATTATTAATAATATTATTTAAATGCGGCTCTTATAACCTAGAAGTTAAAATAGGAGGTGTAAATATTAATAGATAATTTTTAAATAATAATTCTAATTATTTTATATAAATAAAAAATATTAATAAAAAATACTTAATTTTTGGAAATTTATTTATACGTTTCAAAAATACTATTTTCTCAAAGAAAAATGTTCTTATGGATTTTTGTGAACAAAAATAAAATTATATTTTTAATGATTTTAGAAAATTAATTTTATAAAATATATTTTTTTTAAAAATTTTCGCTTCAAAATTATCATTGGTTGAATTTTTTAGAATTTTTCAGGAAGTTAAATTTTTCATTGAATAGTGAAAATACTGGATTTTTTTAAGAATTATAAATTTATTTAAAGATCTTAAAAACATAAAAATTATTTTCAGATGGTTTGAAAATAAAAATTAGTTCAATTAAATTTCTATTAATCCAATTTAGTTAATTTGAATCATTTTCATATTGAATTTTGATATAAAAACATATTAAAACTTGAACATTTTCCCTTTGAAAACCATCTTTCTCATCACTTCTAAGGGATTAATTTTATGTGAACTTTTTCCCATAATATGAATGGAATTTTTAAAAATGGATTCTATATTTTGAATCAGAATAATTTATATTATATAATAATTTCACATTAATTTTTTTACCATAATTAATAGTAAAATAGTAAAAACATTATCGTGATGAAGGTAAAAATAGGTTTATCGAGAATTACACTATAAAGATACAATTAAAAAATGATGAAAAACATTTCCAATAACCAGATTCTAATAATATTTCTACATTTATAGTTATTTTATTGATAATTTTCTATTCTGGATCCTTTTTTCATGTTAAAAACATGGGAACATGTTTTTTTTTTCAAAAATTACAATTGTGTCAGATGCCTCACTTAAAAAAGGTCACCACCTCTCCTCTCCCCAACACACTCTAAAACCCCATTGTTTAAGCCGTTAACTTCCCAAATAACTTCCTTAACTGGATCGTATCATAATATAAGACTTATTTTGTTAAAAATACAACCTAATAAGCCTTTTGGTGCAAACATTAGGAGGATACTCGAAGAAGAGGTAACATTCATAAACAAGAATTTTTTTTCATCCTCCACCTCCTTAAATTATTATTAAAAAAAGTTGATATAATAACATCAGTATATTAAATATAATAAGATGTTTTTATTTTATTTTAATGACCTATAACCATATCTTCTACCATTCAATGGGTTGCAAAATCATTATCCATGTGTATAACGGACTACCTCCTCCTGAATTGATGTCATTCGTTTTTCCATTACCACCTACCACAGATGGATTTAATATTGGATTTATTGTTTATATGTGGTAAATACTATATTATTATTCTTTTTGAATCATTATATCTCATATTCTTTGTTAATTTCCATTAAATGGTAACATGATAACGTCACTTAGGTGTACTACGAAAAACCGCCTCGCAAAGCGATCTGATTCATTCACGCTTTACATGTAAGGTAATAAGGATTGATTTAATTTTGATATGTGATGTATATGAAATCATAATGATTATTTAATTTTAATATATTATGTACCTTTATTTCTTTCTTTCCATTTGAAAAATTAGAACAACGTTCAAGCGTATGTATGGCCTATAGTCTCCATGAATGGTGTATTTCATTTTTATCTCTACCTTTTATAGATAACTCTAAATACATGTATACTGAATATATATGATATTTATATCATGTTTAACATTATTTAAATGATTTAACCATGATAAAATTAATAGGATAAAAAATAAATAATCAAAACATACACAAATAAACAAAGCACTTATTGCCTGAAATGTGACTTTAACATTGAATCTTTAACAAATGGGTAATAAAATGTAAAAAGTATTTCATATATGATATTATATATATTTATATTAATTTATTTAATTTATAATATAATTATAATTGTTACATAGAATTTTTAAATGTGTATAGAGGAATTCGATACTTACGGAAAGGGATTTCTGTCTCACTTTTTAATTTTGTAAGATACATGTAATGTTCACTATATATTGATTTTATATGTCATATAAACTGAACATGAATGTATTTTATTGTTATAATAATTATAATTTTGTGGATTTTTAAATCCATTTGAGTATCTCTCTTTTATGGGGTTTAGGGTTCAAAATTTACCAAATTGGTAATGGTTTTTTTTCTTAAATTGCCTTCTTAGAGACCTAAGTTATGTTATGCACCAATATTATTCCATTAGTTGTATATAGTGACCCTTTTACATATTATATCATGAATATACTTATTTTAATTTTATTATAAGTTTCATTTAATTTTACTCTATCATGTGTATTATGATTCAAAGTTACCAAAGTGTTAAGAGTTTTATGTTACAATCTCAAAGTTTATCAAGACTGTTTATGATTATTCTTCCAAAAATGAAATATTATGATCTATATCTCATGAAAATAATTAATTTTATTCTAATAAATATTTTTATAGATAATAAATTACTTCAATTCATTTTCCTCCCTTTATGCACTTAAGAATTTTAAATGATGTTTTTAAAGAAAATCATCTCTATTTCCATCTTCGGTTGAAAAACCTTTCTCTCACAAAACCATAAAATATAAAAGAAATTCTAAAATGTTTTTAAAATTATTAAAATTATTTATTAAATAATTTTTTACCAAATTTTTACATTTTATATAAAAAATTGAAAGTGATCTTTCTTTTATTTTTCAAATAATATTCTTTTGGATTTTACTAAAAATGTGAAAGGGGTATTTATTTTAACATGTAAGGAATAAATTGAATTTCCTTCCACCATGGAAATTATTTAATTTTAATATTACTTTATATGTTTTACATCTCATTAAAAAAAGTCTTTTAAAAAAATTATGTTTTTGAAAAAAATATTTTTCAAACTAGAAATAGTGTTTTCCTCAAGATTTGTTTTAAATGATTTTTAAAGATTAATTTATAAGTTGGCATGGTTATTTTTAAAGAAAATTATTTTAAAAATGTTTTATGTTTTAAAAAATAAAATCATAAAGGATATTTTCTCAATCATTTATTTAAATTATTTTTATATCTCCCTTCATAGGTTTTCAAGGTTATTTTCAAAGAAAAATATTTCCAAAATATTTTTTTAATTTTTAGTTTTAAGAATATCATTTTCAATAAAATGATATTTTCCTCAAGAAGGTTTCCAAGTGATTTTTCTTTAAAAATAATTTTCCATCTAAGATGACATAATTTTATGTTACTTATTCTCAATGGGGGTTATAAACCATGTATACCATTATTAATCTTTCACTAGATAGTTTGTGTTTCTGAACACAAGATGTTTATGAAACCCATTTATCTTCAAGGGGTTATACCATGATACATTTATTATATAACAAGATTATTTTTTCATTGGTTATGCTCCTAGGAACTGATGAAATTATTATGAACCCAATTTCTTTTCAAGGGTTCTGATATGATGTATATTTTATGATCTTGTGGCACATGTACATATTATTTTCATCATGTTATATGTGGGACCTATATCTCCCTTCAATGCATTAGGTAATGAATAATGTTATATGATATTAAAGGTTATATAAGATTTTATCCCAAGCCCAAAAGAGGGTATATGGGAGGATATCCCAATCCCTAAAGAGGGCACACGGGAGGTTATCCCATGCTCAAAGTAGGTACTTGGGTGGTTAGCCCAAGAGTAATATTTTATGAATGTTTTGGTGGTTAGCCTTGACATAATATTTTCTATGATTATGCATATCCCAAAAATATATGTTTTATGTCAATGTTATAATCTCATGGATCACATTATTTTATTACATTATGATTCATGTCTTAAGAACAATAAATATTTATTCCATGACTCATGTTTATGATGTATATTATGTAGGATATGGTTTCCATATGTTATAATCATGTTATAATAACCATATGCTCATATTATATTAACATCTCCCTTGTTTAACCTAACTGTAAATCTAATCTCACCCTTTCTTACGTTTCCTTTCATTATGATATGAAGAAAGGTATTATATATGATATGTCCATGATGGGTGCTAGTTATGAGAAACATAGGGGGATATGATGCCCGGTGTGCCCGGCCCCGATGATCTCGTTTAGGGAGGCAAAGCGTCACCCTCTGTTTTTCAGCGCGGCGCTGGATGCGGAGTCACGGAGAATCTTTGAGTCAGTGGTGATTAACAATGAGAGGGACAAATGTTTCTTCACACCCTTGGTTTCGGGTAAGTTCAATCTAAAAGATTTCCGCAGGAGTTCCAATGTCCAGCAGACGCAGGAGGCGGGAAGCGGGGTGGAGTGGAGCAGAAATGTCCCCTTGAAAATGAATTTTTTAACATGGAGGATCATGCAAAACGCCATCCCTTCGGATGAGAACATCAAACGCCTGGGTGTTAGTCTAGCATCTGGATGTCAGTGCTGCAAACGGAGGAAGGAGGAGAGTATGGAGCATATTTTTCTTACAGGAGAATGGGCCAGAGTGGTCTGGAATTTTTTGGGAAACCTCATAGGGTACTATGGGCATGTTGAGACCTGGGAGCAGTTCTCGGGCTTGTGGTTGTAGGGGGGTGGTGGAAACGTGGAGGATAAAGAGGTTCGATCAGTGTTTTACAATGCTGAGTGCTGGGTTCTGTGGGATGCGCGGAACCGAGCCAGGTATGAGGGGCGCGCATCCACTGGGAGGGCGGTGGTGGCAAGGGTAAGGTATTTGCTGATTGATATTGTGAAAACGATGAGGTTTGGAGAGAGCGTTCCATCGTTACGGGGATTGGTATCCCAGGGGATGGGAGGTGGGGAGGAGACTTTCAGGAGGCGGGGGTCGTGGGTTCGATGGATTCCTCCAGTGGGCGGTCTGAAGCTGAACGTCGATGGGGCATGCACGGGAGGGAATATGTGTGGTGGTGGGGTGCTTCGAGACGGCAGTGGTAGTGTGTTGCTGGCTTTCACTGTGCACTACGGGAGGGGGAGCTCGGTGTAGGAAAAGGCCCTAGCGGTCCTTTCAGGGATATCTGTGTGTCTGGACAAAGGCCTGAAGGTGGAGCAAATAGAGACTGAATCGAAAATTATACATGATGCGTTACATGGACAGGGTACGATGCCGTGGAGGATTTCTTATACTATCAGACAGTGCAGGGCGATTATGGGGAACAACATAAGGGTTACTCATACCTGGCGGGAAGGGAACAAGGTTGCAGACTACTTTGCTTCTATTGCAGCTCCGGGGGATATTTCAGTTTGGGTGGATAACGCGTTTCCAATTAGACCTGAGGGGGTCAATCTGATTAGGGGAGATGCACTAGGACTACATTATTTTCGCCCTCCGTAGGGGGGTCCGAGTTTGTTTTTGTTTTTGTTTTTGTTTTGCTATTTTTGGTGTTATGTATGGGGTTGCTTGGGATTAATAAAAAAAATCGTATTTTTGGTGGTGGTTTCAAAAGGCATTATACCTACATGATTCTTAGGCATGTGTGTAGCATCATTACATGAATTACACTCAAATAGTGCTCTGTTTTGGTTTTATGATGAGCCTTGGGTGCACCTCCCTATATTCCAAAGGTTGCTTAATAGATGACAGAGTCTGATTAGGTGATATTGGGGATATTATACCATAATGTGGTGATAATAATAATGTTCTATATACAAATATAACAGCAGGAGAAAGACTATAAATAGTATAAGAAACAAAATAAACTCAGAGGAAGAATAATCAAGAAGCAGTAATAAATGAATATATAATCCCAAAGGCATAACATTTATAGATTAAAAATTACATTACAAGTCATACAAAACAATTAATAAAAAGGGTCCCCATGGTCAATGATATAGGTATGTATAAAACGTAGGATAAAGAAAAAAAGGAAGTCCAACTTGATGAAAGAACCATAATGGTCCCTTTATATCCTTCACATGCTAAAGGTTCAACTCTAATAACTAAGGTCCAACTCTCACGCCTGATACCTTACCTAATCTCAAAAACAGAAACTCTACACACATCCCAAATGAAACTTATAGGGTGTGAGTTTGAACTCAATAGTAAACCTCCAATGTGTTTCTATATTATATCCATAATTTTGTATGTTTATTCTAAATATAAATAAAAGTAACCACACAACCAATTATTAATTGACCTACTTCCCCTATGCTCAATATCCATGAGTAAGCATTTAATTTCTTCAACCATTGTTTTTATAAGTATTAATATGTGTTCCCAAATATATATATTTCATAAAAACATATTTTCATGTATATATTTTCAATGGATATTATTGATGGATTAGTTCCTAATGAATCCCCTAAAGAAAGTCAAATCTTGTGAACCCTCAAGTTCCACCCATGAGTATGTCACCCATCACCTTGTTCCATTAGTCAAACATCTAACATCACAATGGAATGGAAAAAATAATATGTCTCTAGTACCTCAAACCTTTTCTTAGAAAGTCCCTATTGGCTCATGAAATGATGTCCCAAAACACATCGATATATTTCCTTCAATAAATAATCAATGTCCTCTAAATACAGATATCCTGAGGCATGGTGATATCCATCCTCCCAAAATCCTAGCCCAATAGCCTCAAGCATAATGCCGAGCCTTAGACCCCCACTGATGGTCTCAAAACCATCAATTGATGGTCTACCACCATCCATGTGGCTTTCAATAATGATTAACCCCAATGTATCTAATGGTTAACACCATCCCCTAATAAATATAATCTATGGGGTCTCCAACCAAATGAGTGGTCACCACCACTTAAACTAAGTACTATATTGGTTCACATGACTCCAACATTTCATCGGCCAACAAAGGTGAGTGGAAATCACCAAACATAACCATATAAAAATAATCTAGCACCTATTTCCCCATTGAACATATTGTTAAAACATTATTTTCATCACCCTCTCAAGTCACATGGTTCATACCCTCATCCTAAAGAACTCATCAACACCATCTGGAAATCATGTCTCCATAAGATTATAATCATCATCACATTATGTATCTCATGCCATGACCTCATCATAATGGGATTTTCACCTCAATCCAGGGGATCAACATCACCCCATATAACTTGTTCCATTCCCTCAAACTCATGAACATGTCACCTCAATCCATGTGATCAACATCACCTCTATCATTGAGACAAGATCATCATGTTCCCATGGAACCAATCATATCAATATAAATAATTTAATTAATTACAATCATTCACCTGAGCTATCATACTCAAGTGGCCATAATCCCCTTACCTATCTTAACAATGTAAATAGTCTAGGTCCTGCTTAGATGCATCCCACACCATTGGTTTCACAATTTAAAATCAAAAAAATATTAAATTTTGGGTATCTCTCTAACTACCCACATAGGTATGTTCATAAATCACCCCAAAAGACAAGTAAATTTAGGATAAAGAAAGCTACCAACTACCTTAGGCAAGTATGAACTTGCTCATCTGATATCGGCCTCTAACTTGGTCTGAAATGAGTGAAATTGGCATTTTAAATGAAGGCCCAAAAAATATGGTAAAAGAGATCACGTATAATTATCATTCTATGTCGAAAGATAAATTTTAATGATAATTAAGAGGATTTAAACCCTTACTAATATGATTCCAATGATACTGATGGTGATAATATGGAGTCTAATTGGAGAACAGGGCTCATAGCTTAGAGGAGGAGGGGAAAAATAGGGAACTCCCAATGATGTATGTGGAAAAAATGAGAAACAAGTAGGAGAAAATGAAATAGTATACAGGGGAATAAATTTCATTCCACCACATAAAATGGCCTAAATGGTTTGGTTAATTTTTCACTAACCATGTGGTTCCCACTGTCCAAGCACCACACACGCACATGCTAGGTGGATGATTTTCCAAACCATGCATAGATCGTTTGTATCACCTCTATTAAAACTACATACATGTATTATGGTTATGCAAACCCACCTACACAAATTGAAAAACTACGTCAATTATAATGGGTGTCCCTCATGGTTACTCTAGGGAGGTGGCATGGTTTGATCAAATCGTGTGCCTCTATCTGTTCTTTTGTGAAACTAAGTTTCTAAGGTTTTATGTGCCTGAAAATCATTTAGAACCCTAAGGAATAATCTAGGACTTAAAAACCATCTAAAAACAATCCATTGGGTCAAGAAAACTCTTAGAATTAGTTTCTAAGGATCAAAATAGATATTGTAACGACCACCAAACATGGAAATTCCTACATGTTTTGCAATTTAGACATGCTCAAAACCCCTATATGTTACAATCTCCCCACCATAACATAGCTCGTCCATAATATATCAAGATTTATCCAGATATGGTACCAAATGTACCCATATTATTACATTACCCCAATTATTAACACACAAGTCAATCCCCTTGTGGTTCTCCCCACCTTAGGAATTAACTACATGGTCGCTTCCTGACCCAAAACTGGAAATTTCGATAGTCTATCACCCATCCATGGACATACAAGTCCTCCCATGACGAATCATCATTCATGCACCACATTATTTTCTCAATTATACTCAAGTCATACCTAACACCCACCAGGTCTGGTATCTCATCTAATGGCCACAAGTACCTGTTCCATGCACGACACTCATAATAACTCATGTCTTATAGGAATCCCATAAATATTACATCTCAACAGATTCTCACAATTAATTTCACATATTATATATACACATATATTCATTCCCATCAAAATCTTGATTTCTATGAACCTCATATAAAAATGTGCATCTCATCAATCCCTAGATGCATATGCCCCTTATATATATATATCAGACACATCATTACCAATTTCAACATACTAACCTGCATATGGTCAGTCCAAAAAAAAAACGTGTTTGTATTATGCACCAAAAAAGAAAAAAAATCCCAAAAAATGGAAACTTGGTCATTCCCACGACATTCATTTAACTTTATTCAACTCCCCGGACTACTCCTCACCTAGAATCTATACTATGTTCACCTATCTAGAAGCCCGAATACCCAAGTTCTGACCTCCCTATAGAGCTACACCAGCTACCAGCCATTGAACCCACTATTGAATATCTCTATCTCTTCAACGACCTCTTTGTACAACTGAATCCTGACTACCAGCTCCTAGTACTACTCCCAATCCTACATTAGATCCCTAAGTCTGACCCAATCCCTAGATCCTAGATATCTGAGAAGGATTCTTGTAGAACCTCTCTAAATGGACCTTCTAGCCTAATTCTGAACACTCCTTCAGAACCTGATCACACAGGGTCTAAACATACCCTAGTTACCCACACTACAAGTATACTACTTAAGACCCACTCCTCAGTTTTCTGCTTGAATCTATGTCCTGACTTCTCTTATGAGACTCCTAACAAACCTATTTTATGCTACATTAAGCATAACTGATTAACTCACTTGATACCATCACCCAGATCAAATAAGAACAGTCCATTAAGTTCCCCTCAACTATCATCACCTGATTAACCACATATGAAAAAGATGTTGGCCTAAATATATTCAACTAAACCCTAATGGAATACTTTAAGACATCCTTGAAACATCTCACCCTGTTGATGTCATCGTCCACCATATTAGGTGAAAAATGAGACAGGTCTATGAAATTTTCTATAAGATCCATGAAAGATGTGTCCCTCTATTAGAAATTCATGAACTCATATGCTTATTCCTCCCCCAATTTCTTTGAAAATAAGTGCTTGAATAACCTATCCTTTAAATCCTTCCAATCCAGTCCCTTGTGTCTACATTCTAGAACCTATACATCCCACCAGCACTTTTCCAATCCTCTAAGCATGTATCTTTCTATCTTCAACATACACCTTGGGGGTGTCTCAAGATAATAAAAGGATTTTTTTACCAACTCGGTATAGTTCTATTCCACTTATTGTCCACCCTCCACCCTAAAATAGTGTTGTGTGATGAGACTGGAACTCTGGAGTCAAGTATGTCATAGATGTCTCAGTTCTCTGAGCTCCTCGATCAATACCCTATATGACACGCACCTAGCTCTCCCTGAGATGATAATAAATCCATAGATCAATGTATTCCATCTTTCATAGCATCCATAATTGTACCAGAGCCTATAAATTCAACTCATGACCATCCCAAACCTCCTGGTTCTAATCCCAACCCTATGGGGCCTCATCCCATGTACACTCATGCAACACCATAACTTCAACTTACTGATGCTCCATTGGACCTCGTCATGGTGGAATCACACTGAATACCTATCACCAGGGTCAACCATCTATAATAGTATATATATCACAAATATGTAATGATGTAACAGGCAGCACATCTCACCACTATTACACTCCCTTATTGCAACTTGTCACAGGACATATAGCCTCATTGCCACTTACCTACCCTTATCGGGGTCATGTATCAAGTATAATCTAGTATCATGGCCCACTACCTACCTATATCTGAGTTAGGAATCACATATCATGTATCATCTATACATGGTAGCTATGTAGAATACCACCAAAGTGGTTATATAGGAAAACAATATTTATATTCTTTTCTGACACATTAAACAATTCACCCCTATAACCATCCATGCCTACTCATAATAGAGCCAGGACCACATATATGATATAAGTCACACCAGAAACCACATTCCTGGGCTAGATGAGCAGAATTCCACAAAGTAGAATAAGCAGGAAAATATTATTTAGCTTATTTTATTACACAATAAATTATCTAACCCCTATTAGAACATTCCAAGTTCCAAGAAATTAAGTATTGGAACATACATATATCAGGTCACCATACGTTCCTACCATGATTCATAATCATTCATCCCTTTCTATAATGATCCATGGTTCAAAACCACATAATATATAAACATCAAAACCAAGTGTGACACGCCAGGTGGAAATAAAATCAACTGTAAAATCACACAACATAACATAAATTCAACACCACTAGAAACATGGTCAATCCCCTAGGCATGGAGCTACAGGAACCCAAACCTGAGAAACATACCTAGTTCTGACTATATCCTAGACTTTGGTCTACCATAGATCAAACAATAAGGAAAAAAGGAAAATAAAACTCATTTTCTTCCATTTGTATCATCCCACTATGGTTTCCCCTCAAACAGTGCTCTAGGACAATTGAACGTTGGACCTTAGGTGCACCTCCCAATATACCAAAGGTTGCCGACTAGAAGAAAGGGCTTGATTAGGTGATATTGGGGAGACTATACCCCCAGGCGGGGATAATAATAATTTCTCATATAAAAATATAACAGTAGAAGAAGAACCATAAATAGTATAAGGAATAGAAAAAAACCAGTGGTATAATAATCAAGAATATTTAATAAATAAATATATAATCCCAAAGGCATACCATTTTTAGATAAAACATTCCACAATAGGTCATAAAAAACAATAGACAAGAAGGGTCACCCATGTTGGATCATACATGTATATATATAAAGAAGGATAAAACCAAAAAGGAAGTCCAAATTGATGTAAGAACAAACATGGTCCCCTTCCATCCATACCATGGTAAAGGTAAAACTCTAATCACTAAGGTCCGACTCCTAATCCAGATCCCTTAAATGATATCAGATATATAAAGTATAAATGAGTCCTAAAGGGCCTATGTAGGGTGTGAGTATGAAGTCTGTATTCCACCACCAATGTGTTCCTCACTTAGATCCATAATTATGCAGGTGTATTATTAACATAAATAAAAGACAACACACAACCAATTATTAATTAACCAACTTCTCTTGTGATCAACATACATAGGGAAGAATTTACCCACTTTAGCTATCACTGGTATAAGCAAGAATACATTCCACCGAATATATATTTGGAATATACAACATGTATGCATATATATATTATATTGGATAGGATCCATGGCTTAGAGACCAAGGAATCCCCTAAAGAAAGTCAAATTTGGTTAACCCTTAGGCTCCACCAATGTGTGTGTCACCTGACACCTCATTCCATCAATCAAACATCCAGTATCCCAGTGGCATGCCCAAACACAATATGTCACTAGTCCCTTGGACATATTCTCTGAGAGTCCCCATCATCTCATGACCCAATGTATTGAGGCACAACAATATTTATCCTTCAATAAATAATCATTTTCACTTCAATAGTTGACGTCCCGAGGAATAGTGATATCCATCCTCCCAAAATCTCGGACTATTGTCCTCAAGCATAACAACGAGCCTCAACCCCCAACCAATGGTATCAAAACCATCAACTGATGCTCAAACAAAATCCATGGGTATTTCTAGGGTGAGAACCCCAAATTTATCCAATGGAAAACACTATCCTCTAAGATGCATAATCTCTGATGGGCCTCTACTCACAATTAGTGATCAACACCACATCAACTTAGTCCTATCTGTGTGCACATGACTCCAATGGTTTGTTTACTAAAAAGTTTAAGAAAAAATCACAAAAAACCTAATACACATCACTTGTAACCTCATTCCCCTATGACCATGTCGCTAAATTCAAATGGTCGTCAACATATCAAGTCACATTGTCCATGCCCTCATCCTAATGACCCCATCGCCTAAATCTAATGACCATGTCACCCTAACCTGGTGATTATCATCACCCGATATATCTTAGGCCACACCCTCATCTTGAAAACATTTTTAAATTAATTCATCTAATCAACAGCACCCCATGTAAGTCAGGCCACACCCTCATCCTGACGACTATGTCACCTCAATCCATATGATGAACATTACCTCTATCCTCAATCCAGCTCTTCAAATTCCAATGGAACTAATAATATCAGTATAAAAATTTTAATTAATTAAAATAACACACTCAACCTATCCTTACCATGTGTTCACAATCCCAATACTTGAATTAGTGATGTAAATAATCTAGGGCTTCCTTAGGGCATCACACAATATCAGTTTAACAATTTAAAAACAAAAAATATTTCATTATGGGTCACTATTGGACTACCCAAAAGTTCATATTTAGAACACCCCCAAAAACACACATAAAATTAAGGATAAATCTTGGAACCACTTACCTAAGGATAGTAAGAGCTCGCTTGTCTGATACCGGTCATTAACTCGATTTAAAACAACAAAAATCTATATTTTAGATGAATTCCCTGGAAATAGGGAAAAAGATATCATATAGATTTATAATTCTTTATTGTGAGATAAAATTGAAAGATAAGAAATTGTATTCAATACCTTAATGATGTGCTTCCAACAAGACTTTTGAAGATCAATTCAGAGTCTGATTGGAGGAGGAGGCCTAAATCCTAGAGGAGGGGAAGAAAAATAGAGAACCCCTTATGTTTCAAGTTTTTTGGATGAGAAAGGAAGAGGAAAAAATAAAATATGGGGCATGTTCAGAAATTTAATTTCACCCCATTAAATGAACTTCATGGTTTGGATGAACGGTTTGGATAATCCTTCATGAACCATGCCATTCCCACTGTCTAAGCACCACACTAACACGATCTAGGATCACGTTTTCCAAACCATACATAGACTGTGCATATAACCTTTTTCAAAAACTTTAGAGGTGTTTCATGACCATGAAAACCCATCTACATGGTTTAAAAAACCATGTCTAGTGAAACTAGTGGGCTACACGATTACTCATGGGAGGCTACATGGTTTCATCAAATTGTGATCCTCTATATCTGCTTTCATGAAACTATGTTTTTAGGGTCTGAAGAACCTAAATCTCATATGAAACCCCAATAAACTTTCTGAGACATAAAATCCATCTAAAAACAAGGCATTAGGTCAAGAAAAATCATATAATTTGGTTTTAATGATCAAAATAAAGGTGAGATCGACCACCAAACTCAAAAATGAAAACATATTGAGGAATTACAACCCACTAAAAAACATTGGATGTTAAAATGTGATTGTGTAATTTAATGAATATTATTATAAAATATGTAACATATATTTATGAGAATCTTGGGTTTCTATAGTTTTTCTCAAAAGATAGGTTTAGTTTAACTTTGTAAACTAGGATGATAAAACCTTAGTGAAATCCCAAGGGATATTTTTAAGGTTATTTATAGGGATGTCTCTAAGGATAAGACTAAGGGTGATTCAAAGTATAGGAAAATGTCCTAGAATTTTGGTAAAGGATAGAGATTGTGGTCTCTGTGAAATTGCATCCCTATCTGGATACTATAAGTAGATTTGGCTCTATAATGGAGTTACATAAGGGTAAAGACTCTAAAAAGGGTTTATTAAGATAGAATATATCATCACCTGGTTCATGACAACGAGCCTTGTTTCATACCTGGTTTGAAATTCCAATGGGATCTGCTTTGGAAATTCAAAAACTCTTTATAAACCATCATGATGAATCTATATTGATTATGAATATTAATGACCTAGGACAAACATATGGTTTCATAGAGTAAAAACAAGGTGTCAAGATTCAGATATCACATATGTGATTTTTCAGGATTATGTGGTTCCCCACTATGATTAGTGCTGTTGAAATTATGATTTTGGTTTTAGTCAATGGATGAAACCTAAAAAATCATGTTAACAATGAATATAATGAAAAGTTTAAGTATTTTACTCCTAAGAAATTGAATATTATGAGATATGAAATTAAATATATCATTTATATGCCCATTTAACTTTCTCAAGCTATAAATCATGGTGGACATCCAAATGAGAAAAGCAGGGAACAAAATTTTGTTGGTTCCTTCATATGGAAATGTATACCTTCTTTCAGTGGGCCCTCTATTCCACTATTTTTTAGAAATGGATCAAAACTAGTGAAAATATATTTTCCATACTCCTGTATTTAGAGTATATGAAACTCATCTTGGCTATCTACTATTTGGTAGGTGAAACAGATCAACAATTGAATCTTATCATGAGTACAAGGAAGGAGAATGAAATTAAATCTTTGGATTGTGATGAGTTCAAGAAATTAATTTTTAGTAGTTAATTTCCACATATTCTTAGTATGAATATGTATAAGGATTCTAGGAAATAAATAAAAAGGATAATTATTCTTTTGGTACCTAGGAGGAAAATTTTACAAGATGTATGAGGTATGCTTCTAATGTAATCATCCAAGCTGAATGTAAGGTTGATCAATTCTTCAGTTTTTTAAAACCAAGATTATTAAGGGATCCATGATATAATTTGGTATCTTTGAAGAGATTTTTCAATGTTCTATCACAGTAGAAATTGAGGTTGGGGTTACATATCAATATCATGGTTTTGTTAAAAAGATAAACATGTAATTGAAAGGAAAATATATAAACCATTGAGTGAAAATATAAGATTTCATTTATTTTAAAATTTGTGAGAATAAATATAGAGGAAATAGTCTTAATGGAACTAGTAAATGTTTTATGATTGTAAGGTAAGGTTGTCAGGCATTCAGATGCTTAAGCGATGGGATGGAGTTTCTAATGATTCAAATAATTAGAAATCTACATAGAATGCTCCACCCAAACTATAGTTTTTAAATTTCAAGGAGTTTTGGAATTATATGAATCAATTCCCCATCCAAGGGATAATATGGATGTTACGACACAATAACCTTTAAATAAAAGGAAAAAAGGGAAAACTTATGCAATCATAATGTATTAAGTGAATCATAATGATTAGGGAACATTATTCTCCCCTCCTTAGTTGGGATTTTCATATTTTATTTCAAATGAATGATCCGTAAGAAAATCTTATTGTTCATCCTTTAGTGAAATTTCATGTGATTTTTAGCATTTATTATCTCCCTATAAATGGATTTTGGAGTAGTGAAATAATATTTTATATTCTATCGGTACAAGGATAAACCCAATAATCCAATGAAAATATTTTTTGTATAAGATATCAGTTTATATAAGGAATAAATGGTGAATTTACTTTTAGAAGTTTATATATCTCTATGTAAGAATAACATAATATTTATGGAAAACATCATTGTTTTATAAGTTTAAGTTTGATCATAAGTTCAAAGTCATTTACATCCATTTGAGGTTTTTTGTGATGGGATTTTATGAAGATTAAGTATTTTTTAAGAGATATTTATGGAAAAAACCATTTGGTTTTGTATATATCATTGGGGAAAAGTTAATTTAGGGGTAATTCCTTTACTCTTTTTGGACATATGATCCTAGGTACTAGTAACCTTTATGGTTTATCTTATCTTTGCTATTGGGGTAATTATGGGTTGTAGTTGATTCACATTTGAAGTAAGTACACTTTTTTGTTATCAAAGAAGATTTCCCCCAAAATCCCATTTCCAAAATATACAACAAGAAAGTGGTAAGGTTTCCTGGTGTGCCATATTCAATGGTATCTGATCAAGATCTAAAGTTTAATATCACTGGTGAAAATAAACTTGGTATATAAGACATTACAATAATGTGTTTTCTTCCAAATTGGACAGAGCCTTTACGAATGTCCCTTCTTTAGATCAATGGGACACTATCTCCAGCATCACTTTTTACAGACTGAACTCTGATGATCACCCTATCCTGGTAAACATTTCCTCCAAATACATGAAACCTTGTCTGCCTTTTCATTTCCACAATGTGTGGCTCTCTGATGAAGAGTGAAACCATGTCATAAAGAACTCTTGGTCCTCAATGTCTCATAGCATTGATGCCTTTTCTTGCAACCTCAGACTAAAACACTTCAAATAGACTCTCAAATCATGGTGCAACTCCAGAACCAAACAATTTATCAATGATATTACTATTATTGAGAAAGAAGTCACTGATATGAAAAATGAAAACACCAATTCTGACCTTCACACTGATCCTACACAATAAATAAACATCACAGTAAAACTCAATTCCTTGCTCACTTTTAAGGACAATATGAGAAAACAAGCTTATAAAGTTAAATGGTTAACTGATGGTGACATAAAAACCAAATTATATAACTCTATCCAAAGAATCAGGAAGTCCTACAAACCTCTAACCTTTCTAAAGGATGGGGTAAGATTCTTGAAAAGGAAGATAACATAGCTCAACATATAGTTTCCTATTATGACACCATCTTCAATGGACATGATAACAACAAAGACCTCCTTCCTATGGTCATTCCTATAGTGATCACCGATACAGACAAGACCTTCATTATTAACCCTCTGCTGGATCATGAAATCAAAGATACTGTTTTTAGTCTACATTCAGATAGTGCCTCAGGTCCTGATGGATTTAACAATGGTTTCTTCCAACATTATTGGGATATGGTTCATATCGATGTCTGCAAACTTGTTAAATCATTTTTCACCAATGGGGTGCTTCCTCATGAAATTAATGCAAAGTTCCTCACCTTGATCCCTAAAGTGGATAATACCTCTGATATTCACCTTTTTAGACCCATTGCTCTTATCAATACTCTTTACAAAATCATCACCAAAATCATTACTAATGGGCTCTCAACTATTACTGATAAAATTGTCTATTGGAACCAATTTGGATTTATAAAGGGTAGATCCATTCAAGACTGTATTTTTCTTGCCTCTAAGTGTATCAAAAACATGAATAAAGCTAATGGAGGTGGTAACATAGCTATTAAACATGAAATAAAAAAATCTTTTGACACCATGTATTGGAGTTTTATCCTCAAATTCCTTCAAATCTTTGGTTTTAGTTCCCCTTTTATCACTGCTATCAGAACTCTATTCAACTCATCCACTATCTCCATTTTGATCAATGGCTCTCCCAAAGGATACTTTAAATGCACCAAAGGTGTCAGACAAGGTGACCCCCTCTCTTCCATTCTCTTCTCAATAGCGGAAGACTACCTCAGTCGTCTGATCAATCGTTTGGTGGTTCAAAATAAGTTGAAACCCATTCATGTCTCTAGGAATGTAAATGCTCCCACTCACCTCTTTTATGATGATGACATAATCCTATTCCTCCAAGGTGAAAAAAGAAACATTATTAAACTCAAGACTTCCCTCTCTCACTATAAGAAGGTTTCTGGACAGAACATAAGTTGGAACAAATCCTGTATTTTCTTTGGGAAGAAATTTCCCCACAGTAGAAAATGTAACATTATCAGTGAATTAGGTCTGAAAGAGGGCTCTCTTACCTCAACATACCTTGGTGTCCTCATATTTTGGGGTATACCCAAGTCTTTCCACTTTGTAACTATTTTTAATCAATTTTTAAACCCGCTTTCCTCTTGTAAAGGTAAATATCTCTTTATGGTAGGTAGGACTTTCCTTATTAAATCCACTATTGTCTCCAAAATGGTATACTACATGATGGTCTAGAAATGGACTATTGATCTAATAAAAAAAATTAACACAACTATTAAAAATTTCATCTAGAACGGTAGTATTCTAGAAAGAAATATTTTGACAGTCCCTTGGTCAACATGTTGCAAGCCTATCGAGAATGGTGGCATTGGTATAAAAAACTCAATGTACTTTAATGAAGCTCTTCAAGCACAGATTACTTGGAATATTTTTCACAATTCTTCTAAATATATTTCCTTTCTCAAAAAGAGATTTCTTGACAAACTTAAGACTATATATTCTAGATTTATTAATTCTTCCATATGGCCTACCATTAAACATTCCTTCACCAACATTATGAATAAATCTAGATGGATGGTCTCTAGAGATTCCTCCATGAAATTCTAGCTAGACAACTGGACTGGAACACCTTCAATATATATGATTTCTCCTGATCAAACTCCTAAAAATACTAATAACTCTATCAAAGATACTTTAAATTTTCAATATGATCATCTCCCAGATACTATTTTGAATCTCATTGAAAACTATCCTTTCACTTACAACAATGATTTATTAATTTGGGAGCCTTCACGCAATGGAATGATTACCTGAAAAAAATTACTACAATCATATTTTCTATAACACCGAGAATGATTACAGTTGGATTAAACACTTAAAAAAACCATTTATTAATCCCTCAAGATTCAATCTCATCTGGCTCCTTTCTCACAACCGAGTTCCCACTGATATTTATTTTCAATCGTTTGGAATTTATATTTGATCTAAATGTAAAATCTGTAATCAACACAGAGAAGATGCTAACCACCTCTTCCTTTCTTATGATACTACTTCTAATCTTTGGAACTATATTTTTGACATCTTTGATTACAGATAGTTGATTCTTGACTCTATCAAAACTCAACTTATGAAATGTGCAGAGATGGAAGGCTCTCAGAAAATTAAGAACATTTTCTTACTGATGTTTCTAAACTCCACAATGTGATCTGGTATGATCGAAATGAAATTATTCACAACAACTAACCATTCAATCTTAATTCAGGTTGGATCTGGATCTTCATTGCCATACAGGAAGCATCTTTGATACAAAAAAGGAAATTTACACAAAACTGTGTATGCCTTTGGAATCCTGAAATGCCTACGGATTAACGGAATTTTTTTCATCTACATCGCACTCTGGAGGTGTTCTGGAGATCCCATATCCCTGGATGGATCAAAATCAACATTGATGGTGCCTCCAAAGGAAATCCGGGACCTGTTGGGTGTGGTGATATTTTCAGGAATCACCCAGGTCAGATTATAGGTTGCTTCATGGGTCATTGTGGTATTTCCACCTCCCTTGAATCTGAGATTATGGGTTTGATTCATGTGATTAAATTTTCCATGGTTTTGGTTGGAACAGCCTATGGATTGAAAGTGACTCGACGACCATCGTTCAAGAAATTTGGAATGGCGTAACTCATCTAGCTTGGCTGATTACTACCCGTTGGATGGAATACAAACATTCACTCACCGATCTGAACTACATCAACACACATGTTTATCGGGAAGAAAACATGGTTGCTGATGGCTTGGATAACTTGGGAGTTAATCAAGACATAACCTGGTGTAAATACCTCCATGATTTTCATATTCCATTTCATGAAAAATATTGTTATATAATCTCGTACTTTATACTTTTGTAATCTTTATTTTGATAAATTTTACGCTTTGGACGTTTGGGTCAAGGAATCACCTTTAAAAAAAATCTTTATACAGATGGTTAGTTGGAGATAATAATTCAAAATGTTGAGGATATTATAATATATTATTCGATAGATTAATTTTTTTTTTGGAATTACACCTTTCACAAGTTTAGTTTTCTTTCAACAATAGATTTAACTCGAGTATTCAAATAGATCCTTATGAAGATGATTGGCCCAAAACGAATTATTATTTATCTACGGGTCTAATCAAAATAAAAAATTAAAAACTCAAACTATTCTATATAATTAAATTATATTATTTGAGAAACATTGTTTTCAAACCCATAGAGATGATGATTTAGTTTATTTATTTTTTTAAAAATTATATATTTGATGAAAGGGAGAATAATTAGATTATTGTTTTTGAAACAGTTTGGAGAAAACAATAATTGAAATAGAAGGTGATTAGTTGTTTGGATAAATCATATATTTAAGGCATGTGAGGGTTTTTTAGTTTTAGTTTTCAGGAACTATTTTGTTTCAGAAATTAAATTATTAATCCATGTGTGACATTGTAGTCGAGATGAGATGAATCCAATAAAAATGGTATCCTCTCCTCAGTACGGTAATCCCATATTTCCTAAGCTAAGATAATTTCATGTTTCACTAAATTGAGTTTGTATTGATACCATTTTTAAACATGGGTACCCTAAATAAAACAATGGCTATGCCAAATTTAGGGTGACCAGTTGTGTAATTAAAAAGTTCCATTCATGTTCAATTTAATGGTCATGAAAATAAAAAAGAAAGAGATGGGTATTTTATTTATGAATTATGGAAAACCAAATTCATGAATAAAGAAAAGGAAATAAATAAAATTATACCTTCCCTAAAGGATTCCATTATTTCCTTACTGGTCTAATCGAAATAAAAAATCTATAAAAACTCAACTTGTGCTACATAATTAATTAAAATATTTTATTTAGAAAAGTTTGAGGTAAATCTTAGAGATCAGTTTAATTAGGTTCTTAAAAAAAACATTTTAAACAAATGGATAAGAATCCTATTTGGGTTTTTGAAATAGTTTTAAGGAATAAATAATCCAAAGTGAAGTATATAAGTTGGTTGGAAAAATCATATTTTTAAGGCATTCTAGGACTTCTTAGTTACATGATTTAGGAGAAAGTGGATTGTAATAATTAAATTATTAATACATTAGTGGCATTAGAGTTGAGATGAGATTGATCTAATGATCAAGGTATCTTCTCCTCAACATGGAAATCCCCTATTTCCCTTGGACTGGTAATTTTGGGTTTCACCTAATTGTGTTTTTCTCAATACCATTTTTAAACCTGGGTACCCAAAATGTGATAATGGTCATGCCTTATTTAGGGTAACTAGTTTCATAATTAAAAATTTTCCTTTTAGGTTTAATTTTATTGTCATGAAAAGAAAAATAAAGATATTTTAATTTTATTAAAGAATTTCTGAAAACCAAATACATGAATAAAGAAAAAGAAATAAATCCAACGACACCTTCCCAAAAGGGCGTCGTTATTTCCCTATGGGTCTAATAAAAATATAAAATTTATAAAAACTCAAAATACGATACTTAATTAATTATAATATATTATTTATGAAAGTACAATGTTTAACCCATATATTTTGTGAATTTGTTTACTTATTTTCTAAAAAGAGTTTATTTAATGAAAAGGGGAATAATCTAATCAGGGTTTTGAAAATAATTTTGAGAAAGTAATAATCAAAAGTGGAGAAGATTTTTTTAAAAAAAATCATATTTTGAAGGCATGTTGGGGTTTTTTAGTTTAAAGGTTTATGAGAAATTGGATTTTATAAATTAAATTAATAATCCATGTGTGGAATTAGTTTCAAGATGAGATGGATCTAATGACCATCGTGTCCTCTCCTCATAATAGAAATACCATATTTACCTTGTTTGGGTAATTTAGGGTTTCACCAAATTGAGTTTTTCATGATACTATATTTGAAATTGGGTACCCAAATGTGATAATTTTCATGCCTAATTTAGCGTAACCAATTTCACAATTAAAAAGATTCATTTCAGGTTTAATTAAATGGTTATGAAAAGAAAAATAAAGGGATTAGAATTTTATTAATGAATTACAGAAAACCATATACATAAATAAGGAAAAGAAAATAAATCCAATGGTACCTTCCCCTTTCATAAAAAAACCCTATCATAAGGTCGTTTTTTCCCAGTTATCCTAGTTATGAGAGAATAATATATAAGTAATAATGTAAAAGAAAACATAAAGAAAAGAGTGGAGATGTCAAACTGGTGAGGACCCTAAACTGCGCAGCTTCTCGCTCTAAGCATTGGTCTTCGTATATCCCTTTGAAAACCACAACATGACCCTATATTGAAAGAACTTTAAGGGGCTCAGGTTTCATTTAATCTATCATCAATATGTCCTATTATGAGGCTCAATTAAAATTCGCATTTAATTCAGTTATAGAGAATAAATCGAGTCATTCGTTGAAATTTCTTGTCGGGTCTATCCATAAAGGTTCATGACGTGAATGAGTTTCACATCATGAAAGTTTTTGGATATATTCTGATTAAGTTAAAATCCTATATTTGATTAAATCCTTGTATTTTTTCATGAATTGAATTTTTTTGGTGATGTTAATTTTGCAATTCCATCTCTATTGCAGCTTTATTTCTCTGGTGTCGTGTTGCGGTGCTTCAGTTTACGATAATTTTCACTTTTTTTTTCATTTTTCAAATATTCATAGTATCAATACATTAATAAAAAAAAAGTTAAATAGTCCATGTATTGGAAATAATATCAATTATATTTCAAAAACTAATTTATTAAAACATCTTAAAATGTATGCATGAAATACATGTATCAAAATACCTTTATTTAAAGAAGTGTAAAACTCCAACATACTGATATGAATTTATAGAAATAAATCCATTGGGACCTAAGAAAGTTGGTGAGATTGAAGTTAAGGGAAGATAAATTCATAAACATGCAAGTTCAACAGAAATTCGATAATAATTTTTTGGCTGATAATCATCGAATCAATCTAGAATTTGAATTTTTTAGAAGGTATTTCTACAAAATATCTATATGGAAGAAAGAAGGGAAAACTAAAACTTAGGTATATCGGTCCATTTGAAAAACATTGTGATATCAAGAAGGCATATTATCATTTTTAACATCCACCAAACCTCTCCCAGGTTCATGATGTGTTCCACGTACCTCTCTTGCAGAAACACATACCTGATTCTTCACATGTACTAACTCATAGGTCACACCACTGGAGCATGATCTATAACAACCCAAACTTTTTTAATAATTCTTTTCCTAAATTTGTGCATTATTTAATTTTATACTCCACAAAGATATATTTTTTAATTAATGAAGTGATGCCATTGGGTTTTGACTGTTATATGATCGTTGGTCAATATGACTGTTGGAAACTAAACTCTTAACATTACAATTATTGTTTATAAATACTAGTTATCTAGGTTAATTAATATAGAAAAAATATTCAATGGCCTCATCCAATAGACTCGGTTCGTACGAAGCCTATCTTTTAGAGCTTGGGAAGGAGGTTTCATCTTTGGGCCTTTCTCTAGACCAAGCCCAAGACGAACTTCAACATGTAAAGCTTGAATAGAATAACCTAAGGGAGAAGTTCAAGCTGATAGAAATCACCACTCTAGCAATGTTTTCCAAGCCACCTCAAGATTCTATCACTATAGCACACCTTACACTTAGCTCCTATGCAATTATTATAAGGGGCTATGTAACGAAGCCTTAGTTACTTTCTTTAATCCTTTTGTATAAATAAAATTTTTACTTCTTCTTATGGTAAATTTTTTGAATTTCAAATGCCCGAATAAATATAGGATGAATTTATTGAATTTCCATATTATTTTTGAATTTTAAAAAAAGGGGGGTATTTTAAAATATTTTTGTATTTTTTAAATAATTAATATTGTGAATTGATTTTCAAAAAAATGGTCTTCTACAGTTGTGTTCAGTAAGAAATTTAGAGTCTAATAAGATCAACATAATTTTTAATGAATAGTAAAGTATGAATAGTAACATAGCGTATGAATAGTAATGAATAGTAAATTGGACAAAAAATAGAAACTTCATCCATGAATGTATAAATACATTTTAGACATCTTAAAAGTGAAAAAACGATCATAGTATAAGTTTTGGTATTTTTGTATGTCATAAATATTTTATTTACAATTTTATAATTAAATTAATAATTTAAAATGGAAATTTATTTTCATAAAATTTAATCATATATTTTTACTTTATTGTCTTATGGTTATATGATAATTTTATGGGACCTTGATTACTTTTTTAAGGTGTTACAAAAGGAGTTATAGTTTTAAAGTTGTAATTTTTGGAGTAAATAATGATTTTATTTAAAAATTAAATTAAAATTATTTCCATAAAATGGAGTCCTTTTTGAATTCAGAGCATCGATATTAGGTTAGGGTGATTTTTTGGGATTTTTCTGAAATAGTTTAATTTTCGGCGAATAGTAAAAATACAGTTTTAAGTTTTAGGTGTTTAATGACATCATTAATGATTAATAATGATGTAATCATTCTAGTCAACTTATGAATAGTAATATATGCTAAGAGGTGTCCTAAGTGGCCAATACCATGGGTAAGACCATGGTTTTTTCAATACCACCTATGAGGTGTCCCTTGGAAATTAATAATTTATTCCCTCACTTTTCCTTTAAATACCAAGCCATTACCTCATTCATTTCATTTAAAAATCCTCCTCAACGAAGTTATAGACTTTTTACCTCCCAAGTATTCCTCCTAAGGTTCCCTCAAGACCCCCAACGTCCCGACCTTTAAGCTTCCGAAGTTACTCTTCAAGGTAAGGGATCCTTTCACCCTCCTCTTTTATGTCATGACTTCTTTTATGTTATGTCTTATAGTTACATTTTATTATGTGGGTGATTTCTCTTATATATATTTAATACTTTCCATTTCATGTCCAAATGATGATAGACCCTTTCCTATCTCATCAATTTATTTTCTAAAATTTTAAGTGATGTCGTTAGGCTGTGAATTTTTGTATAAGAAATCGCATTTTTTCTTTCCTTTCATGTTTACTTTTCATGTGGTATGTCATTAGAATTTCCACACCATGATCTTATTTATATTTTATTATTTATCTATACTTTAAAATTATTCATTTATTTATGGTAGACCCTTGTCCCCTCTCTTTTTATTGTTTTCTAAAACCATTTTATATAACCGTTATGCTGCAGAAATTTCGCCTCAAAATTTCTCTCTTTTTCTCTCAAGAAATTCTCTTGTTTTATTTATTTGAATACCTAGACCTATTTAGTTTTTATGGGTGATCATAAATACAAAAAAATTATATATTTTATTCTGTAATTTACATACATATAACCCTCACCCCCTTTCCATGGGTTATAAATGACATAACGATCTTATTTTTAAAGCACTTTTAAAACGCCACGATTATGAAAGGAAACCCATTTCTTTTATTTTTTATGGGTTATTTATGAAATGTTTGATTATGATATATGTAGATCACATGAAAATAAATATATATTAATGGTGCTCCCTGATAGCGCTTCAATGTATTGGGTAAAAAACTAGTCTCTAGAGATGACAAGTTTCACGATACCTTAGTGAATAACCTTGGTAATTTTTATGATACCTTGGGGATGAACATTGGTGATATGTTCATGAATGCCTAAATGGAATATTTTGGCCACTTATTCAAGTTAGGATTCATGTTATTTTTATCATGATATTCTTATTCTTACATTTATCATGTCTTTATTATTTTTATCATGTTCTTATTAATATTACTCAATATCACATGTCAACTGTTTCACTTGTTTTCTTTACGGATCCTTATTCTCACCCTTTCCTTTGATGTATGTCTCCAGGTTATGAGATGAAGTAATTTATACTTAGGATGAACTTATTATGAACCCTTACAAGTGGATTAGAATAATGTTTTTTGTTTTCATTTATTTTTTTCCTGATTTCCAAGACGCTAGACTTTAAAGATCCTCTGTTTGTAAAATGTAATGAAAAGTTATGTAATAAAAAGGCAGGATGCCGTAGTTGGTATCAAAGGATAGTTTAGTTATTTATGAAAATTAGGATATGAAAACCTTAGGAAGAACCCTATAGAAAAGTTTAAATATAATAAAACTTCTTGGTATTTTGGTGAGTATTGAGTAAGTGGTTTATCAAGCAAATACATCCCTATCTGGATACGAGCAGGTAGAGACGGCTCTAGCACAAATGCACAAAGGGATAAAACCCGAAAACACCACTTTAATCTAGACTCGAATGGGAACTGTTGCATGAAAATGGTCCTTGCTGCACTCTTGGTTATGAAACTCCTGGGGGATATGTTTGGTTAATCACAAGCTTTTTATGAATCATTATGAAGGAATTATAGAGAAATGTAATTGTTTAAGCATGAAGTCTTAAGACATGAAATCCTTTATAGTTAAAAGATTCGTAAATGAAATAAGTTTCTCACTAAGGTTTTATTCTTTTAGAAAATGGTGGGCAATAGGAGGAACCATGAAAATGGTGATATCAATAGACCATGCACGGATGGCCCTCCAATGGAAGCCGGAATGGAAAAATTCCTATGAATAATGAACCAACTGACTCATGTTATGGGAAATAACTTGAATCAAGTTGAGAGACCAATCTCAATATGAAGAGAAAAACATTATATTGAGTCCTTTATGCGTCAATGACCACCAAATTTTAGTGGATCAACTGACCCATTGATTTCTAAGCAGTGGATCGGCTCTATCGAGAAGATCTTTTCTGTGCTCCACTGTTCAGAGCAAGAGAAGGTCACCCTGGCTGTTTATCACTTAGAAGGAGAAGATGATCCATGGTGAGAACTGATTAAAAACATGAGGAAAAGAGTGGAGGTTGAATCTATGGAGTGGTAAGAGTTCATAGGGATCTTCTTCTGTAAGTATTTTCCTCATTCCATGATAACAAGAATGAAGAAGGATTTTATTGAGCTAAAGTAGAAGGAGAATGAATCTGTGGGAAGCTACGAGATTAACTTCACAAGGATTTCATGTTATACCTCAAGATTTCTCATGGATCCTAGTGGTAAGTTTGATAGATTCTTCAGTGGAATGAGACCTCATATGCGGAAGAATCTAGCCAACTGATACAATGACAACTATGAGGAGATCGTGTGAAGTGCGATGAAAGTCGAAATGAAGTTTGGTGAGACACAGTAGTCTCATAAATCCAATGATAAGAAGATATTGATGAAGCCCAGCTTAGGGAGGACTTTTGACCAGGGAAGAGGAGGCAAGCAAGTGCAATGTCCCACATGTAATAAATGTGGGAAGAAGCATTTGGGGAACTGCCTGCTCAAGAGTGGGAAATGATACAAGTGTGAAAGAGATGGCCATGTTGTGAGGGATTATCATAGTGAGGTGAAACCTCAACTTCTAAACACTAACGACAAGGGGAAGATGGTGCAGGCCCTACTTGATGTCCAGTTCTTCAAGTGTGGAAAATATGGGCACTTTGACAATCACTGTCCAAATCCGAGGGCAGTGGAAGGGAATCACCATCATCCTTAGAAACGGACAAGGGAACATGTATGTACTTTTGAAATCACTATAGCTGAAGTTGAAGCGCCAAATGATGTGGTGGTAGGTACTCTTATTGTTCTCTCAAAGCTATAAAGTACTTTGTTTGATTCTGGTTATACGCATTCCTTTATTTCCTCCATGTTTGTGAAGAATTTATAATCAACCCCCAATTTTCTAAAAGTAGAGTTATCAGTCAAGACTCTTGGTGGGATTATCCAAGAATCGTTAGTGTTTAGAAACTCTAGTATTTACTTTGGTGAGCACAATCTTATTGTAAATATATTAGTCATTCCCATGATGGAATTTGACATTATACTAAGGATGGACTGGCTCTCAAAGTATAATTCTATGATCAAATATAGAAGTAATGAAATCTCAGTAGTCTGGAATGGGAAACCTATCTTCCAAGGAGAGATATATCAACCTGATATTTGTCTAGAAGAACCTTCTATATCCTTCTTTATGGAGTTGATCAGTGAATAAGAAGAAGGAAATGAGAGTTTGAGGATAGAAAATGTCGATATCGTCCAGGAATATGTTGACATATTTCCTAAGGAGTTTCCCAGACCTCCCCCAGAAATAGAGGTTAAGTTCTCCATTTAACTCATACCTAGATCCCATCCGATATCAAAGACTTTGTATAGGATAGAAAATGTGGAGTTGGAGGAATTAAAGAAACAACTCCAAGATCTTTTAGAGAAGGGGTTTATTCGACCGAGTGTGTGTCCTTGGGGAGAACCTGTTCTCTTTGTGAAGAAGAAGGATGGATCGATGCGGCTATGCATTGATTATAGAGAACTAAATGGGATTAAAGTAAAGAACAAATACCCTCTTCCAAGAATTGAAAACTTATTTGACCAACTTTGTGGAGATCAGTTCTTCTCTAAGATTAATCTTCGATCTGGTTATCATCAATTGATGGTGAAGAAAGAAGATATTCCAAAAACTGCATTCTGATCAAGATATGGTCATTATGAGTTTGTTGTTATTCCCTTCAGACTGACTAATTCACCTACTATTTTTATGGATTTGATGAATAGTCTTTAAGGACTACCTTGATAACTTTGTGGTAGTTTTTATTGATGATATTATGATATATTACAAAAGTTGTGAGGAGAATGAGGATCATCTAAGGGTTATTTTGAAAACTCTACGGAAGGAGAGACTTTTTGGAGAGTTTAGTAAATGTGAATTCTGGTTGCAACAAGTTGCTTTCTTAGGGAACATTATTACCAATGAAGGAATCACAATTGACCCTACAAAGACAAAAGTTGTAGAGGAGTGGCCCCAGCCTACAACAATAATTGAGATTTGTAGTTTCCTTGGATTAGTGGGATATTATAGGAGGTTTTTGAAAAAAAATTCATGACTTTCTAATCCATTAACCAAGTTAACTCGAAAAATGTTCAAGTTCATCTGTACAAAGAAGTGTGAGAAAAGTTTCCAAGAGCTGAAGAAGAGATTGGTTACCGCACCTGTATTTACTCTACCCTCAATTGGAGAATGATTGGTTATTTTTAGAGATACATATCTGAAAGGGATTGGGTGCATCCTCATGAAAAAATGACAAATTCATTGCTTATGCATCTTGACAACTGAAGACTAGTGAGAAGAACTATCCTATGCATGATATGGAGCTTGCTGCGGTCATTTTTTCTATAAAGATGTGGATGCACTATATTTATAGGGAGAAATGTGATATACACACAGACCATCAAAGTTTGAAGTATATTTTCAAACAAAAGGAATTAAACATGAGACAAAGGAGATGGTTGTAAATTTTTAAAGACTATGATTTTTCAATTCAATATCATCCTAGAAGAGCAAACAAAGTTGCTGATGCATTAAGCAGGAAAGACCCAATTTTTCTTTCCATGATGAGGATTTAAAAATATCCTTTGATAAATGACCTAGTGAATATGAACATGGGAATTATAAGGGAAGGGACATCATCAATCCTAACCCAAATTATTTCTAAACCTTTATTACTAGAGAAGACCAAGAAAGATCAGAAAGAAGATTCTTTTTTTACAGAAGAAGTTTGAAGTTGTGAAGGATGGTAAGTTTATTGAGTTCAATATTGATCAAGAAGGTGTACTGAAATTTCATACAAGACTATTTGTTCCATATATTCCAGAAATAAAGAAGGAGATGATGGATTAAGCTCATGGATCTACTTTATCTATACATCCTAGGAGCACAAAAATGTATAGGGACCTTCGTGATCATTATTGGTAGGATAATATGAAAAGAGAGTTTGCTGACTATACTTAAAGGTTCCTAGTATATCAGCAAGTGAAGGAAAAGAGACAACTTCCTAAAGGGGTATTGCAACCACTACCCATACCAGCATGGAAGTGGGACAATATCACTATGGACTTCGTCACTGGTCTCTCGATAATTTCCAAAGGAAATAATGCAATATGGGTTATTGTGGACCATCTCACCAAGACTTCCCATTTTATCTTTATCTGGGAATATTTCTCTCTTGATCAACTTGCCAGGATTTACATGAAGGAAGTGGTAAGGCTACATGAATTTCCACTTTCTATCATATCTAATCATGATCCTAGGTTCATATCAAAATTCTAGATAAGTCTTCAACATGCTCTGAGAACTGAATTGAATTTCAGTACGACCTATCACCCCCAAACTAATAGACAATCTAAAAGGACTATTAAAACAATCGAGGGCATGCTGAGAACATGATCAATGGAAATTAAAGGGGGTTGGGATCAACATCTTCCTTTAGTTGTGTTCTCTTACAACAATAGCTTCCACTCGAGCATTCAAATGGAACCCTATGAAGCTCTATATGGGAAGTGATGTAGAAATCCTACTTGTTTGGACAAATCTGGTGAGAGAAATCTTCTTGGGCCTGATCTTGTACAAGAGATTATAGTAAAGGTCCATGCCATCCAGAAACACATTACGGATGCTCAGAGTTGGCAAAAGAGATATGCTGACAACCGTCGAAGGGACTTGGATTTTTATGTTGGTGACAAAGTCTTTCTTCAAATTTTAACTTGGAAGATATTTATGAGGTTTGGTAAGAAAGGGAAGCTCAGCCCTAGGTACATTGGCCCTTATGAAATCCTTGATCGTGTAGGAGTAGTATCCTATCAGGTTTCACTTACTTCAAATCTAGCACAATTTCATGATGTTTTCCATGTATCCCTCTGGAGGAAGTACATACCTAACCCTTCACATGTACTAAATATAGTGGTGGTACAACTAGAACATGACCTATCTTATGAGAAGCAGCCGGTGGAGATCTTGGATCATAGAGACAAGGTTCTACGCAACAAGACTACCCACCTTGTTAAGGTGTTATGGAGGAACCGCAAATGTGAAGAATCCATGTGCGAATTGGAGGAGTCTATGAAGCAGAAGTACCCACACCTTTTCTCTTCTTAGGGTATGAGTTAAAATTTCGGGGACGAAATTTCATAAGGGGGGAAGAATGTAACGACCCGAACTTTTTAATATTTTTTTCCAAAATTTGTGCGTTATTTCATTTTATACTCCATAAAGCTATATTCTTTAATTAATTAAGTGATACCATTGAGTTTCGACTGTTATATGACTGTTGGTCAATATGACTATTGAAAACTAAACTCTTAAAGTTACAATTATTGTTTATAAATACAATTGATATGGGTTAATTAATAGAGAAAAAATATTGAATGGCCTCATCCAGTAGACTTGGGCCATATGAAGCTAATCTTTCAGATCTTGGGAAGGAGGTTGCATATTTGGCCTTTGCTCTGGACCAAACCCAAGATGAACTTCAACATGTGAAGCTTGAACGGAATCACCTATGAGAGAAGTTCAAGCTAATAGAAATCACCACTCGAGCAATGTTTTCTGAGCCACCCTAAGATTCTGTCACCATAGAACACCTTACACTTAGGTTCTATACAGGTTTTATAAAGGGCTATGTAACAAAGCCTTAGTTAATTTCTGTAATCCTTTTGTATAAATAAAATTTTCACTTCTTCTTATGGTAAAATTTATGAATTAAAAAATGTCCGAATAAATAAAGGATTAATTTATAGGAGTTTCATATTATTGTTTCATTTTGAAAAAAGGGGGTATTTTAAAATATTTTTTTATTCTTTAAATAATTAATAATGTGAATTGATTTTCAAGAAAATGGTCTTCTACAGTTGTGTTCAGTAAGAAATTTAGAGTCTAATAAGATCAACTTAATTTTTAGTGAATAGTAAAGTCTGAATAGTAACATACCGTATGAATAGTAATGAATAGTAAATCGGCCAAAAAAATAGAAACTTCACCCATGAATGTATAAATAAATTTTATATATCTTAAAAGTGAAAAAACGATCATAGTATAAGTTTTGGTATTTTTGTATGTCATAAATATTTTATTTACAGTTTTATAATTAATTTAAAAATTTAAAATGGAAATTTATTTTAATAAAATGTAATCATATATTGTTACTTTATTTTCTTATAGTTATATGATAATTTTATGGGACCTTGATTACTTTCTTAAGGTGTTACAAAAGGAGTTATAGTTTTAAAGTTGTATTTTTTTGGAGTAAATAATGATTTTAATTAAAAATTAAATTAAAAATATTTATAAAAATATTTTCATAAAATGGATTTCATTTTTGAATTCATAGCATCGATATTAGGTTAGGGTTTATTTTTTGGGATTTTTTTTCCAAAATAGTTGAATTTTCAGTGAATAGTAAAAATACAGTTTTAAGTTTTGGGTGTTTAATGGCATCATTAATGATGTAATCATTCTGGTAGACTTATTAATAGTAATATATGATATGAGGTTTTTCAAGTGGCCAATAACAAGGGAAAATATTGTGGGAAAGTCAATGGTTTTTCCAATACCACCGATGGGGTGTCCCGTGGAAATTAATAATTTATTCCCTCACTTTTCCTATAAATACCATGCCATTACCTCATTCATTTCAGTAAAAAATCCTCCTCAATGAAGTTATAGTCTTTTTACCTCCCAAGGAGTCCTCCCAAGGTTCCTTCAAAATCCCCAAGGTCCTGACCTTAAAGCTTCTAAAGTTACTCTTCAAGGTAAGGGATCCTTTCACCCTCCTCTTTTAAGTCATGACTTCCTTTATGTTATGTCTTATAGTTCCATTTTATTATGTGGGGGATTGCTCTTATATATCTTTACTACTGTCCATTTTATTTAAAAATGATGATAGATTTTTTCCTCTCTCATCAATTTATTTTATGAAATTTTAAGTGACGTCATTAGGCTGCCGAATTTTCGTAAAAGAAATCGAATTTTTTTCTTTCCTTTCATGTTTCCTTTTCTTGTGGTATGTGGTATGTCACTCAAATTTACACACCATTATCTTATTTATATTTTATTATGTCCATATACTGTAAAATGATTCATTTATGTATGGGATACTCTTGTCCCCTCTATTTTTATTGTTTTCTAAAACCATGTTATATAGTGGTTATGCTGCATAAATTTCACCTCAAAATTTCTCTCTCTTTCTCTCAAGAAATTATCTTGTTTTATTTATGTGAATACCCAGACCTATTTCTTTTTTATGGATGATCATAAATAAAAAAAATGATATATTTGATTCTGGAATTGATATACATATAAACCTCACTCCATTTCCATGGGTTATAAATGACATAACAATCATATTTTTAAAGCACTTTTAAAACGTTACGATTTTGAAAGGAAACCCATTTCTTTTATTCTATATGGGTTATTTATGAAATGTTTGATTGTGATATATGTAGATCACATGAAAATAAATAAATATTAATGGTTCACCCTGATAGATCTCCGATGCATTGGGTAAATAATTAATCTCTAGAGATGACAAGTTTCACGATACCTTGGTGAATAACCTTGGTAATTTTTATGACATCTTGGGGATGAACCTTGGTGATATGTTCATGACTGTCTAAATGGAATGTTGTAGCCACAATTTCAAGTTATGATTCATGTTATTTTTATCATTATATGCATATTCTTCCATTACTCACATCTTTATTAATTTTATCATGTTCTTATTAATATTTATCAAGATCACATGTCAACTGTTTCACTTGTATTCTTTACTAAGACTTCTGCTCACCCTTTCCTTTTATTTATGTCTCTAGGTTATGAGATGAAATAATATTTACTTAGTATGAAATTATGATGAAGACTTAAAAGTTTATTAGAATAATTTTTTATGTTTTCATGTATTTTTGTTCCTGATTTCCAAGACACTAGACTTTAAAGATCATCTGTTTGTAAAATGTAATGAAAAGTTATGTAATAAAAAGGTGGGATGCCATATGATCTCTCTTATAAGAAACAATCAGTTGAGAATATGGATCATAGATATAATTATATATGAAACAGGATGACTCACCTGGTAAAATTTTTGTGACAAAACTACTAACTTTAGGAAGATACATGACAACCTAAGGATGTAATGACATATAAGTATCCTCGGATTTTTGTACCAAAGTGACGAATTTTGAGGGAGAAATTTATTTTAATGGGGTAAAATGTAATACCCAAAGTGTTTATGAATTATTATTTTTGTATAAATTAAATTTTATTGATATATTATGTTACATTAAACAATAATTTTCTTCAATATCTTTCCTTACCCACAACACTGAATTTAACTTGCGTTTTATGCGACACTAAATTTTAACAAACTGTGATATATTATTAATAGTATTATTTAAATGGGACTAATATAACCTAGAATATAAAAATATATTTATTAATGGTAATAAATATTTTTTAAATATTAAGTACAATGGTTTTATATAATGAAACCATATTTAAAAAATACTTAATTTTCAGTAAATCCTTTATAAGTTTTTAAAATGGTATTTTCTTAAAAAAAATTCTTTTTTCTCTTTGTGAATAATTATAAAATTAATTGTTGAAACTTTTATAAAAATATTTTGATAAAATAAGAATAATTTTTTAAATAAATATTTCACAATTACCTTATATTTAAATTTTTATAATTTTCTGAGAAGATAATTTTTTTAATGAATACTGAAAACTACTTGTTTTTATTAATAATTTTCATATTATTTAAAAATTTTAAGAACATTGAAATTTTTTAAGATGGTTTTATAAGAAATATTATTTCAATAGTATATCTATTAATTCAATTTACGTCATTAGAATCATTTTCCTACTTAATTTTTATATAAATACTTTTTACAATTTTGATCATTTTCTCTTTGAAAACCAACTTTCTCATCACATCTATGAGATTAATTTAAAATTAAATTTTCAAATTATGTGATTGTAATTTATTAAAATGTATTACATATTTAGAATCAAAATATTTTTTATTATTTAATAAGGTAAAATTAATTTTTTACCACAATTAATAGTAAATATAGTAAAAATTATTTACCAGGATTAAGGTAAAAATGTGTTTATCGGGGGTTAAACTAAAAATATAAGGGTTAAGAATGACCAAAAACTTATCAAACACCTATTATTTGGGAATATTTTGAACTTAACTATTCTATTCTCTATAATGGTCCATTTTTGTTTTTTTTGGCATGTGACAAATGTGAGAACACCTTTTTATTTTAGAAAATTACCAGTGTGTCACTCACCTCACTTATAAAAGGCCACCCCCTCTCCTATAATATCTTGTTATCCCTTTAAAAACTCATTGGTTCAAAAAATACCTAAAAAATAACTTTATTAATTCCCTATTATCATTATATATGCCTTATTTTGGTCATAAATCCAACCTAGGAAGTCTTTTAGTGAAAACCTAAGGAGGTTACTCGAAGAAGAGGCAACGTTTTTCAACTAGCATTTTTATTTTATTAATTATTCTATCTACATAAATTATTATAAAAAAATACGGATAAAAAACCTCATTATATTACATATACCAAGATTTTTTTATGTTATGTTCATGACCTCCAACCATCTCTTATTCCATAAAATGGGTTGTGAAATCAGCATTCGTGTGTACGGTGGACTTCCATCTCACGAACCGATGTCATTAATGTTTACATTACCACCTATGATGGCCATATATAATTATGGATTTATTATTTATATATTATATATATGATATTATTGTGATTTTTGAATCATGATGTCATATATTCCTTCTTATATTCTATTCTGTGGGAATATAAAAACGCCACTTGTGTGTACGGTGGACTACCGCCTAACGAAATGATGTGGTTCATTCAATTTTTACATGGAAGGTAATGAGGTAGGGTTTAATGAAAATTTGTGATATATATTACATAAAAATGATTATATAATTTTAATATATTTTTTACCTTTATTTCAATATTTTCATCCGGAAAATGGAAACAACGTTCATTCATACGTACGACCTATTATCTCCATGTTTGAAGTATTTCAATTTCTATCTCTACCTTTTCTGAACCACTCTAAATACATGTATAAAGAATATATATGATATTTATATTATGGTTAAAATTTTCAATATTATGGAAACATTCTCAATTTATGTGTAAAAAACAAAAAATTAAAACATACACGAAAAAATGAAGCAGTTATTTCCCGAAACGTGATTTTAACATTGAATTATTAATAAATGGGTAATTAAATGTCATAGATAAATCATATATGGTATGATATATATATATATATATGTAGTTTTTAAATATATTTATGATAAAATTATATTTATTATACATGATTTTTTAATGTGTACTAAGGAAGTCGAGACTTACGGTAAGGGATTTATGTCTCACTTTTTACTTCTATGAGACACATGTCATATTAACTACCTATTTCTTTTTATATTGTGTATATATTTCCCTTAAAAATATATTTTTATTCTTATCATTAAAATTATTGGTATTTACTTACCATTTTAGTATCTCTATTTTATGTGGTTTATGGTTTAAAAGTTACCAAAGTGATAAGGATTTTTGCCTCAAATTTCCATATCAAATACCTAAGCTATGTTATGAACCTATATTCTTCTATGAGGTGTATATACTTCTTATATGTAATGTTATATCAATAATATCATTATTTTAATGATATTATTATTTTCATTTAATGTTATTATTTCATGGGTATTGTGATTTAGAGTTACCAAAGTGGTAAGAGTTTTATATTACAATCTCATCATTTATCTGGATTGCTTATGATTATGATTCTAATTATGAAATGTTAAAATCTATATATCATGAAATTATTTAATTTTATTTTACTATGGTTATTTATGGAGAATTAATTTTTCCACTTTATTTTCCTCTCTTAATGTACTCAATAGTTCAAAATTATGCTTTTAAGAAAAATCATCTTTGTATCTCTCTTTGGTTGAAAACACTTTTTCTTACAAAACCATGTTTTATAAATATGTTTTATTAAATGTTTTTCACATTATTAAAATGATTTATTTAAGAAAATTTGACCCATGTTTTACTTTTAAAAAACTGAAAGGAATCTACATGTCATTTTCCTAATAATGCATGTTCATCCTTTACCAAATATTTGAAAGAAATATTTGTTTTAACATTTTTGGAATGAATGGAATATCCTGGTTTCTTGATCATTATTTCCTTTGAATCTTCATTTATAATTTTTTAGTGTTATTTAAAAAAAAGAATCTAAAAAATTTCTTATGTTTTTAAAAAAAAGTTTTCTCAAATAATAAAAGATATTTTCCATAATAAATATTTTAAAAGATTATTAAAGAATTATTTATATGTTTTAAAGGTTATTTTTGAAGAAAAGCATTTTTAAAATGTTTTATGTATAAAAAACGGTTTTTAAAAAAAGAAAGGATATTTTAATTATGAATTGTTTTATATTATTTTTAAATATTCCATTATATGTTCTCAAGGTTATTTTCAAGGAAAATAATTCCAAAACTATTTTAAAAAAATTTAGTTTTAAAAATTTTATTTTTAATAGAAGGGTATTTTCATCAAGAAAAATTCAAAGTGATTTTTCTTTCAAAATAATTTTCCATCTCAAATGAAATCCTTTTAAGTTATTATGATTTACTGGGGATATTAACCAATGATACCATTATTACTCTTTCTCTAGATGGTTTGTTTTTATGAATAAAATATTTTTATAAAAACTATTTCTCTTCTACAAGTTATACCATTATAAAATTATTATGAAACCCGCTTCTTTTTCCATGAGATATGCGTTGAAAAAATGAAAAAATGATTATGAAACCAATTTATTTCCCTGGTTTCAAATATTATGAATGTTTTTTTATCTTTTCGTACATTTACGTATTGTTTTTATCATGTTATGGGTGGTACCTATATCTCCTTCCAATGCATTGGGTAATGATTAATGTTATGTGAGCTCAAAGAGTACCTGAAAGGTTATCCCAAGACCGAAAGAGGGTACATTGGAGGTTATCCGAAACCAAAAAGAGGGTGTAATAGAGGATATCCCAAGCCTAAAAGAGGGTACATGTGAGTTTATCACAAGCTTGATGTAGGTACACTGATGGTTAGTCCAAGAGAAACATGTTATGAATGTCTTAGTGGGTATCCTTGAAAAAAGATCTTCTATGAATATGTATATGCCACACAACTTTGTATTATAAAAATGTTATGCTCTCATGGATCATGTTATTTGATTCTGTATGATTTATGTCTTATTAACTACCATGATTTATACTATGGCTCATGTTTATGATCTATGATATACAGGGTATGGTTTTCTTGTGTTATTCTCATTTTCTCATACCCATATAATCATGTTATACTGATATATCCCTTATTTACCCATACTGAGAAACTAATATCTCCTTTCCTTATATTTCCTTTCCCTAGGATATGAAGAAATTTATTATGTATGATATGTATAATAAGGTTTCTAGTTATGAAGAACATAGTTTGAGATGATGTTGCTCACTTATGGACCAATTGTTTGTGTTACCAAGTTTCCAACGAAACTATACCATAATGATCCTTAGGAATTTTTTTTGTTTAATATAATGAATATTTATCTAAAAATATTCAATATATATGTATGAGAAACCTAGGATACAATATCAATCACATACACCACCAAAAATCAACCAACTTTATCATAAAATAACATTTATTACTTTTTACCAAATCAAATTTAAACTCGAATGGTATTTTATTCCTTTAAACTAATCTCCAAGAAATCCAACAACCATTTATCTTAAATAACAACAATTACACTAAAATTAAATCATATACTAACACTAAAAGTTATAAATAACTAAATAATGTATTCCTCCCAAAATTATATTAAAATTCTCCAAAATAGCACTAATTAACTTAAAATAAAATCCCATAAGAACATAGATGGGTTTTTATTCCTTTTAAAATATGCTCAACCATAAAAATATTTACCCAAAATTGTATCAAACCATTTTAAATTTACCTCATTGAACAAAATCATAACACCTAATGTTATCTAAACCTTGATATGATACCAGCAGTAAAGACCCAAACAAAATAATACACCTAATTAAATTTTTCTCAAAAAATATTATAACACTTACATTCCAATTTCTGTTTAGGTTTATAGTTTTAGAGAATTATGAAAATCCTTTACCTAACAAACCACATACATTTACAATAAATGGAAATGTTTTCAACTAAACCAAACTTTTAAATGATACACTTACTTCATTCAAGATAAAATATTTATTACTTTATTTTTGACTTTTTTATCATTCCTACGCATCCTTGATACCTATAAAAATCATTACAAAAAAGTGTATGATCATAAAAAATATAGTAAGAGGTATTAAAAGAGAAGAAAACCTATTGGTCTATGAAATACTTAAAAACACAAAAAAATTCTTCCTTTTAAATTATAAAATTTGAACTCATATAACCTCGTGGTCAGTCCTGAAATTAAATTATATTCTAAAAATAATTCCATAAAATAAACTCATAAGAAATTTTATAAGAAATTTATTATTCAAAAAGGTTTCATAACCACACTTATATTGGAATAGATTCACTAATTACTTATAATAAGATGTAATGAAATAACTTCAAAAGTTAATTCCACCATAATTTCTTTAAAGAATAATTAATTTCCCAATGCATATGAGGGATATAAATTTCTACCACCCATCATTATATATAATTTACAAGAATAATAACATCAATAAAACCCTTAAAAACTAATATTTAAAACCACAAGTAGAATCATTTAAGTTATCCCTTGAAAAACAAAATTATTTTAAAAGAATTGGTTAACCAATCACTTGTTGGGAGAAAAATGATAGAGAAATGGGGAATTTTGATAAAGAACAATGATTTTATGAGATTTAAAATTCTTATAAAATATTATAGATAAATTTTATAAAAAACATTAAAATATTTATAGTAATTATTTAAAATAAAACCCATTATGTCCTTAGAAATGTATCAGTCCAAAACAATGAAAGAGATAACTTCAAATGGAATTATAATTGATTTAAATTTAATATAAAATATTACAAATAAATTCATGATATATTATATATAACATATAAAACATAATAAATTAATAGTTTAGAATATGTATGAAAGAAAATAAATTTAGATGAGAATCCCCTTACTTTAAGACCCATCTTGCTTCGTATTTCATCTAACTTATTGAAAAACTAATTTTTTTTAGTTGCTTTATTTGGAAAATTTTATGTTTATTTAAGTTTTATTGTACATTTATTATGCATTTATTAATATATATTATTCATTATTATATAATTTTTTGATGTATTTTTCATTTTTAAGTTGCTTGGTCCTTAGTTCCAAAACCTTTTTGTTATAACAGTAATGGTCAAAGATCCTTTTTCAATTATTACTTAAGATATAGATGAAAACCCCCAAATTTATTGAACTAATAATTGGGATTTATTCATATTAAAAGTTTTTTTTGATGTAAATACAATGTTTTAATAGATGAAGTTTGTAATTATTCCATTCAATTATTCTAGATAATTATTCATAAGTCAGCAATGATGTTTTTATTTTAATCATTTCTTTAAATAAAGAAACTTTATGTGATGATTGCTGATATGGAGATAATTTTAAAGATATTTTTTGGTTATGTTAAGATGATACATTGTATACACCATTTTAGTTTTGGATTTGAAGTGATTTGGATGGCTTTAAATGGCATAGTCTTTATTTGGGGATAAAACTTATATTGGATGCTACCAAAAAAATTGACCTTCCAAATAGCAAGAAAAGGGATCCATGAGAGCCACTGCTTAGGTAGGAACAATGATAAACCAATGGAAACCAGTCATCATTGTGGATGATGTTATTCATTATAGCGTTGAGACACTTTGTAGAGTGTCATGGTGGTAGATGGGGAGTGTCATCACAGGGCGGTGCCAACGTATACTCAGAGACCAACAACCAATTATAGCCACTCAATCTTGCACTTTGTAATATAAGGGAGTGTGGAACCTAATGTTTTTTCTATGTTGTACACCATAAACCCATGTATTTTTCATCCACTTTAAAAGATACATATTTATCCTCATTAACCCAATGAATTTAATTTAGACTGTTTGATCAACTCTAACACATTGTCTTCTTCCTTAAGTCGTCTGAGTTATTTTGTGCATCGAGTTATCCTTGAAATATCATCCTCTCAATCTAGCCATATATTTTATCTAAATTTTATAATCCTAATGAATCAAATATGATCTAATAATCATGAAATGGTGTAAGCACGATTCAAAAAATAACAAACTGATGAAAACATAAAAATTAGAAAATGTTATTTTGGGGCTACTGTGATTTCTCATAGTCGTGATACATGCGAAAAAAAGTGGTGCACACATTCTAAGATGGTGTAATTTTTTATAAATAACACTTATCTCGTACATTTTTTACTATCTTAAATAGAATTTTTAAAGTGATCTATGAGCTAAATAGAGTTTCAAAAATGCTTTGGTTCACGAAGAGAAGTTATATTCTTTCTCTGTTTGTGAAAAGGAAAAGGGAACCCATACGGAAGCCAACATGTGCTGGACACACTCATAATTTTTATAAAATATCTCATCCACAAAGTAATAGGGATAGTGTGATGAGCGTCTCCTTGGATTCTGTGAATATCACTAAGAACCCATGCATCCTTAATATTGCAGGACAAAAGTATACTACACAGTTCTGTAAAGATCATTAAAATCATACCTAGTTTGTGTGACCTGTATGAGAAGGTTGTGTACTCATCCTTGAGATAATGAGTTGTTCGAGTAATAAGTGAGCATTTTTTAGTTTCATTCAATGTAGAATAGTGAAAAATGTCATTTGGGAAAAATATGCTGCATGGATTATTTATAGATCTTTCCAGATACATATGATTATATGCATTCATGGAAAAGTAATATGTGAAGCCAAGATAGGTTGTATGTGTGCTTCCATTGTGACACTTTTGTGAAAAATATTTCACTCATACCCATTTGGGGTTTTAAGGCATACAAAATAATCCAACGAAGAAGGTTACACAATATATTTGGTTTGTATGAAGGTGTTTCATTGTGTACTTACACAAAGAAGAGAAAAAGAATACACATTGTTTTGAATTTATATTACATAAATAAGACACATGAATAGTATGGAGAATTAAATGCATTAAATATTAGAATGTGATGATGATAAATACATTCATGAATAGCACATCATCATCATCATTTATTTATTTATTGGGAGAAGGAAAGTACAGGGAAAAGCATGGGAAGACAAAAGAGAAGCTAGGGTGGGTGAAAATAATGCAAACAAATGGCATCCCCTCTAATGATGTTAACCCCCTTAGGGCCCAAACAATTTAGGCCATAGAAGAAAGACACGCCAGAGTTATGAGCCGTAAGAGAGGCAAGGTGATCTGCCACTTTATTACCCTCTCTCCATGTGTGAACCATTCGAATTTTGGTGGATAGCATGCCATGAAATTTTCTGATGATGTAGTAAATCAAAAAGGAAATAGACCCGATGCCTTGTAGGGAATTGAGGAGGATAAGGGAATCAGTTTCAACTTCAAAATGGGGATTTTCCCCTGGTGGCAGAGGGAAATACCAGTGAGGAGGGCGTGAGCCTCTGCCTGCAAAGAAGAGTCGCAACCAAAGTGAGAAGTGAGTGCCAAGATAACTGAGCCTCTGGGGTCACGGACACACCATCCTCATTTCATGACTCTTGAAATGCATGACCCATCTTTATTTAGCTTTAGGCCTATAGGTGGAGGAAGCCATCAGATCCATTGGCCTCGCAAGGCAATGCCGCCGGGAAGAGGGACTTGGATGCTGGAAGAAAGTAGATGGAGGGATGGAGAATCATGCCATTTACGAGAGATCCTGACAAGATCAAGAAGAAGGTTTATGACTCTAGCGATGATGCCTCTTGATGTGGAGTGGATTCCCTCAAACCTCTCTCTGTTTCTGTCCTGCCATAAGAACCAACATCCAGCATGTAAAATTATGGAACACGCTATTTTCTCCAGACCCCTATCACCTAAGCCATGGAACTAGAAGGCAATAAACGACTCTTCATGCAGATTGCTGGAAGATAAGGTAGTGAAGTCCCTGAAGAAGTACCAGATGTCGCGTGCCCATTCAACCTTGAAGAAAAGATGGGCCACACTTTCCTCTTTGTGATTGGTGCAGCAAGAGCATTGGGAAACCATGTTGATCCCGCATCTTCTGATGTTCTCATTAGTGGGGATCACATTTTTCCTAATCTTCCACGTTAAAAAGTTGAACTTCAGGGTAATTTCCTTCAACCAGACCTCGATCCAACAATCATTGTTCCCTTGGAGAGAAAGGGAATTGTGGTAATCCTTTGTTTTGAAGGCCCCTGAGGAGGACGTAGTAAACACACACAAATCCAGGATAGACGTGATCTCGATAAGGTTGCAGGTTCCTTGCTGGTCATCATTCAACACTGCCTTGAGTAATTCCAGGTATTTCCTCACCTCCCTAAATTAAATGTTGGTGGCTGGGCATCCCGAAAATCTGATCCCCATGCCAGCCCAGTTGTAATGACAGAAGGGAAGACCCCCCTCCAATAATCTAGCGGGTGTGAGGAAGAAGGGTTGTAAAACAAAGAAGGATAATGGACATGAAAGGAGACGCTTGGATTCTATGCATCTCTAGGTAATCTACACAAGAGATGTACATGACCCTGCCCCAGAGTGAACGCCACTCATGGATTTCCCAGGCCAGTTTTTCTTGCATGTAGAGAAGAGTGTTTGCAAGGCTTCGAACATTAATACCACCTTCCTGAATGGGCCTCTCCATATTTTCCTAGGACACCCAATGATGTTTTCCTTCATCGAGAGCATCCCAGATGAATCAGGCCAAGATGTTGTCAATATTTCTAATTAATTTTTTCAAAACTTTGATGGAAGAGAGGTCATGGATAGGAGAGGCCATAAGAACACTATTAACAAGTGAAATACGACCCCCATAAGAAAGAAATATGTTCTTCCAGTTGAGGATACAGTCAATGATTTTTATGGTGATGTGATCAAAATCAAGAATCCAAATTCTGCCTGAGGAAATGGGAGCTCCAAGATAATCCATGGGAAAACTTCCTCTCTGCATATCTAGAATATGGCCCAAGAAGGACACCCGATTGGAAGAGAATCTTCTAGAGATGACAAAGTTTCTCTTAGACCTGTTAATAGCCTGCCTAATCCAATGGAAATATTCCTCAATCGACCCGAGGAGGCCTCCGACTAACCTCTATTGACATTCATGAAGATTAAAGTGTTGTCAGAAAACATTAGGTGGGAGATGGAAAGAATATTCATCCTTCTCTAGAACGGGAGGATCCCACCATTGATCATGCCTCTATGGATGAGGCAGCTGAGGATGTCTTATGTGATGATGAAAAGGATTGGTGATAAGGGATCACCCTACCTTAGACCACGAGTCGCCTTAAAGAAACCATGAGACTTCCCCATGAAAGTAACATTCAGCCACGAGGAGCTAAAACATCTAAAAATGAGGTCAGTAGTCCAGGGGGAGAAACCCATACCTGAGATCACCTTGTTGATGAAGCTCCATTAAAGTCTATCAAAAGCCTTGTTCATGTCAAGTTTGATGGCTATGTTTGAACCATGGGTCTTTGTATAAAGATCTCTCGTCATCTATTGGGCCAATGCAATATCCCCTTGTATAGAGCGGCCCTTCACAAATCCGTGATGTTCCATGGAGACCCACCAGGGAAGGTGAATGGAAATACTTGATTTGATGATACTTGCCAGAACTTTGTAGGGGAAGTTGCACATGCTGACCGGTCTATAATGAAAAATGGAAGAGGGGTTCCTTATTTTTGGAATGAGCACTAGAGTAGTGGCACATGCCACTCTAGGCAAGCTACCTCCCCTGAAGAAGTCATGAATGGCCTCTGATAAATCATTTTTGACCACATCCCACGAGTCTCTATAGAACATACCTGGAAAACTATCTGAACCTGGCGTGCTATCCACTTTGAGGTTCATAACAGCCTCGAAGATTTATTTATCTTCAGGGATGGCCCCCAAACTATCATTATCTTGGATAGAAACATTATTGGGAATGTAGTCCATAATCCCCTCATCATCTCCCGGGTAGCCATTAGACATTCGTGGATTTTGTCCACTAAGAAGGTATTTAAAGAAAGAATGAGAAAGGGACCCTAAAACCTCTCTGTAATCTGAATAAGTACCATCATCCATCAAAATATTTAGATGAAAAAAGCATTTCCTCTCTTTGATACAAGAATGGAAATAGGCAGTGTTCCTATCATCCTCACCAAGCCATCTGATTCTTGTTTTTCCCTCGCAAGGAACTACTGTTTAAGGATCATGACTATGATAGTATCCTTCTTAGAGGCAAGGTCTTCAAAGATCCGGTCATTCCATGCCCCCTCCAAGCTAGACTCAAGACAGCCAACATCCTGCATGATCGATTCCATTTCCCAATCACTGTGAGGTTAGTCCTTCGACCAAGCCTGTAATCTGAATTTGATCCTCCTCAATTTTTTTATGAATGTTAGACCAATAATTCCCCTGATTAGCTGCACTCCAAGAGTCTCTAACCAACTTCTGATAATTGGGGATGCCATTACAATGTTGAAAGAACCTAAAACGATCATGGGTCCCCTGACTCGTAGAGAGGGAGACCAGAATCAGAGAGTGATTCGAGATCCCACGCACCAGGTGTTTGACCTTAGTGTTGGGATATAAAGTAATGGATTGAATGTTGCCAAGGAATCGGTCCAGGAAACTCCACGAGCATTGCTACCCATGTTGGTTATTGCACCATGTGAATCCATCACCCGAGTATCTGAGGTCCATGAGGCCTTTTCCAGCCATGAAGTGAGCAAAGTCCAAACTAGCTGTTCTGGGGAAAGTTCCTCTGCCTTTTTTCTCGTCCGGGTTGGCAATGACATTAAAATCTCCCCCAACAAACCAAGGGAGGCTATCGGGATCGAAGGCATTGAGATTATCCTACAAAAGTTTCCTATGTTGGCCGTCAAAACTCCCATAAATGAAGGATACAAAGAAGGATCCATTGTCGTGGGTAACCTTGGTGGTGATATGCTGGTTGCCTGCCTGAACCAGGTCCACAGAGAAGTTCCTATGCCAAAATATCCATATATGGAGATTGTATGGGTCCGCATTCATGGAACCATGCAGCTTGATTCTTCTAGAAAACTCATTGAATTTGGAGATATTCTGCTTATGTTCAAGGATATAAACAAGAGAAACTTTGAATTTGTGGATAGTAGAAGAAATGAAATCCATTTTGACCCGGGTGCCAAGTCCACGGGCATTCCAAATGAGGATGGGAATCATTGAGTAAAGAGCACCCCGGCATTGGCCCCTGGGTTCGTACCCTTATGAAGATGGGAGGAGAGATCTTACCTTAATTTCTTTGACTTGGCTCTTGTACATATACCTGAATTCCTAGAGGTAGGTGAAGCAGAGGGGGTGGAAAAATCCAGGGATCTAGGGAAGGCTACATTTCTGACTGAGGAGGGGGACCAAGTCCTGGAAGTAGCATCACGATCCGGGGATTGACCCACAGGATGGGGGAGAGACCAAGGGGAGGAGAAGGACTCTTCCAATGATGAAGGATCTGTAATAGGGGAAGGACTATCTTCAAAATCTTGAACTTGGATGGAGAGAAGACCTGGAATAGTGCAAGGGACCATCAGGGGTAGGGTAGGGAAAGTAAAGAGGGTAGAGGAAGGGACCCTGTGGGAGGAGGGAAGTAATCTAGACACACTGCCACTAACTTGTGAGGGGGCTGGAGGAGGAACTAGATCAGGAGAAAAAGGGACAAAAAGGACTTCCACAGAAATGACATCGAGAGGAACCACAAGATGGAAAAGAAAGGGGGTGAAGACAGAGGGATCCTTGGGAAGGCCGCGATGCCCACATTGATGCTGCTTCCTATAGACCTGAAGATAATGCCCCTAAAAGAGACAAGAGAAGCAGAACTGTGGGTAGATGAGATAGAAGATGTCTTGGGGCCAACAGAAAGAATCCTTAACTCGAAGCAAGATCGTATTCAGAAGAGGTTTTGAAATATCCAATTAAACATAAATATGAGCCACTGAGGCATCATCACAGGACTAGGTGTAGTCATCTGAGCAAGGAAAACCACCCAGGGAATCACCAATTGCCTTGAGAAATCCACCATTTAGAAAAGGAAATGGAAGACTAGGGAGGCTGAGCCAAATAGCCACAAAAGGGTTCTCTTCGCCTTTGTGAACCTCCAACGACCAGCAAGTCAGGTTGAAGTGCGATCTTCCCCAGAATGAGGTTCCTTGCACCAAGTGTGAATGAAGTCCGAATCCAAGCCAAGAACCAGACAGAAGGCATTCTGGTGGATGACTGAAATCTTCACCAGAGAAAGGAGCCCCCAGGATCTGACAAATCGCTGGAAGCCCGCGATCGGAGGTTTCACGACACCAAATCTTATAATCAAGGATCTGACCTCTACAAACGTAGAAGCATAGACTTCCACAAGGAAGTTGGATCCATCACGGGAGACCAACAACAGAGGCAAGAAGACAACTAGAAAACAAGATTGGGAAGGGGTGAGATCCGGGCTGCACACCTCGTCTTTGAATGAGAGACCGGGCCGAGGAGTCACGATGATGAGATCTTAAGAAGATGAAGGTGCCAAAGCAGCAACAACACCACTAGAGAAACCTGGATCAAAGGCCATTAGGAGAAGAGGTGCCATCGTAGGAGCAGCGGATGAGAGAGAAACTGATGGAATAATTTGAAAATTAGGCGGCGCGTGGGGCGAGTTATCATGAGCATAGAAAATAGAGGCTATGTTTTCTAGTCCATGATGAGCACATGATGTTTATGTGTGTAATAATTGAGTTGAGTTGAAGTATTATTTTTTAATAAAGTGAAGAAAGAGACAAATTCCATTATATTGAGGAATATTCAGTTGTTCATTATATTATTATAGTCACCTAAAGTGGAAGTGATATTTTCCACTCATTAAGAAGAGTATACAAAGCTAACTTTCATATAGTGTTATTTTTTACATTCAGTGGAAATCAAAGAGTTTTAGTAAATGTGATCAAGTATAGAATTAGTTTATTTCAGTGGCTCTAAGAGGAAGATCAGTTTTTAGTTTTAGTGGTGGCTTGAAGTATGTGTAATATTTCTCATTATTTTACCATTGTGTTTATGAAAAACTAGTAGAATTTAAATATAAACAACACTAGTTGGATTCCAGTATAAATAACACTGGTGGGATGCTAATATATTTTTGGAAGTGGGTCATACCTACCCACCAACATTTCAAGGTGATACACAAATAACCCACATTTAATTGGTAATTTATTTTATTTTTGTATCTATATATCGGATCATCCCAAACACATAAAGGACTTTGTAACCCACATCAGGGGAAACCATGTTAAAATAATATGTGTAGTGCTTCATTTAAATTCTTTCTTTAATGTGGTATAATTCTGTCTATAAAAAGTGATGATTCATTCACTCTAAAAAGTCTCATGGTTAAAATTAAAAAATGTGTAAAGGATCATAAAAGAAAATCGATAAAACCGATGTACACTGATTCACCCCCCACCTCTCAGTTCACCTACATGATCCACTGGTCACTTTAATTGGTATTATATAAAAGGTTTCACCTCTAATTGGATAAGTCTTATTGTCTCAGTTTTTTGTATCATACATATATGAAGTTTATATTTAAATATGAAGAAGTAATAGAACTGTATCAGTTGAAAAAATTTGGTCCATGTCTCTATCAATTCCAACATGTTGGTTTCTAAAAAACCATAAATAATAGACTGAAGAAAGAGGAAAGATAGTTGAAAAATAATTTTAAGAAGAAAGAGGGTACACCAATAACTAAATGTAGTGACCCTGGTATTCTATCAGAAATATATGTTAAATTAGTTGATAATGATCTATTTGATTAGTCTGGTTCAAGTAGTGTTGAAGAATAATTTATTGAATCACTCAATTATTTTTATTTATAAGATAAAGATTATCTGAAGAATATTAATTACATGGTTTTCATTTACATATTTTATTTTATCAGGGGTCTATATGATGAAATGTCACAGATTGAAAAATAATATGAGGATATGAAGCAAGTCTTGGAAAATAATCTTCAAATAGGTAAACTTATAACACAAAATATTGAAACCAAAAAAGAAACTCTATTATTTTATAGTGAAAATTTTTCTTATGTTGAAAAAAAATTACAAGGAAATGTGTGAGAAATAATTATGTGAGAAGGTCCTTATTGAGACGATTCATACACTTAAAGAATCTCATAAATCTACACTAGGTATTAAGGACTCTTAGTTGGAAATCAAAGATAAGGATGAGATATTCATCCTAGCTAAATAATCAAAAGAACATTCTATATTTCATTATAGTGAAAGATTAAATTTGACTGAATATAGATTAGAATGGATTTTTTATGAGAAGGATGTGACTAAAAAATTTTATACTGAAGTGATCTGTGCATTGGAGAAAACTACAAAGAACCTCTATGAATGTTAAATAAGGACAACTAGAGGTTAACAAAAAGATATTTAAAGATTTGAATAATTCTCTACTAGAATAAAATAAAATGCATGATGATAAAGTTTATAAAATAAAGAGTTAATAGGAAGAAAAAATAAATATTTTTTAGGATGAAAAATATTTCCTCAACGCGAAGTGTCTTGAATTGGAAGGGAATTTAAAAAAATCTAAAGGAAACTCAATTAAAGACTTCTTAGAAAGAATGTGAAGATATGGTAAAATCACTTGAAGACCAAAACAATTCTCTAAATATGAAGTATCATGATTTGGAGTTCAAGTTCATAAATACAGAGAACTTCCAAGTGGAATCTTCCAAAAATAATGAGATCATAAAATCTCCCAAGAATAATTCTGAAAATAATATTACATCTAACAATACTCATTCAACTAGAAAGAAGGACTTTATATTATCTAAAGGTAAATCTATTTCAATCTTGTTGAGGAAGGTAACCCTTCTTCCAAAAGTTTATGTTTATACTAGTATGATTTCATCTACAAGTATAGGTTCCAAAAATAATTCATTCCAAACATGGGTAAAGAAGAATAATGAAAAATACACTATATTATCAATTATGGATATGAATAATAGTAGGAATTCTTATTCCCTATAAAGATATTAGATGAATAATCATATTATCCAAAAATAGCAAGATGTCAGATCGAGAAAAATTGTTTCAAAGAATAAGAAATAAAAAAATTGGATATTGTTGGTGCTATTGGAAATTTAGTCATCAGGACTTTGACTATAGGAATAATTTTTCAGTGCATGATAATTACATATGGCCGATATTAATAGGGAGAATATTTTATTTGAAAATAAATCCAATAGAATTAAATCATAATTAATAGAAAAAAACAAATTTTTCTATCAAGAATACATTTCAGTGTATAGAATTCTTCTGTGATTATGTGAAACAAAAGTGGTCACGATTATGAAAAGTGTTGGTTTGTACTAGTTATTCACTATGAATATATTGATATGATGATAGAACCACAAAAATTGTAGAGGAAAAGAATAAAAGTAGAAAATTAATCCTTGGGATATAAATAGAAGAAGAGAGTCATGAAAACTGTGAAACAAACTACACCTAAGAAGAATGATGGCATAATGTTCACACCAAAGAAATGGTGCTTATACTATGGAAGAAGAGGCCATATAATGTAAATTTTAAAACATGTCATACACACCAATTTTGTTTAAAGAAATCTAAATTAAAAGAAGATATTATTCTCAGAATCAAATAAAATGGTAGATTTGGTGCATTATATCAAGATGAATAATTGAATTTCATGAGAGGTTTTATAAAAAGGATAATCCTTATCTTCTTGTATATTTTTGTAGAAGTTTTAGAATGTATAGGTATATTTCTGAATAATAAATGGTATGGTTTACTGAAAAAATATAACTAGTAAAGAACAATGGAAAAACACCAGTGGATTCATTTGATAGAAATGCTACTGTGAAAAAGAAATATTCACACAAGAAGAATTCTGAGAATTTACCAAAATAATTCTTATTCATATGGATACAGTTGGTATAATTGGATAAGAATCTAGAGAAGGAATATTAGAATGAAATTCCACTACTTTCTAATGTAAATTTTTTTATTCCATCTAAGATGAAAGATAGAGACATCAAGAATTACATTCTTCCCTTAAATGATAAACTTTAGAAAATCAAAGAATGAAAAAAGAATTATGAGTTTTCATAAATCTAGAGAAGATTTGAAAGAAGTTTTTGGGTTTAGAAATAAATCACATCCATTCTTCTCTAACTAAAAATTGTGGAAGAACCACCCTATTCTCATGTATATTTTGTATTTTTCTTATATGTAGGGAATTAAAGGTGAGATATATATTCATGGGGAGTTCTAAAGATATTAGTTTTATGAAAACATTATATTTCATCTAGGATGTTATCCATCATGGTAGTTATTTAGTTCAATTGTTGCAATTTTTTTATCGAAGTCCATTCTTGAAGAAATCCAATCACATTGATAAAGATAGATGAATCTCATCCATCTATGGGGAGCAATTCTGAACATATACCATAGTTGAATATCTCAACTATTATCACTTGAATATTTAAAGTTTTTTTAAGAGATTTATCTGATGATTTAAAATACTAGAAATTGAAGCTTTTTATTAAAGAGGTATGTTCTCTAAACTTTATAAAACAAATTCTGATAGAAGGGGAGAAAAGTATAAATAGATGATAAAGGTAAAATTATTTTATAAAGGGGAAGTAAATTCATGAAATTGAATATTTTTAATCTTCTTGTAGAGATGAATCAAGGATATTAGATGAAAATCATTTTAATAACCATTAAAATAAAGTTTCAATGATTTCATCACATTCAGAAAAATTAATTAAAAGATTTGTTTTCTAAATTCATCACTCATGTTTTCTAAACTGAGTTTTCCCACACAAACTTAGAGTTTATTAATTAATTACTATTTTCTTTATAATAGTTGATGAATTACTTCTCTTAAGTGTATAAATTTGAATTTCTATTAAGTGAAATCTATTATGAAATGGGGATATTAAAGAAGAGAAGAAGAAAAGTTTAACTGTTATAGAATGATATGACTTTATAGATTCTTTATGATACTTGTATTTGGTTTTATTTTCATGTAAGGGGGAAGAAAAAATTAAATTTGGAAGTGAAATGGGTATTCAGAACAAATAAAAAGTGGGAGATTGAAGAACCCAAATTTATTGAAGTAATAATTGGGTTGTATTTGTTACCAATGTGTTTGTTTGTTGGAATTCTAGTTTGACAGTATATTAAGTATGAAATTCTTCCATTGAATTACTCTATAGAATTATTCATATGTTGGAAAGGATTTTTTGATTTAAAGAGTTTATTTAAGTATATCTACATTTAATTTTAGTATTATTGATCTAGACTTAAGTTTAAATTCATGTATAGGTTTTTTAAGATGAAACATTGTCTAAACCATTTTATTTTTGAAGTTGAAGTGATTTGGGTGTCTTGTAAATGAATGGTATTTATTTGGGGATAACACTTAATGAAAAGGGATCCATATGTGGAACTACTTAGGTAATCATTAGGATCAACTAATGAAAGATAAATAGAATCATGGATGAGGTTATTCATGGAACACCTAGAGGCATAAGGGATAAGTGGCAAGCCACTGTGTGGGGTGGAACAATATCAAATGCAGAGTTCCATCATAAGGGGGTGTCAGTGTATACTAATACGGGACCAGTAACCAATTTTGGATGCTCAATCCCAAGATTTGTAAGATAAGGGAGTGAAAAACCTATGTTTTTTTATGTGGGCCCCCATACAATCTGGTATTCTTATTCCACCTTTAATGATACATATATATCTATACTGACTCAATGAGTTTAATTTAGACTGTTCAATCTATACTATCACATTTTCTTCTTCCTTGAGTCATTGGAGTTCTCCTATGAGTTTTGTTCTCCATGCAACATCAGTTGCTCAATCCATCTAAAGCTTCCAAGATAAATTTCATCATCTGAATGATTTGAAGATGATCAAATCATCATGAAATGATTTTTTCATGATTCAAAAAATAACAAACCTATGAAAAATATAAATTGTATAAAATTGTATTTTATAGTGACAGTGATTTCTTACAGTCGCGAGACATGCGATCATAGGCGGTGAGAAACTTCTAAGATGATATAATTCTGTCTATAAATACACCTGAATTTGCTAATTTTTTTGTACTATATTAATGATTATTTTTAGAGTGATCTTAGATGTAAACAAAGTTTAAAAACACTATGGTTTATGAAGATAAGTTTCACACATTCTCTATTTATATGGAGGAGAAGGGAACATATGAGGAAGTGGACATGTTCTTGAAACACATGTACTATTTTATGAAGATCTCTTCTGCGAAGTAATAGGGATAGCAAGATGAATGTCTCCCTATCTTTTAAGAATATCACCAAGAACCCATGATACCTTATTCTTATATGAATACAATGTACTAAATAGTTTCATGAATAAAAATAAAAGCATACCTAGTTTATGTGACCTGTATGAGATGGTTGTGTACTCACCCTTGCGATAATGAGTTGTGCAATGAATAATTAGATAGTTTGGAGTCACATACAATAAAAACACTGAATAATATCATTTGTGTGAAGTATTATTAAAATATTTTTTTTATATCATGAATGATACATATGATGACATGCATTCATGGAGGAAGTAAAGTTTGAATCCAAGAAAGGTTTTATGTGTTCTTACTTTGTGATACTTGTATGGAAAATATTTCACTCATACCCATTAAAGTTTTTTATAGGTAGCCTAAAGGATCCTATAAAGAGGTTTATACAATATATTTGGTTTTCATGAAGCTGTTACATTTTGTACTCGCATAAATAAAAGAAAAAGGATAAATAGTGTTGTATATTTCTTATTGCACAAAGAAGACACATAAATAGTATAGCAAATTACATGCATTAAATATTTTCATGTGATAATTAGAACTTAATGCATGAAGAACACTGAATCCTGAAGTGTGTAATAATTGAGTAGAGCTAAAGTAGCATTTTAAGTAAAGAGATGAAACATACAACTTATATTATATTGAGGAATATTCAGTTGTTCATTCTATTATTACAGTGAGTTGAAGTGGAGGTGATATCTTCCGCTCATTCATAAGAGTATATTGAGTATAATTGCATGTAGTGTTGTTGGTGACATTCATTGGTGGTCAAAGAGTTTCAATTAAAGTGAGTAAGTGTATAATCAGTTTATTTTAGTGGATTAAATTTAAATAACAGTTCTGTGTTTCACCAAAATCTTAAAGTTTTTATGAACATTCTCATTGTGTTAGTGTTGTGTTTGTGAAACATTGGTGGAATTATCACATAAAAAATAGATGGGATTTCAGTATAAAGAACACTGGTGGGATACCATTATAATTTGGGAAGGGTTTTATACCTACACACTAAGGTTTTAGGGTGATACCTAACTAACCCACTTGTCATTGGTAATTTCTTTTAATGGATAATTTGTGTCTCAAATCATCCCAAACACAAAAAGTATGTAGTCACCCGCATCGGGGGTGAACCTTGTAAAACTATTGTGCTTTGTACTTAATTTAAATTATGTCTTATATGTGTTATAATTTTGATTATAAATAAAGAATATATATTAACTCTAATAAGTAAAAGGGTTCAAATTACAAAAGTGGTAAAAGAGAATAAAATAAAATAAGTAAAACCAGTGTACCTTGATTCATCCCCCCATTATACCTATATGATCCATTGGTAACTTCAATAGAGGTTACAAGTTATATGTTTTATGTAATTAAATAAGAAAATGGGTTCAATATCTTTCAATATAGTAAAAAGTTAGTAAAAACTTAATCAATATACTTGTTTTAGATGTGTAAAAAACATTAATTGATTACATTTTATGTCATTTTTATAATGACTATTTAATCACTCAAGAATCATAAATAGGAAATTAGTTTCTTATTAATGTTATATTTTATCATAAATATAATTTTTAAGAGTATCCATCAAAGGGATACATAAAAAATAAAACATCCTCCTTTATATGGGTGGCATAAAATCACCATCGGTGGATGAAGTTTTCTTATAGACTTTAAAAGAATAGAAAGATTAATAAATATTTGAGTTTCATAAAAACATTAGAAAAAGATTTATATTACTACATTAAAATTAATTTTAGTGGTAACCCATATTTTGGAGATGGAAAGAGGATAATAAAAAAAAGAAGATCATTGGAATTTGAACCCCAATGTTCGACATAGTAACAACTTATGAAAAATGATTAATAAAAAAGGGAATGAGTGATATAATCAATAATGGATTGAAAATGTGTTTTAAAATGTAATTTAATGATTTATGAAAATTAATATCAGTTTTAAAACAGTGTAAATGTAAAAGATTCTTAAATATGAGAGGAAAAATTATGTCTGGAACCCTAACCTTGATCTTTAAATCACCTCCTTTGGATTGAGTCTAAAACCATTGGAGGATGGAATTTTTGTAGACTGGAGATTTATAAACATTATAATAAAAGTTTAGAGAGGTATTTGGGAAGAATATTAAGATACACCTAAACACTATAATTTTATGGAAAGAATAGAATGATTCCCCTTTTATAAATAATATTTTGTGGTATTTTTACAAATATTCAATCTTTAAGGGTTAATAATTTACTATTAAAGTGGAAAGTGGATCATAAATGGATAATAGAAGATATTCTTGTACGTACCTCATCCACGTATATTTTAAAAACGTTTTGATGATTTTTAATTACTTTTTAAATCATTTTTGACATTATGTACCCTTTAAAGTAGTCTTCAAGGTTAATCCTATAATTTCACTTTAAAAATATCAAGATAACTATGGAATTCAACATTAAATATTTAACTAATTTTGTATTTATCATTTTTATCCTCCAAAATCATGAAAAAACATAACTCATTGAACAATTATCATATTAAATATTAAAAAACCAACATTTTTTACTTTTTTCTTACTTGCACGAGCATTACGACGACACTACATTAATGTTTAAGATAATTATCCTATAAATTAATTCCAAAAATAAATTATTAACATTAGTATATTATATTATTCATAATTATAATTATTCAAAACCATTCATATTATTATTTATTGACATTTTTATTATAATTTTAAAAAGCAGAAATTTTAGTTTAAAAGGAATAGTGTGCTCAATTTTGTGCACCCACACAATACTTACCTTTAAGAAAATTATGATATATTATAAAAATATTGATAATTAAATGTGGAATTTATAAAATATCCTTAAAATTACCAGGTAGGAATTATAATAACTGCTTAATGAAAAATAAATATAGTGGTTTTCCATAATTCAAATATATTGATTAATTCTTTGGGAATAAGCACTCATTTTTTAGTGAAGTCAATTTATGCTTCAAAAATAATTTTCCTACAAAAATGGTTTTTAATGATTTTTGTTAAAAAATATTATAATTTATTTCTAAAACTTTTAAAAAAATATTATATAAAAATTATATCATTTTTAAATCATCATACCAAAGTTATCAAAAGGTATTTTTTTGTATTTTTCTGAAAAAAATTATTATTCTGTGATTAGTGAAATAATAACGTTTTTATAGAAAACTAGATTTTCCATTCAAGTATTTAAAATTATAAATTTATTAAATTTATTTTGATATTTGATTATTTCCATTTGAATAAAAATAATCAAATCAATTTCACTGTAATATAAATGTTTCATACTTTTAGTATAAATGAATTTCTTTACTTAAAAATTCATTTTTCTAGATAATCAATTTTCATCATGTTTTTGGGTTTATTTCAAAATTAATTTATACCACTTATAGGGATTAAATTTGATAAAATAGATTTAATATTTTGAATCATAATGTATAAATTTGGAAAATATTTCAAATCTATTTTTGGTCATAACTATTAGTAACCTTGTTAAAAATAGTACCACCACGTTAATGGTATAATAGGTAAAGAAATATTGAAACTATGAAATAAAGAATTTAAATCATGAATAAACTTACCTATATTTAATTTTATGAGTTTTTTACCACCCTTTAAAATATTTTGAAATTTTGAATTTTGGTTTCATTTTTCTTTGATAAATACCTTTATAATATTTTAAGTAAATGAAAATTCCAAAATTTCTCTTATTTTATTTTAATATATATATAATATTTTGTGGCTAGGATAAAAATAAGTTATGATTTTTTCAAATGTTTATTTTTAATATTAATAAATTTTATTTCTAATAGGAATTTATTTTATGTTTTTTGTGATGAGATAATAACATTAAATTATTTTGCAATTTCGATATAGTTTTTGTACATGCAGTAGAGAAATAATGTAAATAATTTTAAAAACATTAAAAGAAATATTATTTGGGTTATTTATAGTGATAAAATAATTATTTTATTAATATAATATATTAGTTAGATGATAAAAATTTATCTTTGAACTACATTGATATTTTGATATTTATTTAAAGTTAATTATGTGAATATTCCAAAACATGACATTAATGGAATTTTATGTTAAAGAATATTTTATTAAAAGATTTAAAAATCACAAAAAAATTATAATTAGATAAGTGGAAGGGATATTTTCAATCATATCAACCATTTTCTACATATGACTCACTTTTTTACTGCAACTTTCTTGACCCCTAAAGAGTAAAAACCTTGTTACCATTGTAATCATTAAAATGGTTACTAAGAGTTTAAAACTAAGAGAGAAGGGTTAAAAAAGTGCCTGAACATGTATAATTTTTATTATATGAGATTATTTTAACATATAACCATAATTTGTTTTAAATATATGAATTTTCTACTTGAATTTGAAAATTAATTTTGATTAGTTTAGTTCTTTAAGTAATTCGAAGGGTTCCCCTCTCCTAACTTATATAAGGACACCATCCATCCTCCCTTAATAACAGTTCTTAATCAACTTATCTAGACCAAAATCTATCCAAAACTATTCTTAAATTCCTTAGATACAATATATAGTTTATGGTCTTCTTAAAATACCATCCCTCGAGTCCTTATGGAGATATCTAAAAGTGGTTCTTCTAAGAGGAGATAATTGTCTTAACAGGGCATTTTCATTTTACTTATTATTCTACCTCCTTAAATTATATCCTAACAATTAAAATATAATAAAATAAGTATCTATGATATACTAATAATTTATTGTGTTAATTTTAAAACCTTATTCATCTCATTTTCCATCCTATGGGGAATGAAAACATCAGTTGTACGTACATGTGTACTACCACCCCCACGAAGTGATGTGTTTCGTTTTTCATCACCCTAATTCATGGATGGTAATTATGATCAATATAATTTATATAAATGATATTAATGAAAAAATGATGATTATTTCAATAAAATATATCACCCATATCCATACCATTCCTATCGTTAAAAATGGAATCATTGCATGTGCATACATATGTACTACTGTCTCCACATAGTGATGTACTCTATTTTCCAAAAAATACCTCCCATAGGGGGTCATGGGGATGGATTTAATGAAGTTATTTTTTTATAACATGATAATTATTCTTTAAGGATAATATTTTATATTATTTCCTTATTTTCCTTCCACTGAAAAATAAACAATATTTCTCATGTTTACACGTGGACTACCACCTCACGAGCTAATGTATTTCATTATTCATGTTTACCTTTCATGGGTAAAAATAAAATTTTATTTTATGTATAAAAATAATTGATATGTCATGAGTTATATTTTGTATATTATGGAATAATGACACATTTTACCATGATTAACCTACCAAGTTATTTTTCAATTATGAATTGAATGTACTGAAAACACTTGATGTAAAATTAACTAATTAAGTAACAAAATATGTCATTAATATAAATGTATTAATGATAAGGGAATAGTACTATAAAATTTTATTCAAAATTAAATAATTATTATCGTTTTTTTATATAGGAGTTAAATAAAATACATAGCGAGTTGGAACTCGAGGTAAGGGTTTTATTAACTCAATTTCAATGCATTGGGTTATACTTCTACTTAACTGACTATGTTATGCCATGATTATGTGTGAAATGACCACTAATTATATTTTTTATTTCCATTTGTTTTATGTTGTTTTATAATTGTAATAGATAATCAATTCATTAATTAATTCTAACATTAATGACATGATATTTGTGAGGATTATTTATCTAAATATTGAGTTTTCAAGTCATGTCTTGTATATGAACCTACTTCCTTTTATAAGGTGCATATTATACCTATTAATATTTTATATTATGATTGAATATTGATAATTATATTTAAAGTTCCTTTGAATTTATCTCTTTCATGACATATTGATATATATTTTATAAAAGTTTTGAGGGTTTTTATGTTATCAATTTCAATTATTTGAGACATAATTGATGTTATGCACCATGATTCATTATATATGTGGTAATTACTTCCCTATGATTGTTATTTAACATATTATTTCATGGAAATTTTGGTTTTTACATAATCATTTCTTATTCCATCATTCAGTGGCTTTTTTATTCCAGCATTATCCAGGATACAAGGGTTTATCATCTCAAACTTCCTTCTTTGAGAAATGTTTTGATTGATGCACCAATATTTATTTATATGGTGTATACAAAGACTCTTAACATATAATATTGTGATGTACCAGACCTAGTTTCCACTCAACACTGCCCAGGGCCCAGTTGGCCACATGGCCTCAAACACATCTCCCCAAAGTGGCTTAATAAAAAATTATGGATGGTAACCCAATAGAATATCAACAACAATCAATAGCAGAAGCATTAAACTATACATAAAATAGATACTAATAAACAATATATAACAATTCCAGAAATGTATCCTATAAATTGATGATGATACATGTATCTATAAAACATCCAAAATAGGTACATAGAAGTTCAATACAATAGAAGTGTCAAAATAATCAAAATACCTAAAATATATATCTCTAAACAGCATCATGAGACATAGCTCGATCTTATGATCCCCTTCTCCTAAGTATGGAACAAAATAAACCATAATACTGTGGGAGCTTTCCCTTGTCCCTACCTATATCCAAATAGTCTGTTCGGGTACCCAATGATGGCCAGAATAGTTTGTGAGATAAAATCCCAATAAGAAAGAACCCAAATATCTATACAAATCCAGGTTATGCAATATAATAATCTAATCAGTGTGTAGGTAAACAATAATGTGGTAAACAAATTTAAATATTCACATGGATTTTATGTATAATAAGAGATACCACATAGCCTCAAGAGGCTCCCTACAAAAAAAAGTTTCAACTCCTATACGAAGGAAGCTATAAGAAAAAGAAATTAAACAAAACTACATTTCCATACAACCAGAGAACCACATCAACTATGGCCTTCCATACAACTTGAAGTGGTAGAACATCCATAATCAATCCATTTAACCAAGAGTTTTATATCTTTCATGGTCATTCCATATAATTAAGTGTCATTCCACAAAGGTCCTGATCCAAGGTGTAAAAGACCAAGGTATCCTTGTTTAGTACTAGGAGAGTCTCAATGGAGACTCGGTTTGGCACCGGTTGGAGTCCTAGGATCATGTCTACTGAACATGTCCTACGTGATTCCATGATAGCCTGATCTAAGGGGTAGCAAGGCCCAAGGAATCCCACGGAATCAATACACAAAAATCATACTCTATCCAAGGAATCTACTACTGGGTTCATGGTCCTTGGATTATCATCCAATGCATCTAGGGAAAAAATCACCATTTCATACCAATTATCGTTTCATACTATATGAGTATACCTACACATATAACCATTCACATTTAATTAAAAGGAAACCAATGAGTATACCTACTCATTGTTCACAATCCACATTTAAACATATCACATTATTTTACCCACTCATTTACACATTTTACAAAAGAAATACCATTAATGTAATTGAATTTCAATATAACCATTTAATAAAGAATCGCATGAAAGGGGAGGAAAAACATATCCTAACAATCCATTTGATTCATTTAATTTATATATGGACTTACTCTTACTAGGAAATCTCAATAAAACACCCCTTGGGTATTTCACCAAAGGTAGAATACAAGTTGAGTACATGGAAGACCCCATGGGTGGCCTATGGTTGGTGAAGAAACCTCCAATAAGTCTCATTTAAGATAAAGGGAATCCCTAATAAGTTCAAATTAAAATAATTAAATTAATCAATTGAGTTTCAAGTCCATACTGGAAAGTCTGGTGGGAGTAATAATGGAAGATAACCCTATAAAGCACCAAAACTCAAGGAAAATGTATAAACCACATAACGTGAATTGGTAATAGACTGATCATCCAGCATCATATTTATATTTGACTCAGATCAGGTGAAAATAAAAGAACATATGATGAACATAAAAATTGGGAAAAAGAGATTGCACCAAAATAGAACAACCGATTATAAACTAAATGAAGAACATCTAAAAAGGAATAGAGTACTCACCAATGTGGATCCAATGAGATGAGTATCATTTGAGTTGGATATTGAATAGAGAGTCAAGATAAATCCATGAATAGGATCTCAATGGTGCTCCCAAGTACCTGATGTCCAATGTGAGTAAGAGAAAGAAAAATAGGTTTAGGTTTAAAGAAAATTATTGGAAAATGGTAATTTCACCAAAAATGATAGGGGAACATGATTTAGGCGCATGGTTTTAAAAACTTTTCACCAACCATGCATGGTTAGTTATAGGAAAGGGAAACCAACACAGTTTACTTGCATGGTTTAACTAACCATATGTAAACTGTGAAAAAAATCCTCTATTAAAATTACAGACTAACCCATATGGGTGTAAACATCATATCACATAGTATCCTCAAACCATGCGGGATCCTCTTGCTCTCTGATCAGGCCTCACATGGTTTATCCAACCGTGCAGCCTGCCCTATATGGTTTGAAATAACCATGTTCTAGGCTTACTTCAATCCAAAAGATATGCTTTGGGCTCCGAAAAAGCCTCATACACCCCCTAAACACTCGTGATCAAATTGTTTATCCACATCAGGCCATATTTAAACATTTAAACCAAAAGAAAAAGGATCCACACCTCATATGAAAACATGGGTTCTTATAATATTCCCCCATTAAAGTAGTTCATCCTCGAATATCCCTCTCAAGGGTGATCAAGTTTCGTCTAAGAACAACTCTAGCCACTGATCATGCACATTGGCCTCCCACTCCCAAGTCTCTTCATGTAAACAACTGTGCTTCCATAGAACACATACTAGAATAATTGACCAGACTTAGAGAACTATTTTTCTATGATCCACTATATATATAGGATTCTCCTCAGAGGACACATCAACCTATAACTCAACCGCCTGAGGCTGAAAATCATGAGATGGGTTTGAATGAGAGTGGCACAACTAAGATACAAGGAAGAAGTCATGCATATCTTGGTGCCTCTGATGTAACTGAAAATGATATGCTACCAGTCTGACTCTACCTAGAATCTCAAATGGTCTGACATATCATGATGAAAGCTTACCCTATCTCCTGATCCATCTGTGCCCCAACCTCAGTGAAACACACAAACACCTGATCCCCAACCTTGTACTCTAGAGGTCATCTGCAACGATTGACGTAAGATTATTGTTAAGACTTTGCAGTGATCAACCACTAATGAATCAACTAGACCTTCTCAGTAGTCTCTTGCATGAGATGTGATCCCAGTAAATCTACCTCACCTACCTCTAACCAACATAGGGGAAATTGGTATGGTCTTCCATAAAAAGCTTCATAAGGTTCCATCTGTATAGTCACCTGATATATATTATTGTAGGTGAAATCAACCAAGGGAATTTTCCTCTCCCAAGAGCTTCCAAAATATTGAATGAATTCCCGTAGCATTTCCTCAAGCACTTGTATTGTACACTCCAACTGGCCATCAATCTCAGGCTGATATGTTGTGCTTAGAAACACCTATGTAACTAGTTCCATCCACAAACTCTAATAGAAATGAGACGTAAAGAGGGAATCCATATATTAAATGATAGTTTGTGTCACCCTATGAATTCATACTATCTAATGGATATAAAACCTCCCCAGATCATCCACACTGATGGTATCTTTGATCAACAATAAATTCGCATCCTTCGTGAGCCTGTTCATTACAACCCACATAGCATCATTACCTCAAGATGACCTTTTTAAACCCATCATGAAAACAATTATGAAATCATCCCATTTTCAATCCAGAATAGGTAACTACTGGAAATGTTTGTATGTCCATTGATGTCTCTCCTTTACCTACTGATAGGTAGAATGCCTTGTAACAAAACTCACAACGTCACACTTCATACCTGACCACCAATACTGACTGCATAAATCTTGGTAAATATGGGTGACCCTAGGATTCACTAACCAAGTTGAGGCATTAAAATCCCACATCATCTCCTCACTTATTTCCACTATAAACCAAATGTGTCCATGGATATAGAGAATCTCATCCTTGACTACGGTCTAACCTTAATGTGGGTCCTCACCTACAACACTCTCCTATTGGAATAGTCCCTTGGAATATGATAGATGCCTCATCCTTATTCTACCCAGTACGGTAGAGGTAATAGCTAAGGATGATAGATAAGTCTATCCCAAACTATCATGCACCTCTAAGTTCATCTCAGAGAAGAAATACATAAGCTGTAACTCACTACTAGCCTACTTTAATTATTGTATCTGAGTCCTCCAGCTCAGTGCATCGACCAAATCATTGCCTTTACCAGACATGTATGAAAGTTATAAGTCAAAATAATCTAGGTATTAAACCCACCTTCATTACCCCATATTCAAAATTACACTATTTAAATATGTACTTGAGGCTTTTGTGGTCCGTGTACACCAAAAAGTGCTCTAATGGTAAGCAATGTCTCCAAAATCGTAAATTGTGAACAACCACAGCTAAATTGATATCATGCATTGGGTAATTCCTCTCATGTGGCCTCAAATATCAAGACTCATATGACACAACTTTGTTCCCCCACATCAGCACTTCTATAAGCCAGATACGTGATGCATCATAATACTTAATATAACTCCTTCCCTACTCCTGCAGTATCAGGACCGATGTTGAATTGAATCTCCCTTTCAACTCCTGAAAGGCCGTCTTACGGGTATCTGGCCATAAAAACTTTACACCCTTCTTAGTCATGCCCATCAATAGTGATTCTAACTATGTAAGTGTTGTAATAAATTTCTGTAATATCCAGTTAGCTGTAACAAACTCTGTTTTTCAAATAAATTCTTGGAGATATCCCATGAAACTACATCTCTCACCTTCACTGGGTCAACTGATACTCCTTTTTCTGAGATAATGTAACTATGGAAGTGAAAATAATCCATCCAGAAGTTGCACTTTGTGATCAAATCATATAAATTATTTTCTCTGAGTATATCCAAAACTTATCTCAAGATTTTTGGCATGGTCTTGTCAATTATGAGAAGACACCATAATATCATCCATAAAAAACCACCAAAAACAAATACAGATAAGGACGGAACATTCATTTCATCAGTTCCACGAAAACTGATGGTGCATTTTTAAAACCGAATGACATAACAAGATACTCGTATATACCATACCTGCTATAAATGGTTTTACAAGGTATATTTTCTATTTGAACGCATACCTTGTGATATCCCGACCTCAAATCAATTTTCAAGAACACATGATCTCCTCGAAGCTGATCAAACATGTCATCTATCCATCACAATAAATATCGGTTCTTAACCATCAACTAGTTCAATTTCCTATAATAAACATATGAACTAAGGGTACTATATTCATTTTTCACAAAAATACCATATAACCCCATGGAGAAGTACTGGGAGGAATAAGCCCCATTGCCTCCAAATCCTATAGCTACCTCTTGAGCTCCTTCAACTCTGTCATATCCATCCTATAAGGAGTAATAGAAACAGGTGAAAATATTAGCACTATCTCAATAGAGAACTCAACCTATATCTTATGAGGTAATCCCAAAAGGTTTTCCATGAAAATTTCCTAGAAATGATTAACCACTTGAGGTAATTCCTCTTGATGTTCTCCCCAAACATCCAGATACAAACTAGTGATTTGGGATAACATCTCTCCAAATACACAATGTTGTGGTTAAGCTGGGCTATCATGGATATCCCATTCACTGTTATGATTAAAAAACACGCCCTTTGTCTATATAAAAGTCACCCTATGGAAATAATAGTCAGCGTAATCTTGATAATCTACTAGCCAGTCCATCCTAAGTATGACATCAAACCCTATCATCTCAAGGATATAAAGATTCCGGCCAAAGTGACACCAACCAAACTCTTTGGGGAACTCCATGAACTAGGGTACATAATCCATTATGATTCCCAATTGGTTTTCTAGCATAACAATTATCTCATAATACAGTATAACGGGCACATAGATTTTCACCATAGGTGCAGATATGAAACAATGTGATGCATGTGTATAAAAAAGAGCAGATGCAATAGTAAAGGATACTATGATCGTACCTCTCACTGTAGATGGTATGGAATGATTCTCCTTGAGGGTAGGCTATAAATAATATATCTAGCCAAAACCACAACCTTGTTACACAACCTCACTTCCTAGAGTAGGCCCACTCTGATGTCTCGATGAAACTAATGTCTAGCTACCTCATCCATGACCACCACTACCTCAACCAAATCGACCGACACTACTCCATCTCCCTACCTGATGTAGAGCTAAGAAACCTTCTCTTTAGCCTGGTATCATTGATGAAACCCACCACTCACTTCTTTAGGGATGTTCCTACAAAAATGGTGCACATGGCTCATCTTTCCACAAGCTCAACACTTGACTAGGTTATGATCACACCGATTCTTCAAGTTTTCCCATATTCCACACTAATGAAAGAAAAATGAGCTACTGGTACTCACAACCTGACTGGTACTCATTTCATTGGAACACTCAAAAATCCACTTCCTATCATTTGAGGTCAAACCACTAGGTTAAGAGACAACACTACCCTACTATGTGCCCCCATATTCTCTCAGGTTCCACTTTGTAATCGGTGTATGATTCAAAATTTTGGTAATATAGGTTAATCTTATCATGTTGATCTGAGTTACGATAGTGTGTCAGAGACCATCCATGAAGAATATCACCCTTGATATCTCATCAACAAGTTGTTCCGGTGAAAAATTCTACAAATATATAATGCATTATGCGTACTCCATAACTATCATAACTCCTTTCTCTAGATGCATGATCCACTAGACTACTCTTCCCATAGAGTCTTGGGGTAAAAATAGTTGTATAACCTAGTTTAGAAATCAACCCAAACCATATATTGAATCCTATCATCCTGGTTCAGAACATACCACCAATGCTTTTTATCCCCATGAAGTATATATGTCGCAAGCTTAACTCTCATGTCAAGAGTTGTATCAAGATGCTCAAATATTTCTAGCGTTGTCTCATGCCACAACACAACATCCTGTGGACTTCCATCCCCTGAAAACATAGGAGGATGATGCTACTGGAACATACGTTTCAACTCATCCATAGATAAGTAAGGCTATAATTCCCCCGAAAAAGTATTCATGAAGTGATAAATCCCCTCAAGAGACTTTGTTTCATCACTTTTGTTTGGAATAAAAGCTGGTTCCACAAGTGGTAATAAAGGAGGATCCACTTGTAGGCCATAGTACACCACCTCTAAAGCATGGTCTTTAGAACTCTCCTGATACATGATTGGAGGTCTTCATGGTGGTATGTCTCTATAATTCCAAACACATGCATTGGAAAAGAATGATATCAAATATTATAGATCAAAAGTGTATGATAGATCAAAACCCTCCTAAAACCATGTCATACCACACTACCTGCTCTTAAAGCTAGGACTTTATAAATGAAACCACACTGCCTCTTTCCCTCTCAAAAGATTGTTTTAGGTCAAGTCTCTATTTACAAGTTCAATTTTCAATTTAATTTCCATTTAAAATTAATTACTATTATATCATGACTTAATTTAAAGGTTAAACTGTATGGTTTGAAAAATTATAATCCATGAGGGCCCATACTCCTCATGAACTAAAGGATGTAATCCACCTAATTGAAACCATAACACATTCTTGAAAAACTATCACAATAGTATGTATAGATATCAAAATACCTATCACAACAGCATGCACCAAGTAATTCATTCTAAATGGCATGGCATAATGCATGGAATATGATTCTTGTAACTTGCCTAAAATAATTCATGAGATGGAATACCCTTATCACATAGGGTTCAAAAAAAATATAACTCATTTTCATATTAATAAAAAAAATTAAAATCCAAGTGCAGCATCCAATGGTGGAATCAAATCATGTGTTATGGTTAAAATCCAGAAAATAGCAATTTCATTTGAGGAAATTTGGATTTTTCTTATACGTGGGTAAACTACTCCAAATCACAACTCACTACAAAACTCATATTCCTTCTTATCTTATTATATTATCACCAAATAGTAAAAAAATTGAAAATAGTCCCTCTGATACCACTTTTTGACATCCCGAACCTGGTTTCCACACAACAGTACCCTAAGACAAGTTGGCCATATGGCCTCAAGCGCATATCCCCAAATGTAAGAGATTACTGACCAGTAGTGAGGGAATTGGTGTGTCAGTGGGGAGACTATTCCCTCATTACTAGAGTGTAACACAACTGAATATCAATAATAGTCAATAGCGAAAGCAGTAAACCATATAGACAATAGACACTATGTAGGAATATATAACAATTCTAGAAGTGTCTCATATACGATGATGATAATACATGTATCTAGAAAATATCCAAAACATGTATATAGAATCTTAATATAATAAAAGTGTAAAAATACCATAAAGACAAAAAAGTGATATCTCTGAATAGAATCACAAGTCGTAACTCAGTCCTATGATCCCCTACTCCTATGCATGGCACAAAATCAACCATCGAACTGTGGGCGCTTACCCCAACCCCTATCTACATCCAAATATTCTATTTCGGTGCCTAATAGTGGCCTAAATATGGTGTGAGATACAATCCTAATAGGTAACCACCCAAAGATCTATAAAAATCTAGTTTGTTCAATATAATAATCTATTTAGTGTTCATGTAAATAGGAAATAATTAAATGAAATTAAATATTCTCATAGAAAGTAATTACTAAAAGTGATACCACAAAGCCTCAAGAGGCTCCCTACAAAATAAGTGTCATCTCCTATACCAAGGAAGCTATAAGTAAATTAAATTAAACCCCATAACCTCTTAATAAAACCATATAACCATATCTTCCATGACCTTTCCATATAACTTGAAGTGTCATAACATCCATGGCTGAGCCGTTCAACCAAACATTTCATATTTCTCATGGTCGTGTCATATAATCAAGTGTAATAACACAAAGGGATGGATCTGAGGTGTAGAAGGCCAAGGCATCCTCATCATGTCCTAAGAGAATTTTGATGGAGACTCATTCAGGCACTGGTTGGAGTCCTAGGAGAATGTTAACTGAACATGTCCTATGTGACTTCAAGCTAGCCATATCCAAGGGGTAGAAAGGTCCAAGGCATCCCAAGGAATTAAGTTCCAAGGATCATACTCTATAAAAGGTGTCCACTACCGTGTTCAAGACCCGAGGAGCATTTTCCAAGGAATCTAAGGAATCAATCACCATTTCATAGAAATTCTCATTTCCTACCATATGATTATGCCCACGGATTTAACTATTCACATTCAATTAAAAGAAAACCAATGAGTATACCCGCTAATTTTTCACAATCCACATTTAAACATATCGCATGAGTTTACCCACTGATTTTTAAGTTGTCCAAAAGAAAGACCATTTAAGAAATTCATGTTCAAAATAACCATTTAATAAAGCATCACAAGAAAGGGGAGGAAAAACGTCTCATAACAAGCCATTTGATTCATTTCATTTATATATGGGATTCCTCTTACTAAGAAAGCTCAAGAACACACCCCTTGGGGGGTAAAAAAAGGTAAAATTCAAGGAGAGTACATGAAAAATTACATGGGTGGCCTTTGGTTGGGGAAACAACCTCCAATAATTCTCATGGAAGTTAAATGGAATCCCTAATAGGTTCCAATTCAGTTAATTTAATTACTCAATTTTGTTTCAAGGTTGTTCCAAAAATTATGGTGGGTTGAACAATAGAATCTAGCCCTATAAAGTACCAAAAATAAAGGAAAATTTATGTACCAACTAACCTAAATTAGTAGTAGAGTGTTACTCTAGTATCATATTCGGATTTGACTCGGATCAGGAGAAAATTGGAGAACAGATGAAGAACCTGAAAATAGGACAAAAGATATTGCCCCAAAATTGCACAATTGATACCAAACTTAAAAAATAACATCTAAAAATGAATTGAGCACTAACTAATGCAGATCCAATGAGATGATCGGTGCTTGAATCAAAGATCATATATATATTTGAGATCATATCCAAGAATAGGCTCTCAAAGGAGCTCCAAAGAGTTTGTTTTCCAACATGAGGGAGAGAAAGAAAAATATGTTTAGGTTTAAAGAAAATTAATATAAAATGGTAATGTCACTAAAAATAATAAGGTCATGCGGTTTAGGAATGCATTTCAATAAACTATGCACCATTCGTGCATGGTTATTTGTATGGAAGGGGCACCCACACAATTTCCATTCACGGTTTGACTAACCATGCTGAAACTGTGAAAAAGTCCTCTCTTAAAATTTCAAACCAACCCACATCTGTGTGCACCTCTTATCGCATGGTTTCCTCAAAGCGTGTGGGTTCCTCCTACTCTCGAACCAAGCCTCACACAGTTTATCTAACCATGCATCTGTCCTTACATGGTTTAAACTAACCATGCTCTACGCTTATTTCAATCTAAAAGATGGATTCTGGGCTTCGAACAAGCCGAAGAAACCCCCAAAACACCCATGATAAAATTAGGTATCCACATTAGGAAATATTTAAACATTTAAACCAAATTAAAAGGTTTTATACATCATATGAAAACCCATTTTCTTAAAAATATCATTAATATTTTTACACTCAAGTTATTTTATGTTCCTTCTTATGTTATTTACTATAAATTATTTTTGGTCTTAAAATGTTGTAGAGGGTTTTTCATTAAAAACATTTTCTAATGTTTTTAAAATACTTATATTCAAACTATTTCTCCATGTGCATTATCTTATTCCAATAATATTTATTTATAAATAAAAATTATTTCCTAAAGTTATATTCCATGATCATTTAAATTTTTTTAAAATGTTTTAAATGGAAATTTATTAGCATTTTTCACATGAGTCACTTTTGACTCTCTTTACAAAATCTAGAAAAGAATGATAATATTTAAAATTTATAACATGAATATATTTTCCCACCATCATAAATACTATTTTTTAATCTTACCTTATAAGTATCCAAAGTTATTTTCAAGTAAAATCATTTATTCAATATTTTTAGAATTTTTAATTTTTTTTGTTCACCAAAAGAAAATGGTATTTTCCCTAATTTTCCAAACAAATGTATTTAAATGTTATTTTAAATATATTTTCATCTATTCCCACATTATTTAATGATTTATATACTTCATTGGGAATATAATATTATAATACCATTCATCTTCTTCCTCTTGATGCATTATGATGATTGTTTTAAAGATAATATCATGAAACTCATTTCTTTTCCACTAGTAAATCAAGTTATAAAGGGATGAAAGTTGTTAAAATATTTATGATGAAAATTAAAGATTCTAAGTTTTATATTAATGTATGGTACTTGGAAATTATATATGGTGATGGGTGAGTTCGATAACACTTATAAAATGGGTGATCTTGATGTAACTTATATGATGGATGTGCCTGATATAGCTCTCCAATGCATTGGGTAATGTCCCTTGTCTCTAAAAGAAATAAGGACGAGTTTAACTAGGGAGGCTTCTCCTATAGATTTAATTAGGATCAAGTTATTTTTAACATGTGTTATCATGGGTGATAAGGATAATCCTCCAAGATACCAATATGTTTTCTCTATGCTTGCTATGAATTTTAAGGGTTCCTTTGTTCAAGCATGACATCACATGGATCATGATTATTAATTATTATGACTATATACTTTGTTAAATCTTTATTCCATGTCACATGTTTAATTATAAATGTTTTTATAGGTATGAATTCTCTTATATAATTCTCATGCACTTTGAATATTTTCTCATACCCTTATTCTCACCAAAGTTATTCAATTGTTAATGCCTATGTTTACCCTTACTGAGCATTTGAGACCACTCTTATTATGTTTCATTTCCCCATGTTATAATGAAAGATTTTATATATGATATATATATATATATATATATATATATTGGTTTAATGTGTGTGATGATAAAGATATAATGTTTAATAAGAAAATCTTTTTATAGTGGGAAAAAATCTCACTTAAATACATGGATGTTATTATGTATTAGTTTTTCCTAATTCACTAAAAATTTAAACCTTAAAGATCCATAGGTATGTAAGTGATATAATATTTCCTTTAAAATTTATATGCTTGTATGGATAAAATTGTGTCATGGTTATTGGTATCAAAGCTATAAATTTAAATACCGTGTTTTTAGCACCAGATATGGAAGTGAAAGTTTGAGGATGTTATAGTTGGTATCAAAGGAGGGTTTAGATAACTATGGATATTATGATGTTTTCATATGAGGTTAACTTAAGAGTTTTGTATACTATTAGGTCCACTAGGTTAGATACCCTGAGAGGGGGGTGAATCCGGGTATGACAGATTAAAACAACTGCCCATGTTGATCTTGTTTCATTGTTAGACAAAACTCTCTTCTCTCTACTTCCTATTTCAGAGTATAAAAAAATCTTAAAGCATTCATAGGACACAAAAATTTTACTTGATTCACCCTCACTAGAATATTTCCAAGGAGAATACACCGACGATGGGATGATGTACCAAGTCCACTATAAGCGTACAAGTGTTTACAAGTTCGAAGTGGACTCGTTGTCCCTCCTGGTTTACAACCAATCACGATTTTAAAGCTCACTGATCTCTTAACTAAAGAGAGATCACTACCTCTTTAGAAGATCCACTCACAGTTTAGAGACTTGTAGGTCCCTCCATTTTCTCTAATGAATGCATCATCCACTGTATGTAGATTCTCTATTGAAGTCCAATTTTCATCCATTGATGAATACCCCTTTGCCTCTAAACAGTAGGAAAAAACCTTTGAAATAATTTTGAAAAGATCACTGCTTTGCAAAATACCCTATTTTGAAAATCTCAAACAATCCTTCACAAGGTTCCTGCCTCTTTGTAAATAACACACCTTCGTAAAGCTCACTACTTCAAAGAGCACACTACTTCGCAGATCTCAAGCCTTCTTAGAGCTCAGGTCATCACAGAGCTTAATCCATTGTAGAGAGACTTCTTTCACGGAGCTCACAGAGACAAAGCAGAAAACCCCTTATTCGTGAAGCTCTCAATACTTAGAGGCATTGAATTCGGTCAAGATTAGGATAGTATTTTTTCAAAGATCAAGCTTTTATTTTAAACCTTTCTTTACGGATCACCCCTTACTTTGTGAAATCGCTTAAACTCTGAATTTTCTCTCTTAAGCACGTAAGTAATGAAGATGGGAGGCCTCTTATTTATAGGTGAGGTAGAATGTGGACCTCCTCTTATTCTGACATGATTTTCATATCAGTCAAAATCATCTCTGTGGCATATCTTCCCTCCATAAAGCACCCCTAGAATTTTTCTTTATCGCAATTCTCTTCGTCAAACTCTTTGTGTCGATGTCGTAATTCTCCCTCACAATTCACTTCACCTCTTCCATTCGTGAAGCTTGTTGTAATTATAGATCTCACCATAAGCATTCTTCATGTATTTGAGAAATACACTTCATGAATCCTATCTTTATGAAATTCATTCATCTTCCATACTTTGATGATATATCTAAGGAAATCCACTTTTCACAATGCTCACCAAACTCCAAATTTTGGACCCTAAAAATTTGGAAAACACTTGAAAACGACTCCACCTTTTATTTTTTCTTTTTGTAACACCTCCAGATCTTCCATTTTATTATCATGGTTCTTTTTCAACATGGGGTTTTAACAATATCTCTGGAACTTGACAATCCACCATGAAAACCTACTTTGTCAAAAAACACAACCAACCCAAAACTCCAACAATGTTACCTTGAGGTATTTTTTCCCAATGGATACCATCGTGGGTTTATAATTTTAATGTTTATCATAATTTAAATAGAATATAAACCAATTTTTAGGTTTCATGTGGTGGGGTTTGAAAATTATTAATGATATTTTGGGAGATGTTTTATTATATTGATGCATATGTAACCCTTATGTTAAATTGTTAAAGATTATTTTATAATAATTCTATTCAATTTTTGGGGATATAAGCTAAAATGTATGAGATAAACTCTTATGTTAAAAAATTATTTTATATTGAGGTTATTGAGACTAATTGGATTATAGGGTTATTAATTTATGGAATGATCAAAGTTGAACTCTTGGTGTCGTTGTGGAAATATTGGAGTTAAATGTATTGTTTATTCGTATGATGGTTTATTCATTTTGGGTGTTATATTTTCCTTTTCTATCTATTTTTATTTTAGTAAAGACTAAAAGAATATATTTTTATCCTTTTATATACCTTATGGTCAATCATTAGTTGATTATAGTTCTTTGGGAATTAAATTTTCATACTCATAATTTGGAGTAAAAGATGAGATAAAGTATGAAATTGATTGAAACATGAATCCAAATGATGAAATTGATTTTATGGATTTGAAAAAATCACCTAATTATATTTCATTACATTCTTAGTCTATATAGTAAAGAAATTCCTCAACTCTAGGAAAATGAATTTGAAATAAAGACGTTATCTTTTTACCTTTATTTTATAATTGACGGTATTATTTATACCTTACTGATTTATTTATTTTTAACTAAATTATCAGGACCATGTTCTATATCATTCTATATTATTCTTTAGACAATATCTTTCACCACCTTGTCTATGTTTTCATATCCTGTTAATGTTCTTCTTATCTGAGAACCTGATTATGTGTTATTTCAGCTAACCTTTATGTTTCTCACTTCCCATTTTAAAAGGAAGTTTTATTATCTATTTTTATCATGTGGGTTTTTAACAAAGTTATTTTTTAATATTAAAAGTTTTTTTTTCTTTCATAATCATATTTTTTATCTTGCCCTCACTGAAAAAAACATAATAAAAAGGTTTTAAACCCTTTTTTATTAGGAAAAATATAAAATTTTGATGTTGAAATTTTTTAAAGGGGTTAACATTTAACCCCCCCAATAATTTAGTTTAAAAATATTACTATATTTAATTATGTTCACCACACACAATACCGACCTTTAAGAGAATTGTGATATACAATAAAAAATATTATTATTTAAATGTGATCATTATAATATAACTTTAAAATTGGTAGGTATGAATATCAATAACCAAAATGCGATATATATATATATATATCAGTTTTTTATAATGAAAATTTGATGATTAATTCTTTTCAAATAATCACTTAATTTTTAGTGAAGTCATTTAATGCTTCAAAAATACTTTTTCTTAAAAATGGTTTTATTGTTTTATATGGAAAAATATTATAATTAATTTCTGAAACATTTAGAAATTTAATTTTATAAATAATATATAATTTCTAAAATCATCTTATCAAAATTATATTAAGGTGAAATTTTTTATTTTTCTGAAATGGTTAATTTTTCAGTGAATTGTGAAAAAATGCCAATTTCATAGAAAATTGTCTTTTAAATTCAAGTATTTAAAAGTACCATTTTATTTTGAATTTATTTTAAATTTTAATTAGATAATATTTATCAAAAATAATCCAATTAATTTCATTTTAATTGACATTATTCTTAATTTTTTTTATAAAAACATATATGTATATATATATATAAATTCATTTTTTGGGAAAACTATTTTTCATCACGTTTTTTGAGTTTATTTTAGTAGTAATTTCTACCAACTATTGGGATATAATTTGATAAAATGGATTCCAAATTTGGAATTATCATGTATAAATTTTTTAAATATTTCAAATTTATTTTATCCATAATGAATAGAACCATTGGTAAAAATGTTGCCACCACTATAAGGGTAGTACAAGTATTACAAGATTAATACAATGAAATAGAGCATAAAAATCATCCATACATTGGTCTATAATTTATTTAATTTGTTTACTTATACCTACCCATTAATATATTCAAAAGTATATAATTGGTATGCTATTTTTCATTAATAAAAACCATTATATTACTTTAAGTAAAGAAAAATTCCAAAAAGTATCTTTCATACTTTTAATATCTATAATATTATGGGATAGGGATAAAAACAATTTATATATGGTTATAAAAATTTAATTTTAATATGAATAATTTTTGTATGATGTTAATCAATTTTAAAATTTAATTTATGAAATGATTACATTAAATGCTTACGCAACACCAATAGAGTACTTGTGAAAATAGTAGGAAGATAAATTTAATGATTTTAAAAACATTAAAAGTAATATGATTTGGGTGAATTATGGTGTTCCACGAATTTTAAAGAAAAAAATAATTCATTAGTTATGTGATAGAATTTTTTATTTGAAATAAATTTATGTTTTGATATTTTTTAATGTAAATTATATTAATATTTCTAAAAATGAACTTAATGGTATTTTATGTTAAATAATAATTTATTAAATAATTAAACCTTCATAAAAATATTATTTTTTCCAAATTGAATGGGATATAGTATATGATGAGAAAAAATTTCAACTTATTGTTTACTTTTCCTTTTATTGTATGTTTCTTGACCCCTAAATTTAAAAAAATGATGTTATCATGGTAATAATTATAAGGGTTAACATGAGGTTAAAACTAAGAGATAAGGATCAAACATAATCTAAACTTGTATAAATTTCATTGGATTAGAGTAGGTCTACTTATGTCAATCATAGATTCAAAATTAATCATTTTTTCACTTGAATATGATAATTAATTTATATTAATTTAGTATTTTATATAATTCCAAGGGTGCCCCTCTCCCAACTTCTTTAAGGACATTTTCAATCCTCTCTTTCTCTCATTTCTTGACCTACTTAGATAGACCAAATATACCAAAACCACTTACTAAAATTATTTTATATATTATATAGTTTTTTTTATTCTTATAATTTTATCCCTAGGGTCCTTAATGAGATATCCAAATGAGGTTCTTCAAAGAAAAGGTAATCATCTTAACCTAGAATTTTCATTTTACTTCTTCTTCTACCACCTTAAATTATATACTAACCAATAAAATATAATAATATCATTATTTATCATATGCTAATATTTTATTATGCTAATTCTATAACCTTATTCATCTCTGTTTCCATCTTATGGGGAATGAAAATATCATTCCTGTGTATGTGTCGACTGCCACCTCCATGAAGTGATGTGTTTCATTTTTCATAACCATAATTCATAGAAAGTTATTATGATAGATTTGAATTTATATATACATGATATTAATGACTTAATTATGATTTTTTAAATATATTATATCATTAATCTCCATAGCACTCCACTGATTAAAATTAGAAACAATGAACATGCATACATACGAACTATCATCTCTACATAGTGATGTACTTTGTTTTTTCAAAAACCTATTCTCATGGATTATCATGGGGTTGGATTTAATTAATTTTTTTTATTTTTATAACATGATAATGATTATTTAAAGACAATATTTTATTTTCTTTCTTTATTTTCAATCCAACAAAGAGTAAAATCATTGCTCTAGTTCAAATGTGGACTACCACCTCATGAGTTGATGTATTTTTTTTTTCAAGATATCCTTCTGTGGATGAAACTAAAATTGTATTTTTGAATAAAAATGATAATTATATCATTAATAATATTCTTTATATTATGGAATAAAGACCCCTTTGACCATGTTTAACCTACTAACATCATTTTGTAATTATCAATCAAACATCCTCAAAACACCAGATGTGAACTTAACATATTATGTAATAAAATATGTCATTGAAATAGATAGTTTGATGGTAAGTAAATAAAATTTATAAATTTTACCAATAAAGTAAATAGTTAACATATTTTTTATATAGTAGTTAAAGAACATATGTATTGACTCGGGACATGGGGTAAAGGGTTTCTTAACTCAATTTTGATTTGTTAGGTTATACTTCAAATTTATTGACTATATTATTACAAAATTATTTGTGAAATGAGATATGATTATATTATGTTATATTTAAACTTGTTTATATTATTTTACAATTTTTACACAATATCACTTTATTCATTAATTCTAACTTCAAAGATACAATATCTGTAAGGATTATTCATCTCAATATTGTTTCTTTGAGGAATATCTTGTATTACATGCCTACTTACTTTTATAATGCATATATACAAATTATTGATATATTATATCATTAATGGATCTTTGATCACGAAATTTATATTTCCTTTGAAGTTCTCTATTTCATTATATAATGATCCAAATGTTATAAAATTTTCAAGGGTTTTCATGGTCTCAATTTCAATTAATTGAGACATAATTCAGGCCATGCACCATGATTTATTTTATATGGTGTACTGAATACCCCATGAATGTGTTTGTCTCGTGGCGCACGACATGGTTGTGGGGGAGAAACGTGCGCTACCCGACAGTTGACTAGAGAAGATTTAATTCTGCTTAATCACCCGTATTAGGTGCACCGTTTTTGCCTCGAAACGCCCAACGGTTCCATATCCAGTGACATATGGACCTTCTTTCCAAAGGTAGGCATTAACTGGGTGATTTAGCCAGCGATGCTTAAGAACTCACATTGGTCGAGAGGATGGGAAGTCGGGTTCATCGAACCCTTTTGGGGGGAAATTATTGCATGTTCCAGGACTCTCTTATAGATTTGAGACGTGTTCATATGTTCATGAATATTTGGTTTATACCCAAGCATAGCATCCACGGATTACTCCTGGTTGGCAATGGTCAGCTGGATGCAGGGGTTTAGAATCATTTAGGCCCGAGGTTTACCATCCCTCATTGGATTAATGACCCCTAGGAGTCTGGAATCATTGAGACGACACTGGTTTAAAGCCTCATAACCGGTCACTCTAGAGTTTATTTTCATCTAGGGGGGACAGATAACGACTTGAGAATTTGGATCGAACCCATGATATAGGCTTCCTACGTATCCTTGCAAGAGGAATCAGAATCCACGTAGTTTAGTATTGGATGGGGCTTACACTCTGAGGCAACCCAAGGTGTGGGTAAACCGACGTAAAGGAGGTCAGAATGGCCGATTGTTGGGCTTGAACCTCGGGGAGGCTTCCTACATACCCTAGAAAAGAGACAAGGATCAAAGTCCACGTAGTTCGGATAGGTATGGGGCTTACTCTCTAGGCTGCCCAGGGTTAGTGCGGTGAACCGACGTGAAGATGGTCGGATCGACCGGGTGTTGGGCTTGAACCTCAGGAAGGCTTCCTACGTACCCTGCCTAGGAGACAAGGATCAAAGTCCATGTAGTTTGGATGATAAAGAGGGGGTGTGACCCGACGTAAATAAGGACTAGGGGTCCAGACGGATGGTGGGCTTGAACCTCAGGGAGGCTTCCTACGTACCATGCCTTAACATGGATCAAAGTCCTCGTAGTTCGGGATTAGTCCACTGTCGTTGCACGGGTGCCACGTCCATCACAAATCTCTAATCCCACGTGAGTCATGCTCGGTGTGAGAAACAAGAGAATGAAACAGACTTGGCTAACCTCACACATTCTCCCAACCAAGGGAAGGGGAAACAAACGACGAGCGGAGGAAAATACTGGTACCACTGGGCTCTCCTTATCCCTGATGTTTGAGGAAGGTAAAAGTTGTGCAGTGGAGAAATGAACCCTCAGTGTTGAAAGGAGTAGGTTTATTAGATTCTGGAGAGGATGGTGTGGGGCTTACTCTATAAGGGATGCCCATTAGTGACAGAGCCCGGTGGGAAAGGGACTTGGCCCTGAAGAAGAACGGAGCATCACCCTTCCCCACTACGCCCTTCCTTGGCCATGGCCGTGGGAAAGTACAGAGGTGGATGGGTGCTTACTTCTGATTGGTAGTCTGGAACTCACTGGGGGAGGGGAGAAGTTCCCCAGTCCTAACAAGTGGAGAGGTAGAAAGGGGACTCCCAGGCTTGGAATCTGCACCATCGTGGGTATGTGGACCCAGGAGTGACTCGGAAACCCACTTAAGGGATGGGGAAACCCCTTCACCCTCGCCTACCATGGGTATGTGAACACAGGATAACGCGCTGATGTGCCTGAAGGTTTCATCACACGGGTCCGGTGGCTCTGGTAGAGGCCTCGGCTCGGGGCCGATGAATGGGCCAATGAGTGGGTTGCGAAGGATCAGGTCGGATTGGAAGGATTTTATCTAGCTCGGGGAATGGGAAATCTGAAGGATTTTGCGGGCCACTCGGGTGTAAGAGGAGTGGCGCCCTTCGTGTTGGGAGGTTCTACGTGGCTGGAGAGGTCGTCCGTGAACCAGGGTGGTCCACAGACTGAGAGGTCGTCTGCGAACCAGGGTGGTCCGCGGACTTATGGGCATCCCGCGAACCAGGGTGGTCCGCGGCTTCGGGTTCAGCCCATGTACCAGGTTGGTACGCGGAGGGATCCACGCAAGCAGTGGCGTCCAAGGGAGACGCCGGTCAGAGGTTCATCGGTTGGGGCTTCTCCCACGTAGGAGGGTGCTACATGGTACGACAGATTGGAAAAGGGGCATAAACTCCCTGGTCCATGGGGAGTGCATCCGTGGAGGGGCCATGGTTCAAAGTCTTATTTTCTTTGTTATTTTAAGTTTGCGGTTCACCAATTTGTTATGTGTTTTCAGTTCCTTATTAATTCTTTTCCAACTTCATACCTGTTCTGGTTCGCGAACTGGAACTTCGCTCTTTGCGAAATCCTAAGATCTTTCCTTCGAAATCCTTCCAACTGAATCTGATCGATCTTTCTACCCTCTTCCCCCTCGACCTCCTTTTATAGAGTGGGTAAAGAGATGTATCTGTGGTCAAGTGGCACCTTTTATGGAGTCCCATGAACATACACCCAGTTTACGGATGACTTGGCCAATCCACAACTCACGGGGGGCATTGAAGGAACCTCCCCCGTGAACCAAACTAACCCGGGGAGTGCTTCGCGACTGCACAGGGTTCTGCCTCCATTTCGCGAATGACAACGGATGTAGTCCAGGCCGGTTGACGTGGTTTACGGATGGGGCGGTTTGTGATGGTGGACCGGGTTGGAACCTTTCCTGCTTCGCACCCGCAGAGGATCCCCGCCTCTATTCCGCGAACGACTGTGGTCCGCAGATGGGGGGTTCTTCGCAGAACCACCCGCATGTCGTTATCATTAGACTGGTCCTCGGAATGGTTCGTCCCTGTGCCATCCTTTGAGTATTCTCCACATTTTCCCCCAATCCTTTGAGGGAAATTAGGTGGAGTCTCCCTTGGATTAAAGGGGCTTCTCATTCTCCTTTGTGAATTTTTCAGGACCCTACAAATTCCCCCCATCAGAATGGGGTTTGATCGGAACGAATAGGAGACTATTCCGATGTAGAGTGGTCCTGAAACTTGGATGGTTTGCGGTAGGGGAGTGGACCCGGTAGGGGACCACGCCTATAAATACAGAGGACCTTCCTTTGCATTTTACCAGATTCTTTGCGGAACGGATCTCTCTTTCTTTTTGTCTCCACGTGCTCGTTCTTTCGCAAAACAACTCATCCGTGAACCAGCTGCCACTTTCGTGAACCATTCCTTGTTCGCGCCCGCCTTCACCAGCGGACCAATCTCCCAGCCACGAACTAACACTTTTAATTAATTAAATAGTAAGTTACGACTGGCCGCGTATGAACTCGCTTCTCGGTTTTGATGGTCTGTGGACCGAAATCTTCTAGACTTTGAAAATTCATTAAGTCTTCCGAACTTAACTATTTAAATCCGGGATTAAGATTCTACGGAGCAACCTGGTTCGCAGTTTGCTGGCCAATGCTCTGCGGGCCAGAGTACCACGGACTCCCTCCGCGTAGGGTTGGTTCTCAAGATGCGGCCATCTTGAACCATCCTTATGAGGCCAGCTCAGGGACCTTGATATGAAGTCACCTCAACTAAATCCTTAGCAATATATTTGGGCATTCTTGTCGAGATTTTACTACTCCAGACTAACCATTTTCCTGGTTTTTATAATGCAGGGAGAAAATATGGTTCCCCCTCACCCTGCACCCAGGCCTGCTTCCGAGCCTCTCTCAATTGGCCCAGGGAGATGCCTAGATATGATTCATAGAGCGGAGAGCATCAAAGAGGACTCTAGACGATCCATCATTCTCGACAATGGTGTCTTGAAGGACTTGCTCTCTCCTGAACTCCTGGGTTATCCACTATCAAATCGACTTCCGCTTTACGGATTCGGTCTTCAAGATGATGTCCCTATCCCCCCTACTTTCTCAGGTCTTCCATCTCCTTTCTTGGAAGCGTCACCAAAGTGCATTCAGGCAAACCTTGCCCAATTGGGGGAGATGATCTCTAATTCTGATCTGAAAGACACTTTCATTTTGAGAGGCTCTGTTTGGAACCAAAGTGATCATTACACTCAGTACTTCTCTCAGGAAGATATCTTCAAGTGTTACCCCTCTATTATCAACCTTGATCGAGTGGATCTTGACACGGGGTGGATTCATAGGTGGGATCTTTAGTCTGGTGGGATTTTCTCAAATGACTGGGCCTGGGCCTTCTAGGTCCATCATCATTGCCAAGAATCTCTTGAGTCACTGGAAGTAGTCAAACTGTACTCTGCATTGTGGGTTTCCAAATTTCCTGTTTACCCACCATCTTCGATCCGGCTTGACTTTCTTAGTCACTGATGTTCAAGCACTAATACCTTCGACCTTTCCCATGGTGAAGTTGGCATTAGTTTATGGGGCATCTACCAATTGGGAGGGATTCTGATCATTAGTGAGATGCATGACGAGTTTCTGCCCGCTCCTGACGTATGGGATGATGTTAAATAGGTGCCTTCGTTGGCGAGGGATCTGCTAGTTATGGAAGAGCGGACACTAGGTCATACCTTGCGCGCCCGCTATCTTATTCCCTATAGCACCTGGATAGGGTTATTTCTGAATACCACGGGTCCTGCGTCGAAGATCAAGTGCCCCAGGACCCATCCTTCTCAATAGTCACGAACTATCCCAGGTTCCTACTGGGCGGTTCTAGAGGCGGGTGACTACCTTTCATGGGGTTATGAGGTGCACCCTAGTGTGCCACCTATGCTCAGTCTAGAAGGTCTTTTTGCCATGTTTTTTAGTGGGTGTCTATTCCCTTCTCGGGATATCAACCCAAGCATTAGGGATTGCACCTTGATAATGGCAGTTGAGCTAGAAGAGGGCTGCCTGGTGAATTTGGTCGTGCCCACTTTGGCTCATATTTATGAACTACTGAGTCACATGCAGGAGGGCGGGTCACCCAACCGTCTGAGTGGGACATTTCAATTCTTATATGGCTAGATAGTGAATCATTGTCGCTGTTATGAGTATTGTCATAACACAGTCATCCCGCTTCCTACCTTTCGACCTACCCTGATCGATATATCTATGGTTCGCTTGAGGTCCCTCAGCTTTGATGAAGTCTTCAAGATTCCGAGAGACTCTCACAGTTTTCTTTCACTCCCTACCCCACCCCTTCTGGCATCATGGTTGACAACCGCCGAGGGAGCCTGGAGGAGCGCTCTTATGTGATTTCACTGCGGGACGGGTTTTTGTCCACGCAGATTGATGGGGTTTCTCTGTGCGATTTATATGTCCCATATCGTTTCTCTCGCCAGTTTGTATGTATGAAACTACAAGCTTCCCTTCCCCTTCCTTAGGCTCGAGGGTTGCACCCGACCACTCTCCGTTAATGGTGGTTGATGCTGATGTGGGAGGGATATGACATAAGCATTCCCTTGTCTGGAATGGGAGCAGATCCCAGCCTATCCTTGAATTATGCAAGAATGTGGATAAAACATTATCCCAATGGGATCCTGGGGAAGGCTGTCCGGCAGGTTCCCAAATCAGGAATCATTGCGGTTGCTGTGCCTACTGTACCTTCTTCATCGGCTCTGAGGGAGGACCGACTGATGGCTCATCGGTCAAAGAGACTCAGGGTATTTTCCTCTCCTAGCCCCTCTGCAACCGAAGTTCAGACAGGCTCAACCCTCTTAGACGTGGATGAGGATGACCTCATGGCTTCAGGCCCCAGTGAGATGACTCCTGAAACTTTCCTGGCTGATACCGGACTCAACAACTTGATTTCCAAGCTCGAACCAGGGTTAGAAGCTTCAGAACTTCCAGCTTCAGAACCATGTTCTAGCATGTGCATCTCTACGCTGGTCACAATTCCAGACTTCGTTCCCATGCTATCTAGCGAGGACACCAAGGATCCTTGTGTCATGGCGGACCACCGAGAAGACTGCAGGTAGGCCTAGCCTCAGATTTGCGATATTGTCACTGAAACTCCTCTGGATGAGATGGCAACTAAAACTGAGTCTCTCCAACAACTCTTCCTGGGTTTGGGGTTAGGTATCTTCGACTATCGGCAACTTCATTCTCTCATTTGCTAGGTTTTCGTGGCCCGTGAGGAAGTTGATGCTAGTGAATGAAAACTTTCTCACCTCGCTACCTCTCATTGCAGGACCCGAGCCTTAGAGGAATCCATGGTAAAGCTCCATCAGCTGATAGCACAGTAGGCGAGCTCTCAAGATCAGGTGGCCGCCCTATCTACCGAGTTACATGAATGTGAATCTCAAGTAGCGATGCTGAGGGATCAGTTTTCAACCCTAACTGGTAACCTTGAAGCCACCAGGAAAGGGATCAACGATCTCCAATCAACAGTGGGGCATGATCGTTCGGTGGCTGAAGTTGAGGCCATGGAGAAGGTTGTGCTGGAGAAGACTTGCAACAACCTCCATCGAACGGTTACTGACCTGATGGAGAGAGCGAACCAGGCTCCTTTGTGACTATTAGATCCATTCATGTGCACTTTGTTTTACCTCTTTTTTTATTGTGAGGGAGAGGCCCCACCTTGTGGACGTCCTCCCTTTTTGTTAAAACGGAATACAATCTATGTCGATTTTTCCTTGCTATGAAATTTGGTTATTACTATAACAATTGTTTCCCAAATAACAACTCACTGAATCAGAACTGATCATAATTCCGAAAAATGATGACAAGATCTAATTTTTGCCTAGACTATGGGGTCCAGCGAGCATAGTTTGACTATTGCTAGGGTTTTGTAAAAAAACCCCACAAATTTTTTGCCTTTTCTGTTAATACCCTAATTTTTCCTGGGACCATTTGGTGTAGACCCAGCGGGCATGGCCCAACTCTTTCTTAGGTCGCCCTTTTCGGGTTTTCGGCCTAACATGCTTCATGCCTCTTTTTTGTGAGCGGTTTAAAGTCCCGCTGACAAGACTATCATTACTGATGTTTTAGGTTGAACAACTTTGACCAGATATGGTGGGGCGAGGTCCCCAATGAGGTTTGGTTGATTAAAAGATGTCTCAATACCCTTTAGATGCACATGGGAAAAACATGTTTAGATTCAGACAGCATGCAGGGCATGTCTCAAGGCATGAGAGTCGTATCGGCATGAAAAGGTAGGAAGAGAATTGCCTAAAGAAATCTTGCCTTTGGTAGATGGACCAAGGGCGATCAATATGAAGAGCCGTTGAGGGAATGGTGTGAATAGTTGTGCAAAGGTGTCCTTAAGTCAATAACTCTCCATTTCTAATGGCCTGAGGCCTTCATGGAAGTCCAGCTTATGGAAACCACAATGGGTGGATTTGAGATTTATGAAAACCACCAGGGGTGGCTCGAAAAGGGTGTGTGACGTCTGAAAGGGTTTGAGAACATTTGTATTAATCAGGAGTGTGGAATCAGGGTCCCTGTCCTACAAATTTATCTAGCGTAAAGGATGGTTAGAGATTGGAATAGTTTAAAGTCATGCAGCTGGGACATCATTTAAAATGGAATGGATTCTCCTAATTCTTGGTAATCTCGTCAGAGACATTCCACCATATTCAGGCGGGGTTATGAAAGAGGCTGGTAAACTGTAGCTCAGAGGGTTTCCAAATCCTGGGATGGACATGGGGGCTCAGGGGCCTAGAGGCGTACGGAGAGAAGCATTGCCTAAGGAAATCTTACCTTTGGTAGATGGGCCAGGGGTGACCAATATGAAGAGCCGTTAAGGGCATGGTATGCATAGTCATTCAAAGGTGCCCTTGGGTCAATGATTTCATTATCCCAATAGCCGAGAAACTTCAGGGAAGTTGGGATTCAGGACCACCAGGGGTGGCTTATGAGAGTTTGGCCTTTTCTGAGTACAAAGTATTGTTTACGAGGAGAGGGTGCCTGGATACGGGAGAAACGTCTAGGCTAAATTTCCCGAGAATGGGTGAAGTCATCACTTCTCAAGCTGGTGTGAGATGGTGGTTTGTGCAGGTCTGGACCATGCACTGAGGGACATAGAAAAACCTCTGTTCCCTATTGAACCCATGACAGGTTTGACTGTGCAATTTAACATTATGTGGCAAGGATAGCTTCCGTGCAGTTTAACGTCATGTGGTAAGGACGATGAGCATTATTAAAGGATGTTGTGCAGTTTAACGTCATGTAGCAAGGATGGGGGGCATGTTTTTGCTGATGCTGTGTAGTTTAACATCATGCAGCGAGGATGAGGGGCATTTTTTTCTGATGCTGTGTAGTTCAACGTCATGCAGCGAGGACAGGGTGGAAAAGGATACTCTTGATTAGAATGTAACTGGGATTGAATATCTTGGCATGTCCAAAAAGTGGAGAGGGTTTGATGGTGTAAATCATGGTTCCGGGGCTTCTTGGATCAGGAGAGATGATATGGGGGCTCTGAGGCCGGTCAGTGTATGGGGCTAGGAACAGTATCACCTGAGGAAATCTTGCCTTTGGTAGATGGGCCAGGGACTATCAATATGCAGAGCTGCTGAGGGAATGGTATGAATAGTCATGCAAAGGTGTCCCCAGGTCAATGAATTTCCACTTCCTATGGCCATGAATGGTTATGAAGATCCGCTATTGTCCGGGCCATGAATTCTGTCATTTGGTAAGAAAATATCTGGGCATGTCGGGGATATTATTCCCTAGTTGTTGTTAACGCTTAGAGAGCTCCCTGCACTGATTTATCTTACGCGCGAGGGTGTACCTTCACTCCATGCAGTTTAACATTGTGTGGTAAGGAAGAAGTACTCTTAGTTTAGCGATCATAGAGCTTGGACCATCGGGTGACTTGCTGCAGACACTCACATGATAACTGAGTTAACATGCTATGATATACTCTGAACAGGGTGGGGGATTGAGGTTGTAAACTGTAACTATGATGTTTCCTGGACCAGGAGATGTGGTATGGGGGCTCTAAGGCCGGTAACCATACGAATCTAGGAAGATTATCGCCTGAGGAAATCTTGCCTTTGGTAGACGGGCTATGGGCTATCAATATGCAGAGTCACTGAGGGCATGGTATGCATAGTCATGAAAAGGTGTCCTCAGGTTGATGAATTTCCAATTCTGATGGCCATGAATGATTATGAAAATATGAGGTTGCTCACAGTATAGAGTTCTGCATGTGGGGGATAATGGTGTTCAAGCATACAAAAAACATCTTCACCGCAGTTTTCCGTTGAGTCAAAGTAGCCTAGCCCTGGCTTGATTTTTGTAGATGTAGGTCGTCATGTGAACCACGGGTGAATACATAGGCTAACCAGGTAGGGATACCCTAGAAACATTTGGATGTGAAAAAGGGGGAAGAACTTATAAACCACTGCTCCATAAATTTTTGGATCGGGAGGTATGATATGGGGTCTATGAGACCGGTAAGCATATGGATCAAGGAAGAGTATCGCCCGAGGAAATCTTGCCTTTGGTAGACAGGCCAGGGGCTATCAATATGTAGAGCCGATGAGGTCATGGTATGCATAGTCATGCAAAGGTGTCCCCGGGTCTATGATTTTCCACTTCCGATGGCCATGAATGGTTATGAAGATCCGCAATTATCTGGGTCGTGGAGTCTGATGTATGGAGAGGATGCATCCAAATGCGCAAGGAGTATTTCCATCTCGTTTCTCCATATATCTTGGGTGGGTCATGATGAAGTCTGTGCATTTTACCATCGTGCGGTGAGGATGAAGTCCATGCAGTTTTAACGTTGTGTGGTGAGGAAAAAGTCCGTGCAGTTTTAACGTTGTGCGGTGAGGATGAAGTCCGTGCAATTTTAACGTCATGTGGTGAGGACGAAGAATACACCCCGTGTAGTTCTGGTCCGTACACGGGGGAAGAGAGCATTTTTTTACTTTCATTTGGGGATGGATGGGCCAGGACGGGAAACCCTGGCGTCACTATGTATCCCTTGAGGGCAGGAATCAAGACTCACATAGTTCTCTGAAATCCGTGCAGTTTTAACGTTGTGCGGTGAGGACGAAGAATACACCTCGTGCAGGTTTGGTCCGTACATAGGGGGAGAGAGCATTTTTTCCCTTCTTTTTTATGATTTTTTTTGAAAATGGCTGGGCCTGAACGGGAAACCCTAGCATCACTACGTATCCTGCGAGGGTAAGAATCAAGCCTCATGTAGTTCTCTGAAAGGGGTACACCCCATGCAGGGCTGGTCTGTACACAGGGGAAAAGGGCATTTTTTTCTTATCTGTGTAGTTTAACGTCATGCGGTAAGGATGAGGAATACACCCCATGATGGTCTGGTCTGTACATAGGGGAAAAGGGCATTTTTAATCTTCATTTGAGGTGGCTGGGCCAGGGTGTGGAATTCTGGCATCACCACGTATCCTGTGAGGGCAGGAATTAAGCCTCACGTAGTTCTCTGAAGGGTAATACACCCCGTGCAGGTTTGGTCCATACACGGGGGAGAAGGGGCATTTTTTTAATGTTATCCATGTAGTTTAACGTCGTGCGGTAAATATGAGGAATACACCCCGTGCAAGGCTGGTCCATACATGGGGGGAGAGGTCATTTTTGACTTTTATTCGGGGGTGGATGGGCCAGGACGGGAAACCCTGGAGTCACTACGTATCCCGCAAGGGCAGGAATCAAGCCATACGTAGTTCTCTGTAAGAAGTACACCCTGTGCAGGGCTAGTTCGTACAAGGGGGAAGGGGAAATTTTTAATTTTATTCCTTGGTAGTGGCTGGGACAGGATATGGGGTCCTGGCATCGCTACGTATCCTGCGAGGGCAGGAATCAAGCCGTATGTAGTTCTCTAAAATCCGTGTAGTTTAACGTCATATAGTGATGAAAAAGTATACACCCCATGTAGGTCTAGTCCGTACACGGGATAAGGGGGTATTTTTAACATTCTTTTGTCCTTATTTGTGAAGTTTAACATCGTGCGGTAAGGACAAAATACTTTTAGTTTAGGGACATAGAGTTTGGACCATTGGGTTCTTGGTAGTCTAACGTCCTGCAGCTTAGACGATAACTGCTTATAGTTATGCTAGTGCGGACGAAATACTCTTAGTTTAGGGTCATAGAGTTTGGACCGTTGAGTGCTTGGCAGTTTAACGTCCTGCAACCCGGATGATAACTGCTTCTAGTTATGCCGGTGCAGACGAAATACTCTTAGTTTAGGGTCATAGAGTTTGGACCGTTGAGTGCTTGGTAGTTTAACGTCCTGCAGCTCGGACGATAACTGCTTCTAGTTACTATGTGAAATACTTATTCAGGAATCTCGCATTTGTAGGAGCGGTAGTGAACTTCTCTTCCATGGAAATCAGGTCATATGCTCTGTTGGAGTAGACCTTGTGTATAACATATTGTACCTCCCACTTGGGCTCCATCTTTGGAGGTTTCTTTCCGGGTATAATTGGGGTCCGGAGGACCAACACCAATTCTCCTTCCAAGAATGACCGAAGACAGACATTTTTATTAAAGGCTCATGCCATCCGGTTCTGATATACTTCCAGATGGTGCAAAGTGTGCAATCGCTTCTCATCTAGCTTCTCCAATTCACCTCACCGCTTTTCTGATTGCTCATCGTTGGATAATTGATCGCAAACAGCAACACGAAGTGAGGGAAATTGGAGCTCAATGGGCAGGACCGCTTTTGTTTCGTATACTAATGAGTACGAAGTAGCCCATGTAGTGGTGTAAATTGTGGTTCGATAAGCCCACAATGCATGAAGGAGTTTATCCGACCACGATTTCTTGTCTTTGTCCACTATCTTCTAGAGAATCTTGGATATGGTCTTATTGAAAGCCTATATCTATCCGTTGGTTGCTGCGTGGTAGCGGGATGGGTGGTTAGCCTTGATACCATATTCTTGGTATAGTTTCTCCAATTTAGCAGAGTAGGATTTGGTGCCATTTATCCGTCAATATTGTAAGAGGGACGCCAAATCTGGTGATGATATTAGATTTCACAAAGCTGGAAATGTTTCTTGCCCAGACTTCCTTAAGGGGTACAACTTCTACCCATTTGGAAAAGAAGTCGGTTGTCATGAGGATATACTTCAGTTGTTTGGCCGTGGGGGGAGGATATGGTCCCACGACATCCATTCCCCAAACGGAAAATAGCCAGGAGTACTTGGCCTGATGAAGTAATTCTGGGGGTTGGTGTATGAAGTTGGAATGAATTTGGCATTAGTGGAATTTTGCGGTAAAGTACTCACAATCTTGCACCATTATGGGCCAATAGTACCCAAGCCTTCGAACCTGATGGGAAATCATGGACCCTGACTGATGTACTCCACATACTCCGGCATGTAATTCATTCATTACGGTGGTGGTTTCTTCTCCATCGATACATCTGAGGAGGAATCCGTCGAGTCCTCATTTTTAAATAACCTCTTTCTGACCCGCACCACCATATAGGACAAAGTTGATTGCCCTTCCCCATATTTTCTCTCATTCAGCCCTGTCTGATGGAAGTTCTCCCTTTTGAAGGTAGTTTGCAATCGAGGTCATCCAGCCAGTGGTAGGAGCATATGGCTCAGGGACAGGACTGAATTCGTGGATTTCCTTCTTCTTTTCTTGAATGAATGACAAGACCATTCGGCGATGAGCAATACTGATAACTGTTTCATCCCGGTCTGGGTCAGCTAGGGCTGTGGCCACATTAGATAATGCATCGGCCTGGGCATTCTGAGACCGGGGAATATAGGTCAATTTTGGTTCTGTGGAGAATTATGCCATCAACCCTCAGACATGGTCAAATAAGGGAATCAGATCCTCCTTTTTAATAGCATAGTCACCATTGACTTACTTTATGACCAGTTCCGAGTCACCTTTTACCTTAAGGTGCTGTACTTGTACCTGGAGTGCGAGCTCCAGGCCTGTAACGAGGGCTTGGTATTCTGCTTCATTGTTCGTACATCCTTCTAACATGAGGAAAGAATATGTAAAATTGCCTTTCTTGGGGACACAAGTATTATCCCCAAACCCACCTTGTTAAATTTGGGATCCTCTACCCTCTTCCCGGTTGGGCTTTGGGATGCGCTGTCGAAATACATTTCCCATGCTGGGAACTCCTCTTGAAATAAGAATATTTCTTCATTAGGTAGCTCGGCATCCGGTGCGGTGGTCCCCGTCGAAGGGTGATCCACCAGAAAATCAACTAATGCCTGGCCCTTGATGGATTTATGAGGCACAAACCGGATGTCAAACTGTTGCAGGATGACCGCCCATCGGGATAGGCGCCCGGTCAGCATCAGGCGGCTGAGGATGTACTTGAGCGGGTTGCTACGCGAGACCAAATGGACTTCATGATGCTGGAGATAATGTGTCAACTTTTGAACTATGAAGACCATGTCCAAACAACTATTCTTGATGTTTGAGTATCGAGTCTCAGCATCAATCGTGGTTCAGATGAGGTAATAGAGACTGTTTTCGATTCCGGCGTCATTCTTTTGTGTGAGGAAGGCTCCTAGCAACCGCTCTAGGGTGGTCACGTATAGGATGAGAGGTCTTACTTCAACCAGGGGCATGAGCACCGGTGGGCTTAAGAGTCACTTCTTTAGGTTTTCGAATGCCTCTTGGCAGTCATCCGTCCATTGGTACGTGACTCCCTTATTCATTAGCCTGGTAAAGGGAAAACATTTTCCTGCCAGGTTGGCTATGAACCACCTGATATAGGCCAGGTTTCCTTGGAATCCTCACAACTCAGTGTGATTTCGGGGAGGTGGTAATCCAAGGATAGAATTTTTCTTTTCAGGGTCTACTTCGATGCCACGATGACGTACGATAAAGCCAAGGAATTTCTCTAAGGTAACCCCGAAGGCGCATTTCAAGGTGTTTATCTTCAGGCTATGCTGTCGAAGTTTGTTGAAGATGGTCTCAAGGTCTGACAGGTGATCTGAGCATTTTCTAGACTTGACCACCAAGTCATCCACGTAGCATTCAACAAATCTCCCAAGGAATGGTTTAAAGATATGATGCATGGAACGCTGATATGTGGCGCCAGCATTCTTGAGACCAAAGGGAATGACCCTATAACAAAATACCCCTTGAGGGGCCTTGAAGGCAGTGGCTTCTTCGTCTTCTTGGTCCATCCTGATTTGATTATACCCAGAATAGCCTTCCATGAAAGATAGAGCCTCATACTGGACCGTTGTATCGATTAATAACTCAGTGATCGGGACCGGGAAATCATCTTTCGGGCAATGCCTATTGAGATCTCTAAAATCAATGAAAATGCAGATTTGTCCATTCTTTTTCTTGACAAGGACGATTTTGGCCAACCAGATGGGGTACTGGACCTCCCGAATGAAGCCTGCTTTAATGAGATTATCAACTTCAACCTCTATTTTGGTGGCATGTGAGGGATGTGTCCTTCTGGCGGCTTGTTTATAGCCTCGGTGGTCTTTTGGAATACCTAAGTGATGCGTCGCCACTTCGGGATTGAGTCCCGGAATTTCCATGTAATTCTAGGAAAAAACATCTCGATGTTGCCTTAAGAAAGCGGTATATACCTCATGCTCCTCAGGAGACATGGCTGTACTAATGAGAGTGGGCCAAGGGTCTTCCTCGGTACCTAGGTTTATTTCCTTGAGCTCGTCCACAGTGGTGGAGATACCTTCCTCAAATGCTGGAGGTGCGTCCCTGAGATCTTCCTCCTCTTCTTCTCCCAAATCCTCATCTTCTTGATCTAACGGGGGGAGAGATCTTATAATGGGCTCTTGGGAGTTCGAAGGTGAGCCATTTTAGGCATCCTCGCTCAAGTATTTTCCCCCAAATTGAGGGTTAGCATGCATTTCCGCATTGTCATGCTCGGCCATTATGGCTGAAGTCATGAGGACAGCTGAGTGCGTGTCTGGACTTGAACCCCTACTCTCAACATGGTTGATGGGCAGTATGTAGTCCCTGGAAAGCTGTCTGAGGGGGTCATCAGGAACCATTTCTAGACCATTTGGAGCGAGGATCTAGTCGACACCATCAACCAAAGGCTTCTTCTTCTTTCTCTCATAGAACCCGACGTCAATGTAATGTGACTCAGATAGCTCGAAAGGGGCCTTGTCGGCGTACAATGTCCCACTTTTCCCATTGACGCAGTACTTAATACACTGGTGGTAGGATAAAGGAATGACCATGTGCTTATGGAGCCATGGCCTTCCCAGCAGGTCATTGAATGTTGTGCTCTGCCGGACCACCATGAATTCCGAGTAGGTCATGAGGTCACGAAAATGGGTTTTTAACATAATTTGTCCCATTGGATTCTATTCACTCTTGTCATAACCTAGCAGAGTTGTGGCTAAGGGTATTAAATAATCCTCACTGTATCCCAACTTACGGAGTGTCCATGGGGGGAGGAGGATAACTCCAGAGTCATTATTAATAAAGACTTTGCGGATCTCAACATCAATTAGTGTGTCAGACACATATAGTGGTCTAATGTGTCCTTGCATGATGGAATCTTTATCCTGATCAATGAAGGAAATCACCTCATTGCTTTCAGTCGGGCCAGTCTCCGCCCAGTAAATCTTGACGGCGGCTACCTTGGCTTGAAACTCTTGGGGGCTAAGAAAGGCTTCTATAAGATCTTCCTTGAGGTCTTCTGACAAACTCAGGGCATCCAAGATTGACAGTTTGGCTGCTACTGACACCAGCTGCTTAAGGATATCATATTTCTGCTCTAGCGACCGACGCTTCTCCATTGGCGGGAGAGTCTTAGCAGGCACTTTGGGAGATAAAGTATGTTATGAGGAGGGACCGGCCGTGGGGTCGGATGTCGATGGTGTTCCCGCGTTTTGGGGACTTGGTCTAGCCGGTCTGTTTGTGCGCACTAGGCGGCTAGACACTTGTTCCTCCTCCGATGGGTAACGGGGCCAAAGTGGCTACTTGTGGAGGTGGAGGGACATTATTTCTTCTTTTGAGTCTGTTTAAGGGCTCTCCCATGGGTTTTCACAATATTAACAGTTTGGGCCGGGGTCCAACCACAGGGTTTGTTTCGGCCGCGACTACGTCTCCCCTGGCATCCCCTGCCTCTGCGATTCCTCCTCCCGACTCCTTGTGTTGGGAACTCAGGTTCATAACCATACCCTTTGTCAGGGAACGAGTCCATAAGATGGATGACGTTGATGGAACCAAATATTAGCTCTTCATTCCCTGACAGGTCAACCCAGTCGGTTGTCCTTGATGGTGCCGTTTGGTGGGTCGGTGCTCGTGGCACTAAGTTTGAGGGCATAAAATCCACCAATGTCAGGGATAACTTCGGGCTTGTTGCGGAATGCTCCCCTTGCACTTGTTTCCTCCCTTTTCGATTACACCCAGATGACTAGCTCATGGAGGGTTGTGAGGCCAATATTGTTGGTTGTGCGACATCAAGGGATGTTGGCGGCAACACCAGCTGCTATAGTTGAGCTCAGAGTATGCCTTGGGCTTGATTGATAGTCTTCCGAGTCATCTAGTCATCAAATTTCTTCCCCTCCTTACTGGTGACTTTCTGCCGCCCCTCCCCTTTGTCGGAGTCGGTGGTAGAAATATATGTCACATGTGCTGGGGGTGGTCTCAGCTCGACCTGCCTAGAGTCTACCATCCTTTACAGAAGGTCTTTGAAGATGAATCATTCCCGGATATTGTGCCCCAACATTCGATAGTAGGGATAGTAATATGGCCTGTCATCACGACCGACTTCTTTGGGTTTCCTTGGCTCTAGGAGGTGGATCAAGTTTCAATTCATGGCGGTGACGAAGTAGCCGTGGACTTGGTCCTCTCGGAACGAGTATACTTTTTGTCTTCATTCCTCAAACTGGTTCCTCTTCGATCCTCTATGATTATCCCGCTTAGGCGGAGGCAGCCACTGATATACAGGGGCCCTTGATGATTTGGTGGAGGCCTAAGTGGTGGAGCAGGCACATGGGCTGGCTTGAGCATGAAAGTGGACGCTTCAGATCTAGCTGCCCTTTTTGCAATAGCTTGTGAGGATACTCGGGACTTTATATTAGTCCGCTGCAGGGAGTCCTCAATTCTCTGGGTAATGGCCAAGAGACGGCGGAAGCTAGTGGTGCACTCAACTGGTATGAGCGGTGTTCGCAGCTCATATCAAAGATTATCGATGCATATAGAAAGCATCTCGTCTTGAGGCATTGGCTTGTTTAGAGAGAAGGTTAGCAAAATTCCATCTGGCGATGAAATCTGATACCCTCTCGTTCTCCATCTGCTTGAAGTTTATGAGGTCACTGACCGTTGTTTTAGGCAACGTTGAGCTGAAGTGGAACAGGAACTGCTGCCAAAGGTCTTCCCAGCTTGTTATTGACTAGGATGGCAGACTCATATACCAGACGAAATAAGATCCTTGCAAGGTCCGTATGAATCATCTGAGTTTCACTACTTCTTTTTGTTCAAGAGTTCCCATTATAGGGTCTCAATAAGACGCGTAGTGCATCAAATGTTGTTCTGGATCACCTGATCCATTGAAAATGGGGAATACAGGGCTCCCAAAATTGGGTGGAGGTGGTGTGTTGCTCACCCAATCTGGGTAGGGCTTCCACTCTGGCTATATCAGAGCGCGTCGACCTTCCATCGCTTCCAATCGAGCGGTTAGTGCCTCTATGGTGTTGGTGAGACCCTGGTTTACATCTTGTTGGGCCCAATCTTGGGAAAGTGTAGCTCAAGGCATTGTTTGAGGATCCTGGTCGGTCGGCACTGGGGGTGCATGTTCCATTTGTGACACCTTTGGAGGGTTCAGACGTACTCGCTCCAGTTGCTTCCTGAGTGGAGGTAAGTCTTGGTATTCATTCGGATCCACATTCAGGTAGTTGGATGGGCCGAGTGCCTCATTGGACAGGAGCCCTGACCATGCTTCGTTTTCCGGGGCAAACTTTGGTCTTTGAGGTACACTTGTTGGGAGTTCAAGGTGTGGATCTTCTTGGGAAGCGCATTCAATAAGACGGTTCCTCTGGAGTATCTCAATGTTAAGACGCCTCAATTCTTTCATTTCCTCTTCCTGTTGAGCAAACCTATCTTCGAGCGTAAGCGGCTAGTTCTTATCGAGAGAAGGAGGCGGGTTAAGGGTAACCTGTCCTTTGTTCTTATCCTTATTGGAAGCTCGCAGGGTAAGAGGAGGAAGGTTAGCTGAAGGGGAGGTCATATTTTGGATGGTCCTCTGGTTCCAGGTGTGCACACCTGGTGGTTTGTTTTGAGTCACAACCTGACTGTAACCATCATCTCCTGATCCATCCGGATTTGCACCATCTTTGGTGTTACCCATGGGGTTAACCTCTATGGTGTTGATGGATGCATATCACGGGGCGAGGAAGTTGTTATCTTCCAGATAGGAAGAGGATCTCCCACATCTCTTACTGGTTTTCCCTTTCATGTATCATGATCGCTTTTGGACTCCTTGACGAAGGGTGACACAGAGAGTTCTTTGATTCCACCTTACGGTATGCCTCCCTCTTGGAGGGGATGGTGATTCAAACAATGGGATAGGGCCGGAACCTCTACTTCTAACTGTCCTCCCTAGATGAGAGAATACTGATTCTCATGGGGGAGGTTGTTGTTGAGGAGGTAATAATGCCCCCATCCCTGAGGGCTGGGGTTGGCTTTGTTCCTTGGCCGGTGAGTCTCTTCCTGTTATTATTGGTCTTACGGGGGGATTTGTTGTAAAAAATGCCCCCAGCCCTGCAGGCTGGGGCTGACCCTGGATTGCAGTAGTAGCTCCTATTATCACTACCTTCCTGATCTTGCGTGCCCCCATTTGGGGGTGAACTGGGTTTGATGCCGAGTTCATCTGTGAATCAATCCCTGCTGGGGAGGCAGGCAATGGCCATTTAATTGCCTCTCTTAGGTGAGATTCCTGTTGTATGCTCTCGAGGGCCTGATTATGGAGTTCTTGAATGGATTGTTCCCGTTGGGCCTGATGCTTTGGGGACTTACTCAAGGCCTGTCTCTTCTAGGTGTTTCGCCTTTCCTGAACAGGGACCCCACCTGATTGTTGTCTTGACGTGATGAGATTGCAAGAAATTATTCCAAACGAGTTATTCTAGGTGGGGAGCAGAGTGAAATGAAGAGCTCCATGTTCTCCCCATCCCCTGATATGGACCCCCATCGGGGTGTCACCAATGAGGCGGCATAGCTGGTGCAGCACTCGGAGGCAGGCTATCTCAATGTTTCCTTTACGCCTCTCGGGTCGCTGTTGTCGTGCCGAAGGAAGAGCTTCCAGGTCAATGTGATACAGGAGGTCTCCTATCGCCTTTACATAGTCTACATACCTGTCATAGGGAAGGAAGCTTGATTTCAGCCGGTAGAGGGTTGTTCACATATTGGAGTGGATGTCGTGTGCGCATTCTTCTGAGAAATTTCTGGGTATGTCGAATTGAGAGGTGGTTGTGGGCAAAAACATAACTGGTATATCATCCCTAGCCAGTCGTTTCCTCAGGTGAAGCATATTGGAATAGTCTTCCGCTAGTGATTCCTCTACCTGGTCGGCCCAGCTGAGATACTCACCAGTAGTTTGGTCGGAGGCAGTGAGACTGGTAGGTATCGAATCATCATGTGGGAGATTCTGGGGTGGTTCAGAAGATGAACATGGCCCCAGACTATCTCCTGATTGAAGAAGGGTGTCTTTGGCGACTAGTTGGGAATCTGACATGCTTGATCGCTTCCTTCTGAGTTCCTCGGCCTATGAGGGATTTTCCGTGCTTGATTCGGCAAGGGGAGGACCTTCCTGTCGATATGATATGTCATTGAGGGGAGGACCTTCACAATGGCATCCTTAATGGCGAGGACTAACATTTCTGCTTAACGCCTCACTGGATAGAGGACTTTTGTAGTGCATACCCTGGGGAGGACCTCCAAGGCGCATCACAGCAAGGGGAGGACCTTCTGGATGCATATCGTTGTTATGGGGAGGTTCTTCGCAACAACTGCCATCATGGTGAGGATGGCCATCATGGTCTGTAGTTCGATCTGCATATTGGGGAGGACCTTCTAGATACATTGTGACAAGGGGGGGACCTTCTTGTTTCTTGGGGAAATTGCGGGGAGGACCTTCGCATTGGCGGCCATGGTGGTGAGGACTACCATCACAGCTGCTGCAATGGCAAGGACTACGATTACAGCTGCCACAGGGAGCATATCTGTGGGATAAACCCTGGGGAGGGCCTTCAGAATGTACAACAATGTGGGGAGGTACTTCTCGTTGCTTTACGTCTCTATGTGGAGGACCTCCGTTATCAGGGTGGCGAGGACTAACACTGTGATCTGGTGCCTGGCTGCGCGGAGTGTCGTTGCAATGTAACCCATGGGGAGGACCTTTAGGGTAGGCCACGACAAGGGGAGGGCCTTCTTGTCGTGATGAGACGTCACTGCGGGGAGGGACTCCGCAGTTGTGACAATGATAGTGAGGACTACTATAATAATATGTGGTCCCACTACATGGAGAGTGCTTGCAGTGTATACCCCGGCGAGGACCTTCAGGGTGGACCGCACCAAGTGGAGGGCCTTCTTGCTGCTCGATCTTCTAGTCACGCGGACGACTGCTGTGACTCGCATCAAAAGAGGATATCTCATGATCGATCGTTATATGCCTGTTGGAGAGGCCCCCACGGGTGCTCTGGGGAGGACCTCTAGAGCTGCTGGTAGAGACATTGCGGGGAGGACCTTCACAACTGCTACTGCCACTCCCATAATATGGTAATGGGTGGGAAGGGTTTTGAGCCTTTGATATGTGCTTAATGATATTGGGAACCCCAACTTCTAGCAGAGCAGAGTCATGAACCCGCTCTTCATTTTCCAGCTGCCTTCGGCGCGTTCGAGGTGCTTTCTTGCAGGCAGCAGGGACCATTTACTATTGAAAATGACCTTCACCTTTGGGTCCCTGTCTAATTGGGTCCTGCGATGCTGTCGGGATATTCCGATGAACATCTTGATTTTCATTAGGGATACATGCATACTCTGGAGCATCCACTGTGATGGACGAGTGTCCCCTAGTTGGAACGAGTGAAGCTGCTCGATCCGGTTTCCCTAACATTGCAGAATATATCTGACAACCCTCCTGGGCAGAAGAAGGGATGAAGATCTGCTCCGAGGAGGCTATCTCATCTCCTAGATGAGTTGCCTTAATTGGGGAGACGGGCTCACGGGCCTGAGTCCTTGTTGTTGCCGCTGATGCATTTACATTCTGGAAAGTCTGCAAGATATGATCTGGGATTGATACCTTCTCCTCCATCATTTCCAAGATATGTAGAGATACATCTTTGGCTGGAATGGGTATGAAGGCCCATTCCAGTATCGGAGTAGGAATATCATACTCCGGTCCTCCGGTGGTCAGTGGGTACTGACAATTCTCCTGTGTTGGGGAAGGTGAACGAATCTACCCCTGTGCTGGGATATGCCGGTTTATCTCTCTGTTTTCCACCACATCGGGATGGTGGACTTTACTTGAATCCGTAGGGAGCTGGCCCTGCATATGTCGGTTTCCCACCGTATCAAGTTGGTGGCCTTTGTTGGCAAGGATACGTGCCTACATATTAATCGCCGGAACATCTAGGTGGCAGGCTTTGTTGATCGCCACCACATCGGGATGGTAGGCGTCAATAACATATACTTGGAGCTGGTACTGCAGGCACTGGGTTGCCACCACGTCAGGTTGGTGGGCTTCACGACCCTGGGCAGGGTTAGGTACCTACCGGGTAGGTGTCATCATGTGTGAGCGACGGGCTTGATGGAACTCAGTGGGGATGCGCGCCTACTCAGATGATGCTACCATGTCAAGATAGTAGGCTTTGAAGGAGCGAACAGGTGTATGTACCTATTCATGATACGTATCTATGACTGGGCAGTGGAGCTCCTCCTCAGGGACAAGGGTGATGACCGATCCCTGGTTGTACGTTTGCCACCCTCGTCGGGTGGTCCAAGGGGCCAGAGCTCGGGGAGCGTGGGCCTGGATCCTCAGGGTGACATCCTCCTTAATGTGAGGATGTTGAGTCACGACGTGACTGTGATGACGTCTTTCGGTGGGGGCCTTGGAGCAAAGCCCCCATTCGGCGGGGGTGAAGTCCTCAGCGTCGACCTCATCCGCCTCCCTAAGATAAGGGAGGTATGCATTGTCTTGTTCAGGGGATAGATTCCCGAAATGGTTTGAGATGGTAACAGGGGCCGTCTGGATCTTCTTTTGTGGCCGCTTCTGGGCAGGTGACCGGCGAGTCCTGGTAGATTGGAGGGCGTGCATGGCCACCTCCACCATCGGGAGAGTACCGTTCAAATGGTACTCTCAGATCAACACATCTGAGACCCAGCATTGAAGACGCTAGGTAGGTGACGGGGTCCTCCGTTGGTGAGGATGTCTGGTCATTGCGTTGTTGGAAGCACGCGTCTGTGAGTTCCTTCATGATACCATTGGATCGAAGGGAGTTTTGATCGGTACCTGTAAAATATTTTAACAAATACAAACCGAAAAGCCGTCAAAGCAGCATCTCATGACTCCATGCATAATTAATGACCTTTCTTTGCCCTCTTGTGAGTATAAGGGGGAACGGAGTGGTATAAGGTTAAATCTGTCATGCTTGGTTAAAGATTCATGTCGAGTTCACCATTTTTTGTCTCGTGGCGCACGATGGGGTCGTGGCGGAGAAACATGTGCTACCCGACGGTTGATTAGAGAAGATTGAATTATGCTTAATCAATTATATCAGGTGCACCGTTTTCTCCTCTAAATTCCCAACGATTCCATATCCTGTGACACATGGACCTTCTTTCCAAAGGCAGGAGTTTTCTGGGTGATTTGGCCAATGATGCTTAAGAACTCACATTGGTTGAGAGGATGGGAAGTCGGGCTCATTTCACCCTTTTGGGGGGATATTATTGCCTATTCCGAAACTATCTTATATATTTAAGATGTATTCATTTGTTCATGAATCTTTGGTTTATACCCAAGCATAGCATCCACAGATTACTCCTGGTTGGAAATGGTTAGCTGGATGCAGGGGTTCAGAATCATTTTGGCCCGAGGTTTACCATCCCTCGTTGGATTAATGACCCTGAGGAGTCTGGAATCATTGAGACGACACTGGTTTAAAGCCTCATAATAGGGCACTCTGGAGTTTATTGTCATCCAGGGGGGATAGATAAGACTTGACTATTAGGATCAAACCCATGATATAGGCTTCCTACATATCCTTGCAAGAGGAATCAAAATCCACGTATTTCGGTATTGGATGGAGCTTACACTCTGAGGCAGCCGAAGGTGTGGGTAAACCAACGTAAAGGAGGTCAGAATGGCCAATTGTTGGGCTTGAACCTCGGGGAGGTTTCCTACGTACCCTGCCTAGGAGACATGGATCAAAGTCCACGTAGTTCGGATAAGTATGGGGCTTATGATCTAGGCTTCCCAGGGTTGGTGCGGTGAACCGACATGAAGACGGTCGGATCGACCAAGTGTTGGGCTTGAACCTCGGGGAGGCTTCCTACGTACCCTGCCTAGGAGACAGTGATCAAAGTCCACGTAGTTCAGATGATAAAGAGGGGGTGTGATCCATCTTAAATAAGGACCAGGGGTCCAGAAAAATGGTGGGATTAAACCTCAGGGAGTCTTCCTATGTACCATGCCTTAACATGGATCAAAGTCCTTGTAGTTTGGGATTAGTCCACTATCGTTTCACAGGCGCCACATCCTTTCTTTCCGGATTTGTCATCTTTTCTTAGATCTGCTTAGATCTACTTCTCAAATCTCCATTAAAATCTCTAAGGCCACATGAGTCATGATCAGTGTTAGAAACAAGAAAATGAAATAGACTTGGCTAACCTCACACTTTCTCCCGACCGAGGGAAGGGGAGACAAATGACGAGTAGAGGAAAAGACCGGTACCGCTAGGCTCTCCTTCTCCTTGATGTTCAAGGAAGGTAGAAGTCGCGCAGCGGAGCAATGAACCCTCCGTGTTGAAAGGAGTAGGGTTATTGGCTTCCAACGAGGATGGTGTGGGGTTTACTCCAGGAGGGATGCCCATTGGTTACAGAGCCTGGCGGGAAAGGGACTTGGCCCTGAAGAAGAACGGAGCAACACCCTTCCCCACTATGCCCTTCCTTGGCCATGGTCGTGGGGAAGCACGGAGGTGGATGGGTGATTCCTTCTGATGGGTAGTCTACCACTCACCGGGGGAGGGGATAAGTGTCCTAGTCTTAACAAGTGGAGAGGCAGAAAGGGGACTCCCGGGCTTGGACTCTGCACCACCATGGGTATGTGGACCCAGGAGTGACTCGGGAACCCGCTCAAGGGCCGGGGTAACCCCTTCGCCCTCGTCTACCACAGGTATGTGAACACAGGATGATGCGCTGATGCGCCTAAAGGTTTCATCACACAGGTCTGGTGGCTCTGGTAGAGGCCTCAGCTCGGGGACAATGAATGGGCCAATGAGGGGGTTGCGAAGGATCAGGCCGGATTGGGAGGATTTTATCTGGCTCGGGGAATGGGAACTCCAAAGGATTTGGCAGGCCACTCAGGTGTAAGAGGAGTGTCACCCTTCGCGTAGGGAGGTGCTACATGGCTGGAGAGGCCATCCGTGAACCAGGGTGGTCCACGGCTTAGGGTTCGGCCTGCGTACCAGGTTGGTACACGTAGGGATCCACACGAGCAGTGATGACCAAGGACGACGCTGGTCGGAGGTCCATCGGTCGGGGCTTCGCCTGCGTAGGAGGGTGCTACGCGGTGTGATGGATCAGAAAAGAGGCATAAACTCCCTGGTCCATGGGGAGTGCATCCGCGGAGGGGCCATGGTTAGTGGTCTTCTTTTCTTTTTTATTTTAAGTTCATGGTTCACCAAGTTGTTATGCATTTTCAGTTCCTTATTACTTCGTTTCAAACATCATACATGTTCTGGTTCGAAAACTGGAACTTCACTCTTTACGAAATCCAAAGATCCTTCCTTCAAAATCCTTCCACCTGAATCTGATCGATCTCTCTTCCCTCTTCCCCCTCAACCTTCTTTTATAGAGTGGGGAAAGAGATGTATCTATGGTCATGTGGAACCTTTTACGGAGGCCCATGACCGGAAAACCGGTTTTCGGATGACTTGGTCAATCCGCAACTCACAGGGGGGAATTGAACGCACCTCCCCCGTGAACCAAACTAACTCGGGGAGTGCTTTGTGTCTGCACAGGGTTCTGCCTCCATTTCACGAATGACAGCAGATGTGGTTCAGGCCGATTGACGCAGTTCGCGGCTGGGGCGGTTCGTGATGGTGGACCAGGTTGGCACCCGTCCTGCTTCATGCCCGCGGAGGATCCCCGCCTCTGTTCCGCGAATGACAGCGGTCCGTGGAGGGGGGGGGGGTACTTTGCAGAATCGGCCGCATTTCGTTATCACTAGACTGGTCCGCGGACCAGTTCGTCCCTGTGCCATCATTTGAGTATTCTCCACATTTTTTCCCAATCCTTTGAGGGAAATTGGGTGGAGTCTCCCTTGGATTAAAGGGGATTCTCATTCTCCTTTGCGAAATTTTCAGGACCCTATAGTGTTTTAATATACAATTTCATGTAAATTATGTGTTTTATAGAATAATTTTTGGTTCTTTCATTATTGTATTTTTTATTTTATCATTACCCAAGTTGAAAGGGATTCTCATCTCAAAATTCTTTCTTTTATAAATGTTTTGATCGATGTGCCTATATTTATTTATATGGTGTATACACTAACTCTTGAAATATAATATCATGAATCAATCTATAATCATGTTATTTTATGTAACTTATTATATTCTTGATTACAAATTCGTGTTTTTGTTTTAAAAGGACGTAAAGGGTTTTTCTTTAACAATAGTTTTTAAATGTTTTTCAAAGACTTTTAACCAAGTGCTTCATCCATGTTCTTAATATTATTTATAGAATGTTATTTTATAAAAAAATTAATTACTAAAGTTATTTTACATGATCTTTGACCTTATTTTAAGTGGTTTTAGAATGAAAATCTTTAACATTTTACACATGGATCACTTTTCTCTCTCTTTACAAATGTTTCAAAATAATGTTTATTTTTAACGTTTATGACACAAACAGGTTTTACCACCATCATAAATATTCTTAATTTTGAATTTTACTTTATTTTTTTACATGATTATTTTCAAGGAAAATCATTTTCTCAATAGTTTTTGAATTTTTAGTTTTTAAAGGTACTAGAAAAAATAGAAATTTTCATTTTTTTTCAATGAAATGTTTTAAATATTTTTTTAAAGGTATTTTAATCTATGTAAGTACTATTAAATGATTCCTATACATCACTACTAATATGATCTTATGATACCATCTATATTATTTCTTTGGATAACTTACGTTGATTATTTTAAATATAATTTCATGAAACTCATGTTTTCCATGTTTAAATTAAGTTATAAAGGAATGAAATATGTTATTAAAATATTGATGATGAAAATAAAATCTTACATGTGTAATATTCTTATAAGATATGTGTAAATTATAGATAATGATGGGTGATATTGATACAGCCTGTATGATATGTGATCTTGATACGTCTTATATGACTGGTGAGCATGATATAGCTCTCTATTGCAAATGTTCCTTTTCATTAAAGTTAAGATAGAGAAAGATAAAAATGGATAATCCTCCTATGGATTTAACTAGTCTCTAGTTATTTCTAAAAGATATTGAACACAGGTGATGAAGATACTATTCTAATATACCAATTTGTTTTCTTTATGCTTGTAATGGTTTTAATGGTTTCTTTCATCGAGTTTAACATCACATGGCTCATGATTAATGATTCTTATGACTATTTACTTTTTAAATATTTATTATTTGTCACATGTTTAATGATCTAGGTTTTGATCTTTATGAATTATATTATATAATTCTCATTCACATTGAATAGTTTCTCATACTCTTATGATCATGTTTTTCTCACTAAAGATATTCAATTATTAATGTATATGTTCACCCTTAGTGAGTATTTGATCTCACCCTTCATATGTTTATTTTCCATGGGTTATAATGAAAGATATTAAGTAAGATACGTATACAAGGGTTTCATGTGGGTGATGACTAATACATGATGTGTAGTGAGAAAATATTGTTATAGTGGGAAATATTTTCACTTAAAGACATGGGTATTGGTATGTAAGAGTTTGTATTAATTCTCTAAAACTCTAAACATAAAAGGTCCTTTAGTATGTAAATGATCCAATATTTTAGTTTCATACTGTATGTTTTTTATGGATACAATTGCATCATTTTTATTAGTATAATTCCAAGAAATTTAAATATTATGTTTTTTGCACTGACTCTATGAGTACGAGTTCAAGGATATTATAATGATAACTTTTTAAAGATAATAATTTATACATTTATTACCTTGTATAAGTACTCAATAAGAATTTGGACAATAGAATAGTTATATAATTTTATAATTCCATAATATAAAAACATTATTAAATAATCATCATATTTATATCCAAAAATCATAAAAATTCTTGTCCCTTATTACATATTATCTCTAAGGTACCAATTTTTAATTTTATATGGATCTGCAAGAACTACGTAAAAAAAATATTTTCATATTTACATTCACGTTAAAAATAATTTATATTAATTTAATAATTTCTATATGATATTTTTATATTATTACCATGTAAGAAGTTTTCCATAGGTTTATATAATGTTATACATCAATTTAAATAAAAATATAATAATATGAAGTCAAATTTAACTTGAATTCAAACACTTGTTGTAAAAGAAATTTGAACTCAAGTATATCACTCAAAATATAACCACATTACCATAAATTATAAAATTATAAAATTGAAACATTAAAAAAATTGAAAGTTAAATTAATATTTTTTTATCTTTTATCATATTTTTTAATCAAAACCCCATGATTATATATCACATTTACTACTTAATTTCATAATTTATTAACTGTAGCATTTTTTTTAAAACTCCTTCCACCTAATTTTGACATGAAGATTCAAAATTTATTATTTATTTTATTAAAATCAATATATAACAACTGAAGAATAAGTTTTAAAATAAAAAATTATTAAATATAAAATAATATTTATTTTTAACAAACCACCTCCCCCATGGGTGTTCTTGTGGTAGGTTTCTCCCTTGACTTCTTAGAGGTCAAGGGTTTTATTCTCTATGGTTTTCCATATTGATTGTAATTTTATGCCAAAAGATTTAATATAAAAAACGTTTATGGGTATATGGTTGTGTGGTAATTTTATTGAGTTCAACTAGCATGATAAAGTGAAATAAATGGGGCCCAACTTTTTGAAGGAGGTTCTACACAATTGGAATAAAAGTAATGTATTTTATGGGATAGGGTTTCTATGATTTTTTCTAAGGCTGGGACTCAAGGCCCCTTATTCTTTCTTCTTATCATGCCATAATTATTTCTAAGACTATCATAATAATAAATATCAAAATAAATGAATATAATTAATATTAATATATGTCAATAAAATATATATTAGCTAATTAATCATTTAAATATATCAAAAAATCATATTAATGAAACATTTTTAGCCTTCAAATAAAAAATATTTTATTTCATGACGTTAACATAATAATTTTACAAGTATAATGACTGTCTAATATCAACTATTGTGACATTAAATAAACATATATCTTAAAATGAATATTTCTTGACTAATATGAATTTATGACCTTAATATTATTAAAATATATAACTCATTTATTATTAGAAATACCTTGGTTTTCACACTTCATTAGATACTTAACATTACACAAGATGAATCAAAAAACAAGTAAATGAAAAGAAACATATGATACACTAAGATGAGGTTGTCTTGTGATAAATAGAAGTCATTTTTATACATTTCATTCTCTTTATAACATGATTATTCATCTTCCTATCAAATTAAAACCAAATTGAAACATTTATAGGTTTCATTTATCATTTTTCTTTCAATATAAAATCAATCATTAAGAAACAAGGATATATTAATTCAATAATTTTCAAATCAATGAAAAAAACATATATCTAATATCAACCCCTAAAGAACAAAAAAATATTGTCACTGAAATTGTATAAAACTCTTGTGATTTTTTCCGCAGGCTTGATGTGGAATCAATCAACTTTAACACTACCGTACAATATAATGCATAAGGTGTTATTTATTCATTCCAATACTTACCCGAAATTAAACATCAAAAAACCAAATAGAATTTTAACATAAGTTAGTTCCTATTATCATACAAAGAATTATTAGATCATGGATATAATAAAAAATTCCTCTAAATTGATTGCAAAAACAAATTATGAAACATGCAAAAAAATATTCAATAGTTATATTTATAAACCATAGGTAAATTTAATACCTTGTTTATGTATCCTTTGTTCCATATGGATGAAGTTATGATAAAGAAGAAACACAGATGGGATGTTTTATGGTGTAAATAAACCAAAATTTCAATAGATTTTATGATTTTAAAACATTTTTGATAAATAATATAGTTCTTGATTAATGGATGACATCATGTTTTCATGTCATCATAATTTGAGATATTAGGTTTTCATATACATGACATGTCATTAACATATATATAAACTTCATAGAAGTTTTTTTATTTATAACATATGATTATTATATATATGATATAATGAACTCATCTAAACAAAACAAACCATATCATGTCATATGCATGGCACCACTTTTTTCACTCATTGTGGTGTTCCTTGTCATATGTAAGACATAATAGTTTTAATTAATATATTAAAATCATATGGTTTGATAACATATATAAAACCTTAAAACAAGGTTATGTTGAATGTTTTTACCATGACATTTCATGTCACGTGGAAAATAAATCCTCCTATCTTCCAAAAAATAACTTGACTAATTTAATCATCTTAATAGTAGGATATTATGAAACTCAATTAATTGTTTGAATTATGGATTTGATACCACTATAAGTATTTTAATACACTCTTAATTTATTAATGGTGATGTAAAATAAATAAATATTCTTAAAAGGAATGATAAGGAGTGGATATAATATGTGAAAAAATTAAATTTCCTTGAAAAAATACTTGTAATGTTTTATATGAGGAATTCTAAATGAAAATAGTAAATTCACAAAGATAATCTCATAATTTAATAAATTTTTACAATGAGTAGATTTACTAACTAGGATGATTTTTATTCACCGCCTTTATTGTAAGTGTGTGTTCAATTATCAATTTTTTATTCCCTTACAAACCTTAACCACATAATCACTTATCTATAAATTTTGTGTATATGGAAAAAAACAAGAACATTTATTTACTGGACAACTGGCCACTTTTACTGAATGACTAATTAGATGTTTTGACCAATAACATATTATAACTTTAAAATTTGAATGTTTTGGAAAAGAAATGTAGTTTCATATATTATTTATATAATTATATTTTAGTTAATATAATTTATTAATAAAACACAATCATAATATAATTTATTAAACATCATAAATTTAATTAAGATAATTTTTTTAATGTAATTTCCATGATCTTATATCAAATTAACATAAAATATTATTTCATTAAATAATTTAATTATTGAATATTTTATTAAATATTTAATAAAAAATGGAATTTAATTTTTGATTCAATTATATGAAAACTCTTTATAATTTTATTACATGTGCAAATAAATCATTTGGTGGTCTGTATAGTTTTCTATGTTACTAAGATTAATTAATAATGTCATTTGATATAAGAAAATTTTTACAATCAAGACCTATAGTGGTTAGATGGACTTCCATATTGCATCCTTTAGGATTGGGGATCAAACCCTCAATCATTTATTCAAATCCTTATTAATTAAATTAAGGGGTGGTGGTTCTACCAATGCCATCACATATGGGAAACTTGAGTCAAGATGAAACAAAATTTCATGAAAACCTATGTACAGGATGCATGTAGCCTCATGCATGTTTAGGAGAGGGGAGATAATGATGATGGGGCATAGGCCCAGATGGATATTGGAAAAATGGGCCGAAAAGGGGGGCATTCTCAAAGGCGATGTTAGTTTTAGGGCTTCAAGTGGTGCTATATAGGGTGGATGGAAGGTGTATATGATGTTCCCCTAATTTTAATATAGAATAAATGATAATAATTCAGGGTGGAATGGTCTGGGTGCTATGCAGGGCTCACATTGGGTCCATCGTAATGGGGAATCTTATAGGGGTCATAGTGTGGTCCATACATGGAGGTACGACATGGGAGATGTCTTGGGCATGGCTATAGGGATTGTTTTTTTCTCTCCATCATGTTGTATCCAATAATAAGGAATGGTCCCTAACATAGTAAATTCTAGTGAATAATAAATGGATATAATTCGATCAAGGGGACATCTTATATATAGAGGAATTTATGGTCATTGGATTCCATGTACTGGTCTCCTATTGTGGTTGACATAGGCTTTTTAAGGCAAAGTAAGAAGATGGACATCTTTCTTCACTTCCAAAATTGTGTGGGGCCACTCCCAATTATGGGAGAAATCAAAAAAGTGGTTTTTTCTTTGTTAGAATGTGAAGATCTTCCTTGGACGACAACAAACCTAAGAGACTCTCAAAATTGAATCAACATGTGATGAGGGATTTGTCAAGGTTTGATGAACCAACCCTCGTAAACCATTGACACCACTGAATTTAAATCATCTATAAAACAATATTTTTCCCCATGAATTTGTAATTAGGGAAAACCCCCACTGTAACTATGTGTTTTAATACTCCAAAATGTGATCCAGAGAGAAATAAAAGGAATGGCCCCACTTTCTTCTGTTGATGTAGGCACACTTCTAAACCATGTTAAATCTATCATGTTCTTATATTTTCCATTGTTTTTGTGTTTTTTTTCATTGCATCAAAGATATACTACCCCAACAACATGGTATCATATCCATAGAGAGAAAAACAACGAAACAATAGTGAATTTTTTCAATGACTGAAAAATTGAAGTTTGTTAGAAAATTGTTTTACGGCCAGGTCCATGAACAGTTCAGTGATGCAATTCCAACATCGAAAATGACATAAAAATCAAAGTTAAAATGAAGCCGATGGATCTGGGTAAAGTTTTGGTCAAACCCAAGGTGCTACAGTACCCCCTTACCAGAGAAGAAAATATCGTTCATGCTGGTGGAAAATTTTCAATGACTATTCCATGCCACTATTCTGGGGAGCCAAGTCAGCGCCACCTCATCGGTCGATCTGGACCATTGAAATTGTTTTGACTATATAATATCTAATCAAAGTCCATTTTCAATGATCCGACATTCAATTCTAGCTATTTCATCCATTATGGACACATTCATATGTTTGGGATTAAAAAATTATGACTAAATCAATAGAATAAAATACTGGTAATATGATTAAGTGTACCACATTTAATTATGCCATATGGAAATCCAAAATGGAGTACCTTTTATATATTAAAGATTTTTTGAAACCAATATTGGATACCACTAAGTCCATTGTAGTGCAAGTGGAGGAATCATCCGAAACCTATCAGTAAAATGAGAAGACGACAGCCGGTACCCCACCAGTTGATGCGGAGTGGGTTGTGCTCAACATGATGTGCGCTACCCAAATCAGACTGTAGATCAATAAGGAAATCTTTTATAATTTTTCCAATGAATATGATAATTTCATTCTATGGGAAAAATTGGAAAATATGTATGTGAGGACAACCATGAATAACAAAGAAAACCCGATATGTCGTCTTGCCAACATGAAGTACAAAGAAGAGACCAACTTATCAGAGTACATGAGATAGTTTTAATGTACTTTTAATCAGTTGAGTTCCATGAAAATGATGATTTATGATGAGTTGCAGAAACATTTTATGTTGAGTACTTTACAAAATACATGAGACACACTAGTTTTGTTGGTTATCAATTGAACTCTAGACAGAACTCTCATCATGGAGATGGTGAAAGAGAGAATGTTGAATGAAGAATCTAGAAGGAAGCACGAGGGGTGCACTCTTGAATCGGAGGCTTTTGTCACTAAATGACAAGGGAATTAGAAATGGGAGGTAAGAAGTAGAGGAATAGAACCCTATGAAAAAATTATACAAAGGATGAAGTGATCAAAATCTCGATTGGGATATGACATCAAGTGAAAATAATATAGAAACCCCGAACACTTCATCCAAGAGTGTAGAAGGTTGAAGGAAAACTAGAGGAATCCGGAAGGTAAGGCCCAAAATAGTGATGTAGTAATTGTCAATAAAGAGATTTTTATTGTCCAGGAAGAGCATCATGTCAGTCTTGCAATCCAAGACTCTACATGGGAGATCAATTCCAGTGCCTCCAACCATGTCACTACCAGAAGATATTTCTTCTCAAATTATACTTCATGGAGTTTCAGACATGTGAAGATGGGAAATGATGATACATACAAAATTACTAGTATTGATAATATTTTTCTAGAGACTAATATTGTATGGAGGATATTGTTGAAGGATTTGAGTCATGTTCCTGATATTTTTCTCAATTTCAAATCCACTAGAATAATTGATGTCGATGGATATGTCAGTTCCTATGGTCATGGGAAATGGAAGCTTACCAAAGGTAACTTGGTAATTTCTAAATGAAATAATGATACTTCTCTTTATCTTATAGATGTGAGACTGTGTAGAGGAGAAGTAAATGCATCTAGAAAATATGTTCCCCCATATTCTTGGCATAAGAAGATTGGTCAAATGAGCGATAGAGGAATAAGAATTCTATCTAGAAAAGATATATTTCTAGGACTAAAAGGTACACATTTGGATACCTATGTTGATTGCATCATGGGAAAACGTCATAGAGTGCCATTTCATGGTTATATAACATCCATAAAAGAAATTTTTTTATATTTTATTCACACTGATTCCTCTATGATGAGTAATAAGTCAAAGGGAGGTGCTATTTATTTTCTTACCTTCATATACGATCATTCTAGAAAATTCTTGGCCTTTTTCATGAAAACTAAAGATCATGTGAAGGATTTTTTCAAGAAGTTTCATGTTAAGGTGGAAAGAAAAATAGGCATAGGGTTAAAGTTTGTGCGGTATGTCAGTAGAGTGGAGTATTGTGGTCTATTTGAGGATTACTACAGGAGTTTCAGCATCAGGTTGAAAAAATCAATACGGAAGACACCTCATCATAACAGTGTTGCTGAGAGAATTAACATAACAATTTACAAGAGAGTTATATGTATGCTCTCAAATGAAAATCCACTAAACACCTTTTGAGGGAGGCAATGAGGACCAAAATTGATATCATCAACCTTTCTCCATTTGTTCCACTAAATTACAAGATTACAGAAAGGGTTTGGATAGGTAAATATGTTTCATATAAACACTTGAGAGTATTTAGCTATAGGGCACTTGTTCACATCCTAAAAGATGAGCGGGAAAATTTGGATGGAAACTTGAATCTGTGCATATTTTTGGGATATACTTATGAGGAGTTTAGATACTGAATCCAAGATCCTATCAACAGTAAGATCGTCAGAAGTGGAGATTTGGTGTTTCTTAAGGATCAAACGATTAAAGATTTTGAGAAGCAAGAAAAGGAAGAGAAGTTACAGTCTGAGGAAATTCCAATTAGAATGGAACCAGTCTCACCACCATTAGTACCAGCTAGTGCGGGAGAGATATGTGACACTGATGATACATCACTATCATGTAATATGTCTTCATCTTCTAATATATCTCCATTATATGATATTCCAGAGTAGATTCCCCCAAAAGCGTAGTTGAGATGATCCACCAAAGAATGAAAACTGAGTCATAGATACTCACCACATGAGTATGTGATGATCACTAATGGGGGATATCTAGATATTTATGATGATGTAGTTAGGAGTCAATAGAAGATCAAATGGAATAAGGCCATTCAATAGGAGATGAGATCCTTACATAAGAACCACACATTTGATGCGGTGGAATTACCACATAAAAAGAAGGTGCACAAGAATAAGTGGGTGTACATAATCAGAAGAGAACATGATAGCTCACAACCACACTATAGATCCAGAATGTATGTGGAAGGATTCGGTAAGAATAAAGTTATTGACATTGATAAAAATATATTCCCTTGTGGTTAAAATGTCTTCTATTAGATTTTTTCTTGGATTGGAGGCTAGTATGAACCTCGAGGTTAAACAAATATATGTAAATACTGTTTTATTAAACGATGGTATTGATGAGGAGATATACATGGAGTAGCTAGAGGGATTTCTAGTGAAAGGAAAATAAAACCAGGTATACAAGCTTAAGAAAATGTTTATATTCTTTTAAATAGGCTTTGAGGTAATATTTCAAAAAATTCAACTCATTCATGGAGAAAAATGAGCATAGAAGGATGATTGATGATCATTTTTTTACATCAAATAGTTTTCTAATGTTGATTTCATTGTCTTATTACTTTATGTTGATGATGTAATGCCCCATGATTTTTTGAATTATTTTTTTCTAATTAATTTAACCATTTTCATATTTTTCATTTAACATAACACTAAAAATAGTTTATTTTAAATTAAAGCACTATGTTTGGATTTAATTATATATAAGACTAAGTTAATCATGCACTACACAAATCCTAATTTTTTTTCTTGATCTACAATCAAAACTAAGGTTAGCTTGTGACTTTCTGTATATTACACGCCCCACCGACTTGGCGTATGCAACATGCAACACCAACTTGGCGTACGTTAGATACAACAATGAGTTTCTACAAAACATATTTTTATTGTCATAATTATTCAAATTATATAATAATAATATATCCATTAAAATTATTAATATTAATAGTGATAAATAATTAAATAAATAATTTTTGGTAAAGTCCTTATATGATTAAAAATACTATTTTCTTAAATGAACAACTTTTAATGTCCTTTTAAAAAAATAATAAATTTAATTTTAAACTCATTTAGATATTTAATTTTATAAAATAAAATTCATTTTTTAAATTTTTAAAGTTGAAATTATCATAGGGATAATTTTTTGGATTTTTCTGAGAAACTTCATTTTTTAATGAATAGTGAAAAATACCAGCTTTTAATTCAAAACAATTTTTTCATCTAATTTATTTATAAAATTTAATTATATTTTCAATTAGTTTCAAAGTTTAATTGTATAATATTTTTGTCAATTAATTAAATGTAGTTCATTTGAATCAATTTCACTAATAAATTGGGTAAAAAACCTAGTAAAATTTTGTAATTGTTTACTTTAAAAACTAGCAGTGTCGTCCCATCAGTGGGACTAATTTTAAATTAATTTATACATATTCTGGGGTTGGAATTTTGAAAAAATGATTTCAAATTTGAAATAAAAAATAAATTATATTTTCTTATAATGTCAACTTAGTTTTTGACCTAAAATATTAGTGAAAGTAATTAAAATTAATTACATCAATTAAGGTTAAATTAAGCTTAACTAAGGACTAAACCTTAAATATAAGACCCCAAACAACTTTTAATATTCCCCAAAACCCATTTTATGGCCATTATTATTCCATGAACCTTCTATTATTGAGTTTTTTTCTTTGTTATGAATTCTTTTAGGTAGAAACATGGGTACACCTAGTATGTTTTTAAAAATGCCAAGTGTGCCATTTCCCTTCCCTATAAAAGGCCACCACGTCTCCCTCTTCTTCACACCTCTAAAACCACTTAACTTTGTCCAATATATTCCCAATACACATAACAAAATCCATCCCTTCACCTCAAATCATCCCTTTGGGAATAAATAAATCTAAGGAAGCCTTTTGGCACAAACCAAAAGGAGTTACCTGATTAAGAGATAACATCTTCTCTCAAGATCCTTTATTTTATTTTTGTTCTCCACCCCCTATAATCTCTTTATTATATTATTGTATAATAAAACTTTTGTACTAAATATACAATGTTTTTTTCTTCTAAGTTTTTGAACTACACTTACACACAAGTACATCTAATGATAATAATCATATTGTTTACGTGTACGGTGAACTGCCGCATCACTAAATGATAATTGTTCATTTTTTTATTACCACATCTCAAGGTGGAAATTATGATGGAAAATATATTTATATAAATTATATAGATATATTATATTTTCTATGTATTTATTATTTTCTAATTATTTTATAACATATATCTTTATAATTATCATTTTGTGTTAATACGATAATTTCGTTTGAGGAAGTGTGGACTACCGGACCTCATAACGATGTGATTCATTCATACGCTACATGGAATATATTAAGGATGGTTTTATGAAATATATATAATATATATGATATCATAATTATACTATAATAATTATATATATATATACATATATATATATATACATATATATATATATATGTCTTTTACATTCTTTCTTTCAACATGATAATTAAAAATAAATAGTGTTCATCCGTACGTACAGCTTACTGTCTCCAGGAACAATGTGTTTTGTTTCATACTTATATACTATATAGATTATTATAATACAAATATAATGGATATAAATTATATATATATATATATATATATTTACATTCTTTAAATCATGATATAAGTATGAGGACCAAAGATATAACAAATTAAGACACATGAAATGAACAAAGTGAATATTACTCAAAGTGAACCCTTAACATAGAATTGTTAACAAGAAGGTAATATAAAGTCATAATCAAACCATATATGATATTATAAGTAGGAATATGGTTTTTTATATATGTATAATAAATTTATATTTATTATACAGGAGGTTTGAATGAGTACTATGAGAGTCAAGACACAAGGTAAGGTGATTTCATCTCACATTTTATTTCGGTGAGACACATGCTTTTTTCACCACCCATTACTTTTGTGTGGTGTGTATAATACCCATGGATGTAATCAATTATTATTATAGTTAAATTTATGGATATTGAAATATCCATTATATTACATTTATTTCATGGGGTTCATGTTTTAAAAGTTACCAAATCAGTAAAATAGTTTTTCCACGATTTTCCTTCTTTGAAACTCATGTTTTGTTATGCGCCTAAATTCATTCTGAGGTGTATATACTTCCATTTTATATGATATATCATGAATCTAAATATTTTTATAATATTATAAGCTCTATGTAATTTCTTCTTCTTACATGGATAGTATGATCCCAAGTTACCATGTGATATGAGTTTATTGAAACTATCTCATTACTTTTCAAGATTGTTTATACTTCCTTTGATGAAATCATATAACCCATATCTCTAGAAAATTCATGAATTTTCTTATACTTTGGTTATTCATGATATATTCATGTATTTTTACCATATTTATACTATTTGGTACATAATATAGTTAATATTTTTTTAAGAAAACCTGAATTTACCCTCTCTTCGGTCAAAAATAAAGATTTTATAGAAAGGGTACCAAGAATATTTTACCATTATCCTTTAATATTTAAAATAATTTTTTCCCTATTTGTCTTTTAAAAATACCTTCAATGGAATATTATCATCTCTTTTTGAAAAGTAATTTTTTTCTAACCATTTTATCATGAAAAATTAATATTCTTTTTACCTCGTACGACATGTATGAACTTACCCGTTGTCATTTCTTTGAAGTTTCCTTTGCATTTTTAAAAGGATAATTTTTTATAAAATGTTTTTAAAATTAATTTTCAAATAATGTTTTAAAATGTTTTCAAGCCTTATTTATAAATTTTCAATGTATTTTCAAAAAAATGTTTTCCAACACATTTTCAATATTCTTTCATATGTTTTCAATTAAAAAGGTTTTCAAAAAAAATTCTGGATTTATTTATTAGTTTTCAAAGTGTTTTCAAAGAAAAACGTTTTTAATATATTTTTAATCTTACTTTATAAGTTTTCAAGGAAAAATGTTTTCAAAATGATTTCAAGTCTTCTTTATAATCTTTCAAGGGTTTTCATAAGAAAATAATTTTCAAATGGTTTTATAAATTAAAAGTATTTTTTCAAAGATGAAATGTTATTTTCCTCTAGAAACATTTTTGAAAGACATTTCAAAATTATTTTTGATCTAAGATGGATTCCTTTAATGTTCCTCATTCCATTATAGGAAAAGATATAACGGTTCTAACCATATTATTTCTATGAGTGGGTTAGGCTTAATGTCATGGTATTTATGAAACCCATTTGTCTTTCATGAGTTATATGTTTATAAAATACATTTCTCTTTCATAAGTTATTATTTTGATGAAACCATCTTTTTTCATAGGTTATGATATTTTTAAATGTTTATTATACCCATTTCATTTAATTGGTTATGATATGATTGTTTATGATTTTGTGTAACATGTATCTATGATTTCACTATGAGATTGGTGGAACCGATATCTCCCTCCAATGCATTGGGTATATGTTTTTATATCATGAGATAGATATGGCTGGAACGAGAAATGAAATTAGTTCAATATTACAAGGCTAGAATGTGAAATGAAATTGGTTCTGTAATATAGGGCTAGAGTAACGAGTGAACTTGATTCAGTAATACAGGTACTGAATGAGGAGTGAACTCAGTTCAGTAATATAGGTATGAAATGAGGATCACTCTATGTTCAGTAATACAGGGATAGAACTAGGTATGAACCCAATTCAGTAAAGGACTTTTTCCACTAATATGGCCTTGGCAGCAATTCCTAGACTACTATAGAAATCATTATATGTGATTATATGTCTACAAAAATTCCTTATTTTATTCCTATGTTAAGATTTCATGGCTTATATTATTTATTTCCTTATTATACATGTCTTATGAACTACCAAGATTTATGCCCAGATTTATGTTTGTGTTCTTTGATATATAGGTTATGATCTTATATTTTCATGATCATGCTCTCATACCAATATTCTCATGATTATGCTTACATATCTCCCTTTTTTACCATAACTGGGCATATGAGATCACCCCTTTTTATATTTTATTCCCCCATGTTATGAAGATATGTATTATGTTTGATGTTTCTAAGAAGGGTGATAGTCAAGAATAACCTAGTGTGAGATAATATAACTCGCTGATGTACCATTGTTTTCATTTCCATGTTTCCAAAGGAATTAAACCAATATGGTATTTAGGATTTTATTTGTATAATGTATTAATTATTCTCCAAAGTTGTTTTAATGTTAATGTATGAAAATATAGGGTCTCTATAGTTGGTATCAAAGCTAAGGATTAGTTAACCTTTGGAATCTAGGATGAGAAAACCTTAGTGATAACCCTAAGTACATGTCTGAGGATAAGTATAAGGATAAAGAAAAGCATAGGAAAGTATCCTAGAATTATTTTAAAGGATAGAGTGAATGGTTTCTTAGAAATGCATCTCTCAATTGATACTACAAGTTGATTTAGATCTTGTACATATGTACATAGGAGTAACAACTCCAAAAAGATGTTCTGATCCTAACTCAAGGTAATCTGGGACATGCCAACAGACCTTGTTGCACACCTAGCTTGACACTCCTGAGGTATATGCTTTGGGAATTCACAAAACTCTTCATAAACCATCATTGGGGATTTAAATATAAGTTGTCTATGAATAACATAGGATAAACCTAGAGTTTCATTGATTAAGGAAGGTGTCATGATTTAGACATTCTATAAGAAATTATTTTCATAACTATGTGGTTTTCTGCTATGATAAGTTATGATCACACTATGCTTCTAGTTTTACTCAATTGTGGGAACCAGAAGAAACTAGATTAACGTTGATTGTGATGGATGATTTGTTGATGTGAAGTCAAGTGGGATGATAAATGGAGTGAAAGATGTTGTGATCATGCCTAATTAGTTTTCATGGAACATGATTGACAATGTGTACCTTAACCAACTCTTAGACTCACAAAGGAATAGATAGAAGGAGTTCCCTGAGAGTTCAGTTAATGGAGACCATGGAGGAAAGAATATTCTGTTTCCTTTGCGTCTTTAATGTGGAAAGAATCACCTTTGAGATTTTCTAGAGGAATAATAAGATGTTCTGATTTTGGAAAAGAAGGACACAAATCAAGTGAATTTAAGGGAAAATGATGGGTTTTTTTAACAAAATGGATGAGAATATTGGCATCGCTAAGGCATCATAAAAGGTTATGTTCATTAAGTGTGGAATAAAATTTCATTATATAACTAATGTCCCGAGAGGAAATACCCTCAAGAGAATCATCATGGTGTTGTGATTAACTGTTATATTGCGGATGATGATGAAACTATAGATGAAATGTGAAAGGAAATAGGTATTATGTAATAGGATAAGGTAGACTTATTAATGGATTAAGAATGAATTAATCAAATTTTTTTATGTATTTTGGATTCAAGAAATATGTTATATGAATAGTGAAATAAAAAAGGATTCCCATTTTAGGTTTTTTCTCTAATGATTTACAAGAATACATTTAATACATATAATGGAATAGAAAAATTATATAATGGAATGGTGATTTAAATGGGAAACACGTGATTTAGTGCAAGATAACCCTTAATATGTTCTTTATGTTATGATAATGTTGTCTGGATAAAGATATGTGGGATATGAATATGTAAATTAGACCGTACTGATTACCTTGGAACTAATTAAGGACATGTGCACAAAGTTCATGCCATCATGGATGAAGTTTTCAACTTCCTTAATTTATGGAATATATCCAGTAATCTATGGAAAAAGGAAGCATGCATGTTTTCCAAAATTATTTATGGTAATTGAGGTTTTTACCATGTTACAATATAATTTAATATGAGGGGATCAATGTTAAGTTGATTTCATGACATTCTTTCTAATGTTTTGGATTTTCATCTTTCAGAGGGTTTATAAGGTTAATCATTCATAAAAATTTTATGTTAAACATTAGAGGATGTATTTATGTACTGATATTATATTAAAAACCATGGTTAAAAGGCTATTTAGTGATTAACCTTATTTTAAGGGTGTCCATCTATTTTGGAAATTAAATTAGTGTGGTTTCAGAAAAGGATATCATATATGTTGGGTGATAGAAAATCAAGTCTGCCAAGGCCGCGGTTTTTGAACTCATGACCAAAGGACGATAAGGGTTTCACGCCCACCACTATCCTACACGATGTCCAGGATAATGTGTAATTATTTTGGTTGAATAATTATTAATAATGAACCGGTAGAGTTACTTTTTATTTTTACATATTAGTGTATTAAATATATTGATTTTGAAGAATAGTTAGAGAAAAATAGTTATAGTTTTCATTCTTTTATAGGATTTAATATCAACTAAAATTGTATTTTATCACTTTAGGATCAAAGTTAATTTTTGGACGTTAATTTCTTGAAGTAATTGATGAATTGGAAATTTATAAAATCACAACTAAAGAGTCAAATTTTTTTTATTCAAACATAATAAGTAAGTATATTTCCTAAAATTCTTGTTCAATAAAATAATTAATGAAATATGGGGTAATGATCAAAACAATTGTTGTCCTAATACCTTGATTTTTGTTGAAACAATGCCATTTTAAATCATCATATATTTTTGAATTTGAGGCCCTTAAATTTTATTTTATCATTCACTTGTTTGTGATTGATGACCTCGATCACTTCCCGTAAATATTTACAATTTTCTTCTATGTCCAGTCTTCACTCCCAACCTCTGTTCTCCTATGTGGAAAACTAGTTGTATATTACTTTGGATAACCATTATGGTTCCAACTTTCCATTTTTAAAGGAAGTTTATGTATCCATTTTTTTGGTGTGGGTTTCTATGAAATAAAATTTCAAATATTAAACCATTGATAAGATAGATGAATTTTGAGGGAGAAATTCAATTTAATGGGTGTAGAATGTAGAACCTTGAGATTTTGTGAATTATTTTTTTTCTAATTAATTTAAACTTTTCCATATTTTTCATTTCACGTAACACTAAAAATAGTTTATTTTATATTAAATCACTATGTTATGCTTGAATTATACACAACACTGGGTTAATTTTGCACTACACACAACATAAAGTTTATCTTTCTCTAAATAGAACACCAAGGCTAGCTTTTGGCTTGGCGTACATTACACACAACATCGACTTCGTGTACACAACATGAAACACCAAATTGTTGAACGATACTTGAAGAAATGAGTTTCTAAGAAATATCTTTTTATTGATATAATTTTAAAAATGATTATGATGCCCTGAAAAACTAAAATAAGAACCTTGTGTTTGATAGCACGTATGACATGCGACAAAAATCACGCAAGGTAAAATAATATCTGTATACTTTATAATATATTTAATATTTAAATTATATTCTATATATTTAAATTCATAAAACATTGAGTTATATTGAGATTAATGTGACACTGAGTGAGTATAAATTATATTCAACAATTACCTTCCTCTATATATTGCGTTACACACAAAAGTAACATTCTTCAATGGCTTGCGCTATACACAATACCGAGTCTTATTGAGAAATAATCTATAATTAAAACATTATTATTCAATATAAACTTGATTTTATGAATTTTATTAACTAAATTATTAAAATATATGGTTTATAAAACTAATTCATTAGTAACAAATAAATTATAAATGAATATAAGAACCAATTGAATATTAAAAGGAAACTTTTATAGAAAACTATTTTTACGCTCACAAAGTTGTTTTACCCTGATGGATTAAAAAAATTACAATTAGTGAGTGATATTAATGTAATAAATATGTTACATATTCAATAAATTATTTTTTATATTCATCCCATAGATTTGGTAATCATAGGATAAGAGCAACCCCAATTTTTCACATAAAAACCTATAATTTTATTATGGCATTTTTACCGCCTTTTAATGGAGAACCTTTTTTAAATCCTAGTTTTGAATATTTTATGAATTTAATTTGATAAAATAAACATTATTTTTGAATTCATAATTTCAAAATTATCTTATGATGAATTTTTGGGATTTTTCTGAGAAACTTTCTTTTTTAGTGTTCAGTGAAAAATACTGTGTTTTAGTTAAAAATTGATTTTTCATTTAAATAATATTTAATGTCAAATTATATTATAAATTTGTTTTAAATTCACATTGGATAAATTACACATATATTAATATAATTATTTCATGATAATCAATATAAATTTTCAATTGAATATAAAAATATAACAATCTTTTGAACAGTTTTCTACTAAAATTAGTTAATCCATGTGCCTGTGAGATTAACATTAATCTTAATTTTTATACTTATGTGATTTTAATTTTGAAAGTCCAATATACACCATTTTAATCAAGATAATATTTTTGTATAATAATATCAACTTAAGTTTTTACAAAAAAATGATAAGTTAAAGTGATTGAAATTAATTACAATTATTAAGGTGTAATTAGGCTTAAAAATGTACTAAAACACTATGTTTGAGGGCCCAAATGATCTAGAAACTTTTTTAACACTAATTTTATGTAAATATTTAGGCCGATAAACTTAAATTAATTATTTTGGGTGGTTTTTTATGACTTTTATTAGGTAAGAACATGTTTTCACCTAACATCCTGCAAAAATACCAAGTGAGTCATTTTCCTTCCCTATAAAAGGCCACCACCTCTACCCATTACTCACACCTCTCAAAACTATTAAGTTAGGCCAATTCCTGACCAAATAATATTCCATAATTTATATCATATACCTATAATCATCCCTTTAGTAATAAACCCTTTCAACAAAGCCTTTTTGTTCAAACCAAAAGAAGTTACCTGATTAAATGGTAATGTCTTTTGTCAATCTCTCTTATTTCATTTCCATTATCTAACCCCTAAAATATCTTTATTATGTTATTGTATTATATAAATAGTATCCTAAATATACTAGGATTTTTTATGCTGATATTTTAACCTACACATACACACACCACCATCTAATGGTCAATGAACATAATTTTTTGTAGACGGCGGACCACGGCCTCAGGAAATAATGATTGTTCATTCTTCCATTACCATCTCTCATGGTGGCCATTATGATGTAAAATTTTTTTATATATGTTATATATGATATTTATTATGTCTTTATACTTCTTTAAACCTTTTATAATACATACATTTAGTACTTTCTATTTTATGTTAATACGATAACATCGTTTGAGGAAGTGTGGACTACCACCATCTGAAAGTGATGTGATTCATTCACATGATACATAAAGTCTATAAAATATGGTTATAATTAAAAATATGAGACATAAAAAAATCTATATGATATTCATGAAATAATTACATTTCTATATATATATATATCATTTTCTTTATTACCCCTCCATACACAATAAAAGAGATAACGTCGTTTGTGGACGTGTGGACTACCGCCTCCTCAACAATATGTGATTCCATTTACACCACATAATTCTATATATAAGTATATATGATTAAAAAATATTATATTTATTATATAATTATCATTCTAGAAATATTTTAGTCACTTATGTTCACTCTGCAATGATCATTTAAAAATGGGAATGTTACTCATGTGTAGGAATGACTTACTGTCTCCATGATTGTAGGATATTATCATTTTCAAAACCATATTTAATGATTTATTTTTAAAGTATAATTGATGAAAAAATAAACTAATTATTTCATGGTTATAATTTTGGATATTTTATATAATGTCTCCTTTGACTTTAGTTGATCAACAATAGTTTTTTTTACCCATAATCTGAATTTAGTCAAAAACACTCGATGTAAACTTAATTGTTTAAGTAGTTGTACACAACATGGTAATAAGTGAAATAAAATTAATTATAAAAATTAAAAAGGGTTTTAAGAAATTAAAAAATTAAAATAATATTATTAAATATGAATTTAAAGGATGTTCACCTGAAAGGAAACAAAAATTAAGGTATTCTTATCTCATTTTCATTACTTGAGGCATACTTAATTGTTGTACATGTAATTTATTATATATGGTGTACTTTATGACACATTGACATATAATATCATGAATTTTATTATCTTCATCATATTTAAATGTTTTATTTAAGTATTATTACCTTTGGGTTTTCCAATCCATTTGTTACTACATTGGTAAGGGATTTTCGTCTCACTTTTTACATCCGTGGGATAAATATCATATTCACCACTTACTTCTTTTGTGTGGTGTACCTACTGGAAATTTTTAAACATTTTATCATGAATACATATTCCTTAATGGTATTTAATACTTTCATTTAATATTATTCTTTCATGAGGTTTATGATTTAAAAATGTTTCAAAGTGGTATAGGACACTATGGAATGTTTAAAGATTATTTTCCTCAAGGATAATCCTAATAACCTTTCAATGTAATTTCCATTAGAATAAATTATATAACCATTGTTTAATAAACCATTTCATTCTCCTCCAGTTATTCGTGAACATTTTCATGTATTAGTACCACTTTTCCACTCTTTGGTACTCAAAGTGTTAGAAAACATGACTTTATATATCTCTTTATTCAAAGAACTTGTTTTCTTCTAGAAACTATGTTTTATTAAAATGATTTAAAAAATGATTTTAAAGTGATTTGGTAAAGAAAAATTTACCCTTTTCTTCTTTTACCAATCTCTTAGAAGGAATCTTCTTTCCACTTTCCAAACGATGCATATTCAAACCTTTTTCCATTCAAAAGGAATATTGTTTTTACCTTATACAATATGTATGGATTTATCCACCATCATTTCTTTGAAGCCTCCTAAATTTCAAAAGGCTTTTCAAAAGAAAATGATATTTTCCTCAAGAATATTTTTAAAAGTTAATCTTTTATTTCATCAATGAAAAAAACCCTCTATTTTAATCCACTTGGGTTTATTGTATAGATATAATCCTTACTATTCCTTTGGATGGTTTATTATTGATTTTGGAAAGGATAGAATTCAAATTCACTTCCTTGATTTATTTGTTAGTCACTTTTAAGTATTAAATTTTCTATAATCATTGAAATTTTAATTTCCCCTTATTAGCCATTTCATTTTATCATGGATATTACCATTTCCTGAACTATATACCATTTTAGATATGCTGCATACATTGATAGTTATTTTATTAATTGGGTAATTATTGATAGATTTGTATTTCTCATTCAATACAGTTTTTTGATCAGGCATATTAGTTATTTTTATTATTCAATATGAGGAATTCTTTGGACTAGAAATTATGGGTGGATCTAAAACTTTATATAGCTTCTTGATTCGTCGATTGGTTCTCATGAGATGAATAATTGCACAAATGGGTTTCTAACTTTAGTTTTAAAACATCTTGTGAAATGTCTTGATAGTAATAGGTCCTCATGTGCCTAAGACATGATGTCCATAATGAAATAAATTTCCATCATAGTAGTTTAATTTATTATTCATCCATGAGATTTTTCATCAACATATCCATGGATACATTTCATTTTAGTTCACTGATTGATGGAATGTGTTTCAGTTTCATACCTTTCTATATTTATTTTTCCTTATCTAGTTATTTGAATGGAATATGTTTCCAGTTATTACCTTTCCACATTTCTTATGTACTTTTATTCAGTTTTTTTATTACATGGCTTGTATGTTTAGTTATTTACCTTTTCATATTGACTATTCACATTGATTTATTATTTATTATTCTATATTTTTTCTTTACTGAGCATTTGAGATCACCCTTATTATGTTTCTTTCCTCAGGAATCCATGAATAATAAAATGAAAGAAATGAAGTAATATACTAGATGAATTATAGTTATCCTCAAGCAGTTTATTTGTTTAGAAGAAAAAAAATATCTAGCAATTAGTGTATCCATTTGTAACGAAATACTAATTTATATATCTGGTTTACCAAGACTACTAAACTGATCAGTCCTTCAAAGCTTGATTCCTTATAATCATGAAAATGTAATTGAAGCAAACATTGTCTGGGATATCTGGTGTTGGGTTACTGCAGTTGGTATCAAAGTAAGTTTGGTAGTAACCTTCGGAACTAGATTTAGGAAAAATTAGATTAGAAAACATAACCCTAAGGTAGAATTTGATGAAGAATAGATGAAACCCCTATAATTTTGGTAACGTATATATTATGTGGGTCTTCCTAGAAATATGTCCATGTCTAGATATGAAAAGTGGACATTGTTCTGACACAAATGTACCTAGGAGTAACAACTCCGACAGGGTGTTCTGGGCTTGACTCGGGGTAAACTAGTATATAAAAATGGGCCTTACTACACACCTTTTTTGACACTCCTGGGGGATATGCATAGGATAATATAATTTTTACTTATAAACCATTATGAAGGAGTTGGATACATAATAAGTAACATAGGTTAAACATAAGGATTTTTATACAGAAGATATGGTTTCATGATTTAGAAATACAACTAATGATATTATAGATAAACCCTAAACCAAGGAAGGACCTATGTGGAAATAAAATGGATGATTTATTTACATATTGAGGTTGTATTGGAAACCATAGTTAAATTTTTATTTAGTGATTAACCTAATTTCAAGTATGTCCATCCTATTTATATTAGTAAATTATATTAATATGGTTTTAGAAAAGGACAACATGTAATCTAGGTGACAACCAATCAAATCGGGTTAGGCTTCTTGAACCCATGAATGATGTATGATAAGGGTTTCATGATAACCACTAACCTACTCAATGTCCTTATTAATTTTCATTTTTTTTGTTAAACAATTTAACAAGTAAATATTAATGATGAACCAGTAGTAAAATTTTTGATGATTATATATTAGTCAATTAACAATATTTATTTTGGGATATAGTTAAAGACAAATAGTAATACGTTTCACTCTTCTATAGGCCTTAAAATCATTTAAAAGTTTCTTTTAGTGATTTAGGTATAAAAAATATCATTTTTCGTAATTAAATTTTTAGGAGTAAAGGGATGCATTTGATTTTGATCAAAGAAAAAGAAAAAGTTAGGAATGTTCATATGATATTGAAACCTATCATATAATAAAATTTATTATATTCTTGGTTTGTAAAATAATTTCCCAACATTAGGAAAATGACTTTGAATTTTTTTTTCATAATACCTAAATCTATATTGAACTAATGTACTTCTAAATCATCACAGATTTATAGTTCTGAGGCCCCCAACTTTACATTGATCATTCAATTTTTTGTGATTGATGACCTCATTCAATCCCTATAAATATTTACATTTTTTCTAACAAGAACATATCTATACTTTCCACTCATGTTCTCCAACTTAGAGAACTAGTTACAAGGTATTCCATGTGACCTTTGTACTTTTAATTCTCTTTTTTATAGAAGACTACATATGAACCATTATCACAATAAGGAATTTCAAGCATAGGAAGTATCAAACAATATATCACCATGATTGATTTTAAATTATGAGGATGTAATTTAAATAAGGTGGGGAGATTGTGATTCCCTAAATACTATATTAAGAATCTTGTGTTCGATAGCATGTATGACATGTGATAGTAAGCGCATAAGGTAATATAATATCAGTATAATTTACAATATATTTACTATTTAAAATATATTCTTTCTATTTTAACACATGAAACACTAAGTTTGGTTACAATCCACACGACAATGAGTTAGCATACATCATACGCAACAACGACCTTCCTCTATATCTTGTGTTACATGAAAAATCAACCATCGTTGATAGCCTGCACTACACGCAATACCAAGTCTTACTGGGAAACAATGTATTATTAAAACATTATTATTCAATATAAACTAGTATTTATGAATAGTATTAACTAAATTATGAAAATATATGGTTTAGAAAACTAATTCATTGGTTACAAATAAATTATAAATGAATATAATAACCAATTGAATATTAAAAGGATATTTTTATTGAAAACTATTTTTATGCTCAAAAAGTTGTCTTACCCTAATTGATTATAATAATTACAGTTAGTGGGTAATGATAATGTAATAAATATGTTACCTATTCAATAAATTATTTTCTATATTCATCCAATAGATTTGGTAAGCTAAATATAAGATCAAACCCAAATTTTCACATAAAAACCTGTATTTTTACTAAGGCATTTTTACTGCATGTTAATGGAGAACCTATTTTAAATAATAATTTTGAAACTTATATTAATTTAATTTTATAAAAAAACTCAATTTTTTAATTCATAATGTCAAAATTATCTTAGGATGAATTTTTTTTATTTTTCTGAGAAACATTATTTTTTAGTGAATATTGAAAAATACAGCGTTTTAGTTAAAAACAATCTTTTCATTTAAATAATAATTAATGTTAAATTATATTATAAATTTGTTTTAAAGTAATATTGGATCAATGATACATATATTAATATAATTTAGTTAATTACAATCAATATATCTTTTAAATTTAATATAAAAATATAATAATCTTTAGAACATTTTTCTACTAAAACTTGTTAATTTGTCTATTTATGAGATTAGCATTAATCTTAATTTTACTTCTTTCGTGATCTGAATTTTAAAAATCTAACATATACCATTGTAATTAAGATAATATATTTTTTCTAATAATATCAACTTAATTTTTGACAAAAAATTATTAGTGAAAGTGATTGAAATTAATAAAAATGATTAAGGTGTAATTAGGTTTAAAATGGGCTCAAACCCTAAGTTTAAGGGCCCAAATGACCTAGCCACTTGTCCAACCATAATCGGATTGAAATTTTAGTCCATTAAAATTCCATTAATTATTTTTTGTGGTTTTTTTATGACTTCTATTAGGTAATAACACGTGCACACCTAACTTCATTTCCAAAATACCAAGTGAGTCATTTTCCTTCCCTATAAAATCCACCATCTCTACCCATTCCCCAAACCTCTCAAAACACTTATGTTCAGAAAAGACCTTTAAAATTAGTCTCCAATAATTCATATCCTCTACCTAGAATCATCCTTTTTTTTATAAACCCTTTCAACAAATCCTTTTGGTTCAATCCAAAAGAAGTTACCCGATTAAAAGGTAATGTTTTTTCGCAATATCTCTAGTTTCATTTCAATTATCCAACCCCTAAAATATCCTTATTATATTCTTGTATAACAACACCAGTATCCTAGATATAATAGGATTTTTTTATTCAAGTATTTTATCCTACATTTACACACACCACCATCTAATGGGTAACAAACAAAATGTTTTTGTGGACGACGAACTACTGCCTCACAAAACGATGGTTGTTCATTCTTCCCTTACCACCTCTCATGGTGGACATTATGATTTACACATTGTTTATATATTTTATATATGATATTTATTATTTATTTATACTTTTTTATACCTTTTATAATTCATACATATATTACTTTATATTTTTTGTTAATATGATAACATCGTTTCAGGAAGTGTGGTCTACTGCCTCTCAAAGCGATGTGATTCATTCACACGATACATGGAATGTATAAATGATGGTTATAATTAAAAATATGAGACATAAAAAATATATATGTGATATTAATGACATAATTACCTTTATATATATATATATATATATCATTTTCTTTATTACCCCTTCACACATTTTAAAAGAGATAACATCATCCGTGGACGTGTGGACTACCGCCTCCTCGACATGATGTGATTACTTTTACACAACATAATTCTATATATAAGTGTATATGATTAAATAATATTATTTTTATTATATAATTATCATTCTGGAAATATCTGAGTTACTTACCTTATTTTCACAATGATAATTTAAAAATGCGAATGTTACTCATGTGTACGTACGACCTACGGTCTCCATGATTGTAACATATTCATATTTTCATTACCATATAAAATTATTTATTTTAAAAGTATAATTAATGTAAAAATATGATAATTATTTCATGTTTATAATTCTATAGATTTTATATAATGACCCCTTTGACCATATTTGACCAACAATAGTTTTTTTGACACATAAACCAAATTTGGTCAAAAACACTCAATCTAAACTTAATTGTTCAAGTAGTTGTACACAATAGGGTAATAACTGAAATAAAAGTAATTATAGAGATGAAAAAGGTTACAACGCAAGTATAAAATTAACATAAGTTTATTCTACAGTAAGTTAAAGTATGTTCACCCAAAAGGAATCAAAATTTAAGGGATTCTTGTCTCATTTTCATTACGCGAGACATACTTAATTGTTATACACCTAATTTATTATATATGGTGTACTTACTTCCAAATTGACATATAATATAAGGAATTATATTATATTTATGGTATTTAAATGTTTTATTTAACTATTATTAACTTTGGTATTTCCAATCCATTTGTTACTACATTAGTAATGGATTCTCAACTCACTTTTTACATCTGGGGGATAAATGTCATATTCACCACTTACTTCATTTGTGTGGTGTACCTACTGGAAGTTTTGATATACTATATTATGACCTCTTTTTCCTTCATAGTATTTAATAATTTCATTTAATATTATTATTTTAGGAGTTTTATTATTTAAAAATGTTTCATTGCGATATGGGACACTTTGGAATGTTTAAAGATTATTTTCCTGAAGACTAATCCTAACAATATTTCAATAATATTTACATTAAAAGAAATTATATAACCATTATTTAATAAAATATTTCCTTATCCTCCAGTAATTTATGACTATTTTCAAGTATTAGTACCATTTTTCTACTCTTTGTTACTCACTGGGTTTTAGAAAATGTTTTTAAGAAAACCCGACTTTATTACACTCTTTAGTCAGAGATCCTATTTTCTTCTAAAAACCATGTTTTATTAAAATGTTTTAAAAAATTATTTTAAAATTATTTTTTAAAGAAACTTTTACCCTTTGTGTCTTTTACAAATCTCTTATAAGGAATGTTATTTTTTATTTCCAAAGGAGTCATATTCTATCCTTTTGTTGTACAAAAGGAATTTTCTTTTTTTCTTATATGACATTTATGGATTTATCAGCTATCAATTCATTGAATACACCTTCTCAATTTCAAAAGGTTTTTGAAAAGAAAAGGATATTTTCATCATGAATATTTTTAGAAGTTAATCTTTTATTTCATTAATGACAACAACCCTATATTTTACTCCACTTTGTCTTTTTGTATTGATACCATCCTTATTATTTATTTGGATGGTTTATTATTTATTTTTACAAGGATAATATTCACATTAACTTACTTGATTTATTTGTTAGTAACCTTGAAGTATTCAAATTCTTATTCTCATTGAACATTGAATTTCCCCTTATTATCTATATCATTTTTTCATGGATATTACTATTTCCTAAACCGTATACCATTTTACATATGGTGCCTACATTCATATTTATTTTATTAATTGGGGAATTATTGATATATTTGTATTTCTCATTCAATATGGTTATTTGATCATGTATATTAGTTATTTTGATTATTCAATATAAGGAATGATTTGTAGTGGCAATGACAGGTGGAGCCCGAAATTTATATAGCTCCTCGATGCATTGAAAGGTTCTCATGAGATGAATAATTATGAAAATGGGTTTCTACTATTAGTTTTAAACTTTCCTATGAAAGGTATTAATGGTAATAGGTCCTCATGTTCCTGAGATATTACGTCTATAAAGAAATTAATTTCCCTCATAATAGTTTTAGTTATTATTCATATATGATATTTTGTGTCGACATATCTATGGATACATTTCATTTTAGTTCATTAAATGATGGATTTTTTTTAGTTTCATACCTTGAATATTTATTTATCCTTATCTAGTTATTTTAATGGCACGTGTTTCCAGTTATTACCCTTATATATTTCTTATTTACATTCCTTAATTTTTTTGATTACATGGAATGTGTGTTCTGTTATTTACCTTCAATATTGACTAATCATATTTATTTATTATTGATTCCTCTATATTTTTCCTTTACTGAGAATTTCATCTCACCTTATTATGTTTCTTTCCCTAGGAGTCCAATAAGGGTAATATGAAAGAAATGAGGTAATATACTAGATGGATTATAATTATCCTCAATCTATTTATTTTTTTATAAGAAGAAAAAAATATGTTTTAATTAGTGTATCCATTTGTAATGCAATAATCATTTTTTATCTGGTTTACCCATACTACTAAATGGATCTATCCTTTGGGGATTGATTCCTTGTAATCATTCCAATGTAATTGAGAGCAGACACCAGCTCTAGGCTAACTAGGGCTGGGTCGCTATAATGATGTAATTATAATCTGGCAGTTAAACATAGTAATATTAATAGTGATAACTAATTTTAAAATATTTTTTATAATGGTTTTATAAAAATAAAACATATACATAATGAAAGATATAATTTTTTGGTAAAGTTATTATATGTTTAAAAAACTATTTTCTCAAATGAACTGCTTCTAATGTCCTTCTGTGAAAAATAATAAAATTAATTTTAGACACATTTATAAATTTAATTTGATAAAATAAATTTCATTTTTGAATTTATAATGTTGAAATTATTATAGGGTGATTTTCTTGGATTTTTCAGAGAAACATCATTTTTGGATTAATAGTGAAAAATACCTGATTTTAATTCAAAAAATCTTTTTCATTTAATTTATTTATAAGGATAAATTATATTTTAAATTTTTTTAAAAGATTATTTGGATAATATTTTTCTATATTAATCCAATTTATTTCACTGGAATCAATTTCACTTTGAAATTGGGTATAAAAACATAGAAAAAGTTTGGATATTTTTACTTTAAAATCCCGCAGTGTAGTCCCATCAGCGGGATTATTTTTAAATTAATTGTTGTTGCTTATGTGATTATAATTTAGAAAAATGGATTCCATATTTTTAATAATAATAATTTAAAATTTATAATAAGTTGAACTTAGTTTTTGACAAAAAATATTAGTGAAATTTGTTAAAATTAATTTCATCGATCAAGGTAAAATTAAGCTTAACTAAGGACTAAACCATATATATAAGACCCAAAACGACTTATAAACTTATATAAAACCCTTTTATGGAAATTAATTTGTCACACACCTTCCATTATTGAGTTTAGTTGGTTTTTTATGTCTTTTTTAGGTAAGTACATGGTTACACCTAACTTGTTTTAAAATATGCCAAGTGTGTCCTTTCCCTTCCCTATAAATGGACACCACCTATCCCTCTTCTTCATGCCTCTCAAAACACTTAATTTGAGCCAATATCTACCCAATAAACTTCCCAAAATCCCTCCCTTCCTATTTTAATCTACCCTTTTTTCATAAATAAATATAATAATGTTTTTTGGTACAAACCAAAAGGAGTTACCTAATTAAGAGGTAACATCTTTTCTCAAGATCCTTTATTTTGTTTTCTTTATACAACCCCTACAATACATTTATTCCATGATTGGATAAAAAACCAATATCCTCAACATTAAATGATATTTTTATGCTAATTTTTTACATGAACTTACACACAACTCCATCTAATGGGTAACGAATATATTATTTGCGTGTATGGAGAACTACCGCCTCACTAAACAATGATTGTTCATTTTCATTTACCACATCTCATGGTATAAATTATGATGTAAAATATTTCTATATATGTTATAAATTATATTTAATATTTATTTAAACTTATTTAATTCTTTTATAACATATATCCTTATACTTTCTATTTTATGTTAGTGTGATAATTTCGTTTGAGGAAGTGTGGACTACCACCCCCTAAAAGCAATGTGATTCATTCATACACAACATGGAATGTATTAAGGATGGGTTTAGTGAATATATATTATATCATAAATATACATTAATAAATATATATATACATATATTTCTTTTTAATTTCTTCCTTTCAACGCGATAATTAAATGGAAATAGGGTTCTGGCGTACGTACGACTTGTCATCTCCCTGAACAGTGAATTATGTTTCATACTTCAATACTATATAGATTATTATAATAAAAATTAATTGAATATAAATTATATTTATATCATTTTGTGCATTATTTTAATCATGATATAAGTATAAGGACCAAATATATAACAAATTAAGACACATGCATAGAACAAAGAAAATATTACCTGAAGTGAAACCTTAACATAGAGCTGTTAACAAGCAGGTAATTTAAAGATATAATCAATGAATATATGATATTATAATTAATAATATGGCTATATGATATATCTATAATAAATTTATATTTATTATACAGGATTTTTGAATTAGTACAATGATATTTAGGACACAATGTAAGTGGATTTCATCTCACATTTTATTTCTATGTGATACATGCTTTATTCACCACCCATTCCTTTTGTGTGGTGTGTATACTACCCATTTATGTAATAAATAGTTAATATGTTTAAATTTATGGGCCTTTACATATCCATTTATGACTTCTATTTCATGGATTTTAGGTTTCAAAAGTTATCAAATCATTAAAATAGTTTTGTCTCAATTTTCCTTCTTTGAGACTCATGTTTTGTTATGCACCTAAATTATTTTTGAGGGGTTTATACCTCCATTTTGTATGATATATAATGAATATTCATTATTTAATGATATTATAAACTTAATTTAATTTTATTTTCTTATAGGGATAGAATGATCCTAAATTACAAAGTGATAGTATTTTATCGAAACAATCTCATTGCTTTTCAAGATTGATTATGTTTATGCTTCCATCCATGAAATCTTATAACCCATATCTCAAGAAAATTCATGACTTTTCATATAATCTATTTATTTGTGATATATTCATGTATTGGTAGCATATTTATAATCTAGTATATAATATAGTTAAGAAATTGTTTTCTAGAATTCCCAAATCTACCCTCTCTTCGATCAGAAATCTTTGTTTTCTAAAAAGTGTTCCAAGAATATGGTACCATTATCCTTTAATATTTAAAATAATTTTTTTCAGCTTTTTTCTTTTAACAATATCTTAAAAGGAATATTCTTATCACTTTCCAAACAAGGCATTCTTTCTAACCTTTTTACCATGAAAAAGGAATGTTTTATTACCTCGTACGATATTATAGATTTACTTGCCGTAATTTCTTTGAAGCTTCATTTTCATTTTGAAAAGTTTAATTTTTGAGAAAATATTTTTAAAGTTAATTTTCAAGGAAAATTGTTTTCAAAATTTTTTCAAGATTATATTATAAGTTTTCAAGAATACTTTTTTTTCAAAATGTTTTCAAGCCATATTTATAAGTTTTCAATGTATTTTCAAAGAAATGGTTTTCAAAACATTTTCAAGCTTCTGTTATAAGTTTTCATGTAAAAAGGTTTTCAAAGAAATTTTAGGATTTCATTATAAGTTTCCAAGGTGTTTTCAAATAAAAAGGTTTTCAATATATTTTGAAGCTTATTTAATAAGTTTTCTATGAAAAAAGTTTTCAATATGATTCTAGTCCTTCTTTATAATATTTCAAGGTATTCCCTAAGAAAATGATTTTCAAATGGTTTTATGTATTAAAAATACTTTTTCAAATATAAAATGATATTTTCCTAAAGAAATGTTTTTGAAAGATATTTCAAAACTATTTTATATCAAAGATGAAATCTGTTGATGTTACTCATTCCCTTCTAAGAAATGGTCTAATTCTTTCATTCGTATTCTTTGTATGAATTGGTTATTCATAATTTCATGGTATTTATGAAACTCATTTCTCTTTCATGGGTTATATGTTTATAAAATACATTTATCTTGCATAGGTTATGATTCCGATGAAATGATTATGAAACCTGTATCTTTTTTCACATGTTATGATATGTTTACATGTTTAGGATACCCATTTCATTTGTTGGGTTAAGATATTATTGTTTATGATTTTATGGAACATATATGTATGATTTTACTATGAGATGGGTGAGACCTTTATCTCCATACAATGCATATGGTAAAGATATTTATATCATGAGACATACATGGCTGGAATGTGAAATGTACTTAGTTCAGTATTACATGGCTATAATGATAAATGAATATGGTTTAGTATTATAGGTTTAGAACAAGGAGTGATCTTGGTTCAATAATACAGGGATGGAACGAGGAGTGAACTCAGTTTAGTAATATAGGGGTGGAAAATGAGTGAACTCAGTTCAGTAATATAGGTCTGGAATGGGGTGTAAACCCAATTTAGTAAAGGAAATTGTCCACCAAGATGGCCTTGGAATAATTTCCTTGACTACTATGTAAATCATTATATATTCTTATGTGTCTAGCACAATTCCAAATTTTATTCCTATGTTAAGCTTTCATGGATTATGTTCATTATTTCCTTATGAGTCATGTCTTATGAACTATCAAGATTCATTCCATGATTCATGTTTTTGTTATTTGATATGCCAGGTATGATATTCTATTTTAATGTTCATGTTCTCATACCCTTATGCTCATTATTATTCTTATGTCTCTACCTTGTTTTCCCTTAATAAGAATTTTAGGTCACCCCTTTTTATGTTTCCTTCCCTTGGGTTATAAATATATGCATTATGTTTTATGTTTCTCAAAAGGGTAATAACCAAGAAGAACCTAGTATGATATAATGTAGCTTGCTCATGTAGAAGTGTTTACATTTCCATGTTTCCAAAGGCACTAAACTAATATAATATTTGGGATTTTTTTGTATATTGTATTAAGTATTCCTCAAAAATGATGTAATGTTAATGTATGAAAAGCAAGGTTCACTATAGATTATATGCTAATTATTGGAAGATATATCACCAAGATTGATAGGTTGAAGAAGGAGTTAAAAAAGTCTTTTTAAATAGTATACTTGGGAGACACTACTCAGATTATTGGTATGATGATTACTGGTGATAGGAGGAACTACAAGATTTTTCTATCTTGGGAGTGGTACATTAAGAATGTTCTTGAAAGATTCATAATGGTCAAGGAGAACCCAGTTAGCACGCCACTTGAGAGCCATTTTAGGCTTAAGACAAGTCATAGTCCATCAACAAGGGATGGGAAAGCAGAAATGGAATAGTTACTTATCATTGGTAGTTACCAGTCTTATGTATGCCATGGTGTGCACTAGAGTGGACATTGCTCATGATATTTGCATTGTGAGTAGATTCTTATAAAAACTAGTAAAGGGTCATTGTACATTGGACAAATGGATATTGAGGTATCTCTAAGGCACATCTAGTCATTGTTTATGTTTTGGAAGCGATAAACCTATTTTATAAGGATACACATATACAAATATGGTTAGAGATATAGACATAATGAAATCTATATATGGGTACCTGATATCATTTAAGGGGTGCAGTATCCTAGAAATCATGACTTTATAAGTTTGTTACCTTGTATAACACATAAGTAGATTATATTACGGTCACTATGGGATTAAAGGAGATGCTATGGATGAAGATGTTTTTAGAGAAGGTGGGATAGAATCATGATAATTATATTCTCTATTTTGATAGTTAGAGCATTATTCATCTTAGCAAAAACTCGAGATTTCATTCCAAGTCCAGACACATTGACATGCGATATCACTAGATCCAAAATTTGTTGGAAGAAATATTATTAAAAGTTGAGAAAACCTACACCGATGAAAATAGGGTAGACATGATGATAAAGGTTCTACCGAAAGAGAAATTAGATGCCTATAAGGAGACTACTGGTCTAGATTATTTCCCAAATTGGTCGTGAGAGGGAGATTTGTGGGGGACACTCCCAATTAATGGAGAAATAAATGGAGGAGTTTTTTCTTTATCGGAAACATCCTAGTGTAGATCTTACTTGGATGACAACAAACCCAATCGATAGTCAACATTGAAGTAGTCAATTACGGGAGATTTTTCAAGGGTTGATGAACTAACCCTCACCAACCATTGACACCACTAAATTTACATCATCTATAAATCATTTTTATTTACAATGAATTTTTAATCATAAAAAAATCATTGAAACTATGTGGGTTATCCTTCTATGTTCATCTAATGAGAAGAAATAAAAATGACACATTTCTCCCATGGACATAGGCACACTACTGAACCACATTAAATACCTCGTGTTATTCTATTTTTCCTTCTATTTGTGTTTTTTTTTCACCACGACCCTCTGCTGCCCCAAAAATTGGTGAGTTGATGAAGAAAAATATATGAACATATGAAACTTCTGAATCCAATCTAGCAGTGATACATTAACATGGGAGCATGAAAGAAAGGTAAGGTTCTCAATAATATTTCTTACATGGGGATTTAGGTAGTCATTACTTAAGTCATTGGGTTTTATCATACACTGCTGGAAAAATACCCTATACCAACGGTTTGGAACCGTTGGTATAGGCCCTCAAACTGTTGTTATAGGTTATACCAATGGTTTGGAGGACCGTTGGCAAGTAAGCCGTGACAATAGGTCTATACCAACAGTTTTGGGAAAACCGTTGGTATAGAACTATACCAACGGTTTTGAAAACCGTTGGTATAAGTAATATGAAAACCTATACCAACAGTTCTCAAAACCGTTGGTATATGTATTTCAAAAAAAAAATTGGTGGGATTTGATCCCAGGACCTCTAGTTTATAATTGAATGACTTAACCACTAACCTAACATGACTTTTGTGAACATAATTTCATAAATATATATATGTATTGTTATAATAATTTTAAATTTTGATTTATATAATGTTCTCAGTAAGAAGATTCGGTTAAAAATCGAAGGACCTATACCAACAGTTCTAAAAATCGTTGGTATAGACCTATACCAACGGTTTAGAGAACCGTTGGTATAGGTCCTGTGATTTTAGGCCCTATACCAACGGTTTGTCCAAAACCGTTGGTATAGGGGGGACCTATACCAACGGTTTGTCCAAAACCGTTGGTATAGGTCCATACAAGTGACCTATACCAATGGTTTTGGCCAAACCGTTGGTATAGATCCAAATTAATGAACTATACCAACGGTTTGGCCAAAACCGTTGGTAAAAGTCATATTTCTAGTAGTGATATTTCCTTCAGCCCAAGAAATCAAAAGGACTTTATATAATGACCCATACTTTACATACATTGTTATTACTTCATAATTGAAGCATACATATTACAACATAAAACAAAACCATGAAAGGACCGTATAGGTATAGTGTCTTTAGAAACTGGGAAACATAAACAACTTGTTCATAAATTATCTACATTGTCTCCCATTTATTTCATCATATCTAGAGTCCCTTTTGGCATATCCTACTTAATAACCTTCTTCCTGACCTGGGGAAAAGAAAACATACAAAAGGACGAGCTCAAATGCTCAGTAAGGGTAAACAAAGGAAATATCAATCATATCATATTCATAAGAACATAACATTTTGAAAATCTTAACCTGGAAAAGAGATCATAATATCATGACATGGGATAAATCATAGTTGTGAAATGTAATCCAAATAATCATAACTTAAAACATGAAACTTTTTTGGAATACACACATAATCATAGAAAATCATTTCATATTAGTCAAGACTCATTCCCAAGACCATCATAGCATACAAAGTCCATTACTAAACCGAGTTCACTCCTCGTTCCAGTCCTGTATCACTGAGACGGATTAACTTGCCGTTCCATCCATGTCTATCTCATGATATATAAATCTTTACCCAATGAATTATAGAGAGATATAGGTCCCACCCATCTCATAATGAAACCATTCTTATGTGTGACACAAAATCATAAATCATACAACATAGCATAACCCATGTAATAAAAATGGGAATCTTAAACATCATGCCATCATAACATAATCCATATACAATAAAAGACTTCATAAAATAATTCCATCATTACATAATCAAATCAATGTAATAATAGGGATATAAACAGAACCCAATATATCTTAGATGGAAAATAATTTTGATAAAACACTTGAATTTCATTCTTGGGGAAAATACCCTTTCTTCTTAAAAAATGTTTCCTCTTCTCCAAATGTCACGCACTTTTAAAAGAAATGGATTATGTTGAAAATACACTAGTAAATGTTTGTAAGAAGCTTCATGGAAATAAGGCGTTATAAAAATATAAAAACCCGTTCATGCCGTATAAGTTAAAAAAAATATTTTCCTCGTACTTTTTCAGAAGAGTCAAAAAGTACATTGTATGGTAAACAAATAAAAGATTCCTTACATACCATGTGGTAAAAGTCAAAAAAGGGTAAAAATGAATTTAAAAATACATGAAAACACTTTCAGAAAACATGGACATGGATGATAAATATACCCCAGAATATACTTACGATTAAACAACCTCAGATAAAAACGAGATTGGAATAATTATCCCTTACCTTAGGTCCGATATGCTTCGTATGTATCCGAACCTCCTGTATAATGATTTAAATAATGTCATTGAATTATTCCAGAATCATAGTCATTGTTATGATATCATATATGGTCATATTCTTATCTTCTTATTAGTAATATTTCATTGTTACTCATTATTCGGGTGTTCACTACTTTATGTTCTTATGCATGTTTTGTCGAATAAATTCTTATTCATATTTTTAGGTTATAGATATATCATTTAAAGAATGGTATTAGTATAATATATATCATATATATATTCATTAAATTCATTTATATAATCATTATTCAATGAAGATCATGTAGAACGATTCGCATCACATTGTGGAGACGGTAGGCCGTACGTACGCACGAGCGATGATATCATTCCCATGATTGTGGAATTATATTGAAGTGTATGTATAATATTTTGGAATCAATATCACTTTAAAATAATCATATATAGTTATTTATTTACACCATTATACCCATCCAAGTAAGGTGTTGGTGGAAAACAGATTACACCATGGCGTGGAGATGGTATTCCGTACGTACACACGCGTGGTGATTTCATTTTCCGTTGGATGGATAGAAGGTGAAATAGGGTTGTTTCATATTTATAATAAAATATAAGTATATGAGTGATACTTATTTTATTAGTTTATTATTAAAAAAAATAAAGAAGAGGAAGTAGAAGAATAAATAAACTTAAATGAATCGGTAGAAGAGATTACCTCTTCCTTGACGTGCCTCTTTTAAACTTCCTCTTAGGGCACTAGAGATGGTCTTTTGAGATGATCAGAACCTATATGATATAACTAGAGATGTTGAGAAGAGGAATTGATGGGTTTTTTCTAATATTTAAGGCTCAAAGTGTTGTGAAGAGGAGAGGTAGGAGGTGCCCTTTTATAAGGGAGGAGAGGGGCACCTTTGGAAATCTAGAAATATTAATTTATAATAAATTCAAAACCCACTTAAAAACATCTGAAATGGATCAAATCCAATTCTTAGATGAGATAGGGTTTTAATATCATGAACCAATAAAATTTATACATGTTGGGAATTTATTTTAAACATTATCAAATTGATTTATCCTTATTTAATCTATTTAATTTTATTTGTGGTAATAATATTCTAAATTTTAAATTATTATAAATAATTACTTATGTCTTGTGAATTGTACATAATTGGATAGTTTATGACATTTTATACTATATAAATTTCAATTTACAATTTTTAAATATTTTTGTGATTTTTAAAAAATTTTATAATATGTTATTTTTAAAAAATTACAATAGTGTCAATTTTGACACTATTCATTTATTTGAATTTAAATAAAATATAAACAGAAGATGTGTTCGAACTAAAAGATTTACTAGATTTATAACATGTCATATTTATCTATAAAATTAGTGTATCCCATTAAATAGTTCATATAATATTTATTTTAATACTTTTAAAACCATTTATTTGATATTTTAATCAATAAAATAATTTCTACATCACTATTGTGTCATCATTAATGATAATTATTTAATCCCTAAAAATTATAAATAAATTCACATTATGTAGATAATTTTATTATATTTCTGGAGACTATTCATGTATGATGTTTTATGAAGCTTATCACTAAATTAAAATTATTACACTTATAAGATATAAGAGAGTGACATGCTGTCGCTTTCTTTGGTTTTAATAATAATTATATTATTTCATGGTCAAAAGTCCATGAAATGAATCTAGTACGACATTTAGGTGGTATGGGTATACTTTTATTCATCTAATAGAATTTTGGAAAGTGTTAGGGTAATTTTATAATCTTATTTTTACCCTTATTGACCTGATTTACCTTTAACTGTAGTAAATAAAAATTACCATAGTCACTATTCATAATATCAAAAAAAATAAACGTAACATATTAACATAATTTGGACCCACTTAATACAAATATGGAATCAATTTTTCAAAATTCAAAACACAGATGTTGCAGTAATTAATTTAAAATTAATCCTGTTGTTAAGAAAACATGTTTTAAAAGTTAAAACATTGCCAAAGATTGAAATGTTTTTACCTATGAATTCAATATAAAATTAAGGGTAATGGAATACATTATATTAATTGGTAAAAATATATTCTATTTATAATTTAAAACCATTCAATATTATAATTTAACCATATAAATTATCGCGATGAAAAAAGTTGTTTTTAATTAAAATTTAGCGTATTTTTACTATTCATCAAAATATGAAAGTTATCAGAAAAGTATCAAAAATTTATCCAATGTAAATTTTTATATCATGATTCAAAAGAACAAGTTTATTTTTTCAAATTGAACTCATAAACGTTTCAAAAATTAGATTTAAAAAGATTGCACCATCAAAAGGCGGAAAACTGCATTTTTGAAAAAAATAATTCTTTTATCCGAAAAATTGATTTTTTCCTCATATCATTTGTAAAATGAATTCTAATGTTATATAAAATTAAAAATGTGGTTAATACTATATATAATGGCTAGTTTATATAAAATTTTAATGACATTTTGTTGTTTAGTGAAACTCAGTATTGCGTACAACACACACTATCGAGGAATGTCTATATTGCTTGTAACGCAAGCCAAGCCAGTGTAGTGTGTTGTGAAAGATTCCTTTGGGGTCGAGTATAACATAAGACATAAAAAAAATTTCTCATAAAATCTCAGGGTGTTACATTCTACCCCCCTTAAAATGAATTTCTCCCTCGAAATTCGTCACTTCGTAACAAACAGATGAGGATACCTCTCCCTCATCATATCCTCAAGTTCCCATGTAGCTTCTTCTAATTGTTGGTTCCTCCATAAAACTTTAAACAAGAAAGTGGTCTTGTCCCGTAGAACTTTTTCGCTATGATCCAGAATCTCTATCGGCTATTCTTCATAAGAAAGATCTTGCTCCAGTGATACAACTTCTGAGCTTAGTACATGTTAAGGATCAGGTATGTACTTTCTCAGGAGAGATACATGGAACACATCATTAACTTGAGAGAGATTCGGTGGAAGTGACAATCAATAAGCTACCTTCCCAACATGATCCAGAATTTCAAAAGGACCGATATACCTAGGGCTCAACTTTCCCTTCTTTCCATATCTCATTACTCTCTTCCAAGGAGATATTCGTAAGAACACTTTATCACCCAATTCAAACTCTAGGTCTTTTCTTTGGTTGTCGGCATAACTTTTTTGTTGACTCTGAGATGCTTTTATGTGTTGTTTAATAGATTTGACCTTTTCTGCAATTACATCAACAAGATCAGGTCCTAATGGCTTTCTTTCCCCAACTTCATCCTAGCAATTTGGAGTTCTGCATTTCGTTCCATAGAGGGCTTCATAAGGAGCCATCTGAATACTGGAGTGAAAGCTATTTTTATAAGAAAATTACACCAAAGGTAGGTGTTGATCCCAACCACCTTTGAAATCCATAGATTAATCTCTCAACATGTCTTCTAGAGTTTGAATTGTCCTCTCAGACTGACCGTCTTTCTGGGGATGATAAGAAGTGCTAAAACTCAACTCTGTATCTAGAGCATGCTGAAGACTTCGCCAGAACTTCGAGGTAAACCTCAGATCCTGATCAGATATAATGGAAAGTGGTACTCCATAAAATCTTACCACTTCCTTTACATATATCCTGGCAAGCTGATCAAGAGAAAAATCTTCTCCAATAGTAATGAAGTGTGCCGACTTCATAAGATGATCAACTATAACCCAGATAGCATTATTGACTTTGGATGTTTTGGGAAGTTCAATGAAAAAGTTTATAGTGTTGTTTTCCCATTTCCATTCTGGTATGGGTAATGGTTGTAACATCCCCTTAGACTTCTGTCTCTCATATTTAATTTGCTGACAAACCAAGCATCGAGAGACATATTCGACAATATCTCTTTTCATGCCATCCCACCAAAAGTAATCTTTTAGGTCCCTATACATCTTTTTTTACTTCCATGATTAATAGAGAATGAAGAACTATGAGCCTAATCTAGCAGCTCCTTCTTTAATTCTTGATTGGGAGGAATAAAGACACGGTTCCTGAACCTTATTATCCCATCACAATCAAGGTTGAATTCAGGAACATTTTTCACCTTATTTTGTAACTCTACATCTTCTTTCTATGCCTATTTAATCTTAACATGTATAGATGGTTGAACATTCATTTGAGAAAGATAATATTTTCCCCTTCCATTATAATTCAAAGATCCATCCTTTGTAAATCCATAAATATTGGATCTTTTGTGATCCTCATCATGGATAAGCTAGCATGGTCTTGTCGACTTAATGCATCTGCCACCTTGTTTTCTTTCCCAGGGTGGTAATAAATTGAGCAGTCATAATCCTTAATCAACTCCAACCATCTTATTTGTTGCATATTAATCTCCTTTTGTGTGAAAATATACTTTAAACTTTTATGATCAATATAAATATAACACCTTTCACCATAAATATAATGCCTCCAAATATTTAATGCAAATATTACCACAGCTAACTCCAAATCATGAGTTGGGTAATTTTGCTCATGGATTTTCAGCTGTCATGAGGCATAAGCTATCACCATATCATTTTTCATGAGAACACACACCAATACCCTCTTGGATACATCACTATAGATCACAAACCTTTCTCCACTACAAGGAAGTGTGAGCACAGGTGAAATGGATAACCTTCTTTTTAACTCCTTGAAATTCTCTTCACACTCCTCTGTCCAAACGAACTTAACTCCTTTTCGAGTCAACCTGGTGAGTGGATTAGATAATCGTGAAAAATCTTTCACTAAACGTCGATATTATCCATCCAAACCAAGAAAAGTTCAGATATTAGTTAATGTTGTTGGTCTCGACCATCTTTTGATAACCTCTTTTTTTTCTAGATCCACAGATATCCCCTCTTTTGAGATTATGTGACCCAAAAATGAAACTTTTTGAAGCCAAAATTCACACTTGGTAAATTTGGAATAAAGATTCTCCTTTATTAGGGTATTTAATACAATTATCAAGTGATTTTCATGTTCTTCCTTGCTATTTGAATAGACAAGAATATCGTCTATAAAGACTACCACAAAATGATCAAGATAGTCTCTAAAGATTCTATTCATTAGATCTATGAAGATAGCAGGGGAATTAGTAAGACCAAAAGGCATCACTATAAATTCATAGATTCTATACCTTATACGGAAAGTTGTCTTTGGTATATCTTTCTTTTTGACCCTTAGTTGATGGTATCCTGAACAAAGATCAATCTTGGAAAAGTATTGAGCTCCACGTAGTTGGTCAAGTAGGTCATCAATTCACGAGAGAGGATATTTGTTCTTGATAGTGATCTTATTAAGTTCTCAATAATCAATGAAAGGTCTCATTGATCCATATTTCTTCTTAACAAACAGAATAGGTGATCCCCAAGGTGACGCACTAGGGAATATGAATCTCTTATCAAGATTCTCTTGGAGTTGCTTCTTCAATTCCTACAACTCAATTGGGGCCATTCTATATGGTGTCTTTGAAAAAGGTAAAGCACCCGGTACGAGTTCTATTGAAAACTAAACTTCACGATTTGGTGTAAGACCTAGAAATTCCTCTGGAAATAAATCATCAAACTCCCGTACAATTGGTGTATTCTTAATGGTGAGTTTCTCTCCAAACATTTGAGATAAATAACCTTCATTTAGTGGAATCAAGACCCATATGATGGAAGAAATTTCCACTGGAAGGTTATGTTCATACTTGCATCGATAGATGATCATAGATTGATCTAGAATATGGAATGTGACTTCCCTTCTTTGGCAATTTATATGATCTATATATAAGGAAAGCCAATCCATTCCAAGAATCACATCAAATTCCACTATAGGGAGGAACATAAGATTTGCAGAAAGCACTTTCCCACAAACTTCAATCAGAGAAGAATTGTAAGCTTTTGATGTGACCGTTGTGCCATTAGGAGTTGTCACAACTAACTCAACATCTAATTGTTGAGTTAATATGGAAATACCCTTAGAAAATTATTCAGAAATAAAATATTGGGTGGATCCAGAATCAAATAAAACATTTGCTACTTTAGAGTGGATGGTAAGTGTACCTTTCACCACTTCGTTATCGTACTCCACATCGCCGATAGAAATTGCATGTGACTTTCCTTTTTCCTTGGCTTTAAGATTTTGTTGACGTAGATCATCATCCATAACCCTTGGATTAGGGAATTGATTGGCATAATGCCCCATTTCCTTGCACTTGTAACATTGAAGTGTAGGAGGTGAATTCTGTGTAGCCTTTTCTTTGTTGGCATCATTATATATCTTCTTCCCATTACTTCGACATTAAATTTCCCGATGACCTTCTTTTACACACTTAAAACATTTTCTTGTCCCTTTAAGACAATTCCCTACATGTTTCTTTCCACACTTTGAGAATAAGGGAAAACTCATCTTCTTTTCATTGTGGTCTTTATATTTTCCTTTGAATTACATTTTCCTATTCTTATCAAACCCATATGACTGATAGGTTACTCCAATATTCATCTCAACCTTGAGAGCACATCGAACAATTTCCTCATAGCTATTGAAGTCCCTTATGGCTAACACCCTTCAAAGACTTGGTTTTAAGCCACTAAAGAATCGATCGATCTTACTCTCAGGTTGGATAATAATTATGCAAGCGTACCTTGAAAGTCTTGTAAATTTTTTTTCATAGGTACCAACCGATTCATCATCCTTTTGCTTTAGTTCAATAAACTCCTTCTCCATCTTTGTTCGAAGAATACGAGGGAAGTACTTACTGAAAAACAAGTTCTTGAACTCGTCCCATTCCATAGACTCAATTTCATCTCTTTGCCTTGTATTCTTGATAAGACTCCACCATTTATCAACTTCACCTTCCAAACGATATACTGCTAAGATGACTCTATCATGTTCAGAACATTGTTGAACCGAAAATATCTTTTCAGTGGTACAGATCCATTATTCAGCCACTAATAGATCAGAAGACCCGCTGAATGAAGAAGGATGCGGCCTCATGAAGGATTCAACAGAATGTTGCTCCTTCCTTTGCTCGTTTAAAAGTCCTGCATGATTCATAGCTTGAGAAAGTTGTGTGAGCATGGATACAATATTTTTCATTCCAGCTCCCACAACAGTTGGTTGTTCTGGGGGACAATCATTGCATTGCCCATCACATTCAGCATTAACACATTTCGTTCGGGTTCCATCCATTGACTAAAACCAAGAAGCATAGTGTGAGAAACACTAATCATAATCGTAAAACCACATAATCAAAATTAAAATTTCACACTCTAGGTCTTATCATATGTTATTCATGGCCATTTCTAAAACACTAATATTGTGTTCTATTCCTAGACATATCCTTAGGGTTCTTACTAAGTCTTTCACATCCTAGTTTCTAAAGGTTTACTATACCTTTCCTCTAATACCAACTATAACGACCCATACTTTACATAAATTGTTATTACTTCAGAATTAAAGCATACTTGTTAAAAAATATATAAAAACCATGAAAGGACCATATAGGTATAATGTATTTAGAATCTGGGAAACATAAACAACTCGTTCATAAGTCATCTACATTGCCTCTCATTTATTTCATCATATCTAGAGTCCCTTTTGGAATATCCTACTTAATAACCTTCTTCCTGACCTGGGGAAAAGAAAACATACAAAAGAGTGAGCTCAAATGCTCAGTAAGGGTAAACAAAGGAAATATCAATCATATCATATTCATAAGAACATAAGATTTTGAAATTCTTAACCTGCAAAAGAGATCATCATATCATGACATGGGATAAATCATAATAGTGAAATGTAATCCCAATAATCATAACTTAAAACATGAAAAATTGTGGCACAAACACATAATCATAGAAAATCATTTCATATTAGTCAAGACTCATTTCCAAGACCATCATAGCGGATAAATTCCATTACTTAACCGAGTTCACTCCTCATTTCAGTCATGTATCACTGAACCAGATTAACTTTCTGTTCCAGCTAAGTATATCTAATGAGATATAAATATTTACCCAATTCATTGGAGGGAGATATAGGTCCCACCCATCTCATAATGAAACCATTCTTATGTGTTCCACAAAATCATAAATCATATATCATAGCATAATCCATGTAATAAAAATGGGATTCTTAAACATCATGCCATCATAACATAATCCATATACAATAAAAGACTTCATAAAATAATTCCATCATAACATAATCAAATCAATGAAATAATAGGGATAGAAATATAACCCTATATTATCTTAGATGGAAAATAATTTTGATAAAACACTTGAATTTCATTCTTGAGGAAAATATCATTTCTTCTTAAAAAATGTTTCCTCTCCTCCAAATGTCGTGCAAGTTTAAAATAAATGGATTAAGTTGAAAATACAATATTAAATGTTTGTAGGTAGCTTCATGGAAATAAGGCATTATGAAAATGTAAAAACCCATTCATGCCGTATAAGTTAAAAAAACATTCTCCTCGTACTTTGTCAGAAAATTAAAAAAGTATATCGTATGGTAAAAAAATAAAATATTACATACATACCATATCTTAAAAGTCAAAAAAGGGTAAAAAGGAATTTAAACATACATGAAAAAACTTTCATAAAACATGGACATGGATGATAAATATACCCCAGAAAATACTTACGATTAAACAACCTTGGATAAAAACGAGATTGGAATAATTATCCCTTACCTTAGGTCTGATATGCTTCGTATGTATCTGAAACTCCTATATAATGATTTAAATGATGTCATTGAATTATTCCAGAATCATAGTTATTATTATGATATCATATATGGTCATCTTTTTATCTTCTTATTAGTAATATTTCATTGTTACTCGTTATTCGGGTGTTCACTACTTTATGTTCTTATGCGTGTTTTGTCAAATAAATTCTTATTTTCTTCTTAGGATATAGATATATCATTTACATAATGGTATTAGTATAATATATATCATATATATTCATTCAATTTATATATATAATCATTATTCAATGAAGATCATGTAGAACGAGTCGCATCACATCGTGGAGACGGTAGGCCGTATGTACGCATGAGCGATGATATCATTCCCATGATTGTAGAATTATATTGAAGTGTATGTATAATATTTCAGAATCAATATCACTTTACAATAATCATATATAGTTATTTATTTACACCATTATACCCATCCAAGTAAGGTGGTGGCGGAAAACAGATTACACCACGGCGTGGAGACAATATTCCGTACGTTCGCACGTGCGGTGATTTCATTTTCCATAGGATGGATAGAAGGTGAAATAGAGTTGTTTAATATTTATAATAACATATAATTATATGAGTGATACTGATGTTATTACTTTATTATGAAAAAAATAAATAAGAGGAAGTAAAAGAAGAAAGAAACTTGAAAGAATCGGTAGAAGAGATTACCTCTTCCTTGACGTGCCTCTTTTAAACTTCCTCTTAGGGCAATAGAGTTGTTATTTTGAGAAGACCAGAACCGCTATTATATAACTAGATATGTTTATAAGAGGAATTGGAGGGGTTTGGCCGAGTTTGAAGGCTCAAAGTGTTGTGAAGAGGATAGGGAGAAGGTGCCCTTTTATAAGGGAGGAGAGGGGCACCTTAGGAAACCTAAAAATATTAATTTATAATAAATTCAAAACCCACTTAAAAACTTTCAAAATGACTCAAATATGAAGCTTAGATTATATAGGGTTGTAATCTAAAAAACCAATAAAATTTAGACATGTTGGGAATTTATTTTAAACATTATCAACTTGATTTATTCTTATTTAATCTATTTAATTTTATTTCTGGTAATAATATTCTAAAATTTAAATTATTATAAATAATTACTTGTGTGTTGTGAATTGTCCATAATTTGATAATTTATAACATTTTATAATATATAAATTTCAATTTACAATTTTTAAATATTTTTGTGATTTTTAAACAATTTTATAATATGTTATTTTTATAAAATAACAATAGTTTCAATTTTGACACTATTTATTTATTTGAATTTAAATAAAATATACACAGAAGGTATGTTCTAAATAAAAGATTTAATAGATTTATATCATGTCATATATATCTAGAAAATTAGTGGATCCCATTAAATATGTAATATAATATTTATTTTAAAACTTTTAAAACCATTTATTTGATATTTCAATCAATAAAATAATTTCTACATCACTATTTTGTCATCATTAATGATAATTATTTAATCACTAAAAATTATAAATAAATTAAAACGATGTAGATAATGTTATTATATTTTTTTATACTATTCATGTTTTAAGTTTTATGAAGTTTATCACTAAATTAAAATTATTACACTTAGAAGATATAAGAGAGTGACATGCTGTCACTTTCTTTGGTTTAAATAATAATTATATTATTTCATGGTCAAAAGTCCATGAAATGAATCTAGTAAGACCCTTAGGTGTTATTGGTCGACTTTTATTCATCTAATATAATTTTGGGAAGTTTTAGGGTAATTTTATAATCTTATTTTTACCCTTAATTACCTGATTTACCATTAACTGTAGAAAATAAAAATTACCGTAGTTACTATTCATAATATCAAAAAAAAGTAACCAATTAACATAATTTGGACCCAATGAATCCAAATATTGAATCCATTTTTCAAAATTAAAAACACAGAAGTTGTAGTAATTAATTTAAAATTAATCTCGTTGTTAAGAAAACAGGTTTTAAAAGTTAAAACATTGCCAAAGATTGAAATGTTTTTACCTATGTATTCAATGTAAAATTAAGGGTAATGACATACCTTATATGAAATGGTAAAAATATATTCTATTTATAATTTAAAACCATTCAATATTATAATTTAACCATATAAATTATTTCGATGAAAAAAGTTGTTTTTAATTAAAAGTTAGCGTATTTTTACTATTCATCAAAATATGAAAGTTATCAGAAAAGTATCAAAAATTTATCCAATGTAAATTTTTATATCATGATTCAAAAGAAAAAGTTTACTTTGTCAAATTTAACTCATAAACATTTCAAAAATTAGATTTAAAAAGTGCGCCATCAAAAGGCGGAAAACAACATTTTTGAAAAAAAATAATTCTTTTATCCAAAAGATTGATTTTTTCCTCATATCATATGTAAAGTGAATTCTAATGATATATAAAATTCAAAATGTTGTTAATACTACTTATAATGGCTATTTTATATAATATTTTAATAACATTTCATTGTTTAGTGAAACTCGGTATTGCGTACAACACACGCTATCGAGGATAGTCGTTATTGCATGTAACGCAAGCCATGCTGGTGTTGTGTGTTGTGAAAGATTCCTTTGGTGTCGCGTATAACATAAGACATAAAAAAAATTCTCATAAAATCGCAGGGTGTTACAATTTATTCCATAAATATATCACATGGGTGTTAGGTTTATTTTTATTCCTTATAGGGATGGATAATGCTTGACCCACTATGGTGTCTAGGTGTGGGATTTTATTGTGGTTTTTATCCCCATAAACCATACTAAAAATAAAATAAATAAATTTCCTTCATAAAAAAACACACAAAAATATGGGTTTTATCAAACCAACCATGTGTATTGATAATAAATTTCTTTCAATACAAGAAAATGAATAAGAACACAAGACATGGATAATTTCAATCTTATATTAATTATCTTATATTTTTCATTTTTATAAGTGGATTGATAAGATATATTAATATATTATATGTATATGTCTTGGAATGTATATTTGATTTTTTAATCACACTCAATTGAGCATCTTAATTCCATTACATGTCATACAAATTGAAAAATATCATCTTGACCTAGATTATATCACTCTAGTGATCAATAACATGCCAAACAAGTCTCTGTTTTTCCAGATTATGAAATTTTATAAAATGGTGTAAATGAAAATTTAAAACATTAAAGTTCACATGAAGAAACTTTTCTAGTAATTACTAAAAGGATGAATATTCATATTTTACTTGAGAAACATTTTTGACGTGTATGAGGATCCATGTGATGTTCATAATTTTTTTCACTTATTACACAAGTTATATAACATGTATCCCGTGACTGTAATTTTATCTTTATGAAATATCCTACTCATGTTTGTCTTAACATATTATCATACCTCATTATTTATAATGTAACCCTAAACTATGGATACCTTATATTTATATAATACACTTTGGGATATTATTATCATGCCATATCTTATGTAAATTTTTCTACTTACATAAATCAATGATAATTATAATTAATTTATTGATTCATCAAAAATAATACATCGTGTAATATTTTCATCAAGTCATAATTTTATGAATGGATTTAGGACATGAAGTAACACATATACTTTCTTAGTTTCACTCAATAAATGTTCAAGGTGTTGTTATCTTTTATATAAGTTAACAAATCATATGTTTACATGGAAAATATTTCTACTGTGCTTAGTAATAGTCATAGTAATAATTTGTTAACTTTATTATAATATTCCATAAATAAAAGAAAATACATAAAATTTATTACATAAAAAATTTATTATATTAGGTTAATAGAGAAATAATCTGTATCCTCTTGAGAAACATTAGTGACAAATAAGATTTTTTGTAATGCTCTCAACACAGGTCAATCTAGTGTTTTATAACATATATCCCATGAGCGAGCTTGTATTATTATAATTGTTATTACTCTCAATAGTCATAATTGATCAACATAACCAATTATTACTCTCATGATTAATTACTAGATACAACTTTATATATATATATAATATAATTTAGGGGTTATTATCATATGATATATCATGTAATTTTTCAACACAACATAATTGATTGATGAATAAAATTCCATTAATATTTTATAATAAATGATACAATGTGTTCATTAAGTATTGATCACATTATTGGATTTTCAACACATACTAATAATTGAAATCTTAGTTTATAATGATTTCATTCCATGTATTAATTTCTGAAATATTAAAACATCATTCAAATATATAAAAACACACGAATTATATAAATTCCTTCAACTAAAAATGGTTATCAATGTATGCATTATCTATTGAATTGATGTGATTTATAATATTATTTTATGTAACTTGAGATACACAAGATACTCACAAAACCCAAATATTTATAAATTTTATTGATTCATGAATCCTTGATTCCCAACTAAGTATTAGAGACTTAGGAATAGCTAAAAAGTTGCATTTCATCTTCCTATAATTTTAACATACTAAATCATGAATTATTTGGTCATATGAAAATCCACATATCTCTAACATATTGATAAATGACCTAGGTTATAGATAAATATAGACTTGTAGATTTCTTTCTTCATTTATTCCTCAAAATGATAGATTTTAAATTACTATTTCATGATCAATTTTATTATCATGACTTTTCCATTCAATTAAATTTTTATTTTCCAAAGTGTATTCATTAATACTATGTTATGAACAAAATTCCTCTCATGGATCCAATTTACTCTACCAAACTAAAGCCTTATCAAATCCCCATTATATTATCCAAATTATTGAACAATACAATAGATTTATCTATAAAGATGTAGCTCAATTTCTTTAAAACTTTGAATCATAAAAGTTTTAGAGAATTGAGATAATAAATTACTATAAAAAATAAGGGCAGTGAATTTATCCTTTTTAACCAATTTTTTCATGAAAAATGAAAAATGGTTATAAGGATTATTGGTGAACATCTATAAATGTGTTAGAGTATTAAAGTAATAGAGTAAATATATGGTAAATATTTTTGAGGTCATTAAAATATTGAGAAATTTCTTTAATACATATGATTCAACTATCATTTGGACTATCATATTATTCATACAAATCATTTATTAATTTTTGATTAAATAATAAAATATTTTAAAAGTTTGTTAAATTATTTTATATAAGTTTCAATTGATCTGAAATCTTTGATTAGTTTTATTTGATCATGTAGTGGAATATTCTACAAAACCTTAAATTTATTTAGTAATTTGTAAAAAAATATTCAAGAATTATATCAAACTTGTCAAATAATTAAAATTGAATTTAAATTTTTTAACAATTAGTTGACTATATTTATCAATGTTAGAACATGAAATATTAAGACAAGTAGTGGATAATTACATAATGGTGAAAATATAAAAGTAATGACAAAATATTTTTATAGTAGTTTATATCCAATGGATCCTAAAACTACTCTATTCAACACCTCTAACTCGTAATGGGGTGAGTTAAACTAATAAGAAATTGTATTTTAAAGAGTTGCAACATTTTAACTTTGATATTTTATTTTTAACCCATAGATAAATAAATAGATACAAATTCCATTTTAAATGGTTAAAAATCCACTATTATATTTTGATCACAAAGAAAAACTAGGTGTCAACCCATTTGAACAAAAGGTACAATGTAATGAACCAACCCAGGATGCCCTATCATGGTAACTAATTTAGATTTTTTCAAGGATCAAAGTCTATTCTCAATCAACAAGGGTTGAAAAAAATAACTAAGGGAATCAATAGAGAATGTTGGGAATGATTTACCTTGAAAAAATATAACATGAAATGAAGGATTCCAATCAAAAATCCAAAATGACATTCTATAAGTCAAATAAGTAATCCATATAGAATAAATAACCTAGAATTAATATATAACCAAAAAATATATTAGAGAGCATGATATAAATTATAAAATAGAGAAACATAACACAATAAACATATCCAAAACATCTTGACATCATATACAACAAATATTTATGTATAAAAAAAGATGAAACCAAGGTAGATAACAATAAGGAAAGGGGATGCTAATTAGCCTAGATACATGTGATGCATCCTGATTTATAACCAAAATAAAAGACATCTTCTCTAATCCTCATGAAAGGAAATACAATTTTACTTTCCACCACCAATGTAGCTGAACCAAAGCTAAGGATAATTATTTACAACAAGTTGTGTCATGCTTCCACATTTATCAAACAATTAAGGCCTATATAACCTTAGGGTGTATGGTGGGTGTAATAAAAATCACCAAGTATAATTCCACAAAATTTCACATTAATTTCCTTTAGAATTTTATATGATGTGATCATATTATATATAAATATTTCATTATTTTAGAGAAATATTGAATACATTTAACAATAATACACTCTCCATAACTATAAAGGTTTAGTGCCTTTAGAGACTGGATACATAATCAACTTATTTCATGAAATATTTTCAACATCTCCCAAGAATTTATTCTATCATTATACCCTTTATAGACATTTATTAATTAATACCTTTCTTGATAACATAGGGAAAATGGAAAAATAATAATAGGTGAGATCATATAATTAGAAACGATAAATATGGGAGATTTAAATCGATGATCATATACAACCATAAGATTAGAATATGGGTATGATAGAATGGTCATAATTTATAGAGTTTATTCCCAATCAGTAATAGATTAGAAATCTTGGTTCATGGCATAAATCTTTATCATTTCGAAATACACCAGTCATAAGAGTGAGGAATAATCATTAATTAATCATTATCTGTCAAACCATATCATAAGGATAAGAACATGTCATATAAATTATGGTACAATAATAAGCATATAAAATCATTTTCTTAGTTAGGGTTCACATACAAGAATATCAAAGTGGAAAAAGTCCCATAGTAGATTTGGTTTACTTCATATTTCATAATATCCTTAGTCAAGGTTAACTCCCAAGACTTCATATTAGATAGATTACCTTACTGAACTAGATTCAATCCCCATTCCAATCCATTTTATCTTATGAGATATTAGTTATTACCAAATAAATTTGAAGGATTTAGAGGAACCATCCATAATATAAGGAAAAAAATACATATGTGTTCCATAAGATTATAAAACATTCATCATTTCACCATAGCATAATTAACACATGGGAATGAAACTGGTTTCATGGAATCATCCTTAAAATATCTTCATCATAGGATATACATGGAAATAAATTGGATGGTATCATAAGATCATATACACATTGAATAATAATAAACATCAAATGATTTCAACATACAGATGAAAAATACCTTAAAAAGAGAATTTCAACATTTCATTAAAAACATGGAAAATATCCTTGTATTTCAGTGTAATTAAAAAATAAAAACTACCATAATATTGAAAAAATTATTTTCTTTGAATTTAAAAATGGAATATTATAAATTAATCTTCAAATAAAATAATGCTCATGATGGTGGGAAAATTTATTTTTGTGGTATATGTTAAAATAAATATTTCATTCACACTTTTTGTAAAAACCAATAAATTATATATTCAAAGAAATTTATAAAAAATATGTTTTAAAACATTGAAAATAAAGTAAAAAATGGTTTAAAATTACTTTAAATAATCATTTTATCATAGAAAATATCATTCTTGAAAGTATTTTCAAGAACATGAACATGGAAGAAATTTTTTTGACCAAAGAGGAAATAATGTCGGATTTTCTCAAAACATTTTATTGATAATTTTAAGTTCAAAAGAGAGTAAAATTATATTAATACTTGAAAATTATATAAAAAACTAGAGGATAATAAAATATATTGTGTTTAAAAGATAATTATCATATAATTTCCTTCAATGGAAATTTTATACAGACAATATTATAAAGAAATGAAATTGTAACACAAACCCTTATCTCAGGTCTTGTATTTCTCCATACACATTCTTAATATCTTGTATAATAATTTTATATTTATTACACATATATAAAAAACCATATTCATATTTTTATTAAAAAATAACATTCAATTATGTTTTTTAATTTATCCATTTATAATAAATTTCCATTAAAATCAATATTCAAGTGAAAACATGTCATTTTTTCATGATTTTTTTAGTTTGAAGATTCTGGTACTTTTACCTATTTCATGGTTTTATAATATTCATAATATTAATAATTTTATAAGTACTAAATTTATTTATTATATACACTTTCATAGCCATTAATATAGAAAGGAAATGAAAAATGAATTACATCGCTTAGTAGAGATGGTAGCCAATACGTATTCACGGGTAATGTTTTCATTTCCCATAAAATGGACAGAGAGAAATATAAATAATAATATATATTTTAAAAATATTTATAATATCGTATATATTCATTAAATCTATCCTTATTATGATCCATTTAAATAGGAAATGAAAAATGAATCGCATCACTTCATGGATGTGGTCATCCACATGTACGCATGAGCGACGTTATCATTTTCTAATGGATGTGAAGGATATAGAAAATGGGATTACCATTAAAATAAAAACATATAATTATAGTAAATATACTAATTCCATCCTGTTAATATGGTTATAGAACATTTGTAGGAGTTTTAGGATGAAATAAACGTGAACCATTTCGATAAGAACATATACCACTTCATTAGGTATCCTCCTTTGAGAAGCACCTTAAGGATTTTTGGATATGTATTTTGGGAATAAAATAACCTAACGGTCTTTTATATGGTTGTTGTTGGAGTATTTTAGAATATATGTTTCATAATAAAGGGATAATTTTGTGTGTAGAAGAGAGGATAAGAGATTCCCTTTTATAAGTGAGGGGAGTGGCATTCTTGTAAATACTTAAAACATTAAAATATAATAAATCAAAATTCAAGTGGAAGTGATAGAAAATAAACCCAAGTTATAAGATAAGATAATTTTGGGTATAAATAAATTTAAAAAATAAGATTTAGATAATATTTATGTTATTTTTTCCCTTATCTCTTTAGTTTAACCCCTCATTAACCCTTTTAACCTTTACCGTGGAAAGCAATTTTTTCCTCGGTTACTACTACTAATGTCCAAAAATGAAATTGAAATCATTAAAAAAATAGAAATTCTAATTCCAAAATTGAAACCATTTAATGAGATTCAATTTTAACTAGTGGTAGAAATTTATTTTAAAATAAATTCACGAAACTTAACAAAAATGTTTTATAGAAAAATGATTTTTTAATAATAAAAATGAATTTATTATTATTATTTTCCTACTAAAAATAGTAAATTAATGTTAAAATATTTTTTGAATCTATTATCTATACATTTAGTTAAAATCATTCATCAATAGCGATTAATTTAATTTATTAAGATAAAAACACATTGTGCGTATAAAAATTATTTCTTTGAAAATCGTGTGTTGTTAAATTAAAATTATTTCATTTAAATTTCTATCCAATTAATGGAAAATGATTTCATATTATACATGATTAAATAATAGTTGTTCATAAACCACCAATCTAATGTCTAGGTGATAACCATCACATTTAATAATTATTTTTCAATAGTATATCATAGTTCATTTAAACTCGGTGTGGCATTTAAAGATAAATATCAAAGACATAAAACTTATTTAAAAAGAAATATTTCATTTAGTATTAAGGTGTTACATTATACCACCTATAATAATTTTTACTTTAAATTACATAATTTCAATATAAAAAATAGAGGATACTTATGACTTATCACTTCCACAAGTTCCCATGTTACTTCCTTAATTTTTTGGTTTCACCATAAATATTTGACTATGTGAGAGGTATTGTTTCATTGGAATTTCTCTATTCAATAATTTTTTTCTAATGATGGATATTCATAAGAAATATCATTATCTAATAGTTAATCATCTAAATTTGGTATATGTGAATGATTTGGCATAAACATTCTCAAAAGAGATACATGGTACACATCATGGACTTATGAGAGTTTAAAAGGAAGTGGAAAGCGACAAGCTACCATCCCAATGTGATGAATAATTTCATAGGAACTAATATACTTGGGTATTATCTACCATTTATTTCCAAAATTCATAACATTCTTCTAAGGATATATTTGAAGGAATACTTTATCATCAACTATGAAATCTCACCAACGAATTCCAACATAAATTTTTTATTGAATCTGAGCTACATTGATGTTTTATTAAAACAATCCAACCTTATATATAATTTCCTCAGATATATCAGGTCATAATAGATTTTTTATTGAACATCATCCCATCAAATTATTTTTTTTCACTTCCTTCCATATGGCACTACTACAAATTGGCCCTTTATCAGTGCTAAAAAATGTTATTAGCAGCACAAGAAAAGCGTTGTAAATGTCGGCGAAGATAAAGGGGGGTTCCCTTTATCAGTGCTATGAAAAGCATTGATAAAGGAGGCCTTTATCAGCCCTAAAAAAGAACTGATAAAGGCCACCCATTATCAGCGTTTTTTTAGCGCTGATAAAGGACGCCTTTATCAGCACTTTTCAGAGGGAACCCCCCCCCCCCCTTATCTTCGCCGGAATTTACAGATCTTTTCTAGCGCTGTTAAAAGGGATCCTTTATCAATGATATCTTGAGTGCTGATAAAGGACCATATTATCAGCGCTCAGGTTAACTCTGATAAAGGGACCTATTATCAGCACTCAAGATAGCACTGATAAAGGGCCTTATTATCAGTGCTCAAGATAGCGCCGATAAATGTGTCCTTTATCAGCGCTCAATATAATGCTGATAAAGGATCCTTCAGCTGCACCTGCAGAACCTGCACCTGCACAAACCAACACCTGCACCTGTATAAACCAGCACCTGCACCTATACAAACTAGCACCCACACACAATATTTTGACAAACAATCCTATATACATTTACTTAACATCATGAATACAAAAACAAACAAACTGCTATATACATTTCAAACAATGTTTTACATGGTTACAATTACAATTATCCAATAATAGTTATAAACATTAATGTTTCATCCTTTGATATCTGTGATCCTCTCTCAAAAATTGTCGTCCACGGTATTTGTTGCCAAACAAAGAATCCAAACTCCAGGAAAAGAATTCACCTATATAAAAAAACAAATATTATGTTAGTAATACAATAATGAAATAAATTAAAACATTAATATGAAATAATACATTAATATGGAAATGTGAAACTAAAATATGGAAATCATAAACTCAAATGTTTTCATTCTGATAACAATGAAAGGGAATAATGTAAAATCAAATTTTTTTGGATGATTTATCTCATTTAATAAATATAGATTATTTATCTAATGAAAATCTTTACCGGTCACACCGTGTGTCAGATTGAGGTGCAGTCAATTCGTACACCTCACAAATGACTCATGGATCGTTTTCCTAAAGTATAAAAACAATCCGAATGCATTTTCTTGGTATTCCGTATGTCACTAGTGTTGTTTTCTAAAGTTAATGTCAATTTGAAACTGGTATCAGACACTTAGCCATACCGGTCACACTGTGTGTCGGATTGATGTGTGGTCAATTCGTACAAGTCAAAAATGAATCATGGATCATTTTACTAAAGTATAAAAACAATATGAATGTGTTATCTCGGTTTTCCTCGGTTTTCCGTATGTCATTTGTGTTGTTTTATAAAGTTAATGTCAATTTGAAAATGTTATCAGACACTTTTAGCCATACTGGTCACACCGTGCATCGTATTGAGGTGTGGTTGATTCTTACACCTCAAAAATGACTCATGGATCAGTTTAATAAAGTATCAAAACAATCCGAACGTGTTTTCTTAGTTTTCCGTATGTCAATAGTGTTGTTTTCTAAACTTAATGTCAATTTGAAACTGGTATCAGACACTTTTATCCATACCGGTCACACCGTGCGTCAGATTGAGATGCGGTCGATTCGTACACCTCAAAAATGACCCATGGATCGTTTTCCTAAAGTATCAAAACAATCTGAATGCTTTTGCTCAGTTTTCTATATGTCATTAGTGTTGTTTTCTAAACTTAATGTCAATTTGAAACTGTTATCAGACACTTTTAGAAATACATGTCACACCGTGCATCGAATTGAGGTGCAGTTGATTTTTACACCTCACAAATAACTCATGGATCATTTTCCTAAAGTATAAAAAAAATAAGAATGCATTTTCTTGGTGTTCCGTATGTCAGTAGTGTTGTTTTCTAAACTTAATGTCAATTTGAAACTGTTATGAGACACATTTAGCCATACAGGTCACACCGTGCATCGGATTGTGGTGCGGTTGATTCGTACACCTCAAAAATGACTCATGTATCTTTTTCCTAAAGTATAAAAACAATCCAAATGCATTTTATCAGTATTCCATATGTTAGTAGTGTTGTTTTCTAAAATTAATGTCAATTTGAAACTGTTATCAGACAATTTTAGCCATACCAGTCACACCGTGCATCGAATTGAGTTGCGGTCAATTCATACACCTCAAAAATGACTCATAGATTTTTTTCCTAAAGTATCAAAACAATCTGAACACATTTGTTTGGTTTTCCGTATGTCAGTAGTGTTGTTTTCTAAACTTAATGTCAATTTGAAATTGGTATCAAACACTTTTATCCATACCGGTCACACCGTGTGCCGGATTGAGGTGTGGTTGATTTTTACACCTCAAGAATGACTCATGGATCGTTGTCCTAAAGTATCAAAACAATCCGAACGCGTCTTCTCGGTTTTCCGTATGTCATTTGTGTTGTTTTCTAAAATTAATGTCAATTTGAAACTGGTATCAGACACTTTTAGCCATACTGGTCACACCGTGCATCGGATTGAGGTGCGGTAGATTTTTACACCTAAAAAATGACTCATGGATCATTGTCCTAAAGTGTCAAAATAATCCTAACGCATTTTCTTGATATTATGTATGTTAGTAGTGTTGTTTTCTAAAGTTAATGTCAATTTGAAACTGCTATCAGACACATTTAGCTATACCGGTCACACCGTGCATCATATTGATGTGCGGTCGATTCGTACAACTCAAAAATGACTCATGGATCATTTTACTAAAGTATAAAAACAATCTGAACGCGTTTTATTGGTTTTCCTTATGTCAGTAGTGTTGTTTTCTAAAGTTAATGTCAATTTGAAACTGGTATCAGACACATTTAGCCATATTGGTCACACTGTGTGTTAGATTGAGGTTCTGTTGATTCTTAAACCTCAACAATGACTCAAGGATCGTTTTCCTAAAGTATCAAAACAATCTGAATGCGTTTGCTCGGTATTTCTTGTGTCAGTAGTGTTGTTTTATAAAGTTAATGTTAATTTGAAACTGTTATCAGAAACTTTTAGCCATACAGGTCACATCGTGTGTCGGATTGAGGTGAGGTCAATTATTAAACCTCACAAATGACTCATGGATAGTTTTCCTAAAGTATCAAAACAATAAAAATGCATTTTCTCAATATTCCGTATTTCAGTAGTGTTGTTTTCTAAAGTTAATGTCAATTTGAAACTGTTATCAGACACTTTTAGACATACCGGTCACATCATGTGTCAGATTGAGGTGCGGTCAATTTGTACATCTCAAAAATGACTCATGGATAGTTTTACTAAAGCATCAAAACTATCCGAACACGTTTGCTCGGTATTTTATATGTCAGTAGTGTTTTTTCTAAAGTTAATGTCAATTTGAAACTATTATCAGACACTTTTAGCCATACCGGTCACACTGTGCATCGGATTGAGGTGAGGTTGATTCTTAAACCTCAAAAATGACTCAAGGATTATTTTCCTAAAGTATCAAAACAATCCAAACACATTTTCTTGGTATTTTGTTTGTCATTTGTGTTGTTTTCTAAACTTAATGTCAATTTGAAACTAGTATCAGCCACTTTTAGCCATACTGGTCACATCGTGCGTCGGATTGAGGTGTGGTCAATTTGTACACCTCAAAAATGTATCATGGATCGTTTTTCTAAAGTATCAAAACAATCCGAACATGTTTTCTCAGTATTCCGTATGTCAGTTGTGTTGTTTTCTAAAGTTAATGTGAATTTGAAACTGTTATCAGACACTTTTATCCATACCGGTCACACCGTGCGTCGGATTGAGGTGAGGTCGATTCGTACACCTCAAAAATGACTCATGGATCATTTTCCTAAAGTATCATAACAATCCGAACGCGTTTTCTTGGTATTCCATCTGTCAGTAGTGTTGTTTTCTAAATTTAATGTCAATTTGAAACTGTTATCAGACACTTTTAGCCATACCAGTCACACCGTGCGTCAGATTGAGGTGCGGTCAATTATTACACCTCAAAAATGACTCAAGGATCATTTTCCTAAAGTATCAAAACAATCCGAACGCGTTTTCTTGGTATTCCATTTGTCAGTAGTGTTGTTTTCTAAAGTTAATGTCAATTTGAAACTGTTATCATACACTTTTAGCCATACCGGTCACACCGTGCGTCGGATTGAGGTGCGGTCAATTTTTACACTTCAAAAATGACTCATGGATCATTTTCCTAAAGTATCAAAATAATAAAAACACATTTTATTGGTATTCCGTATGTCAGTAGTGTTTTTTTCTAAAGTTAATTCCAATTTGAAACTGTTATCAGACACTTTTAGCTATTCCGGTCACACCATGCGTCGGATTGAGGTGCGGTCGATTCTTACACCTCAAAAATGACTCAAGTATCGTTGTTCTAAAGTATCAAAACAATCCTAATGCATTTGCTCAGTTTTCCATATGTCAGTAGTGTTGTTTTCTAAACTTAATGTCAATTTGAAACTGTTATCAGACACTTTTGGCCATACAGTTCACACCGTACGTCAGATTGAGGTGCGGTCGATTTGTAAACCTCAAAAATGACTCATGTATCTTTTTCCTAAAGTATAAAAACAATCCAAACGTGTTTTCTTGGTTTTTCGTATGTCATTAGTTTTGTTTTCTAAAGTTAATGTCAATTTGAAACTGTTATCAGACACTTTTAGCTATACCGGTCACAACGTGCATCGTATTGAGGTACGACCTATTCGTATAGCTCACAAATGACTCAAGGATCATTTTCCTAAAGTATAAAAACAATCCTAACACGTTTTCTCAGTTTTCTGTATGTCAGTAGTGTTGTTTTCTAAAGTTAATATAATTTTGAAACTGGTATCAGACACTTTTAGCCATACCAGTAACACCATGCATCGAATTGAGGTGCAGTCGATTCGTACACCTCAAAAATGACTGAAGGGTTATTTTACTAAAGTATCAAAACAATCCGAACATGTTTTCTCATTTTCCGTATGTCAGTAGTGTTTTTTTTCTAAACTTATTGTCAATTTGAAACCGTTTTCAGACACTGTTATCCATAACGGTCACACTGTGCTTCGGATATAGGTGAGGTTGATTCGTACACCTCAAAAATGACTCATGGATCATTTTAATAAATTATCAAAACAATCCGAACATGTTTTCTCGGTTTTCTGTATGTCAGTAGTGTTGTTTTCTAAAGTTAATGTCAATTAGAAACTATTATCAGACACTTTTAGCGATACCGGTTACACCATTCCATCGGATTGAGGTGTGGTTGATTCTTACACCTCACAAATGACTCAAGGATCGTTTTCCTAAAGTATCAAAACAATATGAATGCGTTTTCTCGGTTTTCCGTATGTCAGTAGTGTTGTTTTCTAAAGTTGATGTCAATTTGAAATGGGTATCAGACACTTTTAGCCATACCTGTCACACCATACATCGGATTGAGGTGTGGTCGATTCGTAAAACTCAAAAATGACTCATGGATCATTTTCCTAAAGTATCAAAACAATCTGAATGCAGTTTATCGGTTTTATGTATGTCAGTATTGTTGTTTTCTAAACTTAATATCAATTTGAAACTAGTATCAGACACTTTTAGCCATACTGGACACACTGTGCGTCGGATTGAGGTGTGGTCAATTATTACACCTCACAAATGACTAATGGATCATTTTCCTAAAGTATCAAAACAATACAAACATGTTTTCTTGGTTTTACGTATGTCATTAGTGTTGTTTTCTAAACTTAATTTCAATTTGAAACTGTTATCAGACACTTTTAGCCAATGAGTTATGTTGGACTTGGTGGTCTAGAACCAACTACTTTGTAATTTATTCATTAATAAAATCCTTATCACATATTGATTATTCTTCTGCGTGACAATGCATGTGATAATGTCCCAAGGACAGCTGTTGCATTAAAGCGTCATAGCGGATCCCTGCTATGATGAGAACCCAGAAGTGCCATAACACTGTTCTTGAATATATGTTCTATGGTCGGATGATATTATTTTAGGGACAAAAATAATACAGGTCATTAGGTGTGAGGACTCATAAAACTTTGAGTCACCTTCTCATGGTGTGCGCCCTTGGTAATACCCAAGAGGATATTATGAGAACGAGACCCGCCAGTAGGAAATCCACATTTCTTAGTGTCATTGGATATTACTATCTGCGGACGTGTGTATTGGTCCTTAGACTTTAAGATTATTATTAACGGGTATTACAACTCACGCACTTAGATGTATTGATGAAAACTGTGACGGCATACTGTTCGCAGTGAGGTAGGATACGTTGGGTGTGTCACGAGTAATACTGCATTAATAGATAATGCGAAAAAGGATTTGTCCCTTTTGTTCCATAATGGAAGTAGATATCTCAGGCCCTTTGATGTAATTGATATAGCCTAAATAAATCCAGGGCCATGGTAAGGTATGAGCGAGTTCAATTCCGAGAAGTCAAAGAAATAATAATCGAGCACATGGGTTGATGGAACTAGCATGCAACCCACTTGAATAGAGATATCGAGACAAAGGGATTATATTACACGGGAATTATTCGTAGGAGGTGACACGTCATTATAGCATTAACTTCTTTCTCCATGGGTGCATTGGCGTATTTCTAGATGCTAACCTTGGACTTTAGGCAGACTCCACCTAATGCCACTGAGAAAGTGGCCTAGAGGGTCACACACTAAGTGTGTCCATGTATCTCATTTAAATATTAATTTAACAAGTTAAATAAATATTATTCTCAACTGTGCTTTAATAATTATTTAAGGATGCCTGATCATATTTATTTCGACACTAGTTATTTTAGAGAATATATTGTGGGCGAAATAATATATTTATTAGCGAGTAATGAAGTTACATTTATTTAAGAAATAAATAGCCATTACTAAAGGTCTAAAAAATGTGGTGGAGAAAAATGGAAAATAAAATTACACGCCGTGTATATTAAATATACATGCCGTGTAGTTTTATGGAAAAAAAGTACATGCCGTGTATTAATTATTACACGCCGTGTAGTTTTCCAGTCGGGATTTTGAGGATATAATATTGTTATATTAAATGATATTAATTATAATCATCATGGGCGCATGTCAAGGAATTAATAATTCAACATGGGGTTTCAATAAGAGTTAATGAAATAAATAAAATGCGTAACGCGTTTATTTATTGTCATAACTCTATTAACCTCAAACCCAATTATAAATATCCTCACAACCCCAACACATTTCCAGAGCCATTGTTGTGCACAACAAATTTGGAAATACTCTCAAGCCAAGAGAGAATTCCCTTTCCACCAAGAACACCCTCAAGTTACGAGAACGAGATCCTCCACCGGATCCAGGCGGCCAAAGACGGACATCGCAAGAGAAGGTTCTTCCGCGCTAGCACCCATAGAACCCTTTGGTGACGTCCAGAGATACGTGGAGCACATGTGGATCACCGCTAGAGAAATCCTATACTTGGATTCTATGACGCAACAAAGGATCATAGGATCGTGACTGGAGACATCGACGAAGAAATAATTCCACCGAGGTAATTCTTGTGAATTAATTAAATTAATTATAACCAATATATGATGATCCTATCTCAATGGTTCCGGGACTCTTCTTTTCTTTTTTTCGTTCTTCATTCCATTCCAAAGATCCGGCATTTTATATCGTGATGGATCTCAGATTGAATACTGTTTAACACTAAAATTAAAGTTGGTAAAACCCACTAACGCGCTTCCGCTGTGCCCGAAACCTACAAGTTATGCTTTACTAGAAAGAAAAATCATATCTAAAACCATTCTTTATAACCTAAGGATATAAAACATAATAAAGGGTGATCATATATACTTAGTAAGTGTAAAAAAGGGAGATATCAATGATCATATATGGATAATATTAGTAGGAATTCACCTTCATCCTATTTGTGTACAATCTTCCATCTGGTATGTTACCCATTCGTTTCTAAACACATCTATATCATCTTCTGAATATGAATTTTTGCAATAGTCATGGTAGTACTGAAAAAATATAAATACACAAAGGATTAATAAATATTTTAAATGAACTCATAATTATTTTTTAAAATACCTCATCAGGGATTCTAGTTTGTTGATGAAATACGATCTCTTTCATAAATTTACAAACATAATAACCACAGTCCTTTCCGTTTGTTTCTTTTGGAAACTACAGAAACATCAACAACAATAAGTAATTTTTTTTGATATGTGTTTGGATAGTGCAATGTTATCATGTATACTCGGATACTTTTCCAGTTATAGATCTTGTAGGCTTGCTCATCCTTATGCCCTGGATTCATTCCATGCATTAGACGATATTGATGAACCACCCTATCATAACAGAATCCTCATTAAAAGATAACATAAATTATATAACTAGATGTTTAGTTTTAAAATGCTGGATATAGTGTATTACAGATTAACAAATGCCATCATGCATGGTCGGTTTGTTGGATATCTATGCATTGAATCCAGAAAAAAATCTTTGGAGTATCCAAAATGACTGCAATCTGCATCCAATGCTCCCTAAAAATACAAAACAGAATAACTAAATAAAAAAAATGAAAATATAGTTGATATGATTAAATTGTAGAGTTTTACCCCTGCATCGTTGGTATTAAAAAGAGTCTGTCATCCATAATTTTGTTTTCAAATGATTTGAGCATGGATGACATTATTGCAGTCTCTATCAGAATCTATTTCTTCTTTTGAAGAGGTGGGGTGAGGACTAACGAGTCCAAATTTTTGTTCATGGGGAAATCCCTTCAATTTTTTTTCATATATACACCTGTGAAAAATATAAAATGTATTTAGTCATTATTATCAGAGTATATCAGCTTTTGTAAAATCAAATCATGAAAACATACCTCATGTATACATTTACAACTGTGGCTCCTAGCCATTCATACTTGAGGATTTCATTTACATTTTCAGCACTAATGATATCTGATCTTTCCTCTCCATACATATTTTTTTCAAAAACAACTGTGTGAGCATTGTTTTCTATCAACTTTGTATCTACATGATCCTGCAATGATATTAACTGTGGATATAGAATGGGCGGGGTGAAGGTGCTCTCAATAGACCATTTCAATCGGTTATTTGATCCTTGAGATAGTTTTGAGCTGATATTTCGTTTCAACCCCTTATCTTTGTCATTCTGTAATAACATTCATCGGTTAAAACCTTTTTTCATTAAATGTTAAAGGTCCATCTTGAAAAATAACTTGTAAATGGATACCTCCTTGTCGACATGTTTTTTTACAAGAACTGATGGCCATGCGATGAATGTTCCAATAGCTTGTTCAACCGTATGAATGTCATCATCATCATTTGGAACAGGTAGCTTGGAACTTGGCTCATTAGCTACATTAATTGACACTCTGAAATGATCTGTTGGAAGCTGTCTGTTGTGTAGCATGTCATTCTGCGTATTGAACACCGTAGTCCTCGCTACAAGGCGATATGTGGGAGTTGCTATATATAAATCATAGTCATTTTCACCCTATAGAATATTAGTACAGGAAAAGTATCAGTGTATATGTGAATCACATTTCACAGAAACAATTATTAAATCATTTATTACCTTAGCTAAGTCAGGTTTTTTAGGGGAATGGCTTGCCTCAAAGCTGGTGGGGGGTGGGACGGTATCATCACGCACGGGTTGTTATTGAGTTGTTTCTTCTATTTGCCTCTCCCCCATCAATGTTGTTATCATCTCTCTATGGTATTGTAATTCTTCTTGAAGAATAGCTAAATTTTATTACAGCTTTTCCATTTTTTTCATTTTCATCGTCCGCTTGTTTTTGTTTTTGAAAATATGTTCGGGGTGCCACCCCAAAACCCGCACCTCTGACGCAGCCATATTGGTCTGGCCGCTTCAAGGCTGTTGAAAGTATCTCTGCATCTGGTGCATGTGTTGTTGATTCCTGTGACTATGTCAGATAGAAAATATAGAAAAATAAGTAGTCATTGTAATGTAATAGCGATTTAAAAAAAATCAAATTTATATTATGTCATACTTACACATGTTTCCCACACTTTTTGTGTGTTTTCATCTATCAGTACCCCCTCTTTATTTATATGATCCTCCTTCCACAGCACATGGAGTGGGATAGATCTGGCTTTCGATTTCAATTCATTAATCTGTATATAAATAGAGAAACATGGTTATGGTGTTGTTTTATGTCACATATAAGTAGTACGATAGATTTAAAAGACGTACCAATTTTTTCTCAAGTGAAGCGTACCCCAACCTTGCTTTATGGTAAGGTTACGCTGGTTCTGCTGCGCGTTTTTTATTTTCAGCACTCAGTTGTCGTTTCATAAATAAAAAACTGTCAATCAAAGTGATGAATACAAGAAACTTCAAACAACGTATTACCCCACACAATGTACCAGAAAAGTATGCTCCCCGCGATGGTTGATAAATGCGTCCCACGGTCCTTGGGATATCAAGTGTGCATAAAGAGGAGGTGGGTGCGGCTTGATTTTCCCTTCAACATATTTAAGATGATATTTCGTTAAAATTGTGTGGAAACCTCTATGAATCCTTCATGAAACTTTTAATACATAATCCTTGTGTGAGGCATCTACATTAAATGCACCCTGCAATGGATGATGAAGAGTAAGTCAATGTTTTGGTATTTTATTTTAATAAATTAAAAAAATGATATCATAATGTTACCATAATATCTTACCACATCAGTGTCCTAAGACCGGTGACAACATGGTGCCATGACTGTACATAAATTGACACACATTGCCAAGTGACGATTCCAATGTAGCTACTAAAGATAGATTTGTTGGGGTTAACATGTTGGCCTCGCTTATTCCATCCCACCTAAAATTTGATGCCTTTTTCTTTTGCCTTAAGGATTTTGGCTAACATTGTCAAACTACAGCGCTCTTGTTTTTTTTTGCGCTTTTAGGGTTTCATTTCATACCATTTCCTCAGAAGTATCATCAATATCTTTCTCTGGAGCACTAGCATCAGCACTAGGACCAGCAACAACAAGTTTAGAAACATGTTGTTGCTCTACACTGGGACCAGCAACAACAGGTTGAGAAACTTGTTGCTTCTCTACATTGGAACCACCAGCAGCTGGTTGAGAAACCTATTGTTGCTCTGCACTGGGACCACCAGCAGGTGGTTAAGAGACCTTTTGTGCCTTGGGATTAGGTGCATCAGTAGGTGCAGAAGTCATTATCTTCAGAAGTGGTTTAACATTTAATTTAGATTACATAAAATCAGCAGCGGACAGATAATAACATAATGTAACACAATGTATATTACAATAAACAAATAACCTGATTATTGTACTCTCTTTTTTTCTTTAAAGGCTGAAGAGATTTTACTCCTCTATGGACTATGTAAATCCCTTCATTGTGGTCTCCTTTGACATACAAAACGCCTTCTACATTTGGACCGCTGCAAAATTATTATGAAGTCCCTATAAAAGGTTCATCATCTGTTGAACTTTCGTCTAACCCTTCGTTTTTTTTGGTCGATAATAGAACAATTGACCAATTTCAGTTTGCGGGGTCTGGAACCTAAAATACTTGTAATGCCTGTGATGCCATTATAAATGGTTCGTCTTTCTCCCCTTCCTTACTGAAATCAACTTTCACGAATCCTAATTCATCTATTTTAACAGCACTCCTATTATCAACCTACTTGCATTGAAAAATAGGCACTTTAAATTTCGTATAATCCAACTCCCATATTTTTTTGATGATTCCAAAGTATGACATATTCGCATAAATTGTATTTTTTTCCTTAGCACCAGAAACATGCATCACCTCAGCCATAAGTGTAACCCCACTATTCTTCATGGTACTGTCTTCATCATGTTCATTAGTATAGAATGTATAACCATTAACTGTATAAGCATTGTAAGATAATACATACACACTTTCTCCTCCGACTAGCCATCGAAGTCATTCTAAAATTGAGTCTGGATTTTCATCTAACTGCTTCAAAATATGGTCCTGAAACCATCATATAAACTGTCAATTATGTTTATCTGATATCAATTTTTCGGCCCTAGATGGATTCAAATGCCTAGGAATTTATTTGTGGGTTTGAACATATGGGTCAACGTAAAAACTGTTATGAAAAACGTAAAGGTGAGCCTGCTCCTGATCTGTAATATTGATTGTGACAACCTCTCTTCCAGAAATTCCTTCACCCTCAACTCGCTCAGTGTGATGAGATTTCGGTAGGCCAACGTTTTCCACACCAGACAGGCATTCAGTAAAAAATTCAACGGCTTCCTTAACAATATATTGCTCCGAAATACAACCCTCTGGTCGACTTCGATTTTTGACATACCCTTTCAAAATATTCATATACCGTTCAATGGGGTACATCCATCTATAATGTACAGGATCACATAGTCAAATCTCTCTCACCAAATAAACCATCAAATGAACCAGCATATAAAAAAATGTCGCCGGGAAGAACATTTCCAATTCACATAATATGACGGAAATTTCTCTTTCCATTGTTGGCAATTTCGCCGGGTCAATAACTTTGCTGCATATAGATTTGAAGAAGAAACAGAGCTTCGTTAATGTATGACGGACATTCTTGGAAAAAATGAAACATAAAGCTATAGGAATTAGATCTTGCATCAAAACATGGCAGTCATGTGATTTCATCCCCTTTAATTTTAAATCTTTCATTGACACGATGTTCTTGATATTTGATGAATACCCCTATGGAACCTTTATGTCATTGAAAAAGTTTCAAAAATGATATCTCTCCTACCTGGAAAGACTGCAAGCAGTAGGAGGAAGAAATGTTCGTTTTTCACCCTTCACTGGTGCAAACTCTTCTCGTATTCGCATCTCAACAATGTCCAATCTAGCCTTAATTCCACCCTTCGTTTTTCAGGTGTATTTAGAAATGTGCCGATGACACTATCACATACATTTTTTTCAATATTCATAACATCAAGAAAATGTTTGACATACAGACAATTCTAGTATGGTAATTCAAAAAAAAACTGATCTCTTTTTCCAACCAGTTTTCTTAAGGTTTTTCGAAAACAGTTTACCAAAAGTAGTGTTCAAATCTTTTAATTTCTCAAAAAATTGATCACCTGTTAGTGGAGATGGTGTTTTATGTTCTTCTGAACTTCCGTCGAACGATGTCGTCCAAGATCAGTACTTATGCCGTCGGGGTAGAAATCTGCGATGTCCTAAAAACACGGTTTTCAATGAATGTTTCAACCTAATTGACTGTGTACCTTGTTCGCAAATGGGACACCCTTGAGTTCCTTTAATGCTATATCCTGGAAAATTTCCATAAGTAGGAAAGTCATTTATCGTCCCGTACAACATGAATTTCAAAGTGAAATCTTCTTTTTTGTAAGCATCATACAACGTAACACCTGAATCCCACAATATTTTCAAATCCTCGATCAATGGAGCCAAATAAACATCAATATCATTACCCGGTTGTTTTGGTTCTAATATAAGCATAGATAACGTGATGTATTTTTGTTTCATGCATAACCACGGTGGTAAGTTATAATTTACCAACATAATCGTCCATGTACTGTGACTGCTACTTTGAAAACCAAAAGGATTCACCCCATATGTAGATAACATCATACAAAGGTTTTTCGGCTCGTTTCCAAATTCAGGATACTCGTGATCAATTCTCTTCCACTGAGAAGAGTCTACCGGGTGACGTAGTTTCCCATCTTTAATTCTTGTATCTGCATGCCATGTCAATTTTCATGCAGTCTCCTCACTTCCATATAGGAACAAAAACATTAGAATGATTGGAAATTACCATACAACATTCGTAGGACTAGAATTATCTTTCTTGTATCGAGAAGCACCACACTTTGGACATTCTTTAAGTGATTTGTGGTCCTTAAGAAACAATATACAGTCATTCAAGTAGGCGTGTATTCCTTTAGAGATCATACCCATCGATCGTAGCATTCATTTGGCATCGTATGTTCTGATTGGGAGTTCATTATCTTCTTGGATCATTTCATTCAGGAGAGCAAGTAGTTCCGTAAAACTGGCGTCACTCCACTCGTTGCATGCTTTCAAATTATGCAGCTTCAGTACGGCTAACAATGATGTATATTTAGTGAAACCAGTATACAATGGTGTTTTGGCACAACTCTTTAACTTCTCAAAAAAATTTGGGTAATCACGAAGTTCATCTTCAATTGTCCTTGTCATTTCCTCAATATGATCTTCATCATCATTCACATCTGTAATCACACCCTCCATACGATCGTCTTTACTATTAACGCTTGTAATCATATCAGATCTTCCTTAAAATGTCATGTTATTTGAGACACTACCTACATTCTTTTTTTCCCCATGTTTATTCCAACATGTATAACTTCGATCTATTCCGTGACAAATTTGGTGTTCTTCCAACTCCTCTGGAATAATTTTTCTTGAATAACAACAACGTAAACACGGATAGAGGATTTGAGAAGGGGCACATGTAACACCCTGAGATTTTATGAGAAATAGTTTTTTTATGTCTTATGTTATACGCAACACCAAAGGAATCTTTCACAGCACACAATACGGACTTGGCTTGCATTACACGAAATCACGACCTTCCTCGATAGCGTGTGTAGTACGCAATACCAGGTTTCACTAAACAACGATATATTATTATGGACTAGACGTTATGAATAGTATTAACTACATTTTGAATTTTATAACATTTTTATTCATCTTACACATTTTTTAGAATATGGTAAGAGAACAAAATAATTTTTTCAGGTAAAATAAGTATTTTTCAAAAAATGCAGTTTTGACGCCTTTTGATGGCGCACCCACATTAAATCTAGTTTTTGACATGTTTCTAAGTTCAATTTGACAAAATAAAATTCTTCCTTTGAATCAGGGTATAAAAATTTACTTTGGATAAATTTTTGATATTTTTCTAATAACTTTCATATTTTGATGAATAGTAAAAATACGGTAATTTTTAATTAAAAAAAACTTTTTTCATTGAGATAATTTATATGGTTAAATTATAATATTGAATGGTTTTAAATTATAAATAGAATATATTTTTACCATTTAATATAATGTATGTCATTAGAATTAATTTCATATTGAATTCATAGGTAAAAACATTTTAATCTTTGGCAATGTTTTAACTTCTAAAACCCGTTTTCTTAACAACGGGATTTATTTTAAATTAATTACTGCAACTTATATGTTTTGAATTTTGAAAAATGGATTTCATATTCGGAATCCATGGGTCAAAATTATGTTAATAGGCTAGTTTTTATTTTTGGGCATTATGAATAGTAACTACGGTAAATTTTATTTACCATAGTTAAAGGTAAATCGGGAAATTAAGGGTAAATATAAGATTATAAAATTACCCTAACAACTTCCAAAATCCTATTGGATGACTAAAGGTCGACCCATATCACCTAAGGGTCGGCTTAGATTCATTTAATGGACTTTTTTCGATGAAAATAATTTAATTATTATTAAAACCAAAGAATGTGACAACATGTCACTTTCTTAAATCTTATATGTATAATAATTTTAATCTAATTATAAACTTAATGAAACTTCAAACATGAATAGTATCTAGAAATCTAATACAATTATCTACATCATAGGAATTTATTTATAATTTTTAGGGATTAAATAATTATCATTAATTATGACACAATAGTGATGTTGAAATTATTTTATTAATTAAAATATCAAATAAATGGTTTTAAAAATATTAAAATAAATATTATATGAACTATTTAATGTGATCCAATAATTTTCTAGATACATATGACATTTTATGAATATATTAAATCTTTTATTTTGAACATATCTTCTGTATATATTTTATTTAAATTCAAATAAATGAATAGTGTCAAAATTGACACTATTGTTATTTTATAAAAATTACATATTATAAAATTGTTTAAAAATCACAAAAATATTTAAAAATTATAAATTAAAATTTATATGGTCTAAAATGTCATAAAGTGTCAAATTATTGAAAATTCACAACACATATGTAATTATGTATGATAATTTAAAATTTAGAATATTATTACCACAAATAAAATTAAATTGATAAATAAGGATAAATCAAGTTGATAATGTTTAAAATAAATTCCTAACATGTATAAATTTTATTTTTTGATGCGATTACAACCCTATCTCATCTAATCTTCAGATATGAGTCATTTTGGAATTTTTCAAGTGGGGTTGGGATTTAATATAAACTAATATTTCTTATATTTCCAGAGGTACCCCTCTCCTCCCTTATAAAAGGGAACCTCCTCCCTCTCCTCCTCACACAAATTTGAGCCTTCAAGCTCGAACAATCCCTTCCCATTTCACTTCCCCACTTCCCTAGAAACATCCTAGAGGTCCTAGGTTTCTTCAAAGACCAATTGTAGTGCCCTAAGAGGAGGTCTCAAAGAGGCGCTTCAAAGAAGAGGTAATGTCCGTTACCGATTCTTTCAACTTTATTTCTTCTTCCACTCCTTCTTATTTAGTTGTTTAATTATTAATTAATAACATCAGTATCACTCATATACGGATATGTTATTATAAGTATGAAACAACTCTATTTCACCATCTATCCATCCTACGGAAAACGAAATCACTGCGCGTGCGTACGTATGGAATACCATCTCCACGCCGTGGTGTAATCTATTTTCCATCACCACCTTACTTGGATGGGTATAATGGTGAAAATAAATAAATATATATGATTATTTTAAAGTTTTATTGATTCTTAAATATTATACATACACTCCAATACAATTCCACGATCATGGGAACGATATCATCGCTCGTGCGTACGTACAGAATACCGTCTCCACGATGTGATGCGATTTGTTCTACATGATCTTCATTGCATAATGATTATATAAATGAATTTAATGAATAAATATGATATATAGTACACTAATACCATTCTGTAAATAATGTATCTATAACCTAAAGAGAAGAATAAGAATTTATTCGACAAAACACGCATAAGAACAAAAAGTAATAAACACCCGAATAAAAAGTAGTAATGTAATATTACTAATAAGAAGTTAAGAATATGACCATATATGATATCATAACAATAATTATGATTCTGGAATAAGTCAATAACATTATTTAAATCATTATACAGGAGGTTCGGACACTTACGAAGCAAATCAGACCTAAGGTAAGAGAAAATCTCACAATCTCAATTTTTATCCGAGATTGTTTATAATTTAGAATTTACTGGGGAATATTTATCATCCACATCCATGTTTCCTCAATATATAATATTATTCACATCCTCCTACAATTGTTTAAATCCAATTTTACCCTTCTGTGAGTTTTTAGTAAATGATATGAAAGGAATCTTTTGTCGTTTTTCGTACGAGGTACTTTTTGACTTATCCGACAAAAGTACGAGAAGAATGTTTTTTTATAACTTATACGACATGAATGGATTTTTAAAACATTATTTACAAGAAGCTTCCTTTAAAAGTTTTCAAGTTTATTTTTAATCAACTTCTTTTAGTTTAAGATTGTATGACATGTTAAGAAAGGAAAAATGTTTTTGAAGTAGAAAGGATATTTTCCTCAAGAATGAAGTTCAAGAGTTTTATCAAAATTATTTTACATCTAAGATAATATAGGGTTCTGTTTCTATCCCTATTATTACATTGATTTGATTATGTTGTGATGGAAATATTTTTATGATGTCACGATGTTTAAGATTCCCATTTTTATTACATGGGTTATGCTATGATGTACGATTTATGATTTTGTGGAACACATAAGAATGGTATCATTATGAGATGGGTGGGACCTATATCTCCCTCCAATAAATTGGGTAGAGATTTTATATCTCATGAGATAGACATGGCTGGAACGGTAGGTTAAACTGGTTTAGTGAAACAGGACTGAAACGAGGAGTGAACTCGGTTCAGAAATGGACTTTGTCCACTAAGATAGTCTTGGAAATGAGTCTTGACTACTAAGAAATGATTTTCTATGATTATGTGTGTATTCCACAAAGATTCAAGTTTTAAGTTATGATTATTGGGATTATATTTCACTTCTATGATTTATCCCATTTTATGATCTCTTTTACAGGGTAAGATTTTCAAAATGTTATGTTCTTATAAATATGATATGTTTGATATTTCTTTTTTTTTTACCCTTACTGAGCATTTGAGCTCACCCTTTTGTATGTTTTCTTTTCCCCAGGTCAGGAAGAAGGATATTAAGTAGGATATGCCAAAAAGGGACTCTAGATATGATGAAATAAATTGGAGACAATGTAGATGATTTATGAACCAGTTGTTTATGTTTCCCAATTTCTAAAGACACTATACCTATACGGTCCTTTCATGGTTTTGTTATATGTTGTAATAAGTATGCTTCTATTATGAAGTAATAACCATGTATGTAAAGTATGGGTCATTATAGTTGGTATCAGAGGAAAGGTGTAGTCAACCTTTGGAAACTAGGATGTGAAAGCCTTAGTAAGAAACCTAAGGATATGTCTAAGCATAGAACACAATCTTAGTGTTTTAGAAATGGCCATGAACAACCTATTATAAGACCTTATGTGTGAAATTTTATTCTTTATTATGTAGTTTTACTATTATAATTAGTGTTGCTCACACTATTCTTCTTGGTTTTAGTCAATGGCTGGAACCCGAAGGAACCGTGTTAATGCGGAATGCGACGGGCAATGCAATGATTGTCCCCCTGTGCAACCAAACATTATGGGAGCTGGAATGAAAAATCTTGTAGCCATGCTCACATAACTTTCTCAAGATATGAATCATGCAGGACTTCCAAATGAGCAAAGGAAGGAGAAACATTATGTTGAATCCTTAATGAGTCAGCGTCCACCTTCATTCAGCGGGTCTTCTGATCCATTAGTGGCTGAACAATGGATCAGTACCACTAAAAAGATATTTTTAGTTCTTCAATATTCTGAACATGATAAAGTCATCTTAGCAATGTATCGTTTGGAAGTTGATGTTGATCAATGGTGGAATCTTATTAAGAATACGAGGCAAAGGGATGAAATTGAGTCCATGGAATGGGACGAGTTCAAGAAATTATTTTTCAATAAGTATTTCCCTCTTATTCTTCAAACAAAGATGGAGAAGGAGTTTCTTGAACTGAAGAAAAGGGATGATGAATCCGTTGGTACCTACGAAGAAAATTTTACAAGACTTGCAAGGTACGCTTCCGGAATTATTATCCAACCTAAGAGTAAGATTGATCGATTATTTAGTGGCTTAAAACCAAGTCTTCGAAGGGCGTTAGCCATAAGGAACTTCAATAGCTATGAGGAAATTGTTCGATGTGCTCTCAAGGTTGATATGGAGATTGGTGTAACCCATCAGTCACATGGGTTTGATAAGAAAAGGAAAATGGAATTCAAAGGAAAATATAAAGACCACACTAAAAAGAAGATGAGTTTAACTTATGCTCAAAGTGTGGAAAGAAACATGGAGGAAATTGTCTTAAGGGGACAAGAAAATGTTATAAGTGTGGAAAAGAAGGTCATCAGGCAATTGAATGTCGAAATAATGGGAAGAAGATGTCTAATGATGCAAACAAAGGAATGGATACACAGAATGAACCTAATACACTTCAATGTTCCAAGTGCAAGGAGATGGGGCATTATGTCAATCAATGCCCAAATCCAAGGGTTGATGATGACGAGCTACGTTAACAAACTCTTAAGTCCAAAGACAAAGGAAAGTCACATGCAATTACTATCAGCGATGTGGAGTACGACAACAAAGTGGTGAGAGGTACACTTACCATCCACTCTAAAGTGGCAAATGTTTTATTTGATTCTATATCCACCCACTCTTTTATTTCTGAAGAATTTTCTAAGGGTATCATCGTATTACCTCAACAATTAGATGTTGAGTTAGCTATGACAACCCCTAATGGCACAATAGTCGCATCAAAAGTTTATAATTCTTCTCTGATTGAAGTTTGTGGGAAAGTGCTTCCTGCAAATCTTGTGATCCTTCTGATAGTGGAATTTGATGTGATTCTTGACATGGATTGGCTTTCTCTATATGGAGATCATATCAATTTCCAATGAAGGGAAGTCACATTTCATATTCCAGATCAATCTATGATCGTCTATCGATGCAAGGATGAACATAACCTTCCAGTGGAAATTTCTTCTATCTTATGGGTCTTGATTCCACTAAATGAGGGTTATTTATCTCAAATGATTGGTGAGAAACTCACAATTAACAATATGCTAATTTTACGGGAGTTTGACGATGTCTTTCCGGAGGAATTGCCAGGTCTCCCACCAAATCGTGAAGTTGATTTTTCAATAGAACTCATATCGGGTGCTTTACCTATTTCAAAGACACCTTATAGAATGGCCCCAATTGAGTTGCAGGAATTGAAGAAGCAACTCCAAGAGATTCTTGATAAAGGATTCATACGCCCTAGTGCGTCACCTTGGGGAGCACCTGTTCTGTTTGTTAAGAAGAAATATGGATCAATGAGACTCTACATTGATTATCGAGAACTTAACAAGATCACTATCAAGAACAAATATCCTCTCCCATGAATTGATGACCTATTTGACCAACTACGTGGAGCTCAATACTTTTACAAGATTGATCTTCGTTCAAGGTATCATCAATTAAGGGTCAAAAGGGAGGATATACCAAAAACGGCTTTTCGTACAAGGTATGGACATTATGAATTTATAGTGATGCCATTTGGTCTTACTAATGCCCCTGCAATCTTCATGGATCTTATGAATAGAGTCTTTAGAGACTATCTTGATCCGTTTGTGGTAGTCTTTATAGATGATATTCTTGTCTATTCAAAGATCAAGGAAGAACATGAAGATCACTTGAGAATTTTATTAAAGACCCTAAGAAAGGAGAAGCTTTATTCCAAATTTACCAAGTGTGAATTTTGGCTTCAAAAAGTTGCATTTTTGGGTCACATAATCTCAAAAGAGGGGATATCTATGGATCCAGCAAAAACAGAGGTTATTGAAAGATGGTTGAGACCAACAATAGTAACCGAGATCCGAAGCTTTCTTGGTTTGGCTGGATATTACTGACGTTTTGTGAAAGATTTTTCAATTTTATCTAACCCACTCACCAAGTTGACTCGAAAAGGAGTTAAGTTTGTTTGGACGGAGGAATGTGAAGAAAATTTCAAATAGCTAAAAAGAAGGTTAGCTAGTGCACCTGTGCTCACACTACCTTGCAGTGGAGAAAGGTTTGTGATCTATAGTGATGCATCCAAGAAGGTAATGGGATGTGTTATCATGAAAAATGATATGGTGATAACTTATGCCTCATGATAGTTGAAAATCCATGAGCAAAATTACCCAACTCATGATTTGGAGTTAGCTGCGGTAATCTTTACATTAAAGATTTGGAGGTATTACCTTTATGGTGAAAGGTGTGATATTTATATTGATCATAAAAGTTTAATGTATATTTTCACACAAAAGAAGATGAATATGCATCAAAGAAGATGGTTGGAGCTGATTAAGGATTACGACTGCTCAATTCATTACCACCCTGGGAAAGCAAACAAGGTGGCAGATGCATTAAGTCGACAAGACCATGCTAGCTTATCCATAATGAGGATCAAAAAAGATCCAATATTTATGGATTTACAAAGGATGGATCTTGGAATTTTAATGGAAGGGGAGAAATCTTATCTTTCTCAAATGAATGTTTAACCATCTATATATGTGAAGATTCAAGAGGCACAGAAAGAAGATGTCAAGTTACAAAAGAAGGTGAGAAATGTTCCTGAATTCAACCTTGATTGTGATGGGATAATAAAGTTCAGGAATTGGGTTTGTGTTCCTCCCATCCCATAATTAAAGAAGGAGCTACTGGACGAGGCTCATAGTTCTTCATTCTCTATTCATCCTGGAAGCACGAAGATGTATAGGGACCTGAAAGAGTACTTTTGGTGGGATGTCATTAAAAGATATGTTGCTAAATATGTCTCTCAATGCTTGGTTTGTCAGCAAGTTAAAGCTGAGAGACAGAAGTCTAAGGGGATGTTACAACCATTACCCATACCAGAATGGAAATGGGAAAACATCACTATGGACTTTGTCACTAGACTTCCTAAAACATCCAAAGGCAATAATGCTATCTGGGTCATAGTTGATCGTCTTACAAAGTCTGTACACTTCATTTCTATTAGAGAGGATTTCTCTCTAGATCAGCTTTCCAGGATATATGTAAAAGAAGTGGTAAGATTTCATGGAGTACCACTTTCTATTATATCTGATCGGGATCCGAGGTTTACCTCAATGTTCTGGCGAAGTCTTCAGTATACTCTGGATACAGAGTTGAGTTTCAATACTGCTTATCATCCTCAGACAGACGGTCAGTCTGAGAGGACAATTCAAACTCTAGAAGATATGTTGAGAGCTTGCTCTATAGATTTCAAAGGTGGTTGGGATCAACACCTACATTTGGTGGAATTTTCTTATAATAATAGCTTTCACTCCAGTATTCAGATGGCTCCTTATGAAGCTCTCTATAGAAATAAATGTAGGACTCCAACTTGTTGGGATGAAGTTGGGGAAAGAAATCTATTAGGACCTGATCTTGTTGATGAAATGGCAGAAAAGGTCAGATCTATTCAACAACACATAAGAGTATCTCAGAGTCGACAGAAAAGTTATGCCGACAACTGAAGAAAAGACCTAGAGTTTGAAGTGGGTGATAAAGTGTTCTTACGAATATCTCCCTGGAAGAGGGTCATGAGATTTGGAAAGAAGGGAAAGTTGATCCTTATATATATCGGTCCTTTTGAAATTATGGATCGTGTTGGGAATGTAGCTTACCGATTGGCGCTTCCACCGAATCTCTCTCAAGTTCACGATGTGTTCCATGTATCTCTCCTCAGAAAGTACATACCTGGTCCTTCACATGTACTCAGCTCAGAAGTTGTACCGCTGAAGAAAGATATTTCTTATGAAGAACAACGAATAGAGATTCTGGATCATAGTGAAAAAGTCCTACGGAACAAGACCACTCGCTTGGTGAAAGTTTTATGGAGGAACCACCAATTAGAAAAAGCTACATGGGAACTTGAGGATATGATGAGGGAGAGGTATCCTCATCTGTTTGTAATGAAGTAACGAATTTCGAGGGCGAAATTCATTTTAAGGGGGGTATAATGTAACACCCTGAGATTTTATGAGAAATAGTTTTTTATGTCATATGTTATACGCAACACCAAAGGAATCTTTCACAGCACACAATATGGACTTGACTTGCATTACACGCAATTGCGACCTTCCTCGATCGCGTGTGTAGTACGCAATACCGGGTTTTACTAAACAACGATATATTATTATGGACTAGCCATTATGAATAGTATTAAATACATTTTGAATTTTATAACATTATTATTCATCTTACACATTTTCTAGAATATGTTAAGAGAACAAAATAAATTTTTTAGGTAAAATAAGTATTTTTCAAAAAATGCAGTTTTACCGCCATTTGATGGCACACCCACATTAAATCTAGTTTTGACATGTTTATAAGTTCAATTTGAAAAAATAAAATTCTTCTTTTGAATTAGGGTATAAAAATTTACTTTGGATAAATTTTTGATATTTGTCTGATAACTTTCATATTTTGATGAATAGTAAAAATACACTAATTTTTAATTAAAAACAACTTTTTTCATTGAGATAATTTATATAGTTAAATTATAATATTTAATGGTTTTAAAGTATAAATATAATATTTTTTTACCATTTAATATAATTTATGTCATTAGCATTAATTTCACATTGAATTCATAGGTAAAAACATTTCAATCTTTGGCAATGTTTTAACTTATAAAACCCATTTTCTTAACAACGGGATTTATTTTAAATTAATTACTGAAACTTATATGTTTTTAATTTTGAAAAATTGATTCCATATTCGGAATCAGTGGGTCCAAATTATGTTAATAGGCTACTTTTTATTTTTGGGAATTATGAATAATAACTACGGTAAATTTTATTTGCCACAGTTAAAGGTAAATCGGGTAATTAAGGGTAAATATAAGATTATAAAATTACCCTAACACCTTCCAAAATCCTATTGGATGACTAAAAGTCGACCCATATCACCTAACGGTCGGATTAGATTCATTTAATGGACTTTTTTCCATGAAAATAATTTAATTATTATTAAAACCAAAGAATGTGACAACATGTCACTTTCTTAAATCTTATAAGTATAATAATTTTAATCTAGTGATAAACTTAATGAAACTTAGAACATGAATAGTATAAAGAAAGATAATACAATTATATACATCATAGGAATTTATTTAGAATTTTTAGGGACTAAATAATTATTATTAATTATGACACAATAGTGATGTTGAAATTATTTTATTAATTAAAATATCAAATAAATGGTTTTAAAAATATTAAAATAAATATTATATGAACTATTTAATGTTCTCCAATAATTTTTTAGATACATATGACATTTTATGAATCTATTAAAGCTTTTAGTTCGAACATATCTTCTGTATAAATTTTATTTAAATTCAAATAAATGAATAGTGTCAAAATTGACACTATTGTTATTTTATAAAAATAATATATTATAAAATTGTTTAAAAATAACAAAAATATTTAAAAATTATAAATTAAAATTTTTATGGTCTAAAATTTCATAAAGTGTCAAATAATGGAAAATTCAAAACACATATGTAATTATTTATGATAATTTAAAATTTAGAATATTATTACCACAAATAAAATTAAATTGATAAATAAGGATAAATCAAGTTGATAATGTTTAAAATAAATTCCTAACATGTATAAATTTTATTGGTTGATGATATTACAACCCTATCTCATATAAGATTCGGATATGAGTCATTTTGGAAGTTTTTAAGTGGGGTTGGGATTTAATATAAACTAAGATTTCTTATATTTCCAAAGGTACCCCTCTCCTCCCTTATAAAAGGGAACCTCCTCCCTCTCCTCCTCACACCAATTTGAGACTTCAAGCTCGGTCAATACCTGCCCATTTTACTTCCCCACTTCCCTAGAAACATCTTAGAGGTCTTGGTTTTCTTCAAAGTCCAATTGTAGTGCCCTGAGAGGAGGTCTCAAAGAGGCGCTTCAAAGAAGAGGTAATGTTCGTTACCGATTCTTTCAACTTTATTTCTTCTTCCACTTATTCTTCTTTAGTTTTTTCATTATGAATTAATAACATAAGTATCACTAATATACTTATATGTTATTATAATTATGAAACAACCCTATTTCACCATCTATCCATCCTACGGAAAACGAAATCACCGCGCGTGCGTACGTACGGAATACCGTCTCCACGCCATGGTGTAATCTATTTTCCATCACCACCTTACTTGGATGGGTATAATGGTGAAAATAAATAACTATATATGATTATTGTAAAGTGGTATTGATTCTGAAATAGTATACATACACTCCAATACAATTCCACGATCATGGGAATGATATCATCGCTCGTGCGTATGTACGGAATACCGTCTCCACGATGTGATGTGATTTGTTCTACATGATCTTCATTGCATAATGATTATATAAATGAATTTAATGAATAAATACGATATATAGTACACTAATACCATTTTGGAAATGAGGTATCTATAACCTAAAGAGAAGAGTAAGAATTTATTCGACAAAACACGCATAAGAACTGTAACACCCCAAGCTTCCACGGTACGTTTCCCTTCGAATAATGTGATAGCGTGTGTTGTACGCAACCTCGAGTTCTAACACACACCACAACTAATTAAACTAGCCGTTGTGAATAGTAATACCTACTTTTTGAAATCATATATATTTTATATTTCAAAATGGACTTCATTTTTGGATTCGGAATATTGAAATTAGCCTAGGCTGAAATTTTGGTACTTTTCGGATAACTTTTATATTTTGATGAATAGTGAAAATTACTAAATTTTAATTAAAAACAACTTTTTTAATCAAAATAATTAATAGCGATAAATTGTGAATTTGAGTGGTTTTAAAGTATATTTAGAATATATTTTTACCATTTAATATAATGTTGGTCATTGGACATAATTTTACAATTAAACCGAACATAAACAAGTGTCAATCTTTTGATAGTTATTACCTCTTAAAAACACGCTTTTTGTTTTGACAGCGGGAATTAATTTTAAATTAATTTCTTCCACTTCTGTGTTTTGAATTTAGAAAAATGGATTCCATATTTGGAATCAGGATGTCCAAATTGTGTAAATAGGTAACTTTTATTTTTAGACATTTTGAATAATTACTGTGGTAAATATTTTATTTACCATGGTTAAGGGTAAATCCGGTAAATAAGGGTTAAAAAAATAATATTATAATAATACAAAATTTACCCTAAAATGTGTCCTAACCTTATTGGTGGACACATACCCGACCATGAGCATCCTTGGGTCAATTTGGGGACCCCTTGGAGCCACTTGTATGTGGTAGGGACACTTTATATTAATAAAGTTAAAATAAAAATAAAAATGGCATAAGCTTACATCTTTTAGAAGAACAATTTTTACATATGGTTATACATGTTGGATTTTAGATTATAAATATTCATTAGAAAGCTAAAAAGATTTCCTACATAATGATATTTTATTTATAATTTTTAGACATCAAATAATTTAAATTATTAATGACACAATAATGATGCAATGTTTACCTCATTAATAAATCATTTAAATAAATAAGATTATAATGATTAAAATATTATCTAAAACCTTTCCAATTCTTATTGGTTGATGTTATTTAGAATATGAGTCATCTTATCTTCGACCTCAATGATTTTTGGACCATTATAAACCGAATATAACTATATTATAAAGTAATACTTTCACTCTTTCCTAAAGAGCCCCTCTTCTCCCTTATAAAAGGAGACCACTTCTACTCATTCCTCACACCTCTCAAGCCACTTGGCTCGTCCAAACTCTGCCAAAATAATCTCCCCACATCCCTATCCTCATCCTTGAAGCTTCCCCTTAGGCAGAAGTCATTTCAAGAAGTCCTTTGGTTCCAACCAAAGTGAGTTACCTAAATTAAAGGTAACGATTTCTCTTAAATTATGTTCATTTATTTTGCTTCTCCAACCCCCAAACTCTTTTTATTTCCTTTCTTTTGTAACAACACCAGTATCCACAATATACTATGATGTTGTTATAAGAAGGATTCAAACTACACATACACACAACTCCATCTAATGGATGATGAACATAATGTTTCTGTGGATGGCAAACTAACGCCTCACGAAACGATGATTGTTCAAATACATCTTACCGCCTCTCATGGTGGCCATTATGATGGAACTATAATTAAATATGATATTAATGATATATATTTTATATATAAGCTTCTGTAATTCCATTTTATTTCATATCCTTATTCGTTTCATGTTGTATATACATACGATAATTTCATTTGAGGAAGTACGGACTACCGCCCCCTTAAAATGATATGACTCGTTCATACCACACATGGAACGTATAAAGGATGGTGTTAATGAACTTAAGTAACATATATAAAATATTATATTATACTGGAATAATAATATACCTATGTATCATTTGGATTCAATTCTTTTAAAATGAAAAATTAAATGGAAGTAGCGTTCGTGCGTACGTGCGGACTACCGTCTCCACGAACGCGATGAGATTCATTGTCCATCATATCCATTCAAGTATAATTATAATTTTATGATTTAAAAATAGTATCTAAGGACTTTATATCATTCTGGATATGAATAATATACATCCCATTAATAACGAATATGGCTCATATAACAAAGAATATAAAGTAAAATGAACCCGTTAACACCCGAAATGACGATAATTCTAAGATATTATTAACAAATCAATGTTAAAAGATCATATATGATGTCATATTAAAGTAAATGATTCTTGTATTATTCAATAACAATTATTTCACCATTATACAGGAGGTAAACCTACCATCGACCAAGGAAAAATTACAAAGTAAGGGATTTTCTTATCTCACTTTCAATTCCGTGAGATTTCCATTGTTCACCACTTAATTATTGCATGTGGTGTACTGCCCATGATTGTATTCATTGTGTAATATAATTTAATTTATGGGTATTTACATCATCATGTTATGATACTTCTTTCATGGGTGTATGTTTCGTAAGTTACCTAATCGATAAGGGAATTTGAGATTTCAATTTCCACTCATTTGGCTTTACACATATTTCATTGATTATATTACTCCAAGATTATGTGTGGAATCGCTATTCATTTGATTATGCCTTAATTTCCACTCCCCTTTCTGTGGATATACTTTTGATACACATAATCACTCCATTGATAAATTTTCAAGTGATCGGTATGAACTTGATAAGAGTAATTTTAACTCAATCTCCATTTGTTGAGTTAAATATCCAATTCGTTGGTGTTGTTTCTACAAGAATATGTGTGAATATCCTTTGATTGTTTTACACTGAATATTCAATCATATTTAGTGTATTTATATTTTTCACACATAATTATGTCGTTGATTTATCCTTAACCTAAGGATACGGCCTTTATGAGAGATTTCATCTCAATTTACATTGAACTGAGACTTCTTTGTTTATATACACCAAATCACTTTTATGCGGTGTATATAATGTACTTGACATAGTATATCATGAATCCCTTTATTCTCATGATATTACAAAGTTTTTATTACCTCAATTATTTGTATTCAAGTGTCTCTCTTTTGGTTAGAACCTCTAACCAAAATACCATTTTAAAATGTTTTAAAGACTTATTCTTCTATATCTTGCTCATTAATGTCCATGTTTTAAAAATGGTTTTAAGGATTTATTTATATGGACATTAAAGTTTTAAAATTAAAGCTCCTTTTAAAAGTTTCAAAGTGGCATGGGACACTTTGATTCAAAAGTCTACTTTTAAATGGCTTCTTGACAAATAGTGTGACTTTTAAATGTTTTCAAGAAAAGGGGGATATTTCTCTCAAATAGTTTTGATGATTATTTTCATCTATGTCAACATCCTTCATTATTCATGATTGAGGTTAATGTGATACAATACAATCTTCCATATTGTATCAAATGAGTTATGTTTGACTGTGGATGTTCTATTTTTATACCATTCATGGTTTGTGGTTAAAGTATTGACATTTCGTATGCTAGTTTTAATACGAATGTTTATTTTATGCTTAAACCTATTCATATGAGGAATGCATTGGACTTAATAAGTGACGGGTGGAGCCCGCTATAGCTCCTCGATGCATCGGTAGGTCTCATGAGACAAACTAGTGTCTTGGTACAAGGCCTTGACAAAATCTTATTTGTAGTCTTGGCACGAGGCCTTGGCTATGTGGTTATGATAGTCTGGCATTATGCATTCCAACATTATGAAAGTGGTTATTGATTTTTGCATGTGATTATTCGATTAGTAGAATATCCATGTGAATAAGTAAATGGCATTATTTCATTTTATTTATGCCATACCATGTTGAAAGTTCATGTTTAAAAGGATTTTGTTTTAGTTATACATTGCCTTAAATGTTTATTCTTATTGATGAAAGTTTCCGCTATATTGTTATCCTTACTGGGCATTTGAGCTCACCCCTTTTCTATGTTTTATTTTTCCCAGGAAGTGAAGATGTAAGTTATGAATGACCTGCAGGGATATTATGAGGGGATTATAGTGTGGACTGTGGAAACATTATGTTGTTGTAGTAGTTTTTCATTTTATGATGTAATGTAAAACTTATGAATATATCTAGTGTTTCCAAGGCTACTAAACCAATCGGTCTTTCGAGATTTGATCTTTCTTGTGATCATTCCAATGTTACGAAGTAATGCACCGACTCTGGGTAACTGGGGTCGGGGCGTTACAGTTGGTATCAGAGGAAGTTTAGTACAAACCTTGGAAGCTAGATTTAGATAAACTCTGATTAGATCACGTAGACCTAAGATGAACTTTGAGGATTAGTATAAAAGAACTTCCTAGAATTTTGGTATTGTAGAGATTTTGTGAGTTTTCCGAGCAATACATCCCTGTCTGGATACGAGAAGGTAGAGGCGGCTCTGGCACAGATGTACCTAGGGGTAAAACCCGAAAACACCGATTTGAGCTAGACTCGAACGGGAACTGGTGCACGACAACGGGCCTTGCTGCACTCTTGGTTACGACACTCCCGGGGGATATGCTTAGGATAATTTACATTTTCTTTACAAACCAATTTAAGTAATATATACATAAGATGAGAGTAAATGACCTTGGTTAATCCTAATATGTTTCAAATTGAGAATATGGTGACATTTTAATCTCTAAATGATTTTACGACTACTATTACTCACACAATGCTTTCTGGTTTTAGTCAATGGCTGGATTACAAGGAAGTCATAGTGACTTTGAGAATGATGTACAAGGTGGGAACGGTGGTGGCAATGAGCAACAAAATGGAATGTTGATAGGCGTAAAAGATATCGTCTTTATGCCAAATCAGTTTTCCAAAAATATGATCAAAAACATATATATTAACCAACTCCCAGACTCAACAAGGAAGAGAAAGGTGATAAATGATAAGAGCTCCAGCAATGGAGACCATGGAGAAAAGAACCCTCAATTTTCATCATGCAGGAAATGTGGAAAGAGACACCCAGGAAAGTGTCTCAATGGGACAACGAAATGTTTTACGTGCGGGAAGGAAGGACATAAAGTGAATAATTGCCGAAGAAAAATGAAGAGTACTATGGAAGAAGATAAAAATGGTCCCAAGAGTCCATTTACAGTCATTTGCCGTAAATGTAGGGGACCTGGCCATTACCCGAGTGAATGTACTATTCTATAGGATATTTTCTTGGTCAAAGAAGAAGCTATGTGGAAATAAATGGTTGGAGAAAAATTAGCACTACTTGTTGATGGGTTTACTTTGGAATAATTTTCTCTTGTATTTGTAACCCCGCAGTTTGCCATGTGAGAATGATATTTGAGGAAGAATTGTCTCTTATCTTGTGGATAGGTATAAATAACCATTTGGTTTTATATGATCATTGGGGTTTGATAAAATGATAAGTTATTATAATTTAGGATGAAAATGAAAAGTATGATATAACATTTATGGTTAAATTATGTTATTTTGAGGAATTTCTCTCATTTTGGTAATATTATAAAATATAGTTTTTGAAAAAGGACAACACGTAGACCGTGTGACAACCCGTCGCGTCGGACAAAGTTGTGGGAATCGAACCCACAACCAAAGTGCGATTGGGATTTATCGCCCACCACTGGACTACGTGAAGTCCCTGGTTAGTGTGACTATTTTTTTTTTGTTAAATGATTTTATTGATCAATAATAAGATGATTTGGGTTCTTATGTCTTATCAAATGAATACCCTTGGTATAGGAAAATGATTTGGTGATTAAGTGATAAATGTTATTTTGGAAGATGTTCGCTTTGTTGGGAACACTATATGCCCAAGTAAAATAGAATACAATGGGGTTTCATTTGTAGAGTAATGGTGGATTTTTATCTACGTTTTTATTGTTGATTTATAGTGATTTGGGTTATTTATGGAAATGATTAACCTATAACAGAGAATATGTGATAATGTTAATTACTTTTAAGTATGTGACTTTAAGAGTATTTGATGTCATTTGGAGATACAATGTAACATGGGAGACTACATAATCAAATTCTTCTATGTTTTGGGTTTCAATATTAGTTTGGATTATATTAAAGGATTTTAAGGACAATTGGTTTTTGAATGGTATCTATTTAACTTTGGGGTATTGTTGGTTTAATTTTAGAAATTAAGATTAGTGCAATGAATATCCTTTTGGGGGATCATTAGATCATTCACTAACCATTTTGGTTTTGATTAATCTTCAAAGACAATGTAAATATATGGTTTATCCTGCATGGATCATGTGATTCTATAGAAGTTTATTCTAGCTCTTCCAGTGTGACCAAGTCTTCTTGAATACTCATCGTTTAAAAAAAATTGAGTTAGTGGTGGAAATTTATTAAAGAATGAAAATCTACTTAAAATGTAAGTATATCTCACAATGTTCTTAGTCAATATCATAAATGAATTCCTCTTCCTTATGTAATGTAACTTAAAAAAAAATGTTGTCCGTTTACTTTCCTACTAGGAGACTAATGGTCGTTTGTCCCAACACAAGTTTGTGGTTTTCTCATTGTTAACTTTCTCCTGATCATGATTTATATCCCTCTCCATCAGAACTTGACACTTAGTTTATCATCCATATCCATGTTTTCTTACATGGAATCCTAGTATGGGTTATCTTGGATGACCCTTATACCTCTCTTTCTTTCTTTTAAAGTGATAGTTTTATTGACTCTTTTTCGGATGTGGGACTTTCCATTATATTCCCAAGAAAAATTTTAAAAATTGCGAGGACGCAATTTATTTAATGAGGGGAGAATGTAACATCCCAAGCTTCCACGGTACGTTTCCCTTCGAATAATGCGATAGCGTGTGTTGTACGCAACCTCGAGTTCTAACACACACCACAACTAATTAAACTAGCCGTTGTGAATAGTAATACCTACTTTTTGAAATCATATATATTTTATATTTCAAAATGGACTTCATTTTTGGATTCGGAATATTGAAATTAGCCTAGGCTGAAATTTTGGTACTTTTCGGATAACTTTTATATTTTGATGAATAGTGAAAATTACTAAATTTTAATTAAAAACAACTTTTTTAATCAAAATAATTAATAGTGATAAATTGTGAATTTGAGTGGTTTTAAAGTATATTTAGAATATATTTTTACCATTTAATATAATGTTGGTCATTGGACATAATTTTACAATTAAACCGAACATAAACAAGTGTCAATCTTTTGATAGTTATTACCTCTTAAAAACACGCTTTTTGTTTTGACAGCGGGAATTAATTTTAAATTAATTTCTGCCACTTCTGTGTTTTGAATTTAGAAAAATGGATTCCATATTTGGAATCAGGATTTCCAAATTGTGTAAATAGGTAACTTTTATTTTTAGACATTTTGAATAATTACTGTGGTAAATATTTTATTTACCATGGTTAAGGGTAAATCCGGTAAATAATGGTTAAAAAAATAATATTATAATAATACCAAATTTACCCTAAAACGTGTCCTAACCTTATTGGTGGACACATACCCGACCATGAGCATCCTTGGGTCAATTTGGGGACCCCTTGGAGCCACTTGTATGTGGTAGGGACACTTTATATTAATAAAGTTAAAATAAAAATAAAAATAGCATAAGCTTACATCTTTTAGAAGAACAATTTTTACATAGGGTTATACATGTTGGATTTTCGATTATAAATATTCATTAGAAAGATAACAAGATTTCCTACATAAGGATATTTTATTTATAATTTTTAGACATCAAATAATTTAAATTATTAATGACACAATAATGATGCAATGTTTACCTCATTAATAAATCATTTAAATAAATAAGATTATAATGATTAAAATATTATCTAAAACCTGTCCAATTCTTATTGGTTGATGTTATTTAGAATATGAGTCATCTTATCTTCGACCTCAATGATTTTTGGACCATTATAAACCGAATATAACTATATTATAAAGTAATACTTTCACTCTTTCCTAAAGAGCCCCTCTTCTCCCTTATAAAAGGAGACCACTTCTACTCATTCCTCACACCTCTCAAGCCACTTGGATCTTCCAAACTCTGACAAAATAAGCTCCCCACATCCCTATCCTCATCCTTGAAGCTTCCCCTTAGGCAGAAATCATTTCAAGAAGTCCTTTGGTTCCAACCAAAGTGAGTTACCTAAATTAAAGGTAACGATTTCTCTTAAATTATTTTCATTTATTTTGCTTCTCCAACCCCCAAAATCTTTTTATTTCCTTTCTTTTGTAACAACACCAGTATCCACAATATACTAGGATGTTGTTATAAGAAGGATTCAAACTACACATACACACAACTCCATCTAATGGATGATGAACATAATGTTTTTGTGGATGGAAAACTAACGCCCCACGAAACGATGATTGTTCAAATACATCTTACCGCCTCTCATAGTGGCCATTATGATGGAACTATAATTAAATATGATATTAATGATATATATTTTATATATAAGCTTCTGTAATTCCATTTTATTTCATATCCTTATTCGTTTCATGTTGTATATACATACGATAATTTCATTTGAGGAAGTGCGGACTACCGCCCCCTTAAAATGATATGACTCGTTCATACCACACATGGAACGTATAAAGGATGGTGTTAATGAACTTAAGTAACATATATAAAATATTATATTATACTGGAATAATAATATACCTATGTATCATTTGGATTCAATTCTTTTAAAATGAAAAATTAAATGGAAGTAGCGTTCGTGCGTACGTGCGGACTACCGTCTCCACGAACGCGATGAGATTCATTGTCCATCATATCCATTCAAGTATAATTATAATTTGATGATTTAAAAATAGTATCTAAGGACTTTATATCATTCTGGATATGAATAATATACATCCCATTAATAACGAATATGGCTCACATAACAAAGAATATAAAGTAAAATGAACCCGTTAACACCCGAAATGACAATAATTCTAAGATATTATTAACAAATCAATGTTAAAAGATCATATATGATATAATATTAAAGTAAATGATTCTTGTATTATTCAATAAAAATTATTTCACCATTATACAGGAGGTAAACCTACCATCGACCAAGGAAAAATTACAAAGTAAGGGATTTTCTTATCTCACTTTCAATTCCGTGAGATTTCCATTGTTCACCACTTAATTATTGCATGTGGTGTACTGCCCATGATTGTATTCATTGTGTAATATAATTTAATTTATGGGTATTTACATCATCATGTTATGATACTTCTTTCATGGGTGTATGTTTCGTAAGTTACCTAATCGATAAGGGAATTTGAGATTTCAATTTCCACTCATTTGGCTTTACACATATTTCATTGATTATATTACTCCAAGATTATGTGTGGAATCTCTATTCATTTTATTATGCCTTAATTTCCACTCCCCTTTCTGTGGATATACTTTTGATACACATAATCACTCCATTGATAAATTCTCAAGTGATCGGTATGAACTTGATAAGAGTAATTTTAACTCAATCTCCATTTGTTGAGTTAAATATCCAATTCGTTGGTGTTGTTTCTACAAGAATATGTGTGAATATCCTTTGATTGTTTTACACTGAATATTCAATCATATTTAGTGTATTTATATTTTTCACACATAATTATGTCGTTGATTTATCCTTAACCTAAGGATACGGCCTTTATGAGAGATTTCATCTCAATTTACATTGAACTGAGACTTCTTTGTTGATATACACCAAATCACTTTTATGCGGTGTATATAATGTACTTGACATAGTATATCATGAATCCCTTTATTCTCATGATATTACAAAGTTTTTATTACCTCAATTATTTGTATTCAAGTGTCTCTCTTTTGGTTAGAACCTCTAACCAAAATACCATTTTAAAATGTTTTAAAGACTTATTCTTCTATATCTTGCTCATTAATGTCCATGTTTTAAAAATGGTTTTAAGGATTTATTTATATGGACATTAAAGTTTTAAAATTAAAACTCCTTTTAAAAGTTTCAAAGTGGTATGGGACACTTTGATTCAAAAGTCTACTTTTAAATGGCTTCTTGACAAATAGTGTGACTTTTAAATGTTTTCAAGAAAAGGGGGATATTTCTCTCAAATAGTTTTGATGATTATTTTCATCTATGTAAACATCCTTCATTATTCATGATTGAGGTTAATGTGATACAATACAATCTTCCATATTGTATCAAATGAGTTATGTTTGACTGTGGATGTTCTATTTTTATACCATTCATGGTTTGTGGTTAAAGTATTGACATTTCGTATGCTAGTTTTAATACGAATGTTTATTTTATGCTTAAACCTATTCATATGAGGAATGCATTGGACTTAATAAGTGACGGGTGGAGCCCGCTATAGCTCCTCGATGCATCGGTAGGTCTCATGAGACAAACTAGTGTCTTGGCACAAGGCCTTGACAAAATCTTATTTGTAGTCTTGGCACGAGGCCTTGGCTATGTGGTTATGATAGTCTGGCATTATGCATTCCAACATTATGAAAGTGGTTATTGATTTTTGCATGTGATTATTCGATTAGTAGAATATCCATGTGAATAAGTAAATGGCATTATTTCATTTTATTTATGCCATACCATGTTGAAAGTTCATGTTTAAAAGGCTTTTGTTTTAGTTATACATTGCCTTAAATGTTTATTCTTATTGATGAAAGTTTCCGCTATATTGTTATCCTTACTGGGCATTTGAGCTCACCCCTTTTCTATGTTTTATTTTTCCCAGGAAGTGAAGATGTAAGTTATGAATGACCTGCAGGGATATTATGAGGGGATTATAGTGTGGACTGTGGAAACATTATGTTGTTGTAGTAGTTTTTCATTTTATGATGTAATGTAAAACTTATGAATATATCTAGTGTTTCCAAGGCTAATAAACCAATCGGTCTTTCGAGATTTGATCTTTCTTGTGATCATGCCAATGTTACGAAGTAATGCACCGACTCTGGGTAACTGGGGTCGGGGCGTTACAAGAACAAAAAGTAATAAACACCTGAATAACACGTAGTAATGAAATATTACTAATAAGAAGCTATGAATATGACCATATATGATATCATAACAATCTGTATGATTCTGGAATAAGTCAATAACATTATTTAAATCATTATACAGGAGGTTTGGACACTTACGAAGCAAATCAGACCTAAGGTAAGGGACAATCTCACAATCTCAATTTTTATCCGAGATTGTTTATACTTCAGAATTTACTGGGGAATATTTATCATCCACATCCATGTTTACTCAATATGTAATATTATTAACATCCTCCTATAATTTTTTAAATCCAATTTTACCCTTCAGTGAGTTTTTAGTAAAGGATATGAAAAGAATCTTTTGTCGTTTTTCATACAAGGTACTTTTTGACTTATCTGACAAAAGTACGAGAAGAATGTTTTCTTTAACTTATACGACATGAATGTATTTTTAAAACATTATTTCCAAGAAGCTTCCTTTACAAGTTTTCAAGTTTATTTTTAATCAACTTCTTTTAGTTTAAGATTGTATGACATGTTAAGAAAGGAAAAATGTTTTTGAAGTAGAAAGGATATTTTCCTCAAGAATGGAGTTCAAGAGTTTTATCAAAATTATTTTCCATATAAGATAATATAGGGTTCTGTTTCTATCCCTATTATTACATTGATTTGATTATGTTGTGATGGAAATATTTTTATGATGTCACGATGTTTAAGATTCCCATTTTTATTACATGGGTTATGCTATGATGTACGATTTATGATTTTGTGGCACACATAAGAATGGTATCATTATGAGATGGGTGGGACCTATATCTCCCTCCAATGCATTGGGTAAAGATTTTATATATCATGATATAAACATGGCTGGAACGGCAGGTTAAACTGATTCAGTGAAACAGGACTGAAATGAGGAGTGAACTCGGTTCAGAAATGGACTTTATCTACTAAGATAGTCTTGGCAATGAGTCTTGACTACTAAGAAATGATTTTCTATGATTATGTGTGTATGCCACAAAGCTTCATGTTTAAAGTTATGATTATTGGGATTACATTTCACTTCTATGATTTATCCCATGTTATGATCTCTTTTACAGGGTAAGATTTTCAAAATGTTATGTTCTTATAAATATAATATGTTTGATATTTCTTTTTTTTACCCTTACTGAGCATTTGAGCTCACCCTTTTGTATGTTTTCTTTTCCCCAAGTTAGGAAGAAGGATATTAAGTAGGATATGCCAAAAAGGGACTCTAGATATGATGAAATAAATGGGAGAAAACGTAGATGATTTATGAACCAGTTGTTTATATTTCCCAGTTTCTAAAGACACTATACCTATAGGGTCCTTTAATGGTTTTGTTATATGTTGTTATAAGTATGCTTCAATTTTGAAGTAATAACCATGTATGTAAAGTATGGGTCGTTATATCACATGCATGATATATTGCAAACTTGATAAACTCTTTCACGCCATCTTCATACTCTTTTGTCAACCAATTGGCATTCATCCATTCTTTATTCATATTCATCATCTTTATGGGTTCGATCTCGAACTTTCCTAATATTATGTTTAATTAATCAAGTATAATTGTTTGGGTTTTATAAAAAAAAATCATGGTACAAATGCCTCTACAATGAAATAGAGGAACCTACCCCAAAACATGTGAAAGTACTTGAACTCTATCTATATACGGGGGATTGTGCCCTGTCTTTTGTATATCTCCTTGGAGTACCTAAAACCTAACCATGGAGGACTCTTCACTAAAACATGGGGGAGTATTATACTCCATATTTTCTCCAAACATCTCACTTGTCACTTGTCAACTCTCAAGCAGAGTGAAGATAATTAAAATATCCAAACCACATCGTGTGCAATTTCCAATGAATGAGAGAATCATAATATTGTGATCTACATGAGAAGATATTTATAATAGGATACTCATACATGAAATATTATCATATAAGTGAAAAATAAATTATAATGATGAAATTAACATAGCACACAATTTGTTCAATGGATACACAATGTGTAGGGTTCTCAGTCAAGGTTGGTTGTATACTACCATTTCTAAACACATGTGAAATCCATATACATGGTGTGTCTAGTAGGGTGAACATCGTCTATGGATAAGATACCTGATTTAATCTGACATATATCAAATTAATTCCAAGTTAGTCTTACAAAGACTGCATGATGCCTTTGAAAATACATGACATATAGAACAACTTGAGCTAAATGCGTGTACTTTAGATACAAGCCAAACAATCACAATTTTAGACTTTACAAAGCATTTCTTATTAAATTTTGTTTGTTAATTCAGGGGTTATCACAGAAGTTCTATCATCCTGGGGAATTCATTTATAAGTCAAGTATACGTAAATTACCAATTTTTATATACAAATGTTCAACAAGAACCAACCAACATGCAATTAATTTAGTGCACAAACAAGGAGCACCAACGGCCATGATTTTCAGCGGGGCATTTAGCTCGTGCATTTCACATTATAACCATCAATATAAAATAGTAATAACATGAAAACAAGAAGAAATCAATGAGTAATAGGAGAAAACTCATCGCGGAGGTGTCGTTAAGCACACGACAGAGATGCGTTCGTGGTAGAGGAGAGGCGCACAACAGAGGATATTTCCAACTGAAAAGAAAACATAAAATAGGGGAAACTCATGAGAATAAAATAATCTAAAACCGAGTACACCATTTACCACATCCCACATCCCAAAAACCCCAAGAACCCACTAAAACCTAAATCAACCCACACCATGGTTAAACACACCTTAAGATAACAAGAAATTATAGAACCCACCTTCGATAGAACGAGTTCAACAGACTTTTTAAAATATAAAAGATGAACATACAATGGGTAAGCCCTGACCAATAGGTCATACTTACTAGGTATAATCCCCAAGTTTATTCTAGATAGCATATCCCAAATGAGTAAGCCCTGATCAATCCTCTGTTATCACACCTTTCACAACACATACATCCTAATCGCATGACTTTAAACTTCATGGTAAAATATTTTCAACACAACATGTGGTATCTAGTGAGTAGGATCATATCCCTATTTAAACTCAATGATCCTACCCATACATCTTGACAAAAATTAGGGGGAACAGACATATTTCCAATAGGACACCCCTATTACTCTTTTCCAATCTTAACATCACACCATGCCAAAACTCACCACACGATCACCAGTTACCCAACATTATTCCAAAACCAAAGGAATATACCCATTCTTCATTACCCTAAACCCATCCATCTAGGTTCAATAGTGATGGTCACATTAAAACCATGCTATAAATCAATAAGGTTAGGAATCCAAATGATCATGTCCCTCAACCCAGTCATAACACCAAAACTCAAGAATAGAGAGTGATTCCCTTATACAAATCCAAGGCATGATAATTCCTTTGTTATCAATATATATTAATTTTATACTATGAAAGATTTTTAACCTCAGATAAATCTCTATGAAGGTCATGATATTCTTCCGAAGGTGAAAAATCTATGAGATACAGACTGAGCACTACATGTCTAGATAAGACTTTACCCAAAAATATAACTTAATATTCATCCAAGTGAGTATCATATCATTATGGTTATTCATCACCAGAATTAACCATCGACTAGATAATACCAGAAAAATAATTATCATTAAGACCACCATTTTATTGAGAGGTTTCATCACAAGGTGTGGAACATATGTGACTCTATCAAGCCAACCATCAACTTCTTGGGGTATAGCTCACACCAATACATGGGAGAAATATTCCTCTAAAACACATGTAGAACAATAATCTTGTTCAAATCCTTATCTTGTAATGTGGTCATAACCTTCTACTCAATGGATAGTAGATGGATTGGAAAACCACCCAGAGGTACCACCTCAAGACCAATTCCCTACACCGAATCCTCATCTATAAGAGGTTCATCATCAAAATCCAACTATAGAAAACAATCTTATGTTTGTAATAGTATACTCCTCAAATTGAATAAATATTATCTATAGTTAATGATTATATATACTCCTACACTGACCAGTGCCGGCGGAGGCGGCAGCGGCGAAGGCGGTGGCGGCAGAGGTAGCGGCGGCGGAGGGAGTGGCGGTCGCAGCGGCGAAGGAAGCGGCAGTCGCGGCGGAGGAGATAGCGGCGGTCATGGTGGAGGAGAAAAACCAACGGCGCGGAGGAGGAAAACCCAACGGAGGTGGCGGCGGAGGAGGAGGAAGACGAGGAGTAGGACGAGGAGGAGGAGGAAGACAAGGACGTGGTGAATACAAGGAGGAGAAGTCGCGGCAGAAGAGGGTCCTGGTTCAGATTCTGAGAAAGCTTTACCGTGTGCGAGAGAGGAGGGCCTGTTAGGGTTATTAAATAGAAACCACTGGAACCTTTATCAGCGCTCGTTAAAAGTTCTTATAAAGGTATGTTTTATCAGCACTTTTATTTTAGTGCTGATAAATATTATAATTTTATATAAAAACTTTTATCAGCACTAAAATAAGCGCTGATAAATGTTCCCTTTTATCAGCACTAAAAAAATACACTGATAAAGGGTATACCTTTATCAGCGCTTATTTTAGCACTGATAAAGGTTATATTTATCAGTTCTTTTAACTAGTGCTGATAAAGGCATACCCCTTTATCAGCGCTTTCTGTTTAGCGCTGATAAAGGGCAGCGCGTCCCTTTCCCAGTTTTGTGGTAGTGTGGGGATCCCTAAGGATCCATATGAATGCTTGAGTGAAAACTATTGTTGTAAGAGAACTCAACCAAATAAATTTTTTGATACCAACAAAATTTAAAATACATAGAATATTCACTAAACATATATTCTAAGTCTTTAATGGTCCAATAATATATCCCATCTATCTGAGGATGATATTTAGTTCAAAATTTCAACTCTACATTCAAAGATCATTGAAGTCTTCTCCAGAACTTCAAGGTAAACCTCAGATCCTGATAAGATATAGTAGAATGTGGTACTCCATGAATCCTTATCAAATCATTAATTTATATACTAGAAATGTGATCGAGAGAGAAATATTCTATGATTTCAATGAAATACATCGATATCATAAGGAGATCTAATACAACCCAAATAACATTACAACCTTTAGATGTTTTGGGGAGTGTGATGATGAAATCCATGTTGATGTTTTCCCATTTCCATTATGGTAAGGTTAATGGTTTTAAAAACCCACTAGAATTCTATTTACCATCCTTAACTTGAATAAATACTAGGCATTGGGATACATACTCTACAATATCCCTTTTCATGGTGTCCCACCATAAATACTCTTTCAGATCTCTATATAACTTCATACTTCCAGGATGAATGGAAAATGATGAACTATGAGATTCATTAAATAGATACTTCTTTAACTCTTGAATTTATCGGAAACATTCTCATTTATTTGACCTTATAATTCCATCAAAATCATGGTTTAATTATATAACATTCATCAACATCTTCTATATTTCCACATATTCCTTTTATAACACTTTAATCCCCATATGGATGGACGATGGTACATTAATTTGAGAAAGATATGATCAATCCCCTATAATCATAATTTATGGATCTATATTATTAAAATATACAAGAATTTAATATCTTTGCATCCGCTTCATTGATAAACTATTTGACTCTTTTGACTTAGTTCATCAGCAACCTTGTTCTCCTTCTCAAGGTGGCAATGTGTTAAGATATCATACCTTTATAGACTCCAATGATGACCTCTAAAATATATTTAAATCTTTCTATGTGAATATATACTTTATAATTTTATGATCAGTATATATATAACAAATTTCTCCATAAATATATTGCCTCTATATTTTCAATGGAAAAATTACCACTGCCAGTTCTAATTCTTGAGTCATGTATTTTTTCTCTTGAATTTTCAATTCGCATTAGACATAAGATACTACCATGTCATTATTCATGAGAAACCACCTCATTAACTTCGTTTATAAATTATTATAGATCTCAATCACTTATACACTACAAGTTAGTGTGAGAATATGTTCATAGACCAATAAACGTTTCATCTCCTTGAAATGTTCCTCGCATTAATCTTTCTAATGGAACTTCACTATCTTCTGTGTCAACTTTATTATAGGATTTGATATATAGTATAAATATCCCATAAATAATTTATATTTCCCAACATTCCCAATAACACTACATATCATGACCACCATGGTTGGTCTAGTCTATTTCTCAATAACATTCATCTTTGAAGGGTCCATTGATATACCTTTACTTGAGATTATATGACATAAGAATGAAACTTTATATATCCAAAATTCACACTTTATAAATTTGGTATAAAAATTATCTTTCCTTGGGGTCTTTAACACAATCCTTAAATGAAATTCATACACTTCATTACTCTTGTAATAGATAAAAATTTCATCCATAAAGACGTCCAAAAACTGATTAAGGTAATCTATAAATACTCTGTTCATTAAGTCTATGAAGATATGAAAGGAATTTTTAAGTATAAATTGGCATCAATATAAATTCATAATCACCATATCATATATGAAATTATAACTTGTATATATCATAGTTGTTTACCTTTAAACGACGATATCCAGATCAGAGGTCAATCTTTGAAATGTATCGAGCTCCTCATTATTGATCAAACAAATCATCAATATGGGGTAGAGGATAATTATTCTTGATATTAATCTTGTTATGTTCTTGGTAATCAATTAAAATATACATTGAACCATATTTATTCTTAAAAAAAGAATATGTGGACCTCATGGTAACACCCTTAGTCAAATGAAATGGTTATTAAGATTATCTTTCAATTTCTTCTTCAATTCCTGTAATTCAATCATTTCCATTATATAATTATTATTTGAAATAGGTATAGAACTAGGTATTAGTTCTATTGGAAACTCAACTTCATTAATCAAGGTAATACTAGGAAACTTTTCACGAAATATGCTGAAATATTCTCACATGATATGCACATCCTCAATGTTGAGTTTCTAATCAACCATTTAATACAAATACTGATCATTAATAGGTACTAAGACTCATACAATGGAATTATATTCATTTTTAAGTTTATATTCATCCCCACATCAATATATTATCATTGTTTTATTTGTAATATCAAGTAAAACTTCCCTTCCTTGTAAATTGATATGGGATCTACATAAAGAGATCTAATCAATGATCAAAATAACATTAAATTCCACTAAAGGAATAATAATAATATTTTCATAGAGAACATTATTACAAGCATTAACATGGAATCCCAAAATTTGGAGTGTATAATAAGTGTGACTTAACCATCATGATCCACTTTATCGATTCAAAAATTATCATTCCTTACTTGGTATTAGAGTTTCCCCTTATATTAGGGAATTTACTAGGATAATCCCCATTTTCTCCCCACATAATACATTAAACTATCAGTGGTACCTTATGATGAACTTAATTTACCTCCATTGAATACTCCATTTTTCCAAAAAAATTAGTTGATTTATACCATTATTTTCTACACATAAAATATCTTATGATTCCTTTGTGAAATTTACCTAGAAGTTTCCTTCAACATTCTTAACTTGTTGAATGTTGAATCTCCTTCCCTCTATGGTCTTTATCACCTGAACATTCCTAAAATTATTTTTTCTCTTTTTTTGATGTATTTGAAAATTCATATATGTTAATTAACCAACGAGCATGTACCCAGATGGTATAGGATCCTTCTTGGAATCCAAAAGACCCAGGATTAGATCTGGGCATGGACGAATTTATGGGTACTGTAGCAGTACTGTAGTAGCAGCGGAACTATAGCAGCGACAACACTGTAGTAGTGGAAGCACTTTATCAGGATTTGTAGCAGTGGTGGTATTGTAGCAGCACATTACTATAGCAGTACTGTTCACCAAGGGTTCCTTTGGGCCAAAAATTGGCTTTCAAGCCTTGTATTCCGGCCACTTGGCCTTGGGCCTTTGGGCTATGTAATGGGTCTCCCTCTACCCAGTCTTAAAGAGGTCTTTGATTTAAATAATAAATAGAGGATTTAGGCCCAAACTTTTAAAAAAATATTTTAATTTAGTAAATCATAATTTTAGATAGCTAATTATAAATAATAATAAAAATCACACTAAAGATCCCATTTAATTTTGTTTCTCATGTGGATTGTCATTTCATTAGTTATTAAATTCTTTTTTTACATGACTCCTTTTTTCATACATCTGTTAAAACCAAAAATCTTACTATGAGTAGAAAACATTAATAATGAGAGTAAACAATCATATTATTGTGAAAAAAATTCTAATGATGCCCTATATTATGAAAAAAATATTTCAACTCAGGACACTTTATATTTATATCATATCACTATGGTTTATCATAATTTATCAAATAATATATCCTCTCATTCATCATAATGGTTCATAAAGAGAATGATAATTGAATAAATCATATCCCTTAAGTGTGTCTAGCCTATTGTAAATTCTTAGTCCCATTCATTGTGCCTTGGTTGAAGTTATATTTGATACTAAACCATCATTTTTTAGGGTTTTTACCCCTAGGTGAATCTATACCACATCTACATCCAGTTATTATTATCTAGACATGTATATCACTTTTAGGAAACTAAACAATCTATTCCTTACCAAATAATCATGATTTTATCATATAATTAGACTTATCCCTAGGGTATTTACCAAATTTCTCTAATACAAATTTCTATAAAAAACTAAAGCCAAATTTCATACCAACCGAGGTGAAACAATTGTAACATACATAAATATCACATCATTTATATTAATATTCAATACATTCTACAATAATAAAATCCCTAACTATAAAGGTTCAATGTCTTTATAGAATAGATACATAATAAAATTATTTCAATAAATATATTTATAATCTCCCTAAAATTTATTGTCTCATAACACCCTTCTTAAAAATTTATTACAAAATACCTTTCTTCACAACTTGGGAAAAATAGAAACATAAGAAAGGTTGAGATCATATGATCAGTAAAGGTAAACATGGGAGATATTAATCGATGATAATATGCAATCATAAGAAACGAAGAAGTGTTTGAGAGTATGATCATAACATAGTACATTCATACCCAATCATTAATAGATCTTAAATCATGTTCCGTGGAATAATTTTTTTTCATTTCAAAAGACTTCAGTCATAAGAGTGAGGAATCAGGATTTGTTAATCATGTGCCATGAGAAAAAATCATAATCATTAAGGTATGTCATAGTAATTGAGGAACAATATTAATAATATAAAATCATTTCGTTAATCAAGTTTTACTTCCAATATTATCATATAGTACAAAGTCTTATAGTAGATTGGGTTCACACCCCATTCTAATATTTCCTTAGTTAAGGTTAACTCATAATACTATCATAGTCTACAAAGTCCCTTAATAAACTAAGTTTACTCCCCATTACTATCCATATTATGTCATTAGATATCAATTATTACCTAATTAATTTGGGGTATTTATGTAAACCATCAATCACATAATGAAAACCAAACATATGTGTTCCAAAAGATCATAAAAACATGCATCATTTCATCATAGTGTAATTAACATTTGAGAAATAAATGGGTTTTAATGAATATTCCTTAAATAAACATTACAATTAGAAATATAGGGGAAAAATTTATTGTATCATAAGATCATATCCCCATTGAATCATAAGAATAATCAAAATATTTTGAAACAAATTAAAATACCATTAAAAGATAATTTCAACATTTCTTTGAAAACATAGAAAATATCTTTTTATTTAGATATATTTAAAAGCTAAAAAACACCATAATATTGTGAAAAATATTTTCTTTGAAAATAAACATGGAAAATTATAACATAAGATTCAATTAATAGAACTACAAAAATAATGGGAAACTTCATTCATATCGTATAAGTTAAAACAAAAATTCCTTTCACACTTTCTTTTGAAAAAATCATAAATATAATGTTCAAAAAACATAGTAAAAAATAATTTGAAAACATGTAAATAAAGAAAAATAAGTTTGAAAATTAATTTAAATAATCATTTGATCATAAAAAACAACATTCATCAAATAATTTTAGTGAACATAGAAAGGGAAGAAAAAATTACTTAGTCAAATAAGAAATAAGTTCGACTTTTATTAGAACATTTTATCAATCATTTTAACTAAAAAAGAGATTAAAATAGTACTAATACATGAAAAATATTGAAATAAATAAAATATAATAAATTATATGAGGTTTAAAGGGTAAGGATCATATAATTGCATTCAATGAAAATTTAACATAGACAATCCTCAAAAGAAATAAGATTGTCACATAAACCCTAACGAGTGGTCATGTATTTCTTTATACTCATTCTTAATATCCTGTATAATAAAATTAAATTTATTATAAATCTATACTATAACTATACTCACAATTTTATTAAAATATAACATAACTTTATATTTTCCAATTAACCATTTATTAATAAATTTTCATTAAAATCAATATTTTGGTGAAAACTAGTCTGTTTCCCATGTATATTTTGGTTTGACAGTTCCAATACATACATTGTGGTCATGGTTTCATCATATAAATACTATAAATCATGTTATTAGTATCATATTTATTCATTATATACACTTTTATAACCATCTATATAATGTGCTGATGAAAAATTAATTACATTAATTTGTGGAGATATTAGTCTTTACATATGAATGAGTAATGTTTTCATTTTCCAAATAATAGAAAGAGAAAAAGATAAATAATAATATATATTAACATAATCATAATAATATCATCAATATAATATATATTCATTAAATATATCTTTATTATCATCCAAGTAAAGAGGTAATGGATAATGAATCACATCAATTTGTGGAGGTGGTAGTCCACACGTATGCACAAGTGACGTCATCATTTTCCAATTGATGGAAAAGAGATAGAAAATGTCTATACCATAAACATAAAAACATTTCAATGTGGTAATAAAAACAATTAAATCAGTTAAATATGGTTTTAGAACATTTTTATGAGTTTTAAAAGGAAAGAAACATGAAAAATATCAGAATGGTCATGTACCTCTTCTGCGGGTATCCTCTTTTCAGATACTCCTTAAGGATTTTTGGATGGGTACTTTGTGAAGACCAAAAACTCAATACAGTGTATAAGGATGTTTGTAGAGTATTTTGGTAGATATTAGTTGACCTTAATGAATCATGTGGTGTGATGAAGATATGATAGTATGTGGCCTTTTATAAGTGATGGGAGTGTTACTCTTGTAAATACTTAAAACATTAAAATATAATAAAGTCACATTCTAGTGAAAGTGGAACAAAAGAAGAAAAAATTAAAAATTAAGAAAATTATGGGTATAAATAAAAGTAAAATAATATTTATATAAGTTTATATGTTATTCTAACTCTTATATATTTATTTTAATCCCCCATGAACCCTTTTAACCTTTACTATAGTAATGAATTTTTACCTCAGTTACTATTCATAATGACCAAAAATGAAATTGAACTTCTTAAAAAATTTGGAAATAATGATTATAAATATGTAAATAATTTGGTTAGATTAAATTTCTATTAGTGGAATAAATTCATTTTAAAATAATTTTTCAAAGTATAATGAAAACGATTTTACGAAAAATGCATTTTTAGAATAAAACTAAATTTATTATTATTAATTTTCTAGTAAAACCCATTAGATGAATGTTAAAAAAATTATTATATATATTATATGTTAATTTAACTAAAATCATTCATAAATATTGATTAATGTAATTAATTAAGATAAAAGTACATCTCCCACATAAAAACAGTTTCTAAAAAAATCATCTATTTTTACTTTCAAATGATTTTATTTTAATTTATATCTAATTGATAATCAATGAATTATTTTTAGAAAAGTTTAAAAAATAATTTTTAATAATTTATTGGGTCATATTAATACCCTCTAATCCAAAATCTTGGTGATAAATGTTACATTTAATAATGATATATCAATATTATATCGTGGTTCATTTACTCTCTATGTTGTGTGTAAAGAAAGATATCAAAGACATAAAAATTATTTAAAGAGAAATATATCATAATATATTGGGTTGTTATAGAAATTAATCTATTTTATGATATTTTGAAATAAAAATATGAAAGTATCATTTTCATGCTATATAAAAACAAGTAACATGGATTTGTTTCGATTTAAAACATTACCTTTTGGTAAAACACGTTATCAAATTTCAAATGGAACATAAATATAAAGCACATGAAATATAAATTTTAATGAAAACACACTCATTAATAAAATAAAAAAACATTATGGAAATAATGTAATATTAAGAAAGTATATTAATGCATAAATAATTGAAATTATAATATAATCCAATAAGTTAAGATTCATGGGAAACTCTCTAACTCTTAAAGATAAGATCTTACATATAATTATGGGGAATCATGTACCAACCTATTGATATATTCCTAATGTAATAACCCCCAAAATTTTCTCAACTAGCCTCTTCGGTTGGAACTACCTCTAAGCATAGTCTCATCATGCACTAAGGGATATAAGACAGTGTATAAACATATGGGTCATAGAAACCATTTCATGATCTCACACTTAAATACCCTTGGTGAAGGGTTTATAAGGATCAAACAACACTTTTACACCATAGTGGAATACATTATAAACCTCAACACCAATACTTCCATGTTATTCCAAACTAAAATAATGTAAATATAAAATGAATCAAGCGTACTTATCACTATTTTTTATTACTACTTTTGTCTTCAATCAAAGTGGTTTGATACAGACCCATGAGAAGAAACCAATGGGTTATAATCTCTGTGGTGTCTCTATAGAATTATATAAATCACCTCTCATTTAGTAAGTATACTCCTCACATCTATAGTATGTTATCACCTTGATCAGTGAAGGTGAGAGGAGGAAGATATCAGTAGGAGAATTGGACTATGGATTTGTCTAGCTCAAACCCCCACCATCTCAGGGTGGTTTCTTTATTAAATAGGCCTTAGGGATTCTCATCAAAGATACCTATAATTTACTATTATCTTCTCAACATTCATTTAAATGGAATGTTATTTAGAACTCTTTTTAACCCTTTTTGATACAATTTCCTTGTTTTTCATCATATGAATCATTTATAAATGATAGCTTATGTGGATAGGATATTCAAAACATAATACATAACATTTAACTTATAGATCAATCATAAAATGTTATATTAATACTATGATATAATTAACTTATAATATGATATAGTCCTATTTTGTAATATGACTAGAAGGAAGTGGCATGGTGTCAATATATTATGCTAATGATATTCTCAAACCAAGAAGTATGATATTTCTTGATTTCTATATGTCATATCAAATGACATAGCAGAATCATACACTAAGATATTAGCATATACATATCATATATTTATATACATTACATCATATCATAAATCCACCAATATCCCACTTTCATTAAATCCTTATAGACTTTGTTCATTCACCTTATATTATTTCATATACAAAAGTACTTATGAAACCATATCCAAACCCCCTTTTGATGATATCCTAAAACACTTTTGAAAATATTTCATCAAATTCGCCTTGTATAAAGTCATATAACATAAATTATGAATAACCATCCAATTTTTTTTTTGGATAACCTCTATACCAATTTTATAGTAGCTCTCTTAATTTCATAAAAATTAATTCCCATTTAGTAAACCATAAACTATGATCAAATTGGATCTTTATAATTTAAGACAAATATAAATTCTTGAATCCATTAATGTAAGAAAAATTATACACTAGAAAGACATCAATTCCACTCAAGCTCTAAAGGGATCTGGAATGATATATATCAAACATATGTATCTTTATACCTATATACACAAATTTAATCATATAAAATATTTTATTTTTATATGATACCTTTTTTCAAGGAATAAAAAACCCACATAATTTAAAGTATGTCAATCCAATATAGCTACTCAGATGTTCTCAATTATCTGAGTATAGACTAACTAGGTTGATAAATGCAGCACATGTCATTAATTCTTATGGATGATCAAATCACACTCCCCTCATCTAATAAATAAGCACATAAAATTTCATATCTAGGAATTATTATACACTCCTTTACTATATCTCAATAAATAGACCCTATGTTATACTCATTATATGAAAGGAAAAATACCATCTTGGCTAAGCCTCAACCAATGACATGATCAACAACATACCCAACTGCCCCTTGATTATATCAGCCTCAAGTCTGGTATAAGAAATGAATCTAAATATAAATTTTATTATTCTAGTTATCTTTCCAACATTTGGTATAAAAAATTCTTAAATATGAAACATGAACCCCTAGTGTACCAGAGACAGTGTGTGACAATCCATGTGGTGTACTAGTGGGGTTATCTAGTACACAAAACACCTTTTGTGTCACATGATTATATTTTGTTACTAAATATTAAAATTCTATTAATGATAACATTAAAAGTTCGTCATAACATATAATACTCCATGATGTACATCAGTTAAGGTTAACTCAATGTCATACTTTGATAAGTTTATAATCATTTCCTTTATATAATGTATGTATCCAATGTGAAATAATGATCATGTGGAGTCTTCCTTTTCTATAACATAATATATTTTATATTCTTAATATCCTTTAAGAATATTAAAAAAACATAAAAAAGTGCTCGTGTAATCATATAACATATGACAGATTACCGAAGAGGCCTTATCCTTTATTTTCATTTTTCAAGTTTTGTTAAACTCATTACATTTCTATGTAACTCCTTCCACATCTCTATGTGACCATCTAATAAAATAATTCTCAATAAAATAATTTAGTGAGTAACATCTATATTGTAATATAGTTTGAATAATGGTGAGAGTTAAGAATCATATTTCTTACGTTCAACTATTTGAACATAGAATTCAATCCTCTTTACTTCAAAATATCTACTATTATGATGATTATAACATTAGTTGTTTACTTATAATTATTTATATGTTCATAATAATCATCATTATTTTAACTATTCCATCAAAAAAATTCCTTTAGACCATTTTTTGTAACAATATTTAACTCTTTACACTTTTCAATAACAATTCACCCTAATATTTCTTAGGATATAATGGGACTGTCACTTCATTTTGGTAACTAAATGTAAACCTTTGAATTTTTATTTTATAACATACCCTAAATTATTTTAGGATATTCAGTGGAATTTTTTTATTTATATTTTTATAATCCTATTATTTGTTAATTGTGAACTTATTTAACTCAAAACATACTCACACAATCCTTTATTCCAAAGAGGTTTGGGACCAAGCATGATTAATCCTCAAAAAATGAATTAAAAAGTAAAAGAAAAGAATTACAAGGAAGATTTACAAATATGGGTGTGAATTTCACCACCCCCACCCCCCATATCCATGTACAATAAGGGAACACAAAATTGTGGGGTAATAAAGGACCACATTGAGTTCCTTTCCACAATTGTTTTTTCTAAAAGAAAATTTACCACCTTGTTCACCTCCCTATAGGCATGTGTTACATTCACAAGGATATCTTGTGAGAATTTTAGAAATTTGATCCAATAAGGAATAATTTTACATGGTAAGATTATAGATTTTTTATTCACATCCTCAAATACCAACACAGATTCTGATTCAATCCATAGGATCTTTCACCCATATTGAACCAAAAAATTAATTGTCATTATCATTTCCCACAGTTAATCCTCATAAACACATCCAATTCCAAATTAATGGTAAATTAACACTTTAAAAAATACCTTGTGTGTGTAAAATACACCAACACATCCTAAGGGACTGGGTGTACCTGAATCCACACCTTAAATGTTTAACTTTATTTATTATGGTATATGGGGAATCCATCAAATATATTTTAGTACCGATGTATTTTTTCTCCTTCCAAACACTCCAAGCATGTTTAAAATAATTAATCCAGTGAGATCATTTTCCATAAAACCTATTTGGATATTAGATGTTTCATAATTCTCTTTTTGTATGGACATAAAACTATCATGTAAATAGATGATTCTATTTTAAAATGTTGTAGAAATTATGAATATCCTGGTGTATGCTATAATCATGGTTTCCACTTTGATTAAGAGGTTTTTCACCTATTCACTAAGATCTGGTTTAGTGATTCACTTCAACAGGTCAATAACCTAGTAATATAGGTGAAAATCAGTTCCAAATAGGTCATAGATATATTCCCAAATCATGGAAAAAAATTCAATTAAAAAATAAGTGTTAGAAACTTTCTTCAGCCTTCAAATAGAGGTAGAACATAGAGGCCAACTGTAGTCTGGTTGTAATCAATTGATCATGGATGGGTATCCTATTTCTCCATATTTTCCATAGTAGTATATTTATTGTTAGTAGGATGATGGTACTCCTAAATCTTTACAAAAAAACTTGAACATGTATTCCATGTTAACATTTATTATTATAGTAGTATCTTATATAAAAATTTCTAAACAGATTCTATTTCAAGATAAGGGTGTCAATTTCAAAAAGGAGTGACTTTAGATCTTTAGGATGGTGTGTGTCGATAGAATTTCAGAAAGCTCTTCAAAATTATAGTTGAGGTCAGAAATGGTCATTTTTTTTCTATTGTGTGGAGGCAACATGTAATGGCCCAGACCCTCCAGGCCCATTACTTTTCCAAAGTGAGGCTCCACCAAAACGGTGGCACCGTGACGGTGGCACCGTGTCCCCTCGCCGAGCCTTTTGTTTTTTTCCAGTACCCGACTTTTCCTCTCCCGCAACGTAAGTTTCGATATAAATTAATTCTTTTAATCCTTTTAAAACCATTTAAAGACCATAATTAATTCCTAAAAATCCCGAGAGACCTCCGTGTGTAACTGCCCAACCGTGTGGTCAACCCATGACCCTGCTCCTTACGCGGTTTGGCATTCTCATCTCAACCGTCTGTGGCTCTTATAAACTAAGGGTTAGCCGTGGTTTCTTCTTTCCTCGATCGCGGCTTTTCACGAACACTTCCGGTGCATTGGGCAAGCCGCATCGTTAGAGTTCCGCACCCAGCCTAAGAATTGATAGACGAAGCGATTTACATTCAGACGAGCCACATCGCTATCCGTGAACTTCCTCCCCCGGCCTCAGCGTAGATCGTCGATCCAACAAGTAGGGAATTTCTCCTTCATCTCTCTCTTTTATGTATCATGCGGGGTGGGCGTGCTTTTGATTCTGTAGAATTGGATAAACCAGACCTAAATAAAGATAATAAACTGTTTCTATAAAGAATGAGGGGGGGCTGTGATCATTGATGTTGTTTTATATTATGAGCATCTTTCTGAATTGTGCTAGCTTGCATGTTCTAAAAATTGAGGTCATTGGTGGTCGTTGTCTGTGCACTAATGAACCCCTCGTGGTGTTTTAAATGGCTTGTTCCTAATTGTAAACTCCTGCTGTGAAAAGTAAATTGGTTAATCATGTATACCCGGCTGAATAAATTAAAAGCACCAGGATCAATCCCTTCTATGCTAACCCTGGTCAAAACACGGAATTGAAATCATAGAGCGTGTAAAATCTTTTAAATCAGAAAATACAGGAATGGCCCTGCTTAGTGTTTGTATCAGTGGTTTGGTTGTTTTCTTTCACGGGCCGATTGCTGGAGATGTGGGAGGGGATGATATTCCCTGTTTTTATACTCTCGATGGTTGTGGAATCGGGGATGGGATCCCCTTTTGTTATGGATTCGGTGGTTGTGAGTTTTAAGACTCGTCGGTTACTTGTTTATATCACAAATTTGGGGTGGGATCCTCTGTTGATGAAAAAACTTTTTGGGGAGGGGACACGGGGCAATGTCTCGGGGTTGTCTTTGGTTCTAGTACTTCGGGGGATCTCACTTATTCCTTGTTGTTGTAACATTACAAGAGAACCGAGTGTGAATGTTTAAATTGAAGATTGGATTGATTCTTTTCCTTGTTTATGCTTATGGTGTTAGTTGCCCAGTAGTGCATGAACTTATTTGAACATTAACACTGAACATGAAACAAGAATGGGACAAACAGGTTTTGTTGGAGAGAGTCGTGGCTCGGACTTGAGTGTTGTTGTGATATGTAGGCTGTCTGAAGAAAACCCTAGCTTTGGGTGAGTGCTTGTTACCTATATATATACTTGTAGCTTTGTGTTTCTTATTCGCGCCCCACCCAAGTTAAGCACTCAGTGCAAAACACCCCCATTTCATGGGGGAGGGTGTTTTTCCCAACACTATTCTTAGTGGATGGTTATTAGCTCCTTTTCTTCTCCCTTTCTTAGATAGCCCAAGTATCTTCGGGCAGGCTGTGATGGCCTGAGGTCCATTTTTATTCCAAGAACCTTCGGGCGGGGTAGTGTGGTGGTTATGGCCTAGGTGTGTGCGGGCAGGTAGTTTACCAAGTATCTTCGGGATGAGGCCCAGGTGTCTTCGGGCGTGGTAGTGGATCTTCTAGCCCAGGTGTCTTCGGGCTTGGTGGTGGTTGTTCTATCCTAGGTGTTTGCAGGCGTGGTTTCGTGTGACAGTTGTGGCCCAGGTGTTTGCGGGCGGGATTCGGCAGTGGGACTGCGTGTGGTTGTGGCCCAGGTGTGTGCGGGCGGGTGTGGTAGTGGGACTGCGGTGAGAATGGCGGGATTGGTTCAATGCGTAGGATGTCTCAATAACTAGTGGTAAAGTGGCTCGGGGTACCCAAACATCGATGTGCTCTTATTATATATATTACTTGACTTGCGTTATTTGGGGAGTGTGCCTTGGTGAGGCTTGGGTGGATAGTTTACCTTGAAAGGTGTTTGGTTTACTCCTTTTTCTCACGGGACTTTAGTACGTTCCCCCACTTGTGCACGAGAGTCTTTGGTTTTCCCTAATTAGTGTACTTGTATACTTACCCTACATATATAAAATTGCTTTCAGGTTTCCAGGAGGAATTCGGGGATCGCGCGGGACCATACTAGCTCAGACCTTTGGGGCAGTTGCAGTTGTTGTTTTTCTTTCTTTGGTACTTACCTTTGTAGTCACCTTTTTGTACCTTGTGGCTCTTAATTTTGGAACATGCATGTGGGAATGGTTTACTTTTGGCTTTACTTTTCTTTTAGTTTTGGATTTGTTGGGTTCTATCATCTTATCTCCGATCTTGTAAAACAGAAAAAGGGTAATGCCTTCCATTTAGTGTGTGATTCTACACCCTTGGTGCTAGTCGCCACTTCGGGACCTATTGAAGTCGGGTTTCAGGGGTCATTATCTCTCCTTCAACTTAAAGAAGGAAGGGTCTGGCAGTCTGCTGACCCTTCCCTCCTTTTGGTGAAGGCGGGTCGTGACACAACACAATCTATTTCAGTGGCCTATATAACTATGATTTGATCTAGAAATTCAAACTAGAATGCCTCGATACATCCCATATCAAGTAGGGTATGATGTCATTAATTATTAGTGGGACAAGATCCATCATATTTTAGTAAATATCATGATAAAAACCTTTTATCTTATATAAAACCATTTTATCATTTTCTCATATTCATATATTCTCCTTTTCAAAAATGTAAAAGAATTGGATCTAATCTTAATTGAATAACATATGGAAGTGTTGAGGATTTTGATTTTTTTTTCAACCACTTGTAAGTATAAATTTTATGTTGTTGAGGTTTTTTTTGTGGTGCACAAAATTTTTTTAATTTGATTTAAGATTATTGAAGTTGATTGTAGTTGAGTTGGGAACCCTGAAATTTAAAATCTAAAAGTTTCACATTTTATAGAAAATGAAGGTTTTGAAAACCTCCTCCTGATATATAATGGAAACTTCAAGAATCTTCTATATATATTAAAGTAACTTTGAAGGTTTGGAGAATACATAATGGTTTCTAAAAAATTGTATGAAACAAATTCAGGCATGAAATACGTAAGAGTAATTTTGAAAGTAATCTTAATGTGTAAGAGTGTTTTCATACTTACTAACTAAAAATTATGAAAATTGTTGGAGATGCTCAGAGATACATAAAAGTAACTCAGATCTTAATTGGAATAATTATTTAAAGTCCTAATATTCTCTAAGATATGTAAGAGTAATTTAACTCATGCATAAAATTATGTATAAAATTTATATTGGAAATTTTAAAAGGTCATAAATCATACTAAAATACATAAGATTCATCTAAATAATTCATAATGCTTTACCAAAATGAGAAAAAGAATAAATAATAAAAGTCTTAGGCTATATTGTGATACACAAAGGTGACCCAAGAAATGGAGAATAAAAAATTCAAAAAGGTATATATCCTCACATTGATATATAAGGGTCAAATTTGTGATACTTATTGGTAATATAGAGTATATGTAAGGTTATTCCATTTAGAAAAATTTATCTGTTTGAATATTTTTTGGCTGTTAGATCTGGAAGTTATAATTAGACAATTCCATAGTATACTTCAAATATTAAATGTCTTGATGCATTTATTAATACTTGATTCAAGACAAGAATAGTGGAAAATAAATATAAGGTTCTTGGAATGATACTTATAATGTTTCAAATAATATAATTAAAAATAATTTATCAAGAACAAAAACTAGATCATTTATTGGGAAGTGTAGTTTTTCAATTTAAATGATGATCATGTTGGTGCATCTCAATGAGTACTTGATATCCCCATGGGAATCATTTTTTCCCATGAGGTTATCGAATTTAGAAATTTATAAACATGAGTCAAGAAAAGAAATAAACTATATGGTATTATAGGAATTTAATGTTCGATGTCGATTCCACAAGGATAGGGTTAGAAAAAATATTAATTAAATAAAAAATGACTAAAATAATTATTATTTAATTTAATTAAATCTAAACCATCAAGAGTTTTATTAGTGAAGAATATGGGAGAAAAAATATAAAAAGGGTGGTGGGCAGTAATGAATCCAGGTTCATGGGTAGATATGATATGAAATAATTTATTAACAATTATGCAGTCGTTGGAATCGGGTCTTAGTGAGTACAATGTTCTTGTAAAACGCTCTCCATCCTATGTTATCCTTTTCTCATGGTCAGGTACTTCAGATTAAAAAGAATGGGTAACCCAAAACTGGATTCCAACATATGGAAGAGACAAACCCAATGTTCATGGAGGAAGTCTAAGCCCAAGATCTCACATTAAAATAAGGTATTCAATCTACTCAGGGAATTGTCATGATCAAATAAAGAAATAAGTAAAACCCATTCCAAAAAACTAATCACAATGGGCATCCATGAAGAATCAATAAATTGATAGAAATGAATAATCAATATGAAATTTCAACATGAATTGAAATCAAAGATAAAATACCTTATATATTCAATCCTCATTCATCACGCATGCCATGAAATAACAAAATAACACCCTCATGCTAGCTATGAAAGGTTTATTAAAAGAAAAAAATTAAAATCCTACAAAAACTGGCTAAGTAGAGCTTCGCAGCATGTGGGCACATCTCAGCAGGCATCCATTGGTGGTCCTCCATCCAAATCCCCCTCCAAGGTACGGTCGAGGGTGTATTTATAGGGGTTTTGTACAAAAAACTCTGTAACATAGCAGATCTCATGAATCTCTATTTTTTCTATTTAAAAAAAATATATGACTTGTAATGTAGTTTCATGACATGTAATAAAAATTGGAATTGGTTTTCCCATATATTTCTATCTTGATCATTCATGATTTTTATTTGATTACACAATGTGTAATTGTTTTTTACAGCAAGTAAAAACTCATGTCTTGTCTTGAGTGACAAAAAATCCATTTGGATCTCACGTTGTGTAATAACTATACATGTTGTGTAATTTTTCTTTATATCATGTAATCTTGTTGGGATTTTTCCTGAGAAACTGCTTCTGCGGATGAATTCATGGTGTTTAAATGAATTAAATGGTGTGTAATCATTTTGCTCAGGTTTTTTGAGCTCGTATTTGGCTTCAAAAATCATGTGTCATGTTACATCGCTTTTCTCATGGCATAAAGTTTCTTTTAGCACCAAAATTACCATGTTTTCATTTCTTTTTCATATATATATTGTTTCCTTCCATAAAACACAAAACAAGTCAATTCATTCCAAAATTTTAAATATTTATCAATTAAATACACGAACCAATATACTAAAACACCCTAAAATGTATGCCTAAAATACACTTAATGGTTTTCCATTTTCAAATTACAGAAAATATATTCATGTGATTAATGAGTAAAATAAATGAAAAAAATAATATGAAAAGAAAGATTATAATTCAATATTGGGTATTGCTTCTGTTTTTTATCAAACAGAGAAAAGGAAAGATAGAATGACGTGTATCCCTATATATGGTTATCATTTGTGTCAATGAATGTATAAATTTATTGCTGATCATCTGGAGTATTTATAATGATAAAGAATAAAGATCCCATGTCAAAGTTATTTTTTTATAAGGATAGGTTCCTTGATGATAATGAGGTTTCAATATGTTTTTAAAGTACATGAATAGATGAGTAAACATGAGTAAATAAGTAATTAAAGGTGTTTTCATTGCTGGTTGTGTGTCAAAGGTGATATTAAGTGATGTCATTGGATTAGTATAGGATTTATTAACTTATGGATAAGGGGATTAGAAAAAGAATTTATAAATTTAAGTGGAGTTATATATATATATATATGTTTTCAAGATTAAATAATATATTACTATATGGAAAATAGTTGGGTGAAGGTAATGAAACTAAAAGTGAAGACATTAGGGTGAATTATTTGGGTTTTGGCATTAAAAGATATGATATTTGGAAAATCAGTTTCTATGTATGAGTAATCCATTAGGGTCTATAATATTAATTTTAATTGTTGGTTACATGTTCATATGAGTCATCTTGGATGGCTTCTTAAAGATTTACAAAGGGAAAAAATTCTGAGCATGGCTATCCATTGTTGAAAGCTGAGCTACAATATAGCTACCATGATAGATGAGGAATTATTTATGTGGGGTGTTGTATGATTAGGATAGAATCACCATAAATAGAATAATAGTGACCCTCCATAAAGTTAGGCCCTAAGGTATTTTAATGACATCTTATAATGCATCCAAGGTAATAAACTAGTCAACTCACATAGAAATATTTTATGTGTGGTGTCCTTTGGGAAGCACTATTAATAGTGTAAAAACACAGGTTCCTATGTTTTATATGAAATCATATGGTTTTTGTTCCTTAAACAACCAGATTTAATCCACTCCACCATTTTTCGTGTTAGGTGATTATTCCATAATTCACTAATACCAAGCCACCTTATCAAAGTAATGTTACACAAAAGACAAGAAACCATTGAAGAGGAAATATAAAGTTAATAAACTTACAATACTAAAATAAATGATAAAGTCTTGAAAATATTATTTAGATAATAATGTTGAGTGGGGTTTTTAAATACATTTTGAAGTTTATTCATGCATACTAAGGTACAAATTATTAATAGAAGAAATATAAGGCATGTGGAACATGGAAGTATAAAACAGAATATTGATCAATGTAAGGATAAAATATATTTATGTAAGGGTAAAAATTGAGATAATATGGATATAATAAAACTCTATAAGAATAATTTATCCTTAGGTTTAGACTTCATAATTATAATTTTCAAGTTTTGTTTCTATGAAAGTGAGAAAGTGAGTTCATTAAAAGAAAAATGGATAATATAGAACTACCAAAGGTACAATATGAATATTATGGTTTGAAACTATATGGATAAAAAATATAGAAGAGTATTTTAATAAAAAATATGTTGAAATATTTTAGCTTTAGGATATTAAACATCAAATAATAACGTGATTTAATATGATTTTTCATTGAAATGTAATGGTCCATGTCCCAATGGATAATGTTTTAAGGTTTATGTATGTGTCTTTATTCTATTGTGTAAATTTATTAAAACAAATGATATTATGGAAAATAATTGATGACATTTTCACATCACAAGAATATGGAAAATCCGATCCATTAGGGTGACTTAGATGAATTTATTCACTTAGTTTTTAAAAAATATTTAAACATGTGAAAATCTCACTACCATAATTGATGTAGTTTTTTTAATCAAATAAGGAATAAATATTCATGACAATAGTGAATATTTCTGTGTGTGTGTGATAGAGATAGAAAATATTGAAAATAGTGAGATTAATATAGACTTCAACCTATGAAACCAATAACAAATTACATATATGAAAGAATAGAAACAAGACCCAGATATTGAACCTTAAATAGAATGTATATTGGTATTGAATAAGAAGAATAAGTAGGAGACTAAAATATTCTCATATCATAGATGGATATTGAGAAGATAAGAAATACACACTTTATATATTAATCATCTTAGTGTCTAGAATATTAAATGACGAAGACATGGTGATATAATCAGGTATACATTGACAATGATTATTTTGGTAATGAGGTGGAGAATAAGTCTAACTTGAATGGAGAGTTTTCAATTATATCATGGTAGTTGAAGATGTTTTTGTTGGATCAAGGTTGGAAACTTGAAGAACTCTTGGTACTAGTATAAAAAACTCAACCATTCAAGTTGGGAGGATTGAAGAACTATAGGGAGGTATTTATAGTTAAGGGAATCAAAGAAGAACACATCCTTTATCTAGTATGTCTGTTATATAACATAGGGAAGATGGATTTTAAAAAATTTAGGATGGAAAATTCCCTTGTTCTATTATAATCACTCTATAATTTTATTTTTGATTACCCTAGGTCTTAGAACTCAACTTATACCAGTAAAGGAGTAGTATTTCAAGTCCAAGCCTTATAAATCCTAATGTGTTGTTGTTCTTGATTTTGTTTCTACATTGCATAATTGGGTGAGGATGGAGAGCACATTAAAATATCTTTACATCTTAACTGATACATAGTTTCAAGTAACAAAATTGGGTAACTAATAAAATAAAGCAAATGTCAATAAAATTTGTGAACACTAATTCACTCCCTCCCACCCCATAGTATCCCTACATGATTCACTAGGCACTTTAATCGGTATCATATAACACCATGTATCATCTAATTAGATCTAATTTTCATCCTAGTTTCTTTTATTATACTCACATGAAGTGAATATTTAAAGAAATTATATAAGATCATCTAATATATAATTCATTCTCTATCATTGTTCAAAATGAAATAAATTCTTTACTCAAAACCATGAAAAAAAGTAATTTAATAAAAAATAGAAATTGAAAGAATAATGATCAATAACTTTCTAATGGAATTAAAAGTGGTATTTTATTTGTAAAATACATTGAAAAATATCCTTTTGATTATTATAGGTATAATCAAAATGATAAAAAAGAATCTACTAATCTAGTTGAGATACTCTTCTATAAGGTGAAGGGATACTTGAAAAAAGTTCCAGGTGAATTTTTCACTCAAATATTTGAATTTATTTTGGAACTATATGATGAAAATGTACAACTGGTTGAGGAGGTAAATGATATATAAGAAGAATTTAATAAGTAAATCCAATTTTTTAAATATCTAATTGAACTCATTGATTATAAGTAAAAATTCTTGTCACAATATAATGGAATGTTTTCTGTGATATAAGAAATATTACTAAATACAAGGGTTAGAAATTTGGGATTGAGAACATCTTGATGAAAATATGCATGCATTGGATATGAATCAAAAGTCTTACATCAATTTTAAAGATGATAAACTTGAAGTAAAAGGAAATAGAATCAAATATCTTAATAGTTTGACATAGAAAAATTACAATATGAATGAAGATTATATTCAAAATATAAAAAATGATAGTGAATAAAAACTAAATATTATGTAGGATTAGAAACCCATCCTCGATATGAAGTTTATTGAGATTGAAATCCAATTATAAAATCTAGAAGAAACTGAAGATATGTCTACATATTGATCCAAGAAAAACCTTACTGAAATCAGAAATTATATGGAGGTACCATATTCCAAAATACCTTTAACAACTAGAAAAAAATTCATGGAATCATCCTCTAATAAGTACACTATAAGCATTAAGCCAATGATACCTTCCATATCAAAATATATTAATTACATTAAATCAGTTTTCCAACATTGTGTATATTTTAAAGAAAATTGTAAAATGGTGGATAAGGAAAATGATGATAATACTACCATTCTTTCACTGGTGGATAGAATATTGAGTAAAATATCTAATTCGCCAAAATAAGCCTAATCATAAAATAAAAATGCCTAAAATAGAAAAATTTGGTATCTAATAATTCTATAAAGTATGGAATCCATATAAAGAAACCAATGTTTTTAGGATATTTTTAGTATTATTTTATGTTTGGGAATATTTAATTTTATTTTTAGCATAATATTTCAATACCTAAATCTCATGAAACTCTAAATTGAGGGGGGGAATTTATGAGTTGAATCCATGGATTAAAAAAATATCTATTGTAAACATGATATACTAGTTTAAGGATTTACTATAGAATATGAACCCATTTTTATTTTTATGAAGAGGTATTGTTGTGTGAACCAACTAAGTATTAACCAAAAATTAAAAAAAAGAGATAAAACCATGGAAAATTATGTTTGAAAAGGAGGAAACCTTGGGAAAGAACATGAATAAAAAATGAAGCCAGAATAAGAACAAGACTTTAAATATAGGGACCATGTAAAAATGAAGGATTGTTTCTATTGTGTTTCGAGAAGAAACACCATGGACACATAAGGACATTCCATTGATATATGCATCAAAAGAAGTTAATTTCAATAAAGATACAAAAATACTAACTTAGTGAAAAATTATCTCAATAAGTCTTGTGGAAATACCAAAAAATATTTGTTAGCTTCCAAATATTGTTTTATTTGTTGGCTAGATGATTTTAAAAAAGGAAATAAGGATAGTGGAATTAAAATAAAAGTTAATTTATCATAGGAAATAATTAATTCCACATGAGAAAATAGAATTTGTTATGTGTTTTTCAATAAATTTAAATCCATGAAACTTGGAATATTTGTGTGGATGGTGAAATAGGGCTTGACATAGTGCCAAATATTTATTAACATTTATTCCAACATAATAAGAAACTTTAATGAATATAAAGACTATATAAGGTGATACATATTCCTTAATTTCTTTTGTGAAAAAGAAAATCTCACATAAAGAATCAAATTAATTAATAATTCCATGCCACCCAAAGTAAAGATAGATCTGAAAAATAGTTATGTTGTCATGAATGATACTTTAAATGATGGAAACAAAAAAAGTAATTGGGTTGAGAAGAAATTCTCAACCTTATTGTTCACATCAAGGAATAATGTTTTATAGCTTATTCACTAAATATTTTGTGTTATATTTATGGGGTTTAAATGTAGGTAATTAATAGTGAAGAAATAATTTTGTTAAGTAGTCAAAAACTGGACAACAAGATGTAGAGTAGAACGTTGGGATAACTCTTCTAGAATCGATAAAAATGGAATTGTTCTATTTTTTGAGCAATAAACATGGGATATATTTAATCTTATATAATGTATATATTCACCTTAATAAATATATTTGGGTTGTCACCTTTAGGGGGGGAAAGTGGATAAGGTTATTGAGAATATTAAAGAACCAATCAAAATCATAAAAATATGGATTTCTATAAGATACTTCAAGAGGTTTCATTAAAAATAAATGGTTTATTATTCTCTCAAACTAAGTTAAAATAATAAAATCCTTACATTAATAGGATAAATTTATTCTTAATCAATGAGATGAAAGTGGAATCTTGAGGAATATTCAAGGTATATTAAAAAAAATTAAAACCAAAACTTGTGTTTGAATGTTTGGGATATGTGTGTTAAAGTGAGTGTAGGAACTAATAATGTAATTCCATTGTAAAATCTAACTATACATTCCTTAGTGTGTGAAAAGTTTTATAATGGAATCAAATGCATAATAATTTATAGAAAACATTGAATAACTTGGTTTCTCGCTCTTGTTTTCTACACTGGGTTAACTAGTGGATCATTGCTAATAAAATATGTGGCTCTAATCCTTCCCCCAATTGATTCAAGTTAAAACAAAAATAATAAGCCTGAGAATAATTTTTTTTGAATACAAGTGAGATGAAACTCATAAAAACACCTTTATATTTATTATCAATAATGGGGAGATGAATAAGATCTAGAATGTACACATATTGACCAAAACTTATCTTTAAGGAATTGATAATAAACAAAAAAGGGGAGATTGAAGAGCCAATGTCAAAGGTTGTACTTGTTGTCAATAATTATTTTCCCTTGATTATAAAGAGTTAGTGATATGTGTTGAGAATGTGTAAAGATATAAGTAAGTGGATTTCAATAAGTAATGAAAAGTGCTTCCTGAAAAAACCTATAGGATTAGTGAAATCTCTAAGAGGACGGTGCATTATTGATTATAAATTCCTTTTTATATTTCTTATTGTGACATCCTTCACCACCTATTTGGATGTGTAATCTGACTATTGTCTCACACACTCAAGTACATATATAAAGGCATAGTAGATTTATAGGGTTCATCATTCAAAATAAAAGGATAATCCATGGAATGATTCAAATTTCATAAAGTTTATATGACCCACTAGGTAAAACATGTAGGTACAAAAAAGCAGGCAATATCCTTGTACACACTATACATGTCTCCCAACTATATTTGTGTGATTCTCACAATGTTAAAATTATAAATAGTTTTATTTCAACAGAAACAAAATATTTTATGTAAATAGAATTCCAAATTATTATTGTACTGTCGCTCATCATATTCTCCCTCAACTTGAACTATTTTAGGTTTTTTCCTTTATATTGGATTGAAATGCACAACCACTTCAAATTATTATTTTTATTAAAAATATTATTGATAAAATCTATAGAGAGTAACCTCCTCTTCCAATCACACACTTCTGCATGCATGATAAATTTACATTTTTAATAAACAAATAGTAATAAAACATGTTTGAATTTGAATTTGAAATTCTAATAAAAATAATAACTTCCTCAAACTATTTCCCATCATATTCCCTTTCTTCCCACTTTTTATTATTTATTTCAAACTTTTTTCCAGGTCAGTATAGAGTCATGACGGTATTTTCAATATGATCAATAAGTTATAGTAGTAACTACTTATTTTCCTTAATAGAAAATATTTTTTCATAATGTGAAATTTTTTTTCCATTGAATGGTTCAAAAATAACTTTTTTATGTTTTATCCATGAAAAAATAGCTTTTTCATCATCTGTAGTTTTTCTTTCATCAAAAAATTAATTCTATAATTTTCATTAATTTTCAACATGTACATAAATATATGGTTATCCTTATGTGGATCATGGATCCCTATATGTGATGTAAATCCCCTTTTATTGGGATTCACCCTTATGTGGATCATCATAGCCTACCCACCACCCTTATTTTGATCTCCATACATGGGATAAATCCCTTAACATGGTATAAGTCCATTTATGTTAATTTTCATACATAGTGTTGAATTCCATCATGTTTATCTCAGATGTGAAGGAACCGGGCAGGCCGCGGAAGCCCCAAAATGTGATATTTTAAACTTTCCCACTGAAGGTTGACGTAAACTTTTCAATGTAGGTGAATCGCTGCCCGGATTAATCTTAGGATCACAGGTGAAGAGTTTTAAGCACAAAAATTAAACCATAAAATACATATTTTAGATATGTAGCTCCACACAACGTCCTCTAATTTTTGGTGATCCCTACTCAAAGAATCTCATGTCTAATTCCTCTAGACCGTCCACACGCTCTTTAAGAAACCTATGGGAGAGCCGATCATCAAATTATGGGTGCCAGCATGAAGATCCGATAATGCTTTCGATGATTCGATGATCACCACATTGTTTCACTTACGATGCCTAAAAAAGAGCTTGATACAAGCTCCTTGGATCCAGAGCATCTCTCTCTAGAACATGGGAGAGAAGAGAGGAGATATAAATCCCATGAATCATCCTTGGAAAAATCCCCTCTCTACTATTTATATTTTATAATTAGAATTCTTGGTTTGGCCTCTCCGGTCCTGATTACTTGACACACTATTAATGACATGTTATGACTAATATTATAAGTCTTAAATATTATTATCACCCTCTTGTAATATATTAAAATATTACTTGATAATAAATGAGTCATTAATATGACTCGTCATTCCCGCAAAAAATAATTAAACCATGAATATATCAAACTAATATTAATTCAATTAATATTTTCATGTATTTACTAAAAACATTTAAATAAAATTAATAAATAAATTCAATACCCATTATTCATAACTTTAATAATATGTATTTATTTATTTCATTTTTGATCATTTAACCTTGGACAAATCATGGACCCTAGTGGTGGGGCCGACCATGTCCAAAACTCCTATTCAACCGAATGGGGAAGATTCTCAAATATTCTATTGTGTGTGACCCTCTAGGCCCTTATCTTGACAGAAGTGAATAGTATTTATAGACCAAGAGTAGGATCTAGTAACCCATCATGGCCCCTAAAGAGATAAGGATTGTCATAGTATTGACAACCAACCTAAAAACATGTATTGTGTAATATAATCTATTTGTCATTAATATCTCATAAATAAGGACAAACATGTGTGTCATCACCCTTTTCTTGATTTATTATTATTTGATCCAACTGGATGGATTTACCCGCAAATTCCATAGGCATAGTCTTATGAAGGTACTACCATACTTATCAACATGGAATGAGATATATTACTTCCATAACCTAGAAGATACAAATCATTTCTTGACCATTCAACCAATTTCATGTCATCAATGACACACCCAACACAAACTACCTCGCCAAGATTTCAGCATCATGGTTTTCGTCTTGCATCAAAGTACATGATCAATTGACATGCATTGATAATGATCTCAAGTTAAGAGACCATTACACATGATCATAGATAGGAACATCCAATGACACCTGAAACATGTTTTGTTCTTATTGACAGGTATGTCCTAATTATATCACTACTAGAGATCACCAAGTGCGAACTTCATGAGAAGATGTCTCAATACTTATGAGCCCCCAGCACCTGATAGTCAAACATCTACTGTTTTTTATATGTAAGATGTATCTAGACCATATAACATAAATTTAGGATTAATGTCATAGTATCTCAAGGTTATCATTATATCCGGCGATCTGTTATACCCTTTTGATATGGCAATTAATATTTGGGCATTTCCATTTCAATGGTAGACGTAGAAAATTCCACACTATAATGGTAAGATGAAATCATGTAAATCTAACTATATACAGGATATGGCAATCAAAAGCACCACATAGTTGAGTCTAGGGAACCCACTATTTCAACACTCCCACTTGAACTAGAGCCAACTTTCTAACCATACTTGTTAACTAGTCACATGATATATATCATGTTTCTGCAGATAACCAACTTTTTTTGTTGGGCCTGCCATGATTCTGGCGCATGGAAATTATACTATAGTGACGTCATCTCCTTGAGTAAAACTTCCCAATAGATGTTATCCCCGAGTATATCCCTTTTTACACTATCATAACTTGGCATCTTGGCTAGTAAGAATATCATAATTGAAATTATGATAATCTTTTCCTTACTAGGTGAGATTCCAAGAAATGGAACAAATCATTTCATTTATCTGCTTCTTAGCTGCATTAGCAGTTGAAATGTACTCGGACTTTGTAGGTATGGCTACCACCAAATTTTATTATATTATCGCATTCATCACCTTATCCTAACTGTGATACTAGATCACATGGATATTAGTAAGACTAGTTTGTTTCCCCTGAAAACTAGTATAATTTCTTTTCCACTTACTAGGTACTTATCTTTTGTACTTTATGAAGTACAATTATATAGTTCTGATTGCTTCTCTTGTAGTGATCCTAGATATTATTTATATTTTCCTACTGTAAAGTATATCTAGGAATATCATTTTTTTTACATATTATGGCATACGTGATTGATCCATCTCATAAGCATATGGACTTCCAATCACTACATTTATCTCTTCCCATGTCCCAAACATGTCAGCCTAAAGAGATTATGCCATGTGACATGGTAAACACTACTGGGAATCCATTTTTTCCCAACTGTTTTAAACTGTTGGGAAAACTTATCCCAACAGTTTTAAAAACTGTTGGGCTATGAGGCGTTGGGAAATCCTTATACTAATGGTTTATGTTGAACCATTGGGAAAGGCTGTTTAGATTTCTTTTATACCAACGGTTCAGCTGAACCGTTGGAAAAATCAGCACACAAGGGTATGCCAATGGTTTTAAAACTGTTGGCATAAACATGTAGGGGATATACCCCAACGGTTTTGAACTGTTGGAAAATGCAGCAGTAGGGTATAACCCAACAGTTTTGAAACGTTGGGAAATGCAGCAGGAAAGGTATAACCCAATGGTTTTGAACTGTTGGGAAATGCAGCAGCAACACACAGGTATAACCCAACGGTTTTGAAACCGTTGGGTTAGACCCCCATTAATTTAAAATGAAACAGCCTGCAATCAACTGCAGGTTACAATGAAAACTCTGTGAAAAACGTGCCATCTCACAAAAATACACTGCAATCACAAAAAAAACACTCATTCCGTGTGTTTAGGAACATTGAAACCTGCAAACATAGAAAACACACTGCACACATAGAAAACTCACAAAAACTCACTTCAATCACCTGCAATCACACAAAAAACACACAAGAAACACATATAAATAATCATCTCATTTTTGAAGGCTTACTCACATCCCTTCCCCTTGTATGGTTCACATATTAATGTGGTAGAGGGACCAAGAACCAACAAAATGTTGTCTTATTGATCAAATAGGGAGGGGGATATTGGAAATTCAAGTTTATAACTCATATATGAAGAATCCCCTACCTCAATCCTAATCTATCAGATAAGGGTTATTAGTTTTGATTACTCCATGATAAATTTGATATTTTTTCGAGGAATTTAATCATTCAATATACTAACCTAGAAAGATATATACACTATGACCATTATAACCCGTTTGTTCCTAGAGTATAATGATGGGGGAATCATATACTATGGGGAAATGACTTCTATAATGTCAAGAGATTTAGTTATATTGTTTCATTTATCAAGGTATTGGTTTTTGTTTAAGAGAGGGATATTGGTCAGGCTTCTGTGACACATAGATTCTATGGGGATAGATATTTACTTGATTCATGAGATATATCACATGCCTAATTTTCAAGGGTATCTGCTATGATGACATCCAACATGGTGTTTTTCAATGGTTATGAATCATTTACATCATCTGTTGGGCTCACTTTGGAAATTTTCTATCATATTCTAAGAGGATAAGATTACAAGGTAATATTCTATCCCCAATTTTTAATGCAAACATTCAGATAATCCTCCATGACAATCCAGTAGATTACTACATAAATTTTAGTATATACCTTCCATAGATGATTTTTGTATCCATTGAAATTTGAATTATGATCCATAGGGAGAATCATAAAAATTAACCATTTATCACATGGTATCATGGCCCTCATAGTGGTACACTAGCTGGTGAGCTATGATATGGACTAAATGCCCTTGTTATTTCATACACATGTTGTGTGAAAAATTCTAACAAGTATAGTGAAATATCTTAAGGAATGAAAACACCTTGAGTGATTATGTGTTGTAAGGACCCTTACTTGAGTGATAATGATGTTATCATATTATAAAATGATATCTAACACTAAAATGATTGATAAGGTAGGGAGAATAGGTCCCGAGTGACTAGAACCTTGTATCTATCTGGTGAGATATGATATGGACCAAATGCCCTTGTTGTTATTTCATACACATGTTGGGTGATAAATTCTAACAAGTATAGTGATATATAATAAGGAATGACAACACCTTGAGTAATAAGGTGCTAGAAGGACCCTTACTTGAGTGATAATGAAGTTATCATATTATAACGTGATATATAACCCTACCATGATTGATAAGGTAGTGGTCAATATAATGGCCTCACCTTGAGTGATAAGGTTCTAGATGAACCCAACCATGAGTGATAATGGAGCATTTGGAATGTGATATTAGACCTACCATGGTTAATATGGTATTATTTCAGAAAATGGATTTACATTGATCATAATGTATTAACATGGATTTTTGTTGAGTGAGAAGGTTGGTATGTGATATATAGTTGTATGAGACACTACCTTTAGTAGTATGAAAGATGTTGGGAGTTGAGTGATCAGCTATATTGAGTGAGAAGTATTAGTCCAGGGCTTTGATAAGGGTAAAAGTAGTGGATACATATAAATACGTTGGGCTAGAAAAGACATGTGTGAAGATAATTTACTATTTTGAAAGCAGTAAATTACTACTTGTGTAGAGGTAATAAAGAGGTAATAAAGAGGTACATGAAGGAAAATATTGATCCTTGCCATTTTTTACTTAGAAGTAATGAGACATGTTGAACTTTTTTAAGGACATGAATTGATTAGTTGAATGAATGTATATATATGATTTTGTATTACAAATGGTGTGAAAATTTTTAAGGCATCTTCCATACATATCTTGACTTTTCTTTCATGTTTAAAATTAATCCAATGGTTTTAATGGATCTCATAAATGAGATCTTCCATACATATCTCAACTCATTCATTGTGGTGTTTATTGATGATATCCTTATATACTCACCAACCATTGATATTCACATTGGACACCTATAGATTTTTTTTGTACACTTTTACCACATTATATGTTTTATAAGATCTCAAAGGGTCACTTATGCTTCCATAAAGTATGTTTTCTTAGGCACGTAATCTATAATGTGGGAATTTATGTGGACCCAAAGAATGTATAGGTTGTGGTGTCATGAGAAGGAATACGAAACATGTTCGAGATTGTGGGTTTCCTTTGTTTATTCGGGTTTTACATGTGGTTCATTTAAATCTTTTCCCCTTTAGAAGTGCCTATGACTAGGATTACTAAGAATGTAGTTATGTTTGAGTGGTCAGAAAAGTTTAAAGAGGACTTCCTAAAAGGTCAATGAAGTTTTGATCCTACTGAATTACTATAAATTATGATTCAGAAATGAGGTCTCCAAATTGATCCCCGAGCATGAATTGGACTTATGGACATTTCTTGCATTGGACACAGAGTTGTAGTATCTATGTGGAAGGTTCTATATTGTCCTCATCATATCACATATGAGAATGTGTCAACATTGGAATGATATTAAATCAAAAATCACATTCAATGTAATATTTTCAAATATTGATAACATTTATCATTAAATACAAGTACAAGGGTCTGATGTTTCTCAACATAATGACGTATTAATGTTGATATATGATGGATATAACATTATTACATTCCATAGTAATTGTACCTGGTTGGATTATGCATGGGGATTTTCCTTCTCTTACACGACTCACTAAATGGGTCTTCCACAGTTTCTACAACATTGATAGTCTAAGTAGGGACATGGCTGGAATTATAGATTCTTCCACGAATGTGCCTTATCCGATATACTAGGGTCCTATGAAATAGTTCTGCAGTTCCCTAATTGGGTTCAAGGAACGCAAGTTCATCTCCATACTCATCCACCTGCCCAACCCCCCCCCCCCCCACTACCCCACCTGCACAGCCCCCCCTGCCTAACCTAACCCCCTGTATATCCCACCCACTCCCCCACCTGCAAACCACCACCCCCCACCTGCACAACCCCCCTGCCCAGCCCCCCTCCCCCATCTTCCCAGCCCCCCCACCTACACAACCACCCCCACACCTGCACAACCCCCCCTCCCCCTGCCTAGCCCACCCCTTCCCCACCAAACCCCCTACACAGCCCCCTTCTCACCACCTCAAGGAACTCAAGTTTAAGGAACTCAAGTTCATCTCCATACTCATCCACTTACCCAACCCCCCCCCCCACTACCCCACCTGCACAGCCCCCTCTGCCCAGACCCCCTCCCCTTGCCAAGCCTAACCCCCTGCACATCCCACCCCCTCCCCCACCTGCACAACCACCACCCCCCACCTGCACAACCCCCCTGCCCAGCCCCCCTCCCCCATCTGTCCACCCCCCACCTACACAGCCACCCCCACACCTGCACAACCCCCTCCCCCCTACTCAGCCCACCCCCTCCCCACCAAACCCCCTACATAGCCCCCCTCCTCCCAACCTCACCCCCGCCAAGCACCCCCGCCTCCCCCACAAATTCCCATAGGGTAGTTGATTTTAAGTTTTAATCGTATTTTTTGGGTTTTTGGTTACCCATTCAGGATTCAATCTATGGATACTTTGGAGAAATTAGGTGTTTTGGGATATTTTTGGGGGGTTTAGTTTGGGAGAACTCATGTACATTATGTGTAGTTTTGAGAACACACATCATGTTTTCTTCGTACTTAGGAAAGATGGGTTTTGGGAACTAAAAGATTAATACAAGGGGGTGGGTTACACGCCATGTAGTGGTGACTCGGGGTGTGCTAGTGGCATATGACCATGTAGGGTATAAATCTATATCTAGTGTGAGGTACATGGATATGCATTGTGCGTGGGTAGAACTTGTGTGGGGGGGATATATGGATAGGTACCTACATGGGAACCATATATGGGGTAAAGATTGTGTATGGGGTGATACATTCCACGTAGTAGGGAATTTTTCATGCTAAGTGGGGCCTTGTATGTGAATGTACCCAGGTGGGGGTAAACATCATATACCAGAACACATGATGTGTACTTTGGAAAAGTACACACTGAGCAGTCTATGTCCCATGGAATGAGGGGACATTTTGGGTTACATATCATGTACCTAAAGTACAGGTTGGGTACTTTTTTCTCCTTGTTGTGTTTACCCTATTTTAACCCTAGAGTTAGAATTCGACTTATGAGTATTCAATTTTGATCAGTTTTTCATATAAATTTTCATGGTAGAATACTTTCTAGGTTTGAATGTGGTATTTATGGTGTTTTGGACTATAAGAATTATTTATCAGGATTTCTTCAAGGATTGGATTCAGAATCCACCAGCAGGTTGGGTTGTGAGATGATAATCATGTGTGAGGGTTATGAGATCATTAGTTGGAATGGATTGTGAAATATAAGCTAGTTTTGTTCAATGTTCTTTCATATAGATCCTGGAAATTATAATCAAGTAGTATATATGAAGAGATATTGTTTTATCCTAACATGTTGGTACCTATTTCTCAAGGTTAGAACAGTTGAGGATTACTGCTTTTTTTAGGATTGGAACTATTGGAACCATTGGGATGGGATGATGTTGTGGGATATAAGTTATGGTCGGATTTCCATAAGATATTTATATACGTCAAATGGACTCTTGAGGATACCATAGTGGGCTTGTTACTGATTGAGTGACCAGTGTTTTCTATAGCTTTTAATTAATAATGCCCATGTGGAGTGGTCAATCTTGTACTATAGAGCCCTTGTATGGTAAAACTTTTATGATTTTCATGAGGACCATTGATAATTCGTTGGTTATTCATTTCTTTTATATACCCCATTGGGTGTGTTGTTGATAGATGATTAGTTAGAGACATTTTTTATCGATGATCAGGTTTTTCTAGTCATTGATGTATTGGTGCTGCCATCAACATGGATGTTCTTTCACCCCCATATCTTATCTTTTCTCACCCCCAGCACATCCCCCCCTCTCCCCCACCTACACAGCCACCTCCAACCCCCTGTCCAGTCCCCCTCCTCCTCACCTCACCCCTGCCCATCCCCCCCTTCCAGCACACCCCCCCTCCTCCCCACCTCATTTTGACCTCTTCAATATCAATCAAAATGATTCTATAGGGGTAAATTACAAAAAAAACTACAACCTAAAATGATTTATTGCTTGTGTTCATAAGGGGATCATAATAGACAATACATTGCAGCGAAATGGAACCAAAAAATCAAAAATAAATGAAGGCATACATACTAATTTAAAGTGAATGAACAAAATTTACTTGAATCAAAGATAAGATGACCGGTTGGAAAGTAGAGTTAGAACCCTCGAGAGCAGGTAGAGAAGCAGGGTTCCAAACACAACCTAAAATCGTAAGGGGATCATAACATGTACCCATTTAATGCGGAAGAATAGAGCGTTGGAAAACTAGACCTGTCACGTTGGGAAGTAGGGTTCGCGTCGAGAGTCGGTTGGGAAGTAGGATTCGTGTCGAGATATTGGAAAAAAATCTTCCATATGGGTGCATCGAGCTATGGTTTAGGGTAAAAAGAGAAGGGTTATGGGTTCACATAGAGATTTTAGAAAAAAAAGCATGAGCGCTGATGAGCGGGGAGCGGCGAGTGGCGAGGGGTGGTTGGGATGGGAGCGGCGGTGAGGGGTGGTCGGTATGGGAGTGGTGTCGAGGACGGGAGGAGTATGGTATTGGCGTCGAGGGTTTGGAGAAGTGCACCTCCGTTGGAAACGAAATGACAGAAAAGAATCATATAGCCTAAACTATCACTGTGAGTTTTCGCAGACAGCGCACCTCCGTTGGAGGGGTTTTATTATAAAAACATGACTTTATTTATCAAATGAAACAATTATATTAAAGAAAACTTATTCAAGATATGCAATTCAATATAATTAAGCAGAATTAAGAAAGAAGCTAAATTCAATTTAAAGCATTTTTAAATTAAAGAGGATATGAGAGGGACTCTACCTCAAGGTGGAACCAAGCCGTCCACTTCAGTTCTTGGTGCTTTCTAACTTAAATTTTCTGCTCCTCCACTGGGTATATGCACCTTCACACACATGCAAGTACATCTAGCCCTTATGCACACAACCGCATGGCCATGAGCATGTGCAAGGGGGTCCTTGCACATATGCTTATATGCATATATCAGTCTCCACTCACATGTGTATGCATTTATATATATATACATGGGCACACCTATCCCCATACGTGCATAATCACTGCCATGGGTGACTATACATGTAACGGGGGAACCCACATACATATACTTACTTACCGATGCACACGCAGGCGAGTCGCCCTTGACTTGGAAACTTGAAACCAACGAGCAGGGATCAACACACTACAAAAAGGATATTAAGAACCTTAAAACACATGAAGGATGCTACATAACCTATGAAAAAACAACCAATGGAATTAAAGCCTTACCTAGATTGGCAGTGGAGAACCAAATCCACCCGAACTAACATGAAACGATCCAACGCCCTACTGAAAAAATAATATGGATTCAAAAACACTAAATCCCCAAATACATGAGGTGCGAGACAAGTAGTAACCATAGAATCTTACCTCGGATCAAATCCAGTGGACTGAATCAATCTGAACTCCTTCTGGCCCCCTTCGCAGAATATAAGTACCCTTTGTCCATAGAAAGCAGTCAAATATCTAAGTGACCAATGCGATAAAGAAAATAAAATAAAAACTAAACTAAAACATATCTGTCTCCTGTGACTATACCTGTCACTGCCCAACATATAAGTACCACAGCGCCCCATGGGTCAAATCATGTTCCTGCAAGCAAAGGGGAAACAGATCAATGTTTCAAAATGATACTATCAAATAGTACATTCCTATTAATTAACAATTACTCTTCCTATTAATGTTATATAATCAATTTGTCCCATGTTTCAACTTAGTTTGGTTTTGTTTGATACAAGGGATGGGGTATTATTATTCTTGGTTTTTATTTTTACACTTGAGATATTTATTTAAAAATAATGCATGTATTTGGCATTATTATTTATTGTTTTAGTTCTTAGCCTATTTCCATGGGGCCTGTCCACATGAATAATTCTTGGAATTTAGGGTTCAATTGACATTTATCCGCTTTAATGTGATTTATGTCACTAACGATGAGAATTTAGATCATGTAAAATATTCCTAAGAGGATTGGGCCTTGTAGCGATAAGTGTTGCAATTGTACATATGGCGTTTGATGAGGAAATACTTATGAGGATGGATTGGAATCTTGGTAGGTTCTTAGAGTTAGATGGTCCCTCTGAGTATATAAAATGTATTATGAAAGGTTTTAATCCATTTAATGATTCAAGAGTTCAACTAAAGAGATGAAGGATGAGATGCTAGTGTGGGTATTGGGTATTGTCGGACAGATTGGCGTTATAATGCCAAGAGGCTTTGTGTGATTTAGCTTAGGATGGAACCTGGTTAGTGGGGCTGGCTTATAATACATGATTTTGATGAGGTTCTTGACTAGATTATTGAGAATATAACGTAGATGGGTTCTACATGGTGTGCTTTTGTGACTAGGACAATCATAAGGTGAATAGTCCTCTTTGTCTTGTTGGATGATGAGATGTGCATTGAGGCATGGGATAATCCTCGAGAGATGAGTCTAGACTATGTGAATGAGAGGATAGACTAGGATAGGTTTGATAGGATTGGGTGAGTGGCCAACCCATTTAAGGATGATATGATGTATGGAGAAACTTGGAGACACTTGGGGTTATTTATGTTATCTCATGGAGACACTTGGGGTTATTTCATGACTCCAACATACTCCAGAAATGTTCCCACATGATGTTTTATAAAAACGATTCCATCTCATGGAAGGATCCTCTATCTTCCAATGTTTCCTCACACTCACACCTCATGGTATTACAATATACAAGTGATCTACGTCAAAATATATTCTTAGGATAGATATCATATCCATCACCAAACCACAGATAATCCTTTGAGGGATTAATTAGTTTGGAAAATTGTGATTTTTTACCTTCTTAGTAAACAAACCATAACAATTTTCCTTTCTTTTATTTTTTGAATTTTAAAAAGGAAGAGATTATGAATAAAACACAAAAAATGGTAAATGGATCGCAACCGCATAATCAGGTGAGTATATCGTACATCTCTGGAAGTGGAAGCATCCCATGATATTTGAATGTACCGCCCACACTTGTTCAAAGATATCCATAAGCATTGTAAAATATGTAGGGTATGAAGGGAAATAGGATTGAAATTGCTTCATTCTAATAGTCCATTAATGGAAACTAAGTGTTGAATGATGGATAGATGTCAGGTGGGTCATAGGGAAAAATTGTCTATGAAAGAGTCCTAAATCATTTTAGTTTTATACTTGTTCAGTCATCACTAAGATAAGATATCAGTGCAAGTTCTAGTCAGTTTACATGCCCCTGGAATTTATCAAGAAATATTCTCAGATAAGAGTATGAAATTGAAGGATTAGAGTCCTCTTGGGTAGTGAGAATAAAAAAATGGCAATCACAAAGGGCATAAATCCTAAGTAATAGGTCAATTAGTCGTTATTTTGAGGATTTTGAATTTGAATTAATTCCCTAAACTTAGAAATCATTCTAAACAAATCTACGTAGGATTCAAACATGGTACTTGGCACTTTTACACTTAACTTTTTTTTAATAACAAGGGCATCGTGATTCTCAAGTTTAAATCATTCTTCTTATTTTGAAAAATGTCTCATAGACAAGTGAGAATAATAAAAAATCCAAGTGCATCACATGTGAAATTGTGAGAAACTCCTCCCACACTTAAAATGAGGTATTTTCCCTACTTTCAATGAAATACAGGTGAGAGTGGTATGGCAAAGATTTTTAATTTTTGTGGGAATGGATATCGAAAAAAATAAAAATAAAAGGGAATTGAGAGCTCCCTGGGAAAATCGGTATGCCATGGGGGTGTTTTATACTGTAATCCTGTGTACCTGAAAAAGTGTTAGAGAATGAAATACATTACATGGTAACAAATATTAGTTCACCAAGATAAATATTTGGAAGAGTATATCAATAGGAAAATACCGATCAAGAACCCTGGCGGGAGGAGAGGGAGCCGAGTGGGGGGAGGTCCCACGGGGTGTTTGGCCATGGGGGGTCTTGTGCGTGACTGGATAGGGGGACGGGGGATGTCGTCAGAGGAGATTGAGGGGAGGGGGATGTCGCCAGGAGTGGGAGACGAAAGGGGAGTGGGGGAACATCACCTGGAGCTGAGAGGGGAGGGGGACGTCATCGTCGGAGAGGGAGCCGATAGGGGAAGGGGAACACCGGCGGAGAAGAGGGAGGGGGCCAGGAGGAGGAGGCAGAGGCCGGGAGGAGATAGAGATCGAGGAGGGGGAGGGGGGAGGGAGGCGGAGGTTAGGGATGGTCCGGGATGAGGAGCCCTAAATTGGGTGTTAAAATTTTTTCTTTCCCAACGGTTTAACAAAACCGTTGGGAAAACCCAACCTAAAACACCTTATGCCAACAGTTTAACAAAACAGTTGGGAAAACCCAACCTAAAAACACCTTATTCCAACGGTTTACTAGAACTGTTGGAAAAGGGTCTTTATCCCAACAGTTTAAGAAATAAGTGTTGGTATAGGTCCCAATTCTAGTAATGAAACAATTCATCTCTCGAATTGTTTCAACTTGTATTTTTCAATACCATGTCATTATATATACTATTGACTAGATCCAATAAACCATTAGATCCACCTCAGTAGATATTGTTCCCTAGAAATTAGGATTCTACTTTAATTAAATCACTGGAGAATAGATTTCATCCTGGTCGTAGCTAAGATGATGAACAATCTGTTTTCTATATGTTGCTAAATATATTTTTCTTGGAAGACATTGGCACTCCCATTAACCTATAGTAGAAACATGATAATCATTCATTCCAAATGAATATTATATGATCATGATGCTTACTTCAATACTAAAATGGATTTTAGTGACTTGCAACCAATATTAGCATTCTGTGACGTGATCATCCCTTTCTGGTTACGTCATATAGACACCATCCACGATTTGTGGTCATGGAATCCAATACTAAATAATTTGATCATAGATATTATCTATGACAAGTAAAATTCTAATTTATTTAGGCATAACGACTTAGTGAAACCAATCGACCCTTATTAGTAATGTAATGCCCCGACCCCAGTTACCCAGAGTCGGTGCATTATTGCGTAAAATTGGCATGATCACAAAAGATCAAGTCTCAAAAGACCGATTAGTTTAGTAGCCTTAGAAACACTAGATACATTCATAAGTCTTACATTACATCATAAAGTAAAACAAAACTACAATAAAATCTTGTCTTCATATCCCCTCATACTATCCATGTGGTTCATTCATAATATACCTCTTCACATCCTGGAAAAATTAAAACATTGAAAGGGGTGAGCTCAGATGCACAGTAAGGATAACAATATAGCGGAAGCTTTCATAAATAAACATTAAAATTTAAGGCAATGTATAACTAAAACAAAAGCCTTTTAAACTTGAACTTCAACATAATATGGAAAAAATAAAATGAAATAATGCCATTTACTTATTCACAGGGATATTCTACTAGTCGAATAATCACATGCAATATCAATAACCACTTTCATAATGATGGAATGCATAATGCCAGACTATCATAACCACATAGCCAAGGCCTCGTGCCAAGACTAAAAATAAGATTTTGTCAAGGCCTCATGCCAAGACACTAGTTTGTCTCATGAGACCTGCCGATGCATTGAGGAGCTATAGCGGACTCCACCCGTCACTTATTAAGTCCAATGCATTCCTCATATGAACAGGTTTAAACATATCATAATCCATAACATAATCGTATCACATAAAACATGAATAAAGGAAACATAAACTTTCCACATTTCAATCACAAGATATAAATACAACACATTGATATAAAAAAACACTTTCAAAACCATTTTCAATACCAAAATAAAATAAAATTAAAACTTTGTAATTATTTTTCATTTAAAAAAAATTTATGGCTTGTAGAGGAAGCCGAAACTCAGATAATGGTCACGGCGGCGGAGAAGTCATTGTCGCCGCATACGTACGACAAAAAAACATTCCCTTTTTTCATTTAGTAAAGAGCTTCGTATAAAGAAGATTCCTTTTGAATAAAATTAAAAGTCAAAGGGGTTTATACACCGTATAAAAGGAAGTAGTGTATAAAACAAAATATGCCTCAATGAAAGGATATTGAGACGAAGTCCCTAACCAAGATCATTTTTTTTAAATAAAATAGATATATTATGTGTATTCACTATAATTGCACATAAAAAAAGTACAAATACAAGATAGTACATAATAATATCATGACATAATTTGAAAGTAGGAGATTAACCCAAAGAACGGAAATTGGGTTAAGAAGTTCCCTTACCTCGTGTCCGACTTGACTCGATCGTTCTTTAACCTCCTGAATAATAAACTAGAGTTAATTTATAATTGCTTAATAACCTTTTTAAAGTTTATTATTCTTTTTATATCACTTATTACCATGTTATGAACATTATGTAATTATTTATGTTAATAACGGTCGTTTTGTCGATCTTTGGTACTTGAGTCAAAAATAAACTTCTTATAATTGCAAGTTGTTCATGTGGTAAAATATCCATTATATCCAGAATTATATTCATGATTTAGATATCATATATATCATATATATCTAGTATATACATTCATTCATAATATTACGTAACATTTAGAGGTAAGAAATGAAATGCACCGTTCATGGAGACGGTAAGCCGTACGTACACATGAACACTACTTTCATTTCTATTTCGTATTTAATGGAATGAAATTATAATTATATAAATGTATACTATAATTTCATTATAATATCGTGTATAATATCATTTACTCCATCCTTTATACATCCCACATATGGCATTAACGATTCAAATCACTTTGAGGGGGCGGTAGTCCGTACTTCCTAAAATGAAATTATCCCATTTACCCATAATGGAAATCATAAAGTTATGCCATAAATGAGAAATACAGAAGAATAAGGAAAACATAAACATAATATATATCATATATAGAAATAGTTTCATCATAATGGCCACCATTAGTGGTGTTAAAAGAATATTGAACAATCATCGTTTCGTGAGGCAGTATTTCGCCACCCACAGAAACAGTATGTTCTTTAACCATTAGACGGAGATGTGTTTAAGTGTAAATAAAATCCTTATAATAACAACATCCTAGTATATTGTATATACTGTTGTTGTTACAAAATAAAGGAATAAAAAGAGTTTAAGTGGTTGGAGAAGCAAAATAAAACAAAATAACATAAGAGAAGACATTACCTTAAAATCAGGTAACTCTTTTTTGATTTGAGCCAAAGGCTTCCTTGGGAAGACTTCTGCCCAAAGTGAGGATTATAGGAGTTATATTGGGAAGTTGGGAGAGTATTTGGGTAGAGTTTGGCCGAGCCAAATGGCTTGTAAGGTGTGAATAAGGTGGTAGTGGTGGGGGCCTTTTATAAGAGGAGAGGAGGGGCACTCTTGGAAAGTCATGAAATGTTAATTTATTATATAATGAGTTTCAGATTTTAAAGGTCTCACACTTATATATTTAGAGTCTAAGGTGATAAGGGTTCGAAATATACTCATACAATAGGTTTTTTACAAGTGTAAGTCTTAGATTTTACATTATCTATTCATTTTATTTAAATTGTTGATTAATGAGGTAATCGCTGCATCATCATGGTGTCATAAAAAATTTAATTTATTTAATGTCTAAAAATTATAAAAAAATATCATGATGTAGGAAATAGTTTTATCTTTCCAATTAATATTTATAGTTGAAAATCTAGCTTATATAACCTCATGTAATAATTGTTTTAGTAAAACAACACATGTTTGTGACAATTTTATTTCTACTTTAAATAAAAAGTTATTAATGTCATTTTCTTACCCAAGTGGCTCCATGGGGTTCCCAAGTTGACCCATGGATTTTCTTGGTCGGTCATGACTCATCCAATAAGGGTAGGACAAGTTTAAGGGTATTTTAATATTTTTATAATATCATTTTTACCTTAAATTTCACTAATTACCTTTAATCACGATTAATTAAACTTAAAAGTTACTATTCATCAAAAAATTATTTTAATCCCATTGAACCACATTTTACTTCCTAATGAAAACCATGTATGTCAGATTTTTGAAAATCAAATCATAGAAGTGGTAATGTTTCATTTAAACGAAAAATCATCTTTTTAACTACCACTTAGTTGTTTCACTATTCATCAAAAATTGAAGTTTTTCAGAACAATGCCAAAATTTCACCCTAAGCTATAATTGATATTCCGAATTCAAAAATGATGTATATTTTACAAAATTCCAAACATATAAGTTGCATTAATTAATTTTATAATTAATTCTCATTGTCATAACAAATAGCGCATTTTTAAGAAACAATATATATCAAAAGATTGACAATTGTTTATGTCCAATTTCAAAGTGAAATTAATTCTAATGAACACTATTGAATAAAATGGTAAAAATATATTATAATTAAACTTTAGAACCACTCAATTTTATAATTTATCACTATAAATTATTTTGATTAAAAAAGTTGTTTTTAAGTATTTTTCACTATTCATAAAAAATTGGAAGTTCTCAGAAAAATACCAAAAATTCAACATAGGCTAATTTTGATATTCCGAATCCAAAAATTAAGTCCATTTTGAAATATAAAATATATATAATTTCAAAAATTGAGTATTACTATTCATAATGGCTATTTTGATTGGTCGCGGTGTGTTAGAATCTCGAACTTGCGTACAATGCAAGCTATTGCATTATTGAAAGAGAAGCGTATCATGGAAGCTCGGGGTGTTACATTCTCCCCTCCTTCAATAAATTGCGTCCTCACAATTTGAAATTTTTCTTTGAAAATAAAAGGTTGAAAATAGAAAATACCTTTGTGGAAAACCCACATCAGAAATAGGATTAATAAAAATATAACTTTAAAATAAAGAAAGAGAAGTACAAAGGTCACCCGAGATAGCCCATACTAGGATTCTATGAAAATATGGATATGGAGGAAAAACAATCCATCAAGGTCTGCTGGAGAGTTATATAAAATAGGATTAGGAGAAAGTTAACTACAATAAAATCACAAACTTTTGATTGGATAAACGGTCATTGATTCCCCAATTGGAAACGTTAACCGACAAATTTTTTTTGTTTTAAGTTACCTTTCATAAAGTTGAGGAATTTATTTAGGAGATTTACTAAGAACGTAAGGAAATATACTTACTTGTCATGTAGACTTTCATTCTTCAATAAATTTTTACCACAAACCCATCATTCACTCCAAAAGGTAATAGAACTCAAAATATTCTATGTATCATAATTGTATAAGGTTCCAAATATTAACACATATCATTTAGATTAGGAAAACTATTTTGTAATAACCAGGGACTTCCTGTAGGTTAGTGGTAGGTAATAAAGGCCTGTTGCACTATCGTTGTGGGTTCAATTCCTGCAGCTTTGTTCGACGTGACGGGTTATCCTCCAACCTACAGGTTGTCCTTTTCCTAAAACTATTGTATTATAATATTCCAAAAATAATCTTCATAAATGTTTTAACCTTAAACAATACTATCCAAAGTTCAACTTAATCCATTCCAACCTTTATAGTTATCCAAAATTCCTTTGTCCAGACTTTCTCTAAAAGGACTCTAATTTCCAAAATCAATTATATCATCAGATTCCTCAAACAAAGTAAAGTTTCTATTATTATCACATAAAAAAATATGATTACCTTCATCATATTAAAACCTTAATGAAAACAACAAGTAATGCAGTACAATCCTTATATATATCACATTATTCTTATAACCAGAATATAATCCTTGAGTCCAAAAGCACCAATACATTAATTATTCCACTTCAACTGTAGTAAAATCATAATATTGTCCTTGATCCCTTGGCCTTTTCTGAGGTAAGTTTCCCTGACGCTTATGACATTCATTTGCATAATTCCCCATTTCCCTACAATTGTAGCATTTAACATTGATAGCCTCTTTCTTTCCCTTGCAATCACGAGCCTGGTGACCTTTTTCTCCACATTTATAACAAACTCTCATTCCTTTTAGGCAAGTACCGGGGTGATTCTTCCCACAATTATCGCATAATGTAAAATCCTTCTTTCCCTTTTTCCCTTTATCTGTCTCTTGTTCCACCGTTCTCTTCTTTTCTTACTTTACTTTATTGTCATAAGATTTAGAGAATTCCTTTTCCGTCTTGATAGCACATGAGACAATATCTTCGTATGACGAGAAGGTTTGTGAGACTAATGCTCGACGGAGAAACGGTTTTAACCCATAAAAGAAATGATCAATCTTACTTCTTGGGTTACATATATAATCTGCAGAATGTCTTGCTAACCTTGTAAAGTTAGCCTCATACTTTGCAACATTCTCATCCTCCTTTTGCCTCAGACTCAGAAATTGTCTTTCCATATCTACTCGATGGTCATGTGGAAATTATTTTTCTAATAAAATTTCCTTAAACTCCCTCCATTCCATACTTTATACTTCTTCATCTTCCTTTTTGTTTTGAATCAGCGACCACCATTGATTGGCATCTCTAGTGAGGCGGTAAACTGTCATGACAACCTTCTCCATTTCGCTACTCCTCAAGGCATGGAATATTTTCTCTAAGGAGTTTATCCATTGCTCAGCTACTAATGGATTTTTACCCCCATTAAATGTTGGCGGTTGTTGCCTCATGAAGCGGTCTAACATTGATCCTCCACGTTGCGGATCAGGGTGCTCCATACGAGTAAGGTTATTATTCATAACCTGAGTGAGTTGTCCCAGTATGGTGATAAGTTTATCAGCACCAGTTGTATCTCCAGCTCCACTATAATTATCTTGAGCATGAGTGCAATCCCTACATGGAGTGCGTGCATTGATACGGTTTCCATTCCTCCCACTAGGCACCATTTCCAAACAATGGCATAAACTAGTTTAGTTTATAAATCAAAATACATAATTCAAAACTTGCAAAACACTTAACATAAATTGAACTATTTAGGGATATAATCCATAATCACAAAAAAAATTCTTTGAGGAAGTATATACTCATAACCCTTTATAGTGGTTTGTAACGAAAATAAGAATTATCCTAAGCATATCCCCCGGGAGTGTCGTAACCAAGAGTGCAGCAAGGCCCGTTGTCGTGCACGAGTTCTCGTTTGAGTCTAGCTCAAAGCGGTGTTTTTGGGTTTTACCCCTAGGTACATATATGCCAGAGCCTCCTCTACCTTCTCGTATCCAGACTGGGATGTATTGCTCAGAAAACTCACAAAATCTCTATAATACCAAAATTCTAGGAATTTCTTCTATACTAATCCTCAAATTCTATCTTAGGGCTATGTGCTCTAATTAGAGTTTATCTAAATATAGCTTCCAAGGTTAGTACTAAACTCCCTCTGATACCAATTGTAATTCCCCGACCCCAGTTACCCAGAGTCGGTGCATTATTGTGTAACATTGGAATGATCACAAAAGATCAAGTCTCGGAAGACCGATTAGTTTAGTAGCCTTGGAAACACTAGATACATTCATAAGTATTACATTACATCATAAAGTAAAACAAAACTACAATAACATCTTGTCTTCATATCCCCTCATATTATCCCTGTGGGTCATTCATAATATACTTCTTCACATCCTGGAAAAATTAAAACATTGAAAGAGGTGAACTCAGATGCTCAGTAAGGATAACAATATAGCGGAAGCTTTCATAAATAAACATTAATATTTAAGGCAATGTATAACTAAAACAAAATCCTTTTAAACTTGAACTTAAACATAATATGGCAAAAATAAAATGAAATAATGCCATTTACTTATTTACAGGGATATTCTACTAGTCGAATAATCACATGCAATATCAATAACCACTTTCATAATGATGGAATGCATAATTCCAGACTATCATAACCACGTAGCCAAGGCCTCGTGCCAAAACTACAAATAATATTTTTTCAAGGCCTCGTGCCAAGAAACTAGCTTGTCTCATGAGACCTGCCGATGCATCGAGGAGCTATAGCGGGCTCCACCTGTCACTTATTAAGTCCAATGCATTCCTCATATGAACAGGTTTAAACATATCATAATACATAACATAATCGTATCACATAAAACATGCATAAAGGAAACATAACCTTTCCACATTTCAATCACAAGATATCAATACAACACATTGATATAAAAAAACACTTTCAAAACCATTTTCAATACCAAAATAAAAGAAAATTAAAACTTTGTAATTATTTTTCATTTAAAAAAAATTTATGGCTTGTAGAGGAAGCCAAAACTCAGATAATGGTCACGGCGGAAGAGAAGTCATTGTCGCCACATACATACGACAAAAAAACATTCCCTTTTGTCTTTTAGTAAATCACTTCGTATAAAAAAGATTCCTTTTGAATGAAATTAAAAGGCAAAGGGGTTTATACACCGTATAAAAGGAAGTTGTGTATAAAACAAAATAAGCCTCAATGAAAGGAGATTGAGACGAAGTCCCTTACCAAGATCTTTTTTTTTAAATAAAATAGATCTATTATGTGTATTCAATATAAGTACACATAAAGAACGTACAAATACAAGATAGTACATAATAATATCATGACATAATTTGAAACTAGGAGATTAACCCAAAGAACGGAAATTGGGTTAAGAAGTTCCATTACCTCGTGTCCGACTTGACTCGATCATTATTTAACCTCATGAATAATAAGATAGAGGTAATTTATAATTGCTTAAGAACCTTTTTAAAGTTTATTATTCCTTTTATATCACTTATTACCATGTTATGAACATTATGTAATTATTTATGTTAATAACGGTCGTTTTGTCGATCTTTGGTACTTGAGTCAAAAATAAACTTCTTATAATTGAAAGTTGTTCATGTGGTAAAATATACATTATATCCAGAATTATATTCATGATGTAGATATCATATATATCATATATATCCAGTATATACATTCATTCATAATATTACGTAACATTTAGAGTTAAGAAATGAAATGCACCGTTCATGGAGACGGTAAGCCGTACGTACGCATGAACGCTACTTTCATTTCTATTTTGTATTTAATGGAATGAAATTATAATTATATAAAGGTATACTATAATTACAGTATAATATCATGTATAATATCATTTACTCCATCCTTTATACATCCCACATATGGCATTAACGATTCAAATCACTTTGAGGGGGTGGTAGTCCACACTTCCTAAAATGAAATTATTGCATTTACCCATAATGGAAATCATAAACGTATGCCATAAATGAGAAATACATAAGAATAAGGAAAACATAAACATAATATATATCATATATAGAAATATTTTCATCATAATTGCCACCATTAGTGGTGTTAAAAAAATATTGAACAATCATCATTTCGTGAGGCAGTATTTCGCCACCCACAAAAACAGTATGTTCTTTAACCATTAGACGGAGGTGTGTGTAAGTGTAAATAAAATCCTTATCATAACAACATCCTATTATATTTTAGATACTGGTGTTGTTACAAAATAAAGGAATAAAAAGAGTTTAAGGGGTTGTAGAAGCAAAATAAAACAAAATAACATAAGAGAAGACATTACCTTAAAATCGGGTAACTCTTTTTTGATTTGAGCCAAAGGCTTCATTGGGAAGACTTCTGCCCAAAGTGAGGCTTCTAGGAGTTAGAGAGGGAATTTTGGAGAGTATTTGGGCAGAGGTTGTCCGAGCCAAATGGCTTGGAAGGTGTGAATAAGGTGGTAGTGGTGGGGGCCTTTTATAAGAGGAGAGGAGGGGAACTCTTGGAAAGTCATGAAATGTTACTTTATTATATAATGAGTTTCGGATTTTAAAGGTCCCACACTTATATATTTCGAGGATAAGGTGATAAGGGTTCTAACTATACTCATCCAATAGGTTTCTGACAAGTCTAAGTCTTAGATTTTACATTATCTATTCATTTTATTTAAATTGTTAATTAATGTGGTAATCGCTGCATCATCATGGTGTCATAAAAAATTTAATTTATTTAATGTCTAAAAATTATAAAAAAAATATCATGATGTAGTAAATAGTTTTATCTTTCCAATTAATATTTATAGTCGAAAAGTTAACTTATATAACCCCATGTAATAATTGTTTTACTAAAACAACACATGTTTGTGACAATTTTATTTCTATTTTAAATAAAAAGTTATTAATGTCATTTTCTTACCCAAGTGACTCCATGGGGTCGCCAAGTTGACCCATTGATTGTATTGGTCGGACATGACTCATCCAATAAGGGTAGGACAAGTGTAAGGGTATTTTAATATTTTTATAATATCATTTTTACATTAAATTTCACTAATTACCTTTAATCGCGATTAATTAAACTTAAAAGTTACTATTCACCAAAAAATTATTTTAATCCCATTGTACCACATTTTACTTCCTAATGACAACCATGTATTTCAAATTTTTGAAAATCAAATCATAGAAGTGGTAATGTTTCATTTAAACAAAAAATCAGTTTTTTAACTACTACTTAGTGGTTTCACTATTCATCAAAAATTGAAGTTTTTCATAACAATGCCAAAATTTCACCCTAAGCTATAATTGATATTCTGAATTCAAAAATGATGTCTATTTTAAAAAATTCCAAACATATAAGTTTCATTAATTAATTTTATAATTAATTCCCGTTGTCACAACAAATAGCGTGTTTTTAAGAAACAATATATATCAAAAGATTGACAATTGTTTATGTCCAATTTCAAAGTGAAATTAATTCTAATGACCACCAATGGATAAAATGGTAAAAATATATTATAATTACCCTTTATAATGAATCAATTTTATAATTTATCACTATAAATTATTTTGATTAAAAAATTTGTTTTTAAGTATTTTTCTCTATTCATAAAAAATTGGAAGTTCTCAGAAAAATACCAAAAATTCAACATAAGCTAATTTCGATATTCCGAATCCAAAAATTAAGTCCATTTTGAAATATAAAATATATATAATTTCAAAAGGTGGGTATTATTATTCATAATGGCTATTTTGATTGGTCGCGGTGTGTTAGAATCTCGAACTTGCGTACAATGCAAGCTATTGCATTCTTGAAAGAGAAGCGTATCGTGGAAGATCGGGGTGTTATAAGTAATGCGCTTGTACCACCCATGTATCAACTCACTTGAATACCCACTGTAGTATTCATTATTTAATCCCCTTTAAAATTTGATACATGTAATACATTATTGAATTGTTATTTGTCTTTTTAATATTAGCTAATTGTTATACACTGCTTACTTGAAAGAAATATTATTCATATTAGATAATAGATCACCAACCATGGTGAATAAAAAAACTATCACCATGGTTTTTCCCTCCTATGTAGTATGTGTCTCTGGGACAAATCTTATTCCAAATATACTTGTGGAACTGGTTCCTATGCCAACTATTTGTGCATCTGAAGCATTGACTAAGCTCAATTCAATATTGTTCCCACTATCTCTAATAGAGAAGTTGACCCTTTTATATAATCATAGTCTATCATTTGACTACATATTTTCTATCTTAGGAATTTATGTAATATCCTAAGAAACTATTAGGATAATTACAATACATGTGCAATTTGTTTGTTCCTAATGCCTGTCTTTTTATGTCCTAAAAAAATCTTTGCATCTAAAGACAGGTATGATGACACAATGGATTTTTATTATACTATGACTTGTATTATATCCATTCGTCATTTTTAGTTGGAATATGGTTATAGTATATCGCCGTTATTTTCAAGTCACACAATGAAATATAATGGAAGTTTTTGTAAGTTGCAACATTGGTATTCCTTACATCAAAACTCGAATGTATAAAATGTGTGTTTAGGAATTACTCCAGGCTACATTTTTTGATCAATGATGAAATGTAAGACTTCGTCATTGATCCTCCTCATTAACATCAATATTGTGATGTAAATAAGGTAATGTTTTTTAGTAATTACCCCACGCTACATTATCATGATCGATGATTGCACAGTCAGGATATTCTTCGTCATGCCAGTTCAAAGAAACTGATATCTTCTGACCATGAACTTATTTCATTTTACCATTCCTTAATTACATAAAGGATTCATATGAAGTATATATACCTCTATCTTATGCTTGGAATAGTCCACGCTATTAAGCTAAACTAATTCCATATGATTTGTGGCATACCTTTATTCCTAAAGGTTTCTTTGTCCAAACTAAAGATGTTGAAGATACCAAAAGTTATTAGATGTATTGAGACTGAATACCATACTACGTATCTTCTTGATGTCCACTTTTAGTTTGGCTGGATAAAGAATTCATGTTCCACAACTAGGTATAAGTCTTACATTTTATATTCATCAAGTATTTCCTATAATTCAAGTGTGACTGAACTATAAGTTGAGTATTAAATAAAATTAATTCCTAAACCTAGAATAATGTCTCTTTGTGTCCAAGGACACATGAGATTAATGATTAATTTATACTCAATAAAAGTTTTACGTGAATCCTTTACTTGGAAATAAGGAAGTCGTGTACTTCTCACCATTTTACTAGGTATCACCCTTTCTCAGCCACATAGAGAATATACGTAACTTCTAGTAATATTTCTATACATACATGGTTACCATATTAGAATAGACATATGTCACAAAAATATTGTATTTAATACCCAAGCAGTTAAAATGAAACATTACAATTGATGAATATTTTTGAAGAAGAAGCAGGTAACTTGATTCTTTGATTCAATTTATTGCTTTTAAACTTCCATTGTTTTATTTTATAATATGCAATGAAAATAACATTTTTCAATACCTCATTAATTGAAGGAATTCGTGAATGTTCCATTGGAATTACTTTCCTATTGGCCTTTTCACCTTGTCTTTCAATTTATTCTCCATAATAATTAAAGATAAAACTATTTTTGATATTTGTATTCACTTGGAGACCCTTGCCTAAATAGGTAATGAAGTGTTTACTCAATACTTGTTCGTATTATAACTTAAAAAAAATTGAGTAAAGGGGTGAAAATGATATGAGAAAGGGATCCATTTAAAGATCATGATCCATCTTTCAATTTACACAGATCTAGTGTAACCATTACCTATTCATATCATTGCTTCACTTTCTCCTTGCAAACCTCTCATAGATGAGATATCATGTTATGTCATCCATATCTTGATGTAGCGCCCGCAACCAACACCATAAGTTGATGAAAACATAATGAAATAACCATCATATTCTTTGTACATTAGTCTCTGGTAAGATATTTCACCCTTACATCCTAAGGTAATTTAATAGGTGTAGGGGATATGGGCACCTTGAGATTCCTATATCATATTACTATGTGAAAACACCTGTACTATTCTTGGATACTTGTGTTAGTGAGGACATTTACTTTGTCCAATATTTATCGTAGTTTAAACTTGTGGTATAATTTTCCATTTTACTACAAAAATAAATTCTAGCATATTAGTAATTTTTCTATGGATTATCGGGTTATACATTGTTGATTAAATAATTAAATCATTAAATGTGTCCCATTATTTTTATAGAATTCTAGGAACCCTCAGTGCTAGAATCAGAATAATTTGTCGCTTGAGTATTCTAGTTACAAAGATCCCTGAACCGCCCCTCATGGTCAACAAGCTTTGACTATACCACTATTTAGAGGGTTCAAGGTAGGCTTTTGGCTTGCCAACCACATGAACTCGTGGTTCCTTGATCTGTTGAGTGAAGTCTCATCTTCTAAAATTAAAACTTGATTTACTCAACACTTTCCTATAAAATTATAGCAAGTTAGATATGGCTAATCCTTACTAGCACTTTAGTTAAGCCGACCCATCTGTCTTATAAGGGCTCCCTGATAGCAAGAGGCACCCTCATCTATTGCATGCTCGACACCCCAAACACCTATTTTTGTCTAAATTCAAATGATGGAAAGAGTTTATGACTTAATATATCTTTGAGGGTTTTATTATTTTTAATGTGATGAAAGAAATCATTTTCTATTTTTTTAAGAACGTACTATATGATCACACTAACAATTGACCATGCATTAATTAGAAAAATTCATCGCATCACATGTTCATTTTATCTTGCATGCTTGTTTATTATTATATTATGTGATTTCACATTAACTACACATTCACAAAAATAAAAAACCATGCAAAACAAAATGATAATCTGATCATGAGCCGGTATTATTGGTTGATCTGTTGAGTGAATAACAAACCAATCTTGGCCCTAGGGGTAATACATTGAATCATGTCGCTTGAGACTCTAAATGTAGTTTATGTCCCTTCAAAGTATCACATCTCATGTATCATGCATTTCCATGAGTCGTCACGTAGTGCGTCACTTGTCTTATCATTAAAAAACATTACTCACACACAGGCGAGGGGGTCTTGGGGTATAAAAATACAACTCTAGGAATGGGTGTGCAGGCCCTTATACATATAACGACTTGAGATAACAAACGGATATCCATTAAATAAATTAAACTAATTATTACAAAACCATTGCAATAATTAAATAAATAAACAAAAGAAATAAACAAGCACCAGACATGCATTGGTCGGTCTCTAGCTCATGATCAGTATACGCATTAACTCACATATATAAACAAAATGCCGACTTAAAATTAAACTTGCATTAAAATAAACTTGAGAGAATTTAATTGAATTAAAAACTTCAGTCTAATTTTTAATTCAATATCTTAATTTCATTCGGTCCCGATTAATTAATCTAAATTTAAAATAAAATATAATTAATTAATTAAACTAATTAAATTAATTTACGCCGCAATCATTATTAAACCAAAAATTAATATTTAATTTATTTAATTATCAAATGTAATTAAATTAATTATTTTAATTAACTTTTGATTAAATTATTCTTTTAGGGCCTTGAAAATCCCGAGTAGGGCCTATGCGTGTCGGGTCGGGCCCGCGCAGGTTCATCCTGGGCTTAGCCGACCCCTTGTGGGGTGATCTACTCTAGGCAGGTCTGCTCATGCCTGTTTTGGGCTAGGCAGACCCACATGAACCCCTTTCAAGACAAACCCAGTCTGTGTAGTCCAAACTGAATCTACATGAGAATACCTTACGATGATCCAGCTACCAAGGAGGGAGGGACTTCATGTGGGGCGCCATCTCGGTTAGCCGAGATGAACATGATGCTAGAAAGACGTTTTTAGTGGAAATAGGTATGGAAAGGTGGCGTCGTCGTGGGATGTGGTTGCAGGACTAGTTGGGACAGGGCTTCGGCGCAGGGCGTGTCCGGGAATAGCCAGCAGGCGCGCTGGTTGTGGTGCCGGTCTGTGGGCGATCCGAGCAGTGGATCCTGGAGGGGGTACTATGCTTGGTTGGTGAAGGGAGGAGGCGGCCCGCCTTTAGTGGTGCGGCACTGTGGTTCAGCAGGGAGGTGGCGAGGGGAGGCACCAAGTGTGGAAGCCCGGGAGGCATCCAGTTTGCCGCTGTTGGAGGGAGGAGGCGCCCGCGCTAAAGGAGGAGTCAGGTTGGGCAGTGCATCTAGTGGCCAACTGAGGCACTAGAGGCAAGGTGGTAGGGACATATAGGGGTGTCATGGCGAGAGCCAGCTGTGGGCGGTAGGGCGCTGGTGCCGGACGGGAGGGACCACCAGCTTGGTTGAGGCGGCGCATAGCAAGGGGAAAGGGGGTCCCTCCCCATGGAAAACCCTGGTATAAACTTTGTTTTTTTTTTCCTCTCTCGGCTTATCTGATAATCCATGTTCCGCGGACCCCCTTTTTTTAATATATATATATATCAATTTTGTTTTGTCTTTTGACAAAACACCACGCCACCCCACCCTTTTAAAAATTTCAAAAGCCTCTTTAGGATTTAGAAAATAATAATAATGATATTAAAATATTAAAATATTATTATAATAAATTATTATAATAATTAAATTATTATTATAATATATTATTATAATAATGAAATTATTATTATAATAAAACTATTATTATTAGGATAAAATTATTATAATAATTATTATTATTAAACCTCACATGAAAAACACTATTCCGAATTTAACAAGGATTCAGATGATCAATACAGGTTCATCGATTTAAAAACTTGTATGTATACTGGTTCAAATCCGCTCTTAATAATTCAGATGACCACATAATGGTCATCTGATGTCGGATTGAAACACGATATGTGATGTTGGGATCATAACGACGTCCTCTACTATATTTTATGAATATTTATTTTTTTGGCCTTAAAATCAACACACTGGGCCTATGATACCACTTGAAGGAACCGAGCAGGCAACGGAAGCCCCAAAAGGTGATATTTCAAAAAATATCACCGACGGTCGATGTAGATATGTCAACGTAGGTGAATCGCTGACCAGATTAACCCGATGATCACACGTAAAGATTTTTAAGCACAAAAAATAAAACCATAAAATACCTGGTTTAGATCTGAAGTCGTGCGCGATGTCTGCTCGTTGTTGTCGATCGGTGCTTGAAGAATTTGATGCCAAATTCCTCTAGATCATCCACATGTGCTTCAAGAAGCCTACGGGAGTGTCGATCGTCAAATTTTGGGTGCTATCATGGAGATCCAATGACGCTTTCGATGCTCCGATGATCACTGCATTGATTCGCTTTTGATGCTTGAAAAAAAGCTCAATCTGAGTTCTATAGATCCATAGCTTCTCTCTCTAGAACATCGGAGAGAAGATAGGAGAGGAAAATCTGATGAATCATCCTTAGAAAAAGTCCCTCCTCTACTATTCATAGCGTGTAACTAAAATACCCAGTTTTGCCTCTCTGGACCTGAATACTTAATGCACTATTAACGATGTGTTATGACTACTATTATGAGTCATAAATATTATTACCACTCTCTTGTAATATATTAAAATATTATTTGATAATAAATGAGTCATTAACTTGACACGTTGTTCCCACAAAAATTAATTGAACCTTGAATATATTAAACTAATATTTTTCAATTAATATTTTCATGTATTTAATAAAAAAATGTAAATACATTTAATAAATAAATTCAACGCCCATTATTCATAACTTGAGTAATGTAAATTTATTTATTACGTTGGTGTTCGTTTAACCTTGGACAAATCCCAGACCCCAGTAGTGAAGCCCACCATGTCCAAAACTCCTATTCAACCGAATATGGTCGATTCTCGAATATGCTATTGTGTGTGACCCTCTAGGCCCTTATCTCGATAGTAGTGAATAGTATTCACAGACAAAGAGTTGGATCTAGCAGCCAATCATGGCCCCTGAAAAGATGAGGGTTGTCACGGTAGTGACAACAAAACTTCGAACACGTATTGTGTAATATTATATCTTTTTCATTAATATCTCATAAAGAAGGACGCAAACATGTGTCATTGCCCTTTTCTTGCTTTATTTTTAGTTGATCCAACTGGATAGATTTACCCTCAATAGCCATGGGCATGGTCTTATGAAGCTACTAGAATCCTTATCAACATGACTTGAGATATATTACTTACATAACCTGGAAGCGAAAAATCCTTTCTTGACCATTCAACCAATGTCATGCCATCAATGATGCACCCAACACAAACTAACTCGCCACGATTTCAACATCATGGTTTTCATCTTGCATCAAAGTTTGCGATCAATTGACATACATTGATAATGATCTCAATTCTAGAGACCATTACACATGATCATAGATAGGAACATCCAATGACACCTGAAATATGCGGTGTTCCTATTTGTGGGTTTGTTCTCATGATCTCACTACTAGAGATCACCAAGTGTGAACTTCATGAGAACAAATCTCAATACTTATGAGCCCCCAACACCAGATACTGAAACATCTACTGTGTCTGATCAGTAAGATATATCTAGACCATAAAACATATATTTAAGACTAATTTCATAGTATCTCAAGGTTCTCATTATAGCCTGGGATCTGTTATACCCTTTCGATATGATAATTAATCTTTGGACATTACCATTTCAATAGTGGATGCAGAAAAGTCCACACTATAATGGTATGATGACATCATGGATAGCTAACTGTATACACGATATGGTAATAAAAAGCATCGCATAGTTGGGTCTAGGGCACCCACTATTTCAACAAGATGTGCATCCATTTAGAAGAATTATCATATGTGGTGTTAAATCCATTTATATGTGGATCCCATTTTGTGAAATATGGAAATATCCATTTTTTCATATTTTACCCCTAATTTCATACTTACTCCAAATCATTTCCAAACACCACCAAACCTATGAAAAACCTCCATACATCTAATGAAATTCACCTCATATTATATCATATTGTTTGAATATTATTTGTGAATAGATAAAAAATATCCATTAAAATAGACCATATCCACTTAGAATTCTTGAGAAACTTCTTCCCTAAATAATTTTCATATTATCAAGGGTACTAAATCAGTCAACTCATTTTTTCAACAATCTCTCAAATTTTCAATAGCTTCTAAAAAACTATTTGGATAAATAATTCCATCATTGGTTATGTGTAAAAGGTGATATGAAGTTACCCTATTAGATTAATATAGGAATCCATAACTTAGGGAAATGGTAATTTGAAAATGATTTTACAAATCTAAGTATATTTCCATCCCTATGTTTTCAATCATAGATAATACAAAACTATATAGAAAATAGTTTGGTGAAGATGAGGAAAATAAATGTGAAGGTTGGAGGATGAATTCTATGGGTTTTGGCATTATACGATCTAATATTTGGTAAAAAAGTATCTATATATGAGTCATTTTTGACTCTGTATAGGATAAATCATGTTATGTGTATTTTTTTTATAATGTCTGGTCACACTTGGTTATGATTCATCTTGGTTGGGTACCTGAAATTTAATAGTGAAAAAAATCAATCATGGTCAGCCATTGGAAGAAGCTAAACTATTGTAGATCCATGGAAATAGGTGAGTAATGAAGAGTGTTGGGAGGCATATGGGTAGGAATGAAGCACTGTTTATGGAGGCCTGGAAATATTCTAGGTAGGAAAGCCATAATGATTTTGAACGACACGGTATGTCATATCCAATGTAATAAACCAGTGCTTCTCATAGGAATATATGATGTGGGGCATGGTTTTTGGAGCACTATTCATAGTTTAAAAACATTGGAACCAAAGATTTATATGACACCATATGGGTCATCATCATCACACAACCAAATTCAAGACAAAGCAATATTTTATATAGAAAATAATTATGTCAGGATTCACTAATACCAAGCCACATCATTGAAATAAAGTTCTACAAAACATGAGCACCCATTGAAACTAAAATAGGAAGTAAGTGGACTTTTAATGCCACAATACATGCCAGAGGTTTGTAAAGATTTGAAGGACAAAATATTGAGTGGTATTTTGTAAATACATTTCAAATTTCATTCATGTATACTGATGTTTTAATTACTAGGAGATGAAAACTATGGAACGTGGAACATGGAAGTATAATGCAGACAACTCACCAACATAAGGATAAACTGAAGTTCGATAAATATAAAAAATGATCTTGTAAGAAAACTATAACTCTATAATGATAATTTTTCCTTACATTGAAAACTCTTAAGGAAGATTTCAAAGTTTCATAGGGATAAAATAAAATTACATTGTAAATTTCTATGAAAGTGTAAAAGTTTGTTCTATGGAAGAAAAATGGATAATATGAAACTATCAAAGGTAGGATATAAGGTCTCTGATAGGAAACTATGAATATAAAAATTACATTAAAAGTGGGTAATTCATATGATGTGGAAAGAGATAATATTCATGATATTAAATATCACAGATAATGTGACTCGATATGTGGTTGTGTCATAAAGAAATGGTTCATGTCACAAAGAATAATTTCATAGTTTTTTTTGTATGTGTCTGCATGCCATTATCTAATTTTTAAAAAATAGTGGATATTGTGGAGGATAATTCATAGTATTTTTATATCACATGAATATGGAAACACCTAGTCTTCAGGGATACTTGGATTAATTTATTTATTCAGGTTTTGAATAATTTTTAAACATACTGAAATCTCACTTCCATATTAATATATTTTCCATATATGAAAAAGGAAATAATATTCATGATAATAGTGAATATATATACAATATAGTATGGGAAAGTGTGACATGAAGAATGCCTTTAACATTTGAAACCCAAAAGAAATAACATTTTTTGAATAAGAGAAAGAAAAGTCTAATATTGAACCTTGATGATAATGTATATTCGTATCAATGAAGGAGAGGATTGAGAATGGAAGAGACTTGAACTATTGTTATCAATAATATTTGTTTCAATACTATTAGAGGAAGAAGATAGTGTGGTATACTCATGGATATTTTTATAATGGTCATTCTTCTAATGCGGTGAAGAACAAGGATAACTTTCATGGAGGTTTTTTGATCATATCTTTGAGGTTGAAGTCCTTTTTACTATATCAAGGCAGGATCCTTAATGAAATGGTGGTACTAGTGTAAATAACCATATGATTCCAATCGTGCGACTAAAGAACTACATGGAGCTAGATTCTTTTACGGGACTGAAGGAAGAACACCATCCTTGTATTTCATGTCACTTGTATAATATGATGATGGTGGCCTTTTTGAATTTTAGTATGAATAATTCCCTCATTCAGTTGTAACCACTGTACCATTTTTATTGATTACTCTAGGCCTCAGAACCCAACCCATACTAGTAAAGGTGTATTCCTTCAAGGAAAACCCTTGTATATAAATGTGTGTTTTTGTTCTTTCTTTTATTCTGCATTTAATTCTTTGTTGAGGATTGAGAGAACCTAAAAATATCCATAATATTAACCAAGAAAACAGTTTTGGTAACAAGTGGGGATAACTAAGAAAATAACGTAAAACTTAGTAAAAGTATGGTATATTGATTCACACCCCATATTATCTCAGTTTCCCTATACAATCAACCTGGAACTTCAAGGAATAATATTATATATTTATACATCTTCTCATGCAAATCTATATCATTTAGTAATTTTGAGAATAATGCCAATATTCATTCAATTATATATATATATATATATATATATTATTTTCATAGTCAGAGACCTAACAATAAAGACGGTGATCTCATATTATGGTGAGAAGACATATAAAAGAACACTAGATATCATATTAATATTTAAGAGAATAAGAAGGATCATGTAATACTGGATAGATCTATCATAATCTTAGTTAATACCCAACTTTATGATATTTTATTTCCTAGGGATATCGAATTTGACACTACTCTAAGGGACCCTCTAAAGTAAAATAAAATTGTGTAGGTGTTGATTCAAGGAAAATACTTAATTTACCATTTATAATCGTATCTATACACTAGTTAAAAACATATTTATCAGACCCAACCCAAATTAAGTAAGGATTAATCACCCAAATTAATAGATAACCTTGTAAAAACATATGTGCTTTCCATTTCTTCATACTAGTTGAATATAGGTGTGGGTGTGATTAAAGGAAAGTGGGTGAATACTTTAACTAGTCAAAAGGTTAATTTTATAAAATAAATAATAAAAATAGTATCATTAATTCATCCCCCACCCCCTTCAGTGATACTATTTATGACGTGTAGATTTTATACCAATTTTGTTTTGTTTTGGATCTACACTTATCTTTTTTCCAATGGTCGGAAATCATTGGTACTTTACCAGCAACAACTTATAACCTTAATTGGTTAATAGGGTAGTATTTAGGTTCATTAAAACCCTTTTAGGTGGAATTATTTCCTAGTAATTACTCACTTATATATTTAATAATTATTTGTGAACCCTTCCCAAATCCTAGTGTAGGACTGGTTACCCTTGTGTTAGCAGTTGGTCATCTGCATATAAAATTTTTTAAAATCTATATTTATTATAAGTTCTTAATAATTTTGGAAAATTTAATGTATCATAGGTTCTACATTGAAGTTACCATTTATAGGTATTATACTGACTCTATATTTCTCTTATTGGTCTTATTATACTATTGTTTGAAGCCATGATGGGTCACTTTGGATAATATCTCCACATAGGGAGGTAGTAGGTATTTTTGGTATCATGATCAGGCCCATAATAGGAGATTCCTTCATATCCCTATGAAGTGAGTCAAAATATATATAGTTCAGTGACACTTAATGGGACACATTGTATCTTTTAAGGACGTCTGACAAGAACCAACATGTTTCATTTTAAGGTCATGTAGCCATGACTATTTCTAATAAATTTAACATCATGTAGAATGGACTTATTTGAGAAATGTACCTTTAAATGGCTAGTATGGGACTTATGCATGAGTTTACCTTTCTAGTTAACCTCTACGGGAATATAGACCAGTAAAAAGGGGTTTAATTCCTAGGGAATATAGACCCATGATATATATGGTTGGTTTAGTGAGTGGGGATATGGCCTACTGAGTAAGGTATGACCTTATTAGAAATATGACCTAATGAGGAAGGTTCCTAGGGAATATATATATCCAGTGAAAGGATTTTTAAGATCATGGGGAATATAACTTGGTGAGGCAGGATGTAGATTATTTCATTAATAATATGACAAAATGAATATGGGTTAAAAGGGAATCTATAATTAGTAAAGGTTAATAGGAGACTCAAAAGTAATATGTCCCAATGACAATAAATACTCGATATCATGGGTAATATTTCCTAGTGAGGAAGGACATGTATTTTTATGATATTGGGTTTGAACCCCAGGGAGGAATCCTCCATTTCTGGATTAATAGGAATCAAATCTCATGTTGTTAAATTTTCACAATTAATTATCATGTGGTAAGAACATTCCATGCGGTTTAATATCATGTAAAAAATACATTATCATGCATTTTTAAATTATGATACTGTGACATATGATTCATGAAAGGGTATAAAACAGAGTATTTAATGGGGATTAGGCATGGTCTTCCATTTTTAGTTCAGGTCATAGGGAATATGTCCCTTTAATGAGGATTTAAAGAAGGAAAGTGTCTTTTAAAGATGAGTTGGGGATTATGCATTGTGGATGACTTGGTGAAAATAATGTCTCACTAAAAGGACCAAATGGTTCAAACAATTAAAGAGTTAATATTTAGAGCATATACCTAAATGGAGGCATGTGGTGATTCTCATGAACTGGGAGAGAATGAGTGTGGATTATACATTTATGTGGTTTTACCTACCTAGAGGATACCCATAACACTATTTCATTCTCCCCTTGGATCATTGATGACTCATGCTGGTGAAATAATCCATAGGAATGTAGTTGTAGATTATACCTAAGGATGAGGACCAAGGTCACATAGCTCATTGAATGGAATTAGGAGTAGGGACAAGCCTATCGGTCCATGGTAGTCTTCTCTAGCTCCTCATTAAAGGGTCACTCATTATCCTAGGAGTACATGATTATGATCATTCAGAGGGTTCTACCTATCTAGGAGGAAAATTCCCAAGAATCCTTTTATCAATGGAATACATGATAAAAGGGGTTCACGTTAGTGTTAATTCCCTAATCATATATGTCTAAAGGATTTAGAGGAGGCTTAAATAATTGGTACTCAGGTAGAAGACTTGGTTAAAGGGATGATATACCAATAGAATTTGTGTGTTCATGGTACCATGGTATTGGAGCAAAGGAATAGATCCTTAGTGAAGGACCAAGGTGCGTCTTCTCCCTAGTGTAGGAATAGGAGGAGACTTATCCATGGTGAATTATAAGAAAGGTGAATTTCCCCTATTAAGGGTTATGTAAGGTGCTTAACCATAGTAATTATAGGGATAAGTGATGTCCCTAGTGATACTAGGGGATGTGGTTTCCCTAGTGATGGAACATGGATGAAGTTTCACCCTATTGGTCAAGGGCTTCCATGTATGATTTTAAGAAAGTGGTGATCTAATGTGTTTCATAATATGGGTCCTTCACCCTCATGTTAAATAAATAGGGAGGAATTGGTCTCTCATAGAGTTTTTTAAATGTTTTAAACCTTCGATCAACCCAATTACCATAACTTTTTCTTAATTCTATTATGTTTTAATCATAAAAATTCAACCTAAAGCCAGTTCTAGAATAAGTCATGAAACTAGATTGATAATAGATTTGGGTTATCAATCCTCTTCCGAAAAAAGGTTCCAAATAAGGATTCCAATGGTCCTAATTATATAAAAATATTATAACCTATAAAAAGGTGAGTTTGGAGCATAGACTAGGTGTCTAAGACATGTGTTCATATTAACTTGGGTGTGCAAGCTGGGCCCATAGATCAATCTAGGGTGTAGAATATGATAATTTGTAGAATGACTATATGTGTGCTACCAGGGGTCTAGGAGATCATCCTTGGTGAACCTCGTTGGTTTTAGGCCAAATTGTAGAGTCTTTATTAGGAATGTTACTTCATCTTTTAAAGTTATTTGTTTTTTATTAAAATAGGGTTCTAATGGATACTTGAAAACATTACTAGAAACATTAATTGGAATAATATTTGACCAAGTTATTTATAATATATCTAATCTAGACATAAGATAAAGACAAAGAATCTAAATTTAGTGAATAGTTGAGGTATTCCAGTTTTTTATGGAAATAATTTTCATGGATGAAAGAAGATAATGAACCCCTATATTATCTCACTTTGTTTATAAGTTCTTAATGCTACTACTATAGTATTTCCACTAATTGAAAAATATAAACCCATGAATAATATTTATAAGAGAAACTAGGTGTTTTATGGAAAGGAAAAAATTACATTCTTATTCACTCATCAGACAAATTATATATGGATGTAATGGGACTCTAGTCTACTAAGGATAATTGGAAAAAACATGAAATCGCCTTTAAAGGGAATGTAAAAAATTAAGAAAGTAAACTTGAAGTTTTGGAGAAGAATGTTTAAAGTTATGAGGATGGTTTATGAAGAAACCATTGATGAATAATTCACAAGAGTAAATGAGATATTCAATAACATTAGGGGTTTAGTAGATACTTTGTAAGACTCTATTATTTCCAATAAAATGAAAAGAAACTTCTCTAACTGGTTTGATGCTAAAGTTTCTACATTGGAAGATAGATATAATTTATCTCTTGATTAATTATATAATATAACCATTGCTTATTAGATAAGGAAATCTCTATCTCTTAAAAATATTATCCATGTGGAGATGTCACTCAAATATATGAACCAACTTAAAATCAAGGAAAAATAATTTTAGTCATCTAATGAATCAGAATATGATGAATAAAAGGATGAATAGTATAAGAGGGTCATGGATCTTATCTCAAAGAATATCCAAATAGGAATGAGTAAGTAAAAAAAGGTAATATTCCATAAAAACGAATCAAGTGTATTTAAATTAGGTATTTTTGTAGTTTATTTTTGAAAAAGGAAAATTTTTAAATATGAGGATGGTGATAAAAAATAAAGGCCACCAAGAAATAAGAGTAAAAGTTTAAAGGAAGAAAAAAAATTGTGAGAGTAAGAAAATATTTTCTCGGAGGAATTGGAGGATTAATAATGAAGATGAATAATACTCGACATCAAGTAGTTATTTAGAGTAATTGGTTTCAAATATGTTTTGGTAGTTCACAGATCATGTTGAAAAATGTGAACAGACATTAAGTGCTGAAGAAGGATAAGGTGAGGATACATGAATGGAATATTTCCTGAAATTAGAAATTAAGGATTTTATTAAGAAAAATATTAAACTAAAAAAGTTAATTAGGAACATTAATATGTAATGTGAAAAAAATGATATAAAATTATAGTTTCTTATAATTGAATATGGATATAATGAATAAATCAAAAAATCAATTTGAAGGTTTTGAAATAATAAAAAATAGTATAAGATCTTGTTTGAAAACCTAATGTAAAATAAGAAGAACTATGTAAGAAACAATCAAGGTTTATTAAATCTTAAAACACTTTGAAAATGATGGTTGGATATTTCAATAAGGCTTTGGAAGTTAAATTCAAATCAACTCAAACTGTTGATAATATATTCCTAGAGAAAAAGGCACAAACTAGACCTATTTTTTCAAAATTTACTAAAATTTATTAAATAATAGTACATTTAAAAAACTCAAAAATTGATTTTATGGGATATTATATTTCATAATAAATATACTACTATGTTTTTATGATTTTAAGGAAATTTGATGAGTAATTATTCTTTTTATTAGAGGTCAAAGGAATCTAATAATATATATGTACACAAATTGAAATTTTAGAAACCATAATCAAATTATTTTGGAAGAAAAAGTTTCAAATATTGTTATTAGTGATATGGAACCTTTGAGAAAACATAATATAGTTTCTATTAAAACAAATAACTTTATTGTATAAGGTATAAATCGAGGGTGGGATCATTATAATGAAAATATTAAACTCTATGAGAAGGATAAATGGTATCATAAATAAGGAAGTTGTGACTAAAAGTTCAACAAGTTATACTATTCAAAAAAAACCTTGATTTTCTAGAACAAATTTATAAAAGGTGTGACAAAAAATTTCATGATTCTAAAAATATATTATAATTATTCTATGAAAACCCATTCAATTGGATACAGATAAGAAGGTGTAGAGTACAAATATAGATAAATTGTAACTTTTTAGCGAGGTAACTCTTAAATCAAGAAAGGGAAGTAAGAAATGGATATTTGACAGTGTATTCTAATCTCACATGATAGGGGAAACAAAAAAAAATAAGAAAATTTTGAAACATGATGGAGGAACTATCACTTTTGGAAATGACTGCTCCCTAAAAATCAATGGTATTTGGATTACTGAGATTGAGGCAAAGAAAATAAGTCTAAAGATGTTTTGTTTGTAGATAGTCACAAGCATAATTTTTGAATTTCAGTTAGGTTTGGGATTATGGGAATGAATATATTTTTTGGGTTAATGTATACCTCATAAAATACATAAATGATGTAAGAGTCACCATAAAGGTATAAATAAAAATTTGCAATTTATTTCAGATAGGAAATTTGGAAGACTCTTTCTATTTGATCTAAAAATATGAGAAAAAGATATGGCATAGAAAACTATACAGTCTTGGTCAAAGTATTCTATGTAAGATTACATGAGCATTTGTGATAATAGACTTGTCTCATCCTAATATAGGAAGATTGGTTATTTTTTAAATATGTAAAAATGGGAAACGGCATGAGGAAGTTACGAAAGTGTAAAAAATAAGTCCACTGGGATAATAGGATTGATTCACTCAAATTTATTTGATATAATTATACATAAATACTCTTGAATTTATTATTATTTGATCATAATTATTGGTGATTTTAAAATAATGGATAATCTATTTTATATTAATCACAAATCATAGGTTGTGAAAATGTTTAAAATTTTCAAAAGAGATGTTGAGAAAGATATGAGGGTATATATAAAAAATTTGAGAACTAATAATGGAATGGTATTTACTATAAATGAATTTTAATCCTACCTTTCCAATAGTGGGGTTAGGTATGAGTATAATTTACCATATAAACCCCAAAAAATGGAGTTGTAGAGAGTACAAATAGGATCTTGGTTGATATTGAAAAAAAAATGCAAGAAGAATTTAATGTGTCAATGTTATTCTATAGAGAATCTATGAGTATAAATGTACACATTGAAAATAGATTCTTATTGAGGCCTAAATCCACTGTGACTTCATATGAAATTTTTCATAAAAATAATCCTATAGTGAATTACTTTATAGTTTTTGGAAGTCCATATTTTATGGAAATAAATGATTTCATTTTAAGAATATTTTATGAGAAATTTGTGGAAAGAGTCTTTATGGTATATTTATCTAAAAGAAAAGGATAAAAGTGTTGGAAATAGTGATTGAAATGTTTTTGGACTATTATGATGTAAATACTATTGAAAAAAATGTAAAAGTTTGATTAGCCAAATGATGCATGATTTTCAATTTCTGATGAAGACAACCTACTGATTTTTGACCAAAATAGCGAGGAACCAATCAGAAATGAGATAATATTAATGATGTTGACTTGGATAAAACTTTTTATGATGATAGTGTTGTTGAATATGATAAATTTAAATATAAAAAGGTTAAAAAAATTATAACCATAAAAAACATTTAAAAATAAAAAATAACCAATTTGGACTAAAAGTTGGTTAAGACTTTATAAACAAAAAACCCTTATCTCTCAAATGGTGGAACAATCATTTGTTGAGGATATTGAAACCAAATAATTGATAAAATAAATGAATGAGGAGCTATATCATATTGGAAGGAATTCTACTTGGGATCTTGTTCCTGTACTAAAAGAAAAGAATGTGATCGGAAATAAGTGGGTGTTCAAGAAAAATATGAATGAGAAATATAATAAATCAAGAAATAAATCTAGGATGGTGTGAAAAAGATAATCTTAGATTTAATGAGTTTATTTTGAAGATAATTTTTTACCCTTTTCAAGTTTTTAATCCCTAAGTATGTTCTTAGTTGTTTCAACTCGTGGGAATTACAAAATCTACCAAATTGATGTGATGATTACTTTCTTGAATGGAGATCTTTAAGAAGAATTATATATTAAAAAACCTGATGGTTTTGTTATTAAAAAAATGGAATGATAGTATTAAAAATTAAAAAGGCTCTATATGGGTTAAAACAGGAACTCCAGACCTAGTATTCAATGTTAGAAAACTTCATCAATGATATGGGATTTATAATAGGAAAATATTAAAAGCAACATTTTTTTGAAAAATGTAAGAAAACGTACTGTTATTATCTATGTTTATGTTGACCAAATCATTATTTTGGTGAAAAGAGTGAGTTTGTAAAGAATTTAAAATAAAAATTAGGAAACACTTTGAAATGTCTATTCTTGAAGAAATGAGTTTTTCTACTGGATTACAAGTTGTGAAAAACAAAATTTTTCAGCTTTTTTTACCAATAAACATATTCCATGGAATTTTTTGAAGAAATTTGGCATAGAATATTCCAAATAGGCTTCCAAACCTATAAATTCTGGAATAAATCTTAATAAGAATTTTAGAGGTCAATAGGTAAATCAGAATGAATTCAGAAGACTGATTACTAGTTTTCATTATCTCACTGCATCCAAACCTATTATTGTCTATGTAGTGATATTGTGTGAATGATATCAAGGTGATCCCAAGGAATCAAAAATGATTTTATTCAAGATATTTCTAAAATATATAAATGGGACTGATAATTTTGGGCAGATGTATAGAAGATTTCAACACCTGAAACTGTACGAATACACAGATGATGATTGGGTTGGGGATTGTGATGAAAAAATATTAAACATAGGTAAAATAATATTTCTGAGATAAAGATATGTGAGACAAAATTGTATGAAATAAAAATTAGTGGAATTAAGCACAATAAATGTTGAGTATGTGGATGTAACACATTCATGCACACAAATGATCAGTATGAGATAGAATTTAGAATATTTCAAGGTGATAATGGAAAATGCGATGAGAATTGCATATAATAATAAAATTTTAGTTGATCATTCCAAGAATCCAGTGAAAAACTATTGATCTAAGAAAATTAAAATTATATATAATTTCATCAAATAGAATCTTTTGAATGGTGATGTGACACTATAATTCATTCCAAAGAAGTAACAACTTGTTATTATCTTCACCAATGATACACCCAAAGATAGATTTAAAATCCTAAAGATGAATATTCATATTCATTCCTTCCCTCCCACTTGATCCAATTTTTCTTTCCCTGAATTAATTTGGAATCTTTTTTCAAGGGGTAGAAAGGTACTGAGTTTAAAGACCCATACTTTTATAAATTAAATAATTTGTAAATAAATAAATGTCTTATTAAGTAATATAGTTATTAAAAATGCATGCACTATATGAATTTTATTATTTTGTAATGTTATAAAATATATACATAATTTTTTTTGTTTTAAAATACTTCTAAGAATCATAATTTTTGTTAGTATAGTTATTCTACAATGATTGTTAATATTAGTATATATCAAGGGTTATAATTAAATTTAACTGATATAAACAAAATAATTGATGGCCTATAATAGTAGAATAATACCCTATGAAACCCATTTATTAGATCTTGTGAGGGAGATATAATTACTAGGTTTTGACCTTGACCAATCCCAAGTTGAGATTTAACAACTGAAACATGACTAAAACCATTTACAAGAGAAGTTCAAGAATATATAGATCACCTCCGAAGCCATGTTTGTCGAACCACCCAAAAAAAGTAATTTCATCACACATATTACCCTAAGGGAGTATGTTGGTGTAATAAAGGTATATGTATATGGACCCTAGTAGTATGAATTTTTATATTTTTATTTTTTAAAAAAAAATATTATATTGATACCTATTAATTATTACTTTATATAATAAAATTTTTATATGAAGAAACTAAAATTTAAAACTTTGGGAAATGTTTAATATCTATTAAAACACTCTTTTTGAGAAATCCAATGGTTTTGAAATAAATTTATTTTTTTTAAAATATTCTTACAAAATAACTTTTATTTAATATAAACGGTAATAAAAATAAATAAAGTCCAATGTAATTTTTTAAAGGTTCATAAAGTTTTTTGTGTCATAAAAACTACCATTTTTAATTAAATAATAATTTTTATTTCAAATTGAAAACTCACTTATTTGGAACATTATTTTGTTAAAATAAATTTTAATTTTTAAATATTTGTTTTGAAATTATACAATAGTTAAATTTTCAAAATTTTCTGAGAAAGAAGAAGTTTTGGTTAAAAATAAAATACAGTTAAACATACGGTTTGTATTATGACATCATAATAGTCCAAAAGTGGTGTAATCAATACTATAAAAGGAATACAAGAGAAAATATACATTTTAACTTTAAAATAATGTTTTTTAATGTCATTTTATTAATTTTACAGACCTATAATGAATCCTCTAAAACCTATATTATATTTTAAGGTTTTAAAAACAATTCTTTATAAACAAGACTCACTTCCACATCATGGATGGTATTATTTTAATTAGTTAAATTTTTTACCAATTAAATTATTTTAAACATCTCCTATTTGGTACAAACCTTGATAAAAAAACCCATGGTATGGTTTTTGGTTTTGATTAATTAATTACTTAAAGACTGAAACCTAATTTTATAAATTAATAAAGAGTTACGATCTCTTTTTCTATAAATTACCACATAACCTCTCTTTACTCTATATGAAAAACCTATTGATCATGAATTAAATCTCCATATCCCTCTATAAATCCCTCCCAATGTTTTCTCAAGCTCTTAGGAAGATCCTCTAAACCCTTTAGAAGCAGCACCTCAAGGTAATGAATTCTCTTCCTTTTACTTTCCATTCAAGTAGTTAATTTATATTTTTATATTTGAATCTCAATTTATTATTTTTGCATTTTTTATAAAAAACCCTTTACTTTCCAATTAATTTTATGATAATGATATATTATTTATCCCCTTTAATTATAACCTTTACCCGTTATTATGCTTACGTAAGGGATCTCTCCCCCATCCTTTACATCCAAGCCCCTTCTTTGTATTTAAACATTTGATTTGAAATTGTTCATTTTTATTATGTTTTTAGAAATAGTGTCACTATAATTATAGTTTTAATTTAATTATGGACCACCTTTCACTCTCATTAATCCATTTCATGAAACTTTATGTACACTTGTTATGTTGTTGAAATTATTCCTTGTTTTTCCATACCAATCTTTTGTGTTGAAAATACCCTTTCCCATTTATGCTATGGGGTAATAAAAATATTGAACATAGACTCCATTTATTGGGTACTTCCATATATTTAACCCATACTTCTTAATATTTGGATTTAAATTAATAAAATAAATTCATAGGTTTTATGATCTATGTTACACACAACTTCATGTAAGTAATATTAATGTGATGGGTGGCCCAAAATTATATACCCCTCTAATGCATTGGGTAATGTTTTTATCTCACGAGATACCATGTATAGTCCATGGGAGGTTATCCTAAGCATAATATATTGTAATTTCATGGTGGTTATCATTGACTTATGATTATTATGTCATGTTTCATGTTTTTTCCATGTTCTTATGATGTCTTTATGTTATCATCTTATATCATATTATGATGTTCATGATTATGATTCTAAAATTTCTATATCTTTATTTTATTCCTCTTGACTGAGATTTACTAATTTATATCATATAATTAAATTATTATTCCCTTATTTAGCTTTATATCTCACCTATTTCTTATATACGTCCCCACATTATCTCGTTTATTATTAAAAGATCAATGTAATTTAAGGGCATATAATAGAGAGTATAATTTTTTCATTGAATACCTGTTTCAAATTATTGTTCAATTTATCTAATTTCCTAAAGTAACTAGGTCTCTCAATCTTCTAGAATTATATTATGTGTATCTTTATTTAATAAATCATGAAATAAAGTTTATAAAAGATATGTTTTGTCATATATAACACTTTCATATTTCTATTTTTAATCCAAATATAGATTGATTGTAAAATGGGTGAGAATTGAGTTAATGTATTTTGGGGGATATAATAAAACTCTCTTGGCCTAAATGGATGTTGTTTACTATGAGTTGTTGGGGTTGAAAACAAATATGAAGAGGTAAATTGAAGAACCAATATAATTTTTAGAGGTTTTGTTGGATTTTATGCCAACCACATATAAGAATCACTTGTAATTTTTTGATATATATTATTTTTATACCATGGAAAATGTTTTTTCACTTATTTGATATGGATAAAGGAGATTTGAGTTGAATTTCCAAACTTAAATGTTAAGTTGTGGAAGTTAATGATTTTGGAGAAAATGGAAAAGTACAAAACCTACTCTCAATATGTAAATATAACTTCAAGAGTCTAATATATAAGTAAAAGTAACATATATTCTCAGAAGAATACATAAGGGTTTCTCAAAAATTTAATATATAAATTTTTTCAAGGTAAAGGAATATGAACGAGTACTTTTGAAATAACTCTAAATAAGTAATATTATGTTCAGACTTACCGACTAAAAAATAAGGTTATGTGTTAGAAACTTACTAAGATAAATAAAAGTAACTTAGATATGAAACAACAAAATTTTGGAAAATTCCCAAGGCACTTTGAGATATTTAATATTCATTTATATCACATATAAGAGTCTATTATAAATATTAATAGGAAATTTGAAAAAAAATTGATACCTTACCTGAATACATACGTTTCATCTGAAGAATATGTAAAGGTTTCCCAGACTAGGTTGAAGTAGAATTTGGAAACATCCTGAGCTACAATGTGTTATGTAAAGGTGACCCGGGTAGTGAAGACTGAAAATTTATAAATTTGTATAACATCACTATGATATGTAAGGGTCAATAGGATAATACGTAAAGTTTAACTGGAGGATAACTAAGGGCCTACTAGTTAGTCAAATGTCATAGGTTTATGATTTTCTATAAGTTACTAATAGATGTTATAATCGTAAGATTCCATGTTGGACATAGATTATTAAATTTAATGATTCTTTTATTAGGCCATGATTCAACATGATATTATAGGAAATTCAATTAGAGGTCCTTGGAATGATATTTCAAGGATTTAAAATAAAATATTTGAAATCATTTTTTAGGATCAGAAAATGAAGCTTTTATTGAAAAGTGTTATTGACCATTGTTAATGTAAAATAATGGACATGAACATGTTTTTTTTTCTTTTAAAGTAGTTTTCCACATTCAAATCATGGAAAATATATTAATCTTATTTTTTGAATAAAATAAATAAATAATGGATATAAAAAGAATAAGTAAAAGATGATGTTGTGTGTTGTTTCTGATCTATTATATCAAAGAGACATAAATAAGGTGAGATCGATGAGGATCCCTTTTTTTTATTATCATTTTTATTGAGGCAAGTAGAACTTGAGGTATAATCGTTTAACTTATTATAGTTTAGAACGAATAATATTACATTTTATTTCATGATCTCATTTATATATTTATCATTCTAAAATCTTGAGAAGACGGATGACTATCATGTAGGGTTGTCCATATTATTTTGGCATTATAAGACTTAACAGTGAGAAGAAATATCTCATATTATGTTCTGAATAAATCCAAGAGAAACCTAATGATCCTACTCACATAAAATAACAAAATAAGTATCATAGATGACTAGATGTATCTAGTAAAATCAAATTTGAGCCTTTAATTTGGTAGATTATGAATTTTCTAGGGATGTAAAAGTCAGTCCTTCCATAAATATTCCTATGGAGTAAAATTAAAAATTTATTGGGTTGAGTTAAGGACAATACCCACTCATCCATTTTTTAATCACTTTTATACACTAGTGAAAATTATATATATCGGTCTCCACCCAAATGTAGTAATGTGTTCTCACCCACATCGGCTAAAAACATTATAAAAACCCTATTTCTTTTCATTTATTTATATTGGTTTCATATGAGTGAGGGTGTGATTAAAAGATATCGGATCATGGCCTTAACTAGTCATAGAGATAAATTTCATAAAAAAAATTATCAAAAGAGTGTCACTAATTCACCCCCCTTCTCAATGATACATCACCACATTCTTGGGTTCTTCAATAACCATGTGTAAAACATTTATCCCATATTTTTCATAATAAAACATTGTTAATAAATAGAATCTCTTATCATATAAGATAAATGAGATAACTATATACATTATTTAATTATATTCCTCTGAATATTAAATATTCTTCTGAATTAAAATTCAAGATTCAGAAACTCTTTTCTTCATCATTTTAATGAAAACTAAAATATCCTTCAATTATTACCATGATTTTGAACTTCTTTTATTTTAAAAATATTTATAAAATATACATTTGGAATAATATTCCCTTTTAAACTCAAGAATTTGTTTTTATAACATCAATATCTGATATGGACTCTCCATAGAGTTTCGCAAACATTGTTTAAGTAATCTTGACATTTCTATATTATGGAAACATTTACTTTCCTTCCTACTACCTACATTAGGTTTTTATTACCTTGATAATCTATTCTAAGAAACATGGTTGTACTTTCCAAATAAATTTTCTTCTTCCGATTTCTACTTGTACCCACCAGTACTATCAATATAGCACCAAAACATAGACATATCATACCTAGTTCATCTATCCTTAATACATTGAGAAAATATGGTACCCATTTATTAATCTCATTCATATATTTGAAACATTAACAATGATTATTGGAGAAAAAATCTGTATTCAGGCATAAGAAAACGTCAAGTCTCTCCAAGTCATTTATAAACTTAATCAAATTTAATATATGATTAGAGACTAAATTACCTTCATTTATCATGAATATAATGATTTTAAAAATTTATGAGAATCACTTTATTATTCTCATAAGAATAATGATTCACTTTTTGAACTACTTCAACACTGGGTTACTCATGAAGCTATAACACGTAGTTTTTTCTTATTTCTTAAGAAAAAATCTTATGTTTCGTACTAATATAGGAATTTTATTACATTAATCCCATCCCTTATCTAGGATTGATCTGAAGGTCATTTTGAATGATCATGATGATATTATATCTACAACAAAAACTTTTATTAGAGGATTATCAAGTTTTATAATCATTTAATAAGGACTTTTATTAAATTCTATTCCGTTGAAATGATGAAATAATTAAAATTTCACATAAAATACATTAGTGGACCATGATCCATATTTAACAAATATTTGGTACACTTTATCATTTCTCTCACCACTTAGTTACTTAGGTACTCCATCATTCCTATCACATCTTATATGATTCTTGGCAATTTGAGCGGAAAACTCTTTTCCAAATATGTTATATAGATAAACCTGACCTTATTTCACCAGTAACTTAATATTGTTAGGGTATCCCAGAAAATTGTATCATAAATAAAACACCAAAAAATGATCACTTAATCCAATTAGGTTCAACCATTATGTTTTTTTTCCTTACAAAAGATAATCCTTGTGAATCCAGCTTTATCATCACCTACCTGGTTAGATGACTGAAGACATGAAAACTATTTTATTGAGGAGGAATCTAATAATTAGTATTTTTAAAGAGGATTTAATATCAGAATATTATATCATCTATTCTCTCTAGATATATTCATGATTATAATTATTTAGTTTGGAATCATTATTCCTCACACCAAATCAATATGTTCAAACCATATTGATTTGTACCCTTTACACAACTCATAGATTGTTCTACAAACCAAAATTAAAAGCCAACTATATTCATAAATAACCATATGATTCTAATGGATAAGGTGAATGAAACCTTGTAATGATAAGTTTTATAATAATAATATGAAATCAATAATCCTCATAAAATTAATCTTGGAGCAAAAGATTGTCAACCCACAATTTTCTAGACAAGGGATAAGCCTTCATGCTAGGGAGTAGTCCAACCCAATATCCATATACCCACGGATACTTTACTCAATAGAGACATCAATTACAGCACAATTAGAACACCTAATATGTATAAATTGTAATTAAATTACTAATTTAAGCTCAAAACCTAATACAATCCATAGTCATGGTTGAAGAAAACTAAATAAATCATCATACGAGACATGTAACTCCATATATAATTGTATGTCAATTTATAGAGGAAATTTAAATCTTTGAAATAAAGTACATCTATTATTAATATAATAATTAAATTTATGGATAAATTAGAGAATAAAATAATTAAATTAAAAATTCATGTATTTAAACATGTGATAAACAATTTAGAAACAATTCATAAATAACGAAACTACAAATACTTTATAATTTAGACAATCGTTATAGACATTCCATAATTAAATAAATATAAACATGTTATATTTATTTCTAGTATGAGAACTTCATATTATCCTTTTATACACTATTAGAAATATTATAATATGCATTAGGGTTTTAATGTGGATTATTTAATAAACAATTATAAAATCTCTTTATAGATGGGTTTTAACGTCGGTTATATTAATAACTAACACTATTTTTTAAAAAAAATCAGTTATTCACATAACTAAAATTAAAACCCATATATTGGTTGGTTTTAAATTTATTTAAAAAAACTATTGTTAAAGATATTAAGCATCGTTTTTATAATAATTGATGTTAAAATCCTTTTAAAATTTTAAAACAGACTTGTCTTTCTTTTCTCCTCATTTTTTATGCCTAATTTTCTGAAAACATAAGTTCTGTTACTCGTAAATTCCCCACCTCTTCCTCATTTTCCCACATTCCATCACTTTGTTCCCAATCCTTTAACCATATTAACCCTCCCTTAGTTTCAATCTACCACCCTAAATTATGTTTCCCCTCTTATAATTTTGTTCTACTTTGTAGAGACCCAAAATTTTGGAATACATAGACATTACATTACTTTTGCGGAATACTTAATACATAACAAAAACATACGCCCAAATACTGTATTTGTTTAGTGTCTTTGGAAACTCAGAACGTAATCTTCTAATCATGGTGAAAGATCTTCAACATCTCCCATAAACATCTTCCTTTGTTTTTGTTTTCTCACATAAAACCTTTCTTTATATTCTGGGGAAAAGAAAACATAAAAAGGGTGAGCTTGCATGCTCAGTAAGGGTAAACATGGAGAACATAAAACAATCCCTAAGCATTTGAACATAAGAACATGAACGTAAAACATCAAAATCATGAGTAATGACATAAATCTTGGTAGTGCATATGGAAAAGATCATAAAGAACATTAAACATGATAAAATAGCATGGAAATAAAACATGTAATTGTGGAAACCAATAATCACATGTTATGATTTCTATATTAGCCATGACATTGCTACCAAGACCATCATAGGGGACAAAGTCCATTACTGAACTGGGTTTACTTGTCATTCCAGCCCTGTATTACTGAACCAGATTATACTTGCCCATCCAGCCATTTCTATATCATGAGATATAAATATTTACCTAATGTATTGGAGGGAGATATAGGTCTCACCCATCTCATAATAAAATCATTCTTACATGTGCCACAAAATAAACATAAATCATACATCATAGCATAACCCATAAAATAAAATGGGATTCTTAAACATCTTTCCATTATAACATAATCTATAAAAAAATATGGATATCATTTCATCATAAACAAAATCAAACCATGTAAATACTGGGGAAATTATACTTGAAAAATAACCATATTAAATAATGTCATCTTAGATGGAAAATAGTTTCGATAAAACACTTGAAATGAATTCTTGAGGAAAATATCATTTCTTCTTCAAAATCATTTTCTTTTCTCAAAATGCCGTGAAATTTTAAAAAACAATTGTTCAAAATAATCCTGAATCTTGTAGAGGAAACTTCATGGAAATAAGGAATTATAAATCATCAGAATCTGTTCATGCCTTATAAGTTAAAAAAAATTATCCTTGTACTTTTGCTGGAAAAGTCAAAAGTACCTCATATGGTAAATAAAAGAAAGATTCCTTACATACCATGTAGTAAAAGACAAAAATGGGTAAAAAAGACTTTAAATGTACATGAATTTTTTTAGAAAACATGGACATGGATGATAAATATAACCCCAGTAATTACTTACGAATAAACAATCTCGGTTAAGAACGAGATTGGAAGAATTATCCCTTACCATTTATGATCGGTGAAATCATATGTGTCATGAAATAAAGAAAATTACATGCATATGTAAATATAATATTCTTCATAATAAAAATCATAAAAAATTCATGGGAAGTATAAAAACCATACAAAAGAAATAGATAGTGATTAAGGAATATGTCTCACAGAAATAAAAGTGAGATGAAATAATCCCTTACCTTATGTCCAATTTCTTCCGTATGTGTTCGAGACTCCTCTTCTTCGACGCTCCTCTTCTAAACCTCCTATTAGGGCACTAAAGTTGGTCTTTGAAGAAGACCATGACCTCTAGTATGTTTCTAGGGAAGTTGATAAGGGAAATGGGTAGGGGTTGGCCGAGCTTGAAGGCTCAAAATTGTGTGAAGAGGAGAGAGAGGAGGTGCCCTTTTATAAGGGAGGAGAGGGGCACCTTTGGAAACATAAGAAATGTTAATTTATAATAAATTAAAACCCCACTTAAAAACAATAAAAAATGACTCATCAACCAATAAAATTTAGACATGTTGGGAAATTATTTTAAACCTTATCAACATGATTTATCCTTATTTAATCTATTTAATTTTATTTGTGGTAATAATATTCTAAATTTTAAATTGTTATAAATAATTACTTATGTGTTGTGAATTATTTATAACTGGGTGCCTTATTATATTTTAGACCATATAAATTTTAATTTATAATTTTTAAATATTTTTGTGTTTTTTAAACAATTTAATAATATGTTATTTTTATAAAATAACAATAGTGTTAATTCTGACACTATTCATTTATTTGAATTTAAATAAAATACACACCAAGGATATATTCGAACCAAAATATTTAATTGATTTATAACATGTCATATTTATCTAGAAAATTCGAGGAGCATATTAAATAGTTCATATAATATTTATTTTAATATTTTTAAAACCATTTATTTGATATTTCAGTCAATAAAATAATTTCAACATCACTATTGTGTCATCATTAATGATAATTATTTAATCCATAAAAAGTATAAGTAAATTCACATAATGTAGATAATTTTATTATATTTCTGGTGACTATTCATGCTCAAAGTTTTATGAAGTTTATCACTAAATTAAAATTATTACACTTATAAGATTTAAGAGAGTGACATGTTGTCACTTTCTTTGGTTTTAATAATAATTATTTTATTTCATGGTCAAAAGTCCATGAAATGAATCTAGTCCGACCCTTATGTGATATGGGTCTACTTTTATTCATCCAGTAGAATTTTGGCAGGTGTTAGGGTAATTTTATAATCTTATTTTTACCCTTAATTACCCGATTTACCTTTAACCGTAGTAAATAAAAATTACCGTAGTTACTATTCATAATATCAAAAAAAATAAAAGTAACTTATTAACATAATTTGGACACACTGAATCTAAATATGGAATCCATTTTTCAAAATTCAAAACACATAAGTTTCAGTAATTAATTTAAAATCAATCCCGTTGTTAAGAAAACGGGTTTTAAAAGGTAAAACATTGCCAAAGATTGAAATGTTTTTACCTATGAATTCAATGTAGAATTAATGGTAATGATATAAAATATATTAAATGGTAAAAATATATTCTATTTATAGTTTAAAATCATTCAATATTATAATTTAACTATATAAATTATCTCGATTAAAAAAGTTGTTTTTATGAAACATTTAGCATCTTTTTACTATTCATCAAAATATAAAAGTTATCAGAAAAGTATAAAAAATTTATCCAATGTAAATTTTTATATCCTGATTCAAAATAAAAAGTTTATTTTGTAAAATTTAACTCATAAACCTTTCAAAAATTATATTTAAAATGGGTTCGCCATCAATAGGCGAAAAAACTGCATTCTTGAAAAAAATAATTCTTTTATCCGAAAAATTGATTTTTTATCATATCATATGTAATATAAATTCTAATGTTAAATAAAATTCAAAATGTGGTTAATACTATTTATATGGTCTAGTTTATATAATATTTTAATAACATATTGTTGTTTAGTGAAACTCAATATTGCGTACTACACACGCTATCGAGGAAGGTCGCGATTGCGTGTAATGCAAGCCAAGTCAGGGTTGCGTGTAGTGCAAGATCCCTTTGGTGTTGCATATAACATAATTAAAACTTATTTCATTTATACATTAAACAAAATCTATACTTAATGTTGTGTAGAATAGTTTCTACAAAACAAACTTGAAATTGTGTGTAACACGAGGCAAGAATAATGTTGCATATACTACAAGCTAATACGATGTTGCGTATAGCGCAAGATAATCTTGGTGAAGCGTACAACACAAGACATCAAAGAAATTAAATATTATATTTCTCATAAAATATAGGGGTGTTACATTCTACCCCCCTTAAAATGAATTTCACCCTTGAAATTCGTCGGGGTTATTAATGGGTTTCTATTTGAAAGTTTCTTTCATAAAAACCACATCATAAAATGGATTACTAAAACATAATTTTAAGAAGGAATGTTAGAAACATAATGGATACCCAAATTAACTCATCACTCAGTTTCCAAATAGGAGAATATAGGTGAAAACATGGCTATGGAAGAAAAATCTAACCACCAACTTCTGATAAAGAGTGGTAGAGGACATGGCTATAAAAAATCCAACAATCACAAAGCCATAAATTTTTGATGATCTAAGGTACCATCTGATTCATCATATATAAGGGAACTAGGAAAACATTTTTGGTTTTCAAGATCATTTCCCTAATGTTAAAGAATTTTTGAATTAAAATAAATAATTACTTGATTTTTGTACAATATCATCGTTGTTTGTGACATGAAAAATTTCCACTTCATCTATTAATGAAATGAAGTTGAATTTTTCATTCATGAAGTGTGAGAAGATCATGAGATATAATGATAGGTCATTCCATCTGTTTCAAACATAAGTTTAGAAAAAGTTATTAAATACACATAAGTCCATCTATGGTGTGATTAATCGTATATAGTTCCAAAAATGGACTTATACTTCATCTATCATCCTACTTAATAAAATAAAACTAGTTTATACTAACCAGGGACTTCCTGTAGGCCAGTGGTAGGCGATGAAGTCCTATCGCACTTCGGTTGTGGGTTCGATTCCCGTAGCCTTGTCCGACGTGACGGGTTGTCGCTCGTCCTACAGGTTTTCCTTTTTATAAAACTACACTATTATAACATTCCATAAATAATATCAAAAAACGTTCTATCCTTAAACAATACTATATGATTTCCAATATAATCCATTTCAATCCTTAGGCTTATCCAAAATACATCTGTCCAATCTCATAGTATAAAGAAAACGATTACTAGAAAGGTCACATAATAGTCACGTGAATACCATCATTTATACCCCATATATCATAAGATATATCTTGTTGGTCACATTCCAAACATGTGAATACCTTAATAATATATTCTCTTGAAACATGAATTACCATAGAACCTTAGTGAAAACATGAATGCTATCAAAAGTTAACTCTTTCCACATACCAAAATCCCAAAAAAATTATACTCAAACCATGATATCACTTTGTCCTTATATCAATCATGAGCTCATGAATACTATCATACATATTATTTTCTCCTTATCCCTTCATTATGCACATTTCACATGCTTTCAAAAAATATTTCAATCACTTTTCATGGTTACCGATACCATATTCTTCTGGAAAACCACAATGTACCATTACATAGATATTCCAATATACCATAGAATTACATCAATAACATTATTCAATAATACAAATACATAAACACATCAATCCATCCTCTTCAATGATTGTCATGGAATAAGTCCTTCCTTGATTTAGAAGTAACCACTTAGGTCAGGGCATTGAGTTGGGTAATTCTCATGTTCTCTAAAGATAATACATTGAACTATATAATAGTTTGTCACTCTATGACACTTCTCCCCGCACAGATAACATATTCCCCTCCATTTGATGTATTCATCAAGGTTCTTCTTCCCTTATTTAGAAATCTCAATCTTCCTTTCTCTATGATCCTCACCATGCAAACATGCATAAAAGTACATCTTCCTCTTATTTGATGAATTAGGAATACCACTAAAGTTCACCTTGTTAATCATATATCGCGATGACTGATTCAGCATAATCATAATATCTTTCTTTCTAGGAATTATGCAATTTCTTTGCTCATAGTCACCAATTTGTCCATTGGATTCAATGTTAACCCAATTCTTTCTGGTTCCCTCCATTGACTAAAACCAAAAACCATGGTATAAGAAACAGTTAGAATAACGAGGAACCACATAATCATAAGAAGTCACTTATGGGATGTCTAACTTATCACACATTATTTAATACATGAAAACTTAGGTTCAACCTAAGTTATTCATGATCATCAACATAATTCTAGGACTATAACATATAGTTATACTAAACCTTAGGGACATCCCTAGACATACCTTAGAAATATCTCTAGGGATCTCACTAAAGTTTTTGCATCCTAGTTTCCAAAGGTTTACTAAACCTTCGCTCTGATACCAACTATAGAGACCCAAAAGCTTGACGTACATAGAGATTACATTAATTTTTCAGAATACTTAATACATAACAAAAACAGATGACCAAAGACCGTATTAGTTTAGTGTCTTTGGAAACTCGGAACGTAATCTTCTAATCATGGTGAAAGATCTTCAACATATCCCATAAAGATCTTACCCTTTTTTGTTTTCTCAACTAAAACATTTCTTTATATCCTGGGGAAAAGAAAACATAAAAAGGGTGAGCTCAAATGCTCATAACGGTAAACATGGAGAACATAAAACAATCCCTAAATATTTTAATGTAAGAACATGAACATAAAACATCCAAATCATGATTACTCACATAAATCTTGGTAGTGCATATGGCATAGATCATAAAGGAACATTAACTATGATAAAATAGCATGGAAATAAAACATGTAATTGTGGAAACCATTAATCACATGTTATGATTTCCATAGTAGCCATGTAATTGATGCCAAGACCATCATAGTGGACAAAGTCCATTACTGAACTGGGTTTACTTGCCATTCCAGCCCTGTATTACTGAACCAGATTTTACTTGCCATTCCAGTCATGTATATCTCATGAGATATAAATATTTACCCAATTCATTAGTTGGAGATATAGGTCCCACCCATCTCATAATGAAATCATTCTTACGTGTGCCACAAAATAAATATAAATCATACATCATAGCATAACCCATGAAATAAAATGGGATTCTTAAACATCATGCCGTCATAACATAATCCATACAAAAAATGGATATCATTTCATCATAAAAAAAATCAAACCATGTAAATACTGGGGAAATTATACTTGAAACATAACCATATTAAATAATGTCATCTTAGATGGAAAATAGTTTCGATAAAACACTTGAAATGAATTCTTGAGGAAAATATACTTTCTTCTTCAAAATAATTTTCTTTTCTCAAAATGTCGTGAAATATTAAAATATTTTTGTTCAAAATAATAATGAATCTTGTAGAGGAAACTTCAAGGAAATAAGGCATTATAAACCATAAAAATCCATTCATTCCATATAAGTTAAAAAAAATTCTCCTCATACTTTTGCCGGAAAAGTCAAAAAGTACCTCATATGGTAAACAAAAGGAAGATTCCTTACATACCATGTAGTAAAAGACAAAAATGGGTAAAAAGGACTTTAAACATACACGAAAAGATTTTTAGAAAACATTTACATGGATGATAAATATAACCCCAGTAAATAATTACAAATAAACAATCTCGGTTAAGAATGAGATTGGAAGAATTAATCCTTACCATTTATGATCGGTGAAATCATATGTGTCATGAAATAAAGAAAATTACATGCATATGTAAATATAATATCCTTCATAATAAAAATCATAAAACATTCATAGGAAGCATAAACCCCATACAAAAGAAATAGATAGTGATTAAGGCATATGTCTCGCAGAAATAAAAGTGAGACGAAATAATCCCTCACCTTATGTCCAATTTCTTCCGTATGTGTCCGAGACTCCTATTCTTCAACGTGCCTCTTCTAAACCTACTCTTAGGGCACTAAAGTTGGTCTTTGAAGAAGACCAGGACCTCTAGTATGTTTCTAAGGAAGTTGAGATGGGAAATGGGTAGGGGTTGGCCGAGCTTGAAGGCTCAAAATTGTGTGAAGATGAGAGGGAGGAGGTGCCCTTTTATAAGGGATGAGAGAGGCACCTTTGGAAACATAAGAAATATTAATTTATAATAAATTCAAACCCCACTTAAAAACCTCCAAAAATGACTCAAATCCAAATATTAGATGATATAGGGTTGTAATATCATCAACCAATAAAATTTAGACATGTTGGGAAATTATTTTAAACCTTATCAACATGATTTATCCTTATTTAATCTATTTAATTTTATTTGTGGTAATAATATTCTAAATTTGAAATTGTTATAAATAATTACTTATGTGTTGTGAATTATCCATAATTGGGTACCTTATTAAATTTTAGACCATGTAAATTTCAATTTATAATTTGTAAATATTTTTTTGATTTTTAAACATTTTAATAATATGTTATTTTTATAAAATAACAATAGTTTTAATTTTGACACAATTCATTTATTTGAATTTAAATAAAATATAAAAAGATGATATATTCGAACCAAAATTTTTAATAGATTCCTAACAAGTCATATTTATCTATAAAATTTGTGGAGAACATTAAATAGTTCATATAAAATTTATTTTAATATTTTTAAAACCATTTATTTGATATTTCAATCAATAAAATAATTTCAACATCATTATTATGTCATCATTAATGATAATTATCTAATCCCTAAAAATTATAAATAAATTCACATGATGTAGATAAGTTTATTATCTTTCTGTAAACTATTAATTTTCATGAAGTTTATCACTAAATTAAAATTATAACACTTATAAGATTTAAGAGAGTGACATGTTGTCACTTTCTTTGGTTTTAATAATAATTATTTTATTTCATGGTCAAAAGTCCATGAAATGAATCTAGTCTGACCATTAGGTGATACGGGTCGACTTTTATTCATCCAATAGAATTTTGGCAGGTGTAAGAGTAATTTTGTAATCTTATTTTTACCCTTAATTACCTGATTTACCTTTAACCGTAGTAAATAAAAATTACCGTAGTTACTATTCATAATATCAAAAAAAAATAAAGTAACCTATTAACATAATTTGGACCCAATGAATCCAAATATGGAATCCATTTTTCAAAATTCAAAACATAGAAGTTGAAGTAATTAATTTAAAATCAATCCCGTTGTTAAGAAAACGGGTTTTAAAAGTGAAAACATTGCCAAAGATTGAAATGTTTTTACCTATGAATTCGATGTAGAAATAATGGTAATGACATAAATTATATTATAAGGTAAAAATATATTCTATTTATACTTTAAAATAATTAAATATTATAATTTAACTATATAAATTATCTCGATTAAAAAGTTGTTTTTATGAAAAATTTAGTGTATTTGTACTATTCATCAAAATATGAAAGTTATCAAAAAAGTATAAAAATTTTATCCAATGTAAATATTTATATCCTAATTCAAAATAACAAGTTTATTTTTCAAATTTAACTCATAAACTTTTCAAAAAATAGATTTAAAATGGGTGCGCCATTAATAGGCGAAAAAACTACATTCTTGAAAAAAATAATTCTTTTATCCGAAAAATTGATTTTTTTCTCATATCATATGTAAGATAAATTATAATGTTAAATAAAATTAAAAATTTGGTTAATACTATTTATAATGGCTAGTTTATATAATATTTTAATAACTTATCACTGTTTAGTGAAACTCAGTATTGCGTACTACACACGCTATCGAGGAAGGTCGTGATTGCGTGTAATGCAAGCCAAGTCAGGGTTGTGTGTAGCGCAAGCTCCATTTGGTGTTGCGTATAACATAATAAAAACTTATTTCATTTATACATTAAACAAAATCTATACTTAATGTTGTGTAGAATAATTTCTACAAAGCGAACTTGAAATTGTGTGTAACATGAGGCTAGAACAGTGTTGCGTATACTTCAAGATAATACGGTGTTGCATATAGCACAAGCTAATCTTGGTGAAACATACAACACAATACATAAAAGAAATGAAAAATAATATTTCTCATAAAATCTCAGGGTGTTACATACTTTCCTCCTTCACGTTCCTCCACCTTTGGTCACCTAACTCCTTCAATCATGGATCTACTACCAACATCCCATTTTCCTTGAGTTTTAAAATGTTATTTTATATGTTTAGAAGATTTATTTATATTGAAGATATATTTTTTAGGCATAATTTTTGATAGATATGAATACATGATTACATGTTTATATATATATGTGTGTGTGTGTGTGTGTTTATAAGTCTGTATTGTACACATTTTTATATTATTTTATTGTTTATTTCAATTTTATATTACTTTTATAATTAAAATTCATTTTTAATTTTTTTGTCTTTACATGTTTAGAATATTTAAATACTCATTGTTATATTAGTAATTATGTGAATTTGTTTTATTTTTAGTGAAAAGAATATTGATTTTATATTTGTGTATATCTTTATATATTATGATTGATATGACATGTTTATATATATATATATATAAGTTTATAAATATATTTAAATATGTATAAATTATTATATGTTTATATATTAATATATGTTTATAAATCATTGAATGTGTATATATTTATATTTTTATATATATTTATATATATGTTTTATCTAGTATGTATATATATATATATATATTAAATTTATATGTACATTAATATATATTTATATGTTCTAAATTTAATTTTTTATATTTTTAAAATCTATATGTTATAAATTTATGTTTATATGGTTTTTTGTTTATTTTTTATATGTTTTAAATTTATTTTTTAAAATTAATATGTTTATATGTTTAAATATTTATTTTCTTCAATTTTATGTGCATATATATTTTAAATTTATATTTTTATGTTTATATTGTTTTTATGTATATATATTTAAATTGAAAAGGTTATTTGTTTATATGTTTTCTATTAATAACTTTATATGTTTATAAGTCTTATTTTTATACATCTATATATAATTTAATCTATATTTTTAATTTATATCTGTATATATATTTATATGTTTATATATTTAAGTGTTTTACATTTATATGTTTATATGTTAATATTATAAAATTTATATTTTTATATATTTGTTTAAAAAAATCATGATTTAATATATTCATATATTTTATTTTGACTTTACGTAGTATATATATTGTAATTGGATAAATGCATGAAGAACTAGTGACTAATATGAAAAGGTTGTTGATAATTTCTTGGAAATTTCTAAATGAGATCTTAAAATCGAAGACATGATTTTCTATCCATGATTTAAGTGTTTTAATATGAGAAATTTAGGGTCCAATTAAATCAATTAACATTAATTTTTTATTTTTATCATAGTTATACACGCTGAATATGGCATGGTGAAATAACAATGAAGTCAATATCTAACATTGATGAAGATTTTCATTATGAGAAAAAGGATCGTCTTGATGAATTAATTCATGATATTGGAATCAAAACCATTGAAATAAAAATATAAAGTGTTAAGTAATTGTGTGAAGATACAGAAAACCCACTTTTCTCAAGTTATAATAATTTTATAGTGTTGTAAAGAGTTCTATGATTGTTTAACTCTTAAGAAAGAAATTTTTGGACTGATAAAAGTTTCACTAAATTTATTTAACATTTGAAATATTTACTTAATAAAGACAAGAATATTCCATATTCAAATTATGATAGAAAAAAATTTATGTCCAATGGGATTATGGTATATGAAAATTAATTCCTTCTCCAATTACTATGTGTTGTCTTGGAGGGAATATAAAATTTTAACAAAAATTCATATATATAGGACATCATGATGTAAAACTGATGGGATATACAACTATGATATATTATCATGGTCACCCACTTAACCTCCTGATTAGGGAATCTAGTATCTTCATACCATTCCTCATTTGAAGCATTTATTTGAAAATTCAAATGACAAAAAGAGTATGAGATGGTATACAGATGAAATAATATCTAATATAAACCTATATCACCCTACTAATTCACCATAACAAAATATATTTATTCAAAAATTTCTTGATTTGTGAAATTATGTTAAAAATATTAAAAAGGGACTCTGTAGAGATGGAATGAATCTATCTCGAAGACTTAGTAGACAACATATCTCATGTCTTGTTATATTCATAGTTTGCAACATTCACCCATATATATGTATGAATAAAAAATATTTTACAATGATCTTGATGATCTATAGACAAAAAAACTTGGAAATGATATTGATTTCTATCTGTAACCATTGATTGATGACTAAAAAACTATAGGATATGAGTCTTAATGTGTTTGATCTATATAAAAAAATATTATTTTCTTCTATAATATATGGTAATATTCATTATTAATAAATTTCCTACATATGGAAAGTTACCTAGTTATAGAGTTAAAGGATGTATACCTTATCCAATTTGTGATAAAGGGTCTTCATATCATCAATTTCATAATAAGACAAAGATAATGTATATGGGTATTGAATATTTTTGTGAATGGATCACCCTTATCGAATATTAAAAATTGGATTAAACATTTTATATGAGTAATAATTAAACCAAAAACGTTTTTAATTTAATAATATTAAAACATGGTGAAAAAAATTAAGGTCTCATTTAGGAAGATAGAATGTTTGAGTTGGAAACAAAATACATAGAAGAAATGGTCCATCTTATTCAATATACATTATTGAAGATTTTTAGAGGTAAAATGTAACATTTATGTAACGCATGTTGAGAAAAAAAGTTTGATATTTTGATTAGAACTTTATTGACATAAAATTAGAGAAAAAATATAGATTTAATTTCATATTTAACTTGATATCTATGGGAATACGTTTGGATTTACCTATCATTGTGAAAGGAAAATAGACATTTTTACATCTGGCATTTTACAAGTTAATAAAGAGTGAAAATATTAATTTCTATCTATGAATACATATTATTTAAGGGCCTAGTGGTCATTATTAAAGTGTTAAAAATTTAGTTTCATAGAAGGATTTGAATTTAACAGCCATTAAATATCATGATTTTCATATATTGATAAAAAACAAGTATTTATTTAACTATGTGTAATATTACAGATTCTTGAAAGAAATTATATCATCAAGTTATGTTACTTTTTCAAATCCATTTGCATCAATGTCATAGATCATAATTTATTAAAATAATTTAAGAAGTAAGTTTTCCTCATGCGTGGTGGAGGAGTGGTGTAGGATTTTAATGGGTCGGTTTACTTATCTTTCTTGGCCAGGCTGGGTCAGGGCTCTTCTCTTTAAGCAGAGGTTATAACTATGCTCACAAATATCAACCTTGGTAAGAATCAGGGGTTGTACATTTTAGAAGTTGAAATGGATTCCTTGGTAGTTCATTATTCCTTGAAAGGGTGTGGTTTTTCTCTTTGGTTGTTTTTCTATGTTATTAGAAAATGCAAAAGTCTCCTCAAAAGAAACATTAGAAATCTCCCTACCTGGAGGGAGGGGAACAAGGTTGTAGACTACTTGGCCTCAGTGGAGTTCCCTAGTATAGAGGAGGTGTTTCTTCACATGGCTAGTACCATTAAACCCAATGGGGTCAATTTTATTAAAGGGGATGTTCTTGGGTTGCACTATTTCAGACCCCCTTAGGTTTCTCTCTTCGGGGGTCTATCTTCTTTTGGTATTTCCTCTTATTTTATTTATTTTTTTTCTTCCCTTTCCTATCAAAAAAATTATTTGATGATAAAAAAACATTCCTCATACTTTTTCAATAAGAGATGTATTACCCACAACCATTTTTTAATATAATGGTTTATCTGGTGACTCATTTGGTGTGTGATAAGAGGATATATAGACCTATATATTATCATTGGAATCATCCTTTTTAATTATATATGAAAATTATGAAGGGATGTGTTAAATACCTTCCTCTTATAGAGGCCTCTATTTTTCAAAAATATATATCGAATGAGGTGATTGAGATATATTCTAACTACTTGAATAAATTAGATCTTGTTGGTCTCTCTATATCCAAGTATCTAGAAATAAATAGTGATGGTAAGTGGATATGTGGCTTAAAGGTAATTTTAATTTCATGTGATGTAGTGATTTAGGCACATTTATACATTTAAAAAAAAAGGTGAAGTTTAACCATATATTTCATCACATATTGATAGGTTGAATGTATGATATCTGAGAAGAAATGAAAATTGATTGATGAATGAGTATAGAAATACATGTGTTTCATGGTTTATAGAGAAAATCAACATTGATTAATCAAAATTAAAATCCTTGAAATGGTATATTGGTGGAGCTTATCTTAATGTTATCATGTGGTCTAGTTTTAAAATTAATAGTCACACATTATACACAAGAAATCCAGACAATAAGAATAACATTCAAAAAAGAGAGTAATGTTCATCACTGTAAGAATGAATTTTTTATGTGAAAATGATAAAAACACAATTTATGTATCAATAATATATTTTGGATTTGTTGAGGATTATGGGAAATTGATTATACTAAATTTCTATTATGAGTTCTTAAGTGTAACTGGGTTTATATTAACAGTGGTATGAAACATTATGATTATGTATTTACACTTATAGATTTGAAAATACTTAGTTACAATGATAAACCATTTATCATGCTGACACATTCAAAGAAGATTTTTTGTATTATTGACCCAGAAAATTACTGATGGTACATCATTTTTCAAGGGAGAAAATTTATTTTAGTGATGAGGATGTTTATGATGTTTTAAACTCTATGATATTCCTTTATCTATTACATGATGTCCTAAGGATTACAATGCAAGAAATGTATACATAATCCATGCTATATGAAATGATCATGTAGAGGGGATATGGGAATACACTGTATTACTCTCCTTATTATTCAAGTAAATTTTAGAGACCAAAAACATCTCATAAATAAATTTTACATCCCAATAAAGAAATTTTCATTATATAAAATAACAATCCATTCCATAATCATTTAATTCTAGTGCCTTTAGAAACATGGATAGATAAAGAAATGGGTCTATAAGTGATCTATTCCATCTCCCACTAATTTCATCATAACTAGGACCCTTTTTAGGCATATCAAACATAATTCCTTTCATCACAACTTGGGGAAATGAAACATATGAAATGGTGAGCTCAGATTCTTAGTAGTGGTAAACAAGATATATATCAATATATCATGATCATATGGGTATGAGAACATGATATAAACATTTTAAAATCATACCCTTCATATCATAGCTCATAAACTTGATTCATTTCATAAATCTTGTTAGTTCATAAGATATAAATCATAATAATGTCAAATAACATGATCCATGAGAACATGACATCATCATAAGACATGGGTTTGTGGCATACATAGAAGTATAAAAAAAATTTCCTTAGATTGCAAGTCCCATTTCCAAACTATCATAGTGGAATTGGTTCACTCACTAAAATATCATTATAGTCAAGTTCCACTCCCAATAATACCATAGTAGACAAATTCCCTTACAAAATTGGGTTCTATCCCTATTCCAATCTATTTTATCCCATGATATATCAATACACATCCAATTCATTAGAGGAGGATGTAGGTCCGACCCATAAAATAATAAAAATCATATTTATGTGTTCCAAAAGATCATAAAAAATTCATCATATTACAACCCAAAAAAATAAATTGGTTTTATAAAACATTAATCATAGAATCACCTATGGAATAGAAATCTGTTTCAAAATTATTTCATCATAGCATAACATGTGGAAAAAGTAGTTTTTTTAATAAGCATCATGTCATTATAAACATAAACCATTCCTAGAAATAAAAATAATGGTATCGTTGGATCATATCCCAAGAAAATAATATGTAATATCCGAGGATGTCTTTTTAGATGGAAAATAATTTTGGAAGATCCCATAGAAAATTTATTAAAGAATACAACCTTTCCACATTGAAAAACACTTTTTAAAACATATAATAATTTAAAAATTATTTTCATTGAAGGTAACCTTAGAAACTTAAAAAGGAATCATTAAAAATCATTTGAAGTATTTCTTAAAAAAATAAACATTATTTAAAAATTGGTTTTTGAAACTAAAAATTCATAAAAAATTTGGAAATCCATTATTTTCAAATAAACTTTGAAAATTATATTGGAAGCTTTAAAACATTGAGTGGTCATGATGTTAGAAAATATTTTTCATTATGTACACTTTAAAAAAATATTCCTTTCACATTTTTAGTAAAATCCAAATGATCCATGTTTAGAAAATTACATGAAGAATAATTTTTTCAAAAATTTAAAAGTTAAAAAATGGGTAAAAATTCAATTATTAAATCATTTGGATAATTTAAAAAAAATGGAAACATTTTTAGAATACATGGATATGAAATATAAAGGGTTTTTGAATGAAGATAGAAATAAATATGATTTTTCTTAAAAATATTATTTTGGTATCTTATGTACATAAAGAGATGAAAATGAAAGGAAAACATTTATTTTAATTAAATTACTATAGTATAAAAATATTCATGAGTTTCTTGAGAAATATATCATAGTATTTCAACCTTTAAATTATAATCATACACAATTTCAATAAACAATAAGATTATTACATCAAACCTTCATCATTTTTGTATCTTTTGAATCCTATGCACAATTAAATGATATTAATAAGAATAATAATTTAATATAATTAAAATAATAGTATTCATGATATAACATGTAAAATTGGTAGTATATACACCTCCTAGATGAAGATAGGAGTATAACATAGCATATGTCCCAAAGAACGCAGTTTGAGATAAAATTCCCTAACTGGTTTGGTAAATTTTGATATGTAAACCCCAGGAATTAGATATACTAAAATGAATATATAAATCTAAATAATTTTCAGGTTAATAATAATAAAATAAATTCATGTTCATTTTTTAGACCTTATAAAAGAAATAGGTGGTGAATATGGCATGTGTCTCATACAAGTAAAAAATGATTTGAAAATCTATTGCCTTAAGTATCAGATTCCTTCGAACGCATTAGAACCTAATTTATAATAAAAATAAGTTTATTATTACTCTATTATGTAATCATTATCATATTTATCATATCATATATGATTTACTTATGATATTTTATTACCAATTTATCAATAATTCCTTATTAAAATTGTGTTTTAGGTAATAACTTCTTGGTTTTTCATGTATGTTTAGAATTATTATTTTCATTAATATAAATTTGATCATGGTTAAACCATATCCAAAATGTTAAAAATGATATAAATATCATATATATCCCATATATATGTATTTAGAGTAATCTATAGAATTTAGATATAGAAAGTTAAATACATCATTCATGAAGACGTTAGGCCATACAAATGAATGAACATTTATTCCATTTTCTCAACGGATTGAGAGAAATAAAGGTAAATAATACATTACCATTATATAATAATTTTTATTTCATATATATCACTTTTTATTATTTAAATCTACCCTTATTACCTTTGATGTAAAGCGTAGGTCAAGAACAAATCACATCACTTCACGAGGTGGTAGTCCACCATACACAAAAATGACATTATCATATTCCCATATAATGGAATATAAGAGGGTATATATGATATAATAATTACATAGGTATAATAATATCATAAATATAAAATATAAAAAATAAATCCATCATTATATCCAACCTTGAGAGGTTGTGATGGAAAGTGAATAACATCAGTTCGTGAGGTGGTAGTCTGTCATACACACAATCAATGGATTCATTTCCCATTTAATAGGGGCGGAGATAGATATAGATTATTAAATTAACATAATAAAATATAATTAAATTATATATATAGTTTTTTTATATTATAACATTTGAAAAAATTTGAATCTTATGGAACAAGTAATAAAACAAAAACACTAGTTTCTGAATTTTGACTCTTCTTCGGAGAACCTCAATAGGTTTATACTTATAGATTTATTTGGATATTTTAATAATTAATATAAGTACTATAGGAAATTTTTAATTAATTTTGATATATATTTTGGTATTTATTGGCTGTAAAAATGGGTTTCTAAGTTTAAAGAGGGGATGAGATGAGGTTTCCTTTTATAAGTGGGGGAGATGACACATTTGAAAATTCTGAAAAGAATAAAGTTTACCCATGGTTTTCACATGATACAAAGATAAAAAAAAATTTAATTATAAAACAATTAGAGTTTATAAGGTTGAAACATGTCCACTATTCCTATTTCTCCCATTACCTGCTATTTTTTTAGTTTAACCCCCGAAAAACACATTTTAACCTCAACCGCGAAAATTAATTTATATTATTTTCACTATTCCTTATGGTCAAAAATTAAGTTTAGATTATCATATAAAATAAATTATTATGATTAAAAATATTCAATCCATCTTTACAAATTCCATTCACAAAAGAGGAAAATTTTAATTTAAAATTAAAAATACAGACGTGGTGAAAAAATGGTTTTCCCAATAATGTTTTTTCAAAAGACTAAAAGGTTTTTATATAAAAATTAAATATGAAATTGATTCAAATTATCTAAATTGTATTATTAAATATATGTATATATATATATATTAGTTAATTTAACTTTTAAAACCATCTTAAAACAATATTTATGTTTTTAAATGTTTAAAGGAAATTGAAATTCTTAATAAAACCAGTGTTTTTCACTATTCATTGAAAAATTTAACTTTTTAGAAAATTATAAAAAAATAATCCTAATATAATTTATAAATTATGATTTAAAATATTAATTTCATTTTTTCAAATAAATTTTCCCAAAATGGAAATTTTATATTTTAAAATAAATTCACAAAATGTGATAAAACTGTTTTTGAGACTAAATACAGTTTTTCAGCATAAGATTTAATTTATTATTATTTCATGTATAGAAAACACATAAGGCCAATTTTAAACATTAAATTAAATATATAATATATATAAATTTAATTAAAATAATTCACCAAAAGTTATTTAGTTTATTTGTTGAGGTAAAACGTGTCTGTGCATAGAAAATTAGTCTTTTAGAAAATGATTTCTTTTATTTTCAAATAGTTATTATTTTCAATTATAATTATTTGGCACAAAATAATTAATTTTATATAAATATGTTAAATATATATTTTCATAATTTATTTAAACATATCCATACCTTCCATTCCAATGGCTAAGATTTGACTTTTACAGAAAATAATATTATTTTAATAGTATGCCACCTTTCGATTAAACTCATTGGTGCGTGTAACACAAGCTAAAATCAGTGTTGCGTGTTACAGAAGATAATCTCTATGTTTTGTGTAATGGAATATGATTTTTTTTTGTAATTTAATCTAAACTCAATGTTGTGCATAATTAAAAATATTGAAAAAAGTAAATTAATTTGGAAAAAATATTCAATAAAATCTCAGGGTGTTACATTATATCACTCATAAAATGAATGTTTCACTTGAAATTAATCTATTTAACACCAAAACTAAGGATAATTATTCCTCATTACATCCTCAAGTACCCACATAGCTTCCTCAAACAAGTGGTTTCACCAAATAAACATTGACTAGGTGAGTGATCTTATTTCGTAGAACTTTCTCTCTATGTTCAGAAATCTCCACCAGTTATTCCTCGTAAGAAATATCTTTCTCCAGCAGTAGGAAATATGATTTTAGTACACATGAATGATTAGGTATGTGTTTTATTAGGAGAGATATATGGAACACATCATGAAATTTAAAGAATTTTGGTGGAAGTTCAAATTGATAGGTTACCATCTCAATATGATCAAGAATTTCAAAGGGACTGATATACCTAAGGATTAGATTTCCTTTTTATCATTAGCATAATTTCATCCTTTGGTTGGGATTTGATCAATTTACACTTTATCCCTTACTCCAAGAAATGAAGATGATTTTTTTATGCCTAAAGCACTAAAGGATCACAAGATCGATAATAAAATTAAAAATCATTACTTCTATCTCTAGTTATCATCATAAAAAATGGTTATAACAAGTTATGAAATATTCATAAAAATTCATATAGTGAATTAATATATTAATATCTTAAACATCATCCAATTTTTAAATTAAACCATTTTATAAATGGTTAACCTTATGAACCTTCCAAATTTTAAAATTTATAATGAAGGTTACTAAATTTACAGAATCAAATTATCATTAATCCCTCAAATATCATAAAGTGTCTCTTAATTGTCACATAAAAAATATATAAATACCTTATTAATATATTCTCCTGAAACATGGTGATAACCAAAATTACCATAAAACCTCAATGAAAATAAACATACTTCCTCACTCATTATATAAAGCCACTTATTATTGAATATATTCCATAAATCCAAAAAAGTTGTAAACTCCATCAATGATAACATAAAATAATTTTTCATCAAATCATTAATAGGTTTCAATGTAATCAATATTATCCAATTTACTTTGTAACAACCCAATATTATAAAATAGAACACTATGTTCAATATCATACAAGATACACCACATAGAGTTTAAAAAAATGAATAAATATTATTATTTAACTGTGACTATTATAACAAAGCTAATAAATTGGTGGGTATGAATAGTAATAATAACATTTTAAAATATATAATAGAAATAATAATTGATAAAGTATTAATTAATTCTATTTAAATAATCACTCAAATTTTTAGTAAGGTTAATTTATTTTTCAAAAATAAATTTTCTTCAAAAAGTGGGGTTTCTTGAATTTTATGAGTGAATATTATAATTAATTTTTGAAATTTTAGAACATTAATTTCATAAAATAGAAATCATTTTTGAAATCAAAATATCATGTTTTACATTGGGTGATATTTTGGGATTTTTTAGAAATAATTGGATGTTCAATGAATAGTTGTGAGACTGGATATGTCCTAAAAAAGGCCAAGTCATTTTATTAAAAGATAAAAAGAGTTACATGTGTCAAAAGTAAGACATTTTACAAAAACCATTGTTCCAAAAAGAAAAGATGTCAGTAGAAACATCATTATTCCAAAATATTTAATTAGATTTAACTCACTTGTTAGCCAATACATCGGCCCCAAGATTTGCTTCACAAAAAGTATGTTTAATAATGTAATTAATTGATGAAAGAGATTCCATACAGTTTATCTATATTTCTTAAAAGCTTCCAAGATAAATTAAATATACCATTTTAACTACCGACACTATAGTTTCTGAGTCACACTCAAGAAAAAGGTTGAACCATCTGCGATTTTTTAAAACTTCAACTGAATTAATAATCCCAAGAATTTCATAATCCACTGAATTAGTGGTTCCCCAAGGTCTATAGATACAACCCAAATATTTTCTTATGTGGTCCCTCAAGATGGAACCATACCCATTTGGACCTAGATTGCCTCTTGAATACCCATCTGTATTTCATTTAATACATCTAGGAAAAGGAAATACCCATATAACTTCTAAATTTCCTTGACAAGGATGATAATTTCATACAATTCTAAAGAATTTTAGAATAATAAAATCATTCATAGAGTTTTCAAAAAATAAATATTGAAAATAATTTTCCCTTTTTATAGTAGTAAGAATCTACTCAAAATAATACTTAAGGTTAAACTGAATTTCTTTATAGATAAACATGTTGGGGATATTACAAATTATATAGAGAATCTCCACACAATCCACATGAAGCAGATTTTTCACTTTCTATGAAATTTTTAACGTAAAATAGTCTATAAGGTGATCATAAATAAAAGAACATTGAGGTAATAAAACCTGAAAAAAAATCCGTCATAAAAGTCCACAAGGTAGAGGCTGCAACATAGCTTAAAAAGAGATGATAAATTTTATCTCAATGTTGATTACACAGAACACACTTTGAACAAATACTAATACCAAAAGACTATAAAAAAGAATAATTAGGTATCTTTGAATTAAAATTTCTCTATGCAAGATAAAAAAAGTATGTAAAAATAAAAGGTTTATTAATGTTATTTATAAAAATATTATTATATTCAATAAAGGTTTTTTGATAGAAATATTCATAAGAAAACATCTTGTTAACATTATACTCTCATATAATAATGTCATACCCACTAATAAAGTTATAATTTAATACTATTTCATTGATTTCAGTAGGAAGGTTGTCTATAGGTGATTCAATCTAATCTTTAATTGAAATATTGGTATTAAAAGACATATTAGGGGATGAAAGATTACTAAGGACAATTATTCTAGAACAATTATACATTCATAATTTCATAGAAGAAATCGTTATGAAAATCCAATGAGTGTTAGCCATAATAGAGGAATCTGATTTCTTAAAGGGAGGCCAAATAGAGGATTCCATATAATTGTCATTTCTATCTTTATGTTATCCAAGAAATATTTCTCTTAAAAAGGTAAGACCTTTATATTTTCTATTAAGAAATATCTACATAAGATTATCTTGTAAATAAAGATTGAAATTAGTGATGTTTTTAAAACCTACCCTTCCACAATCAATTAGTTGGAACTCTTTTTTCCAAGGAATATTAATAATTTTCCCATAAATAATGCTTTTATGTGAAATAAAATGTTCAACAAAGATGTCAATAATTTTTATGAGAGAATTTATCCATTTGTAAACCATGAAATAATAAACAATTTTTGAAATATTTCTATATTTAATAAAACAAATTGACCATCCATTGATAATAATTTACCTTTGCATGTGGATAATTCGTTTCTAATTTGACTTATAAGAAGAGAAAAATAACCATACTGAGTATTACCCAAAAAAGGAACACCAAGGTAATTAAAAGTTAAATTTCCTTCTCTAATATGTAGTTCATTTATTATGTTCAACTTTCTAGATATAGGAATTCTTTTACCAAAATAAAAAAAAAAGATTCCTCCCAACTAATTTCCTAACCTAAAACTTTCTCATAATGGAGGGGAGTATTTTTTAAATTCTTGATGTTCCTTTTATCCCCTTAGATAAAACAAATTAAGTCATCAGCTTAAAAAAGATGAGTATGATAAATAATACCTCTACCATCTTTAATGGATACAATTTTATTCTCAATCACCAATCTAAGAAATATTCTGCTCAAGTAATCTTCTACTATGGAGAAGAGAATAACTAAAAGTGGATCTCATTTACTTAAACATCTTGTATAAGTGAAGTATCCCTTGTTGGAGTTCGTGGTCTAGAACTAACTAATTTGTACTTTATTCATTAATAAAATCCTTATCACATCTTGATTGTTCTTCTGTGTGACAATGCTTGTGATAATGTCCTAAGGACAACTGTTTCATTAAAGGGTCATAACGGATCCCTACTATGATGAGAACCCAGAAGTGTCATAACACTGTTCTTGAATATATGTTCTATGGTCAGATGATATTATTTGAGGGACACAAATAATACAGGTCATTAGGGGTGAGGACTCATAAAACTTTGAGGCACCTTCTCATGGTGTGCGCCCTTGGTAATATCCAGGAGGATATTATGAGAACGAGACCTGCCAGTAGGAAATCCACATTTCATAGTCTCATTGGATGTTCCTATCTACGGAAGTGGGTATTGGTCCTTAGACTTTAATATTATTATTAATGGGTATTACAACTCACACACTTATATGTATTGATGAAAACTGTGAAGACACACTGTTCGCAGTGAGGTAGGATACATTGGGTGCGTCACGAGTAATACTGCATTAATAGATAATGTGAGAAAGGATTTGCCCCTTCTGTTCCATAATAGAAGTAGATATCTCAGGCCCTTTGATGGAATTGATATAGCCTGAATAAATCCAGGGCCATGGTAAGGTATGGGAGAGTTCAATTCTGGGAAGTCAAAGAAAGAATAATCGAGCACATGGTTTGATGGCACTATGATGCAACCCGCTTGATTAGAGATATCGAGACAAAGGGATTATATTACATGGTAAGAGTTCGTAGGAGGTGACACATCATTTCAACGTTAAATTCTTTATCTATGGGTGACTTGGCATGTTTCTAGACGCTAACCTTGGACTTTAGGCAGGCTCCGCCTAATGCCACTGAGAAAGAGGCCTAGAGGGTCACACACTAAGTGTGTCCATGTATCTGAGTTAAATATTAATTTAACAAGTTAAATAAATATTATTCCCGACTGTGGTTTAATAATTAGTTAAGGATGTCTGATCACATTTATTTCGACACTGGTTATTTGAGAGAATATATTGTGGGTGAAATAATATATTTATTAGCGAGTAACGTAGTTACATTTATTTAATAAATAAATAGCCATTACTCAAGGTCTAATAAATGTGGAGGAGAAAAAATGGAAAATAAAAGTACACTCCCTGTATATTAAATATACACACCATGTAGTTTAATGGAAAACAAGTACATGCCGTGTATTAATTATTACACGCTGTGTAGTTTTACTGTCAGGATTTTGAGGATATAATATTGTTTTATTAAATGATATTAATTATAATCAGCATGGGCGCATGTCAAGGAATTAATAATTCGACATGGGGTTTCAATAAGAGTTAATGAAATAAATAAAATGCGTAACGCATTTATTTATTGTCATAAATCTATTAACCTCAAACCCGATTATAAATATCCTCACAACCCCAACACTTTTCCAGAGCCATTGTTGTGCACAACAGATTTGGAAATACTACCAAGCCAAGATATAATTCCATTTCCACCAATAACTCCCTCAAGTTACGAGAGCGAGATCCTCTACTGGATCAAGGCAGTCGAAGGCAAACATCGTAAGAGAAGGTTCTTCCGCACTAGCACCTGGAGATCCCTTCGGCGACGTCCAGAGATACGTGGAGCACGTGTGGATCACCACTAGAGGAATCCTATACTTGGATTCTACAATGCAATAACGGATCACAGGATCGTGACCGGAGACATCGACGAAGAAATAATTCCACCGAGGTAATTCTTGTGAATTAATTAAATTAATTATAACCAACATATGATGATCCTATATCAATGGTTCCAGGACTCTTCTTTTCTTTTTCGTTCTTCGTTCCATTCCAAAGATCCGTCATTTTATATCGTGATGGATCTCAAATTGAACGTTGTTTAATTCTAAAATTAAAGTTGGGAAAACCCACCAATGTGCTTCCGCTGTGCCCGGAACCTACAAGTGGTATCAGAGGGGTCATATCATTGATTATAATTATTTAGTTTTTCATTAGTGATTTACGCATTTAAAAATTTAGTTATTTCAATTCATGTTTAATCATTCTGGAAATCTGAATCTCGAGATATGTTCCTCCTCCCTCATTTCTCGTTCACCTCACAGAAACGAAGTTTTTTCTTTTAATTTTGATTAAAATAAAATAGAGGAACTCATCTGGAGGAGCCAAACGTTTCTGGTCGTACAACACCAGAATACATGACATGTATTCGGAAGTACACGCCGTGTAGTCTAGGTTCAATGCATTGACTGATCCGCCAAATCAGGTCATGTATTAGATTCTTTCTAAGAATTTAAGACACCGTGTGTTGAACAGAAACAGGTGGCACATGGTTTCCGTATTACACGTTGTGTGGTCCAATGAACACGACGTGTAGTCCCTTTAGGATAGGGTTGGGTCGTGTACCCCGTACACCGCTTTCCCGGCTGGAAACCATGTAATGCGGAAACTACATGGCGTGTGTCCCACAGAACATGTCGTGTACTCCGAAAATTTCCGAAGTACATTAACACACCATGTTCCCGGGCGTGTACTTCGGATGGACGGTGAAGAAAAATTACACGCCGTGTAGTCGGAACTATACGCCGTGTATTCACCCAAATTATGCAGATTTATTAAAATTTATTATTATATTATACAAACCCTTGAGACTTGTACCATGGTGCAGGCATAAATCTTAGGCACAACACATGATAGGTGTTTTATATATATGTGTTTAATTTAACATTTGTGTAATGAATGGGAATTCACCGGGTTTCCTCCAAGGTACAAGTTACGTACAAGTATAATTTTAAATGAATTTATTTGTTTAAAATTATGATTGATGAGAATCTCAAGGAAGTTCAGAAAAGGGTTTAAGATAAAAGGATTGATTAATTAAAGACAATTAATTAATTTGAGTGTGATTTATCTTAAACAAGAATGATTAAATAATTGGATGCTAGTTTTATTTATGCGTAAATATCGTTGCATGTATGGATGATCCTGAGCTAGAACGAGACCTTTGTATGTGAGTGGTTTCTTTTAATTAATTTATTTAAATTAATTTTTTTGGCCTGCGAGCCATCTCCTCATTAATATGTAGGTTCTGCACACCCAATGATTATTTTTATATAAAAACCCCTTTTTCCCCACACCTGCATGTGAGATAAATGAATATGTAATAGATGGAGATCCCAAGCTAGTGGAGGCGGCTCAAGTGAGGAGACAATGTGAAACCAATCTAAGGAGATACAAAGGTGGATAGGTGGAAAGTTGTAAACATGAACCCGAAAGGTTCAAAGTGTTTCTCCCCTAGGTCTTGGGTTATTTTATCAACCGCTAGGTAAACTAACCAATAGAAAAAGCTCATGATCATACCATTTATTTTATTTATGTCAGTTGCATGGTTTATTTATTGTGGGTGTGTTGTCATAATCACACAATTAATTAATTAAACGATCATGCAAGATGGAACTAAAATAAAACCGGCTTATACGTAAATATTATCTTAGACATGGTTAATCTCTTAAGTATTTCCCACTTAATATTAAAAAGCATGTAATCAAAGATAATTAAATTTCAATTTGAGTATAAGGATAAAATCCCTCAAAATAAATATTAAGTCGGTATACCCTTCCAAAATATTTGTTAGAATCGAACCATAGTTCAAAGTGCTTGACCAACCCTATTTGGGGTGCTTTCAATTATCGGGGAATTCTAATTCAAGGTTTTGGGTTGACTTGACTTGGTTCGCATCAAGGGTTGACTACCACAGCAGGACATGGTGTGACCAAGAGGCAAATATTGAGGAAATCCAAAATAAAAGGATTTTAGGATTGGGGAGTCCACTCAGCGGATCAAGGAGCTGCGAGTTAATGCAGTTGGCATTTGGAATGCCTACCTAAAACCCTTAAAGTTTCTTGACCAACCCTAGTTGGGGTAATGCGAAGGGAAATATGGTTCCTTTCCACTAGAATATTCAGGCAACAGAATATTCTGAAATCAATTGTGAGGGATATTGGATTTCGATAAAATAGTGGGAGACTAATAAGTATTAATTTATTTATTTGTCTCAGTTTTGTAATAAAGTACTAAACCTTTGCTCATCTTAATTTGTAGAAACGACAAGAAAATGACTTCAAACATATCATTGCGAACCATACTTGATAAGGAACACCTTCTCTCCGGCACCAATTTCCAAGAGTGGCAGAGGCGTTTACGCATCATCCTTCACCATGAAAGGAAATTGTATGTACTGGAAGAGTATATTCTAGTTGCACCTGGGAAAGAGGCCGGTGATGAGGAATTATCTCTCTATATAAAACACATGGATGGTTCCACATATGTCCAGTTTTTCATGCTATCGGCCATGTCCAATGTGCTCTTGAAGCAACATGAAAACATGGATGCGTATAGCATGATGTCTCACCTTAAGGATCTCTACCAAGAGAAGGTGAGACATGAGAGTTATGAGATCTCCAATGCTTTGTTTAAAACTAATCTTGGAGAGTCTGTGCCAGCTAGGCCTTATGTAGTCAAGATTATTGGCTACATTGAACGCATGGACATCTTAGGGATTAAATTCCCGGATGAGTTGCGTACAGGCCTCATCCTATCATCACTGCCCAAGACCTTCTCTAGATTCATTGTCAATTATAACATGAACAGCAATGAGAAGAGTCTATCGGAGCTTCTGACCTTGATTCTCCAGGTAGACAAGGACATGGGGCATGACAAACCCACAGTCCTTATGGTGAACAAGAAAAGTAAGGACAAGGCAAAGGGTCCAAAGACTTATAAACGGTCTGAAGCCCCCGAGAACCGTCCCTCTAATAAGGGAATGATCTAGAGTCAAGGCAAGGAAATGGAGGTGGTGTGTTTTTCATGTGGCAAGCAGGGCCACTGGAAGAGGAACTGCACCCAGAAGCATGGCGACGCTAAAGGTGTGTTCATTATCGAGTGTAATCTTTCCATTTCTACACATTGGGTATTAGATATAGCTTGTGGGGAACAAATCTGTATTCAAATGTAGGAACCAAGTAGATTTAGAAAGATTTCCAGAGGAGAGGTGGATCTTCGAGCTGCCAATGGCGCAAGGATAGCTGCGTTGGCTATTGGAGACTACCACCTCTCATTACCGACTGTCATGATTTTGGTTTTACATAACTGTTATTATGTTCCTAGTGTTACCAAGAACATAATTTCTGTATCTTATTTAGATATGGATGGATTTATTTTCAAGTTTGGAAATAAGGGTTGTCTCTTTTATAAGAACAACATATGTTATGGTATGGAACATTTAAATAAATGTTTGTATGTATTAAATTACGAAAACCAAGTGTTGTCAATCGATAACGAAACAAACTCACATGACTCATACATCACCTAGTTGTGGAATCACTGTCTTGGTCATGTAAATGAGAAGTGCTTGACAATTCTCTTCCAAGATGGCTATTTAGACTCTACTGAGATAAAAACACTTGATAGATGTCACGCTTGTTTACAAGGTAAAATGAAAAAGCCGCCTTTCGGTGGACAGGGTGAAAGGGCCACAGAGCTTCTAGGATTGGTACACACGGATGTATGTGGACCATTTCCAGTAGAATATAGAGGTGGATATTCTTACTTCATTACTTTTATTGATGATTTGAGTAGATATGGATTTGTCTACTTAATGAGGTATAAGTCAGAAGCCTTAGAGAAATTTAAGGAATTCAAGAATGAATTAGAGAATCATCTTGGTAAGAAGATAAAGAAACTTCGATCGGATCGAGGTGGAGAATATCTGAACAAAGAGTTCATCAATCTTCTACGGGAGTCTGAGATTCTATCTCAACTCACTCCTCCTTATACACCACAGTGGAACGGTGTTAGTGAAAGGAGGAACCTCACCTTGTTGTACATAGTGAGGTCGATGATGAGTCATGCGGATCTTCCATTATCCTTTTGGGGATATGCATTACAAACTGCAGCATACACATTAAACCGAGTACCAACTAAGGCGGAAAATGGAATTCCCTTCGAGTTATGGAATGGAAAGAAACCCATTTTGTCGTATACACATGTATGAGGATGTGAGGCATTTGTTAAGGCCTTCTCAGGAAAAAAACTAGCACCCCGGGGCACGAAGTGTATCTTTATAGGATATCCTAAGGAAACGAAAGGATATTACCTATATAACCCTCAGGACAAGAAGGTGACTGTCGCCAGACAAGGTTTCTTTCTTGAGAGGGAGAACATCCTCAAAAAGGATAGTGGGAGCAAGATTGACTTCGATGAATTTGATACTCAAGATACACATGAGTTAGTACAAGAACAAGTTCCATAGGTCTCCGTGAAAGAGGTTCCAAAAACAAAAGTACTGTGTAGGAGCTCAATAGAGGTAAGGGAACCAGAGAGATTTGGTTTCCTAGTCACTGAGGATGGTGAATCATTATTGTTGGACAATGATGAACCTCTCTCATACAAGGAAGCAGTAGAAAGCTCAGAAGTTGCAAGATGGCTAGAAGCTATGAATTCTGAGATGGATTCCATGTATCAAAACCAAGTCTGGGTTCTGTTTGATGATCCAGTTGATGTAAAGCATGTTGGATATAAATGGGTATTCAAGAGAAAACAGGACATGGAAGGTCAAGTTAACACCTATAAAGCAAGGCTAGTGGCTAAAGGATTCAGACAACGTCAAGGAATTGACTATGATGAAACCTTCTCGCCAGTTTCCATTTTGAAATCCATAAGAATCATACTTGCCATAGCAGCATACCATGACTACGAGATTTGGAAAATGGATGTCAAAACAACATTACTTAACGGGAACTTTTAGGAAGATGTTTATATGACACAACCAGAAGGGTTTGTGACACTAGGTGAATCCAAAATGGTTTGCAAGTTACAGAAATACATTTATGGATTAAAGAAAGCATCTAGGTCATGGAACATTCGATTTGATGAAGCCATAATGGAATTTGGTTTCATTAAGAATGAATGTGAGCCATGCGTTTATAAGCGGTTTAATGGGAATGCGATCGTTATCCTAGTATTATATGTTGACGGCATATTAGTTATTGGAAACGATGTACCAGTCTTACAGTTAGTTAAGGACTGGTTGAACAAGTGTTTCTCCATGAAGGACTTAGGAGAAACAGCCTACATTCTAGGGATAAAGATCATTCGTGATAGATCAAAGAGGCTGCTTGGACTAAGTCGGGGTATATACATTGACCAGATACTAAAGAGATTTAGTATGGAACAATCCAAGAGGGGATTGGTTCCAGTGTCACATGGCCTACATCTTTCTAAGAAAATGTGTCCTCAGACACAAAGAGAGAAAGATAGAATGAGTAAGATCCCATACACTTCGGCTATAGGATCCATCATGTATGCCATGTTATGTACCAGGCTTGATGTTTCCTATGCACTGAGCATGGTAGTCAGATATCAAGAAGATCCAGGAGAATAGAATTGGACTGCTGTTAAGACTATCCTTAAGTATCTAAGAAGAACTAAGGATATGTTCATGGTGTATGGAGGAGATGAGGAGCTTGTCATCAGAGGGTATGATGATGCTAGTTTTCAGATAGATCAGAATGATTTGAAGTCGCAATATGGATATGTTTTCTGTCTCAATGGAGGAGCTGTGATCTAGAAGAATTCAAAGTGGCCAGTTGTCGCCAATTCTACAGCGGAGTCCGAATATATAACGGCTTATGATGCATCCAAGGAAGCCTTCTGGATTCGGAACTTTTTCCAGGAGCTTGATGTGGTTCCTAGAAGTAAAGATCTCATTACATTGTATTGTGATAATACTGCAGCAGTGGCTCTTGCAAAAGAACCAAGGTCACCTCAACGGACAAAGCACATACTCCAAATGTATCACCTCTTGAGGGATTTCTATCAGAGGGGTGAAGTTGCTGTGAGCATAGTGTCCACGAAAGAGAACATGGAAGACCCCATGACTAAAGGCTTATCTCAGCAGAAGCATGAATATCATGTGAGAGCTAGTGGGTTAAAGGTTGTTAGCAGTTGGCTCAGTCCAAGTGGGAGTCTGTTGGAGTTGGTGGTCTAGAACCAACTGATTTGTACTTTATTCATTAATAAAAGCCTTATCACATCTTGATTGTTCTTCTGTGTGAAAATACATGTGATAATGTCCTAAGGATAGCTGTTGCATTAAAGGGTCATAGCAGATCCCTCCTATGATGAGAACCCAGAAGTTCCATAACACTGTTCTTGAATATATGTCCTATGGCCGGATGATATTATTTGAGGGACACAAATAATATAGGTCATTGGGGGTGAGGACTCATAAAACTTTTAGGAACCTTCTCATGGTGTGCGCCCTTGTTAATATCCAAGAGGATATTATGAGAATGAGACCCGCCAGTAGGAAATCCACATTTTATACTGTCATTGGATGTTCCTATCTGCGAACATGTGTATTGGTCCTTAAACTTTAAGATTATTATTAATGGGTATTAAAACTCTCACCCTTAGATGTATTGATGAAAACTGTGATGACACACTGTTCGCAGTGAGGTAGGATATGTTGGGTGCATCACGAGTAATACTGCATTAATAGATAATGCGAGAAAGGATTTGTCCATTTTGTTCCATAACAGAAGTAGATATCTCAGACCCTTTGATGCAATTGATATAGCCTGAATAAATCCATGGACATGGTAAGTTATGAGCGAGTTCAATTCCAGGAAGTCAAAGAAAGAATAATCAAGCACATGGGTTGATGGCACTAGCATGCAACCTGCTTGATTAGAGATATCGAGACAAAGGGATTATATTAAATGGTAAGCGTTCGTAGGAGGTGACACATCATTTCGGCATTAAATTCTTTCTCTATGGGTGCCTTGGCGTGTTTCTAGACACTAACCTTGGACTTTAGGTAGGCTCCGCCTAATGCCACTGAGAAAGAGACCTAGAGGGTCACACACTAAGTGTGTCCGTGTATCTCAGTTAAATATTAATTTAACAAGTTAAATAAATATTATTCCTGACTGTGGTTTAATAATTATTTAAGGATGCCTGATCGCATTTATTTCGACACTAGTTATTCGAGATAATATATTGTGGGTGAAATAATATATTTATTAGCGAGTAATGCAGTTACATTTATTTAAGAAATAAATAGCCATTACTCAAGGTCTAACAAATGTGGTGGAGAAAAAATGGAAAATAAAAGTACACGCCGTGTATATTAAATATACACGCCGTGTAGTTTTATGGAAAACAAGTACACGCCATGTATTAATTATTACACGCCGTGTAGTTTTCCAGTCGGGATTTTGAGGATATAATATTGTTTTATTAAATGATATTAATTATAATCAGCATGGGCGCATGTCAATGAATTAATAATTCAACATGGGGTTTCAATAAGAGTTAATGAAATAAATAAAACGCGTAACACATTTATTTATTGTCATTAATCTATTAACCTTAAAACCTATTATAAATATTCTCACAGCCCCAACACTTTTCCCGAGCCATTGTTGTGCACAATGGATTTAAAAATACTCTCAAGCTAAGAGATAATTCCCTTTCCACCAAGAATGCCCTCAAGTTACGAGAGCGAGATCCTCCACCGGATCAAGGCGGTCGAAGGCGGACATCGCAAGCGAAGGTTCTTCCATGCTAGCACCCGGAGATCCCTTCAGCGATATCCAGAGATACGTGGAGCACGTGTGGATCACTGCTAGAGGAATCCTATACTTGGATTCTACGATGCAACAAAGGATCACAAGATCGTGACCGGAGACATCGATGAAGAAAGAATTCCACCAAGGTAATTATTGTGAATTAATTAAATTAATTATAACCAACATATGATGATCCTATATCAATGGTTTTGGGACTCTTCTTTTCTTTTTTCATACTTCATTCCATTCCGAAGATCTAGCGTTTTAAATCGTGATGGATCTCGGATTGAATGTTGTTTAACGCTAAAATTAAAGTTGGGCAAACCCACCAATGCGCTTCCGCTGCGCTCGGAACCTACATCCCTTAGGGATTCCATTTATCAAAACCAAAACAAACTAAAAACATAGTAGTATTTTCACCCAATTAACAAAGATATCATTAAAAACAAACTAAGTTAAAAAATCGTCGATAAAACCCCAATTAAGTGTGTCAAAGGCTTTTTCAAATCTAATTTGATAGAAATGTTACCTCCACTAATAGGTTTCAAAATGTGTTTTACACATTAAGAATCCATGAAAATACAATATCGTATGATTCTAACTTTGATGAAACCAAATTGATTTTAAGACACTATCTTGTTGTCAATATTAGTGATCCTGTTAGATAGAATCATTCCAAAAAAATTATAAATTATGTTAACAAGAGAACTCAGTCTAAAAAAGAATTCTTTTATTAGAATTATAAATTTTAGGGATGCGGGTTAGGAATTATGAATTAATTACATGAATAAGTTGACCATTTTTAAAAAATTATTAACTAATCTATAAAATTCAATGTGGATAATTTCTCAAAAAATTGAAAAAAATAATTAGTAAAACCATCAGGTCTAGGAGAGATTTATGAATTCAGAATAAATATAGCCTCCTTAATTTCAAAAGAAATAGGAATGAAAAAGATATTATGGTTATCTTCCTGGGTAAAAATTTATTGAATGATGTCTTTCAGAGACTCATTGGAAGCATTATAAGTACTGAAAAGTATAATGTAATAGTAAAAAACATGTGATGAAAGGTCTTTCTAATTTTCAAAAAAATCCATTATCAGAAAGAATGGCTAGAAGCATGGTAATTTTCCTAACCCTTTGATGAGAGTTAATGAATTTTTTATTTTTATCTCCACCCTTGATCCATTTTACATTAAAATATTCCCACTTCATTCTCTCTTTTAATATTAAGTAACATATTTAGATCATAAGTAACCTTTTTTTGCTCTTCAACACCAGCGGAAAAATCATTGCGAGTGTTTTTCTCTTGGGTTTAAAGAATAAATGATTCAAGATATAAAATTTTATCAACAATGTGACTAAATCAATTCTTACTCCATTATTTAAATTTTTCTTAAGAATCTTAAGTTTTAAAAGATAGGAAAGATCATCATTGTTAAAGTTAAAGGAATTCAAAGTCTCCTGAATTATAAGTTTACATTCAGGATGAGTACTCCATGAGTTATTAAATTTGAAGTGTGAAGGTAATATTTCCATTGTGGATGTTAGATTAACTAAAATAGAATGGTAATTAGAATTTAATTTATAAATAGTAGAGTAGTAAATAGAGGACCAGGTATTGAGGGATTAACCATTTATGAAATCTCTATCAAGTTTTCAATAAACAACTTATTAGAGGTTCCTTCTATACCATGTATATTTTGATCCAACAAGGTTGATTTCATAGAGATTACTATCCTGAATAAAGGATCATAATTCTCCAGTTTTTTAGAGGATATTCCCATGTCATGTCTCTCATCAGGATTTAAAATACCATTAAAGTACACTATGAGAGTCCAAGTACAGCTAATAATTTTACTTTTGTCCAAAATTGTTTTCCAATGTTATCTTATATCTTGATAACCGTTAAAGGCATAAATGATGGAAAAAATTTATAAAATTACTTCATATTTAAAATTCAAATAAATATTCAGCTTAGAGTATATAATGAAAGATATTCCTTCCAACCTATAATAGGTATGAAACCAAATTCTTTTATTGTTAGTGCTGGAAAAATTACTTCCAATCAATTGATACTCTAGTATATCATAAGAGGAAACATTATTTTAGGAAATATTTTTTGGTTCAGAGAGACCCAAAATGTTTCTTTTGTTCTTGTTAATAAAAATATGAATAGATTTAATAGTTTCAGAGTTGAAGATCCCCTACCAATTCTAGAAAATGATTTTTATTTAAAATTTTGTTTGGAGTAAAGACCACATTTTTTCTTTCCATCATAATTTTTTTCTTATTGACTGCCTAGTTAAAATATGTTTTTTATCATCCTATTTTATATTTTATGTTTCTTTGGGGATTTATTTTCTAGTTTTTGAGCATGGTAAGGAAATATATTTTTTGGGATGCTTCTCAGCATTCAAATCAGTAACTACTGTTTCATTACAAGGATCCTACTTATAAATAATATCAGAACTATATTCAATATTTGTACTCAATGTCTCAATAGTTTTATCATAGGGATATGGTTTAGAAACATTTATGTTGGAATCATTAATACATTGATTCTCATGTACTATAATTTTTTTAAAAAAAATTAGTATAGGATTGTTTAGGATTACTAAAAGGAGAAACACATAAACAGCTTGTTGGTTTAGCAGTTAATAAAATTTTAGGAAAATTATATACTTATTCCTTGGTCATAGGAACACTAAAAAGAGAAGATGATGTTTTTTCATTATGTTGGGAAGAAGAATCATTAAAATTATTAAAGAAGTATTTTTCATGTGGGAATAATGAAGAGACGTCATTTTTTCTAAAAAAAGTTTTGATAAATCAAAAATAATTAACTTGAAAAAGTTTATAACATCCATAGATATATCCAAAATAATTTGTTCATCCTAATTTTGTGAAATTTATAGGTTAAAATAGTTACTAGAGGGATCACAACAATCATATTTTTCTTCTTCATTTATAAGAGATTTCCAATTATTCCCTTTAACATTTTTGACATCAAAAATATTTTTTTTTTATTTTTTATCCAATTTCATATTTCATTTTTATTTATAGTATAATTTCCATAAAAGAAAATATCATTACCTATATTATTATACTGAAATATTTCCACTCATTTGGGTTAGTATTATGTCAAAATTTTCTTTGAATGTGCCTACAATTAGAGATATTGTGTCCTAACATCCTATAAAAATCACAAAAAGGAGGAACAAACTCATATTCAATTTTAACTTCAGTTTTAATATCATTATCTATAAATTATATTACATCAGAAGGTTTGACATAAATATTATCTTCAACAATTATCCTATCATACATCCCAATTTCACCATTTATTATGCAATGATATGTTTTAAAAGGAATACCAATACAAGCAGCGATATCATTAAGAATTCTAGGATGCCAAAACTGCAATTTAACCCATGTAATTTGAAAAAAAAACCTACACTATTGTTCTATTTTTAGTAAAGGGATTAAAATTTATGTTCCATTCAAAAATACTAAGATTACTAGGTTTATGTAAAAGTTTTATGAATTTCCATACAACTTCAAGATCGAATTTACTTTTTAATATGATATGGAAGAAACCCCTTTCGATCAGAATCATATTCCAGTATTTTATCCCCCATTAATGTAAAATATATAGATTAATATCATAATAGGAACATGTTTTATCTCTTTTAGAATACATTACACACCCAAGAATGAATAATTTTCATAAATTCATCCTCTTTTGAAATTCATCTGTATTGGGAACCACTGTAAAACAACCATTATTTGTCTTCTTGAAAGAAGGAGGATTAGGAAGTTAACAAGTGATCACATAAAATCCAAAAAAATATTATAAAAAAGATATTAATATAATTTTAATTTTTGAAAAATAATCCTTCGAATTTTTTTTTTCTCCTTGATGTGTTGTGGAATAATCTAGCTCGTGATTTTCATGATGGAAAGATTTCTCATTTTCTGAACTAAAGGAATACATGAAGAATGGAATTATATTAAAGAGGATTCATCTTTGAATCTTGAAAGGAAGCTTACACATTGAATTCAATTATTCTTCCCTAAATGTGTGAGATCGGTCTTGAAAATTATTACAACACTGTGTATTAAGATGGTGATTTTGGAGTTCTTTCAATGAATAGTGAAAATACCAATTTTTTGTAAAAATGTCATTTCTTTTCAATAAATTCAAACAATATAAAAGTCCCATTTTGTTTTGAATTTGATTTCAAGTAACATTGGTGTTGTATATTTTTATTCCATCCACTTAAATAATTTTTAAAAAAATTTATATTTTATATTAAAAAAAACTTTATTTTTGGGTTTAAAAACATGATTTTTCTTCAAATAATTTTAAAGTACATAATGTTTCTCTTTTTTAATAAATTAAGAGAATACATAATATGGGTTTTTTTAAATTTAATGTATATATTATCTATTATTAAATGTTAATTGAGTTTCATAAAATTATTATAACTAATCATAGAGTTATTATAGAATCATCTTTTCCTTGAAAAATACACTTCTTGAAAACCTGCATTATTGTCGTGTCTATGGGTTTTGTTTTAAATTTAATTTTTACAATTTTGTGAATTGAATTTCATAAAATGGATCTAATATTTTGAATAAAAATTAATTAAAAATTAATTTATTTCATTTTCATTTTTATTTTAAAAAAGTTACTATGGTAAAAAGATATTTACCACAATATAGGTAGGTAAAATAATGAAATGGGTTAAAGTTAAAAGATAAAATGATAAAATACCTAAAAATACCACATTAAATGGATGTATGATGTTTTTATCAATCATAAAAATCAGTTAAAACATTAATTATAAATCTAATTATATGTAATTAATTCCACCAAAATGTGGTTGGATTTAAATATAAAATAACCATTATTTAATCACATAAAACCCGTCCTCAAGTATAAATACCACTCCTCACCACCCCATTTATCCTAAAAAGTATTTAAGATCCTAAAATATCTGAAAAAAAACTCCACTTAACTATCTCCATGTCCAAGTGATTCTTTTCTAACCAAAATAAAAATTACAATGTCCTTAATGGTTCCTTCAAGGTGGTGAAATTCAAGAGGTAATTTTCTCAAACCACCTCTCTTAATTTCTTTTCTTATTCTATTTTATCCTCTACTAATTCATCTATAAATTAATAATAACTAAATATACATATATATACTTGAATATTATGTTTATAATTAAACATATCACATCCATTCCTTTTCTCATTTCCTCTTATTCAAAGAAACAAAACCATTGTCCAAATTATGGTGGTTAATCGTCTCCATGAATAATGGTTTTCTATTTTCCATTACCGCATTCAAGGATGGTCATAAAAGTATTATTATAGTTAAATAAAATTTTAATAGGTATATTATAACATATTTATTTTTCTTGAACTAATATATAGACATACTATTAAATAAAACTAAACTTGTTTGTGCTATTTGGAAAAACCACGAAAAAAATAAACATTTGTCATTAACATTTTATCAAATGAATCATCCTTATGTAAGAAATAAAAATGATATATGGTACCATTTAAAATTTTATAATTTAATTAATATCATTTAATTTTACTTATGGAGTTTCATTTCCATCTGAAAAGAGCACCCATAATTATACACAACTAAACCGACTAGGAAACCATGAAAGGAATGCTCCCAAAACAATGAAAATAGTGAAATGATATTAATGAATGAGTCATAAGATGTTAAAAAAGAATCATAAAAGGTATTATAAATAGTAATATAGTTATTTAATGAGTTAATAACATTATTTATACCATTATATATGATATTAAGCATTAAAAAATAAAAGGAAGCACGAGGTAAGGGTTTCTCATCTCACTCTTACTTCTGTGAGATATATGAATTATTCAATAGTTATTTATTTTTTGTGATGTATATACTTCCCTTTGATATATCATATTTTAAATATCATTTTATTCATTGTATTGAATGTTTAATTTGATAATTATTACTTTTATGGTTCATATTATTTGACAGATTACAAAGTGTAAGGGAATTCATAACCCAATTTCCCTTATTTGGTTTAAACTTCAACTTCATAGATAATGTATTGCTAAGATTATATGTGAAATGAATTTTTTTATCTTATATTTTATAAAAAATTGTTTTATTTGTAATTAGAGGTTATACACATAATAGATTCGTTTTATTAATGCTAACTTCAATGATATGATATTTCAAGGGACTCTTTAACTAAAAAAACTTTCTTTAAATGTTATAAATATTTACATTCTAAATATTTATATTTCATGTACATGTTTTTAAAATGAAATTTATGAATATAATTATATGAAAGTTATTTTTTTTATAAGAATATAATTTTCTAAATTCTCTCAAATGTTTTCAAAAAGGGATCTTTTATGGTTTTATGTAAAGGACTTTCTTTAAAAAAACTAATTTCAATGTTTCTTTTTACAAAAGTCAAAAGGAATGTTTTTTACATATATGGCCTAAATAAAATTTCCCAAATTCATGTCACCATAACATTTTAATCATAATTTACATTTTTATATGGTTAATTTCAATGAAAATGTTTTCTATTGTACGTTCACATTTTTTCAAAATGAGTGATTTCACAATAGAAAGTTTATTTTCTTCAAAGAGTGTTTTATTATGCAAGTTTTCACTATTTATGTTTATGTTATGGTTTTTCTTCTCTATTTATGATGGTGGATGGTTCCAATTATAATCCAATTACAAGTTGTTATATTATAAACTAAGGATGGGTGGTTACATTATTAACCTATACGGGAGGTTTCATGATAAACTAAGGATATGTGGTTATGTTAAAACCTTTAATGAATTGGGTACTACAGAGTTATAGGTTGGCCATATTGATTAGTCCATTTTTTAGAGTGATATGAAAAATAATGTCAAATTTTATATAATTGTATTATATATTATTTCTAATGAGTTTTCTTGGAAATCGATTGATTTTAAAAAGGTAATATAATGATCTATTTTTAAAATATGATTCCTTTTTCAGGGTGAAAAGTAATGTTTTCATGAAAATGTTTTTTATGGATTTTCAATGGACTAATATTTTCTATTCATTTATTTCCCTTACTAAGAATTTATTCTTATCCAATTTTTTGAAAAAATTCATAGGATTTAATGGAGAGTGTAGACAAGGATGAGATCAAGGGAAAATTATGAAGATTTTTCATGAAGAGAGAACATGTTTTATTTTAAAGACTTTTTTATGGAAAAAATAGATGTTGCATATAAGTGTCAACTTGTAATGAATGGGATTACTATGTATAGTTTTTTCCTAATTCTCTAAAACTCTAATTCTAATTTTTTTAAAGGAATTAATGAAATTTAATTCTATTTTAAAATCACTAGAATATGTAATGTTTATGGTTAGGTCCTTACACTTGGTAATAGAGTAGGGTTTAGAAAACATTAAATATTAGGATTTTTCCTTGATAATTTTTCTTCAGAGTCATAAATATAATCATGAGTGTAAAATTTTATGTATGATTATAAGTTAAAAATATTAGATACCCCTTATGAGGTTCTAAGAAATGGATTTATAGGAGATTAATGATATTTTTTGAGATTTTATTTATAAAGGTATTTGATTTAACTATAAATAATATAAAGGTTAAAGTATTATAGAGTTTCTATGGGTATCATATTTAAAATTACCATTTTCATTTTAATATCTAATAATTCATGTCCTGTTTTAATGATGTTATTTTCAACATATTAAGGGTCATTTATCAATATGTAAGGAAAGTGATCATTCATACCTTTTTATCCCTTATGGATGATTTTATTATCAATATCATTGAAAAAGCTTGTTCAATTTATTTTTATAGATTTCTAAGTATTCAAATCACTTGAAATAAATTTTTTGACTTATCTAAAACCTTTTATTTTCTCCAAACAATTTATGGTTCATGGTATATTTTTTAATTTATTTCAAAATAAAATTTTACCAACTCTATAAAAAAAAGAAATTACATAAACTTAATGAACATTTACTTTCCTTAATTTTTTCATCATTCCATAAGATAAAGGTAAATCCAAAAGTTTGGATTTATAATATGAATTATTTTATTATATTCTAAGTATGAAATTTTTTTCATTGATAATAATGAATCATAAGGATAAAATTCATATATTTGATTAATGTGTTTATGTATTGAGTTTTCAAATTCATAATATAATGGTATTTTAAAAGTATTATAGGAATAATAGAACACCTAAAGATTTTTCTATAGTATGTTTTTTTCAATAATTGGTAAACATATGTTAGATGAAATCAATACCATTGAAAATTGGCATAGTGAAAAGTTGATAACTTTTTTGAGCCATTTTTTATTTTTGATAAATATTTTAAGTACATGTAACCCTTATTTTTATGATATGAAAAATTTATTTGAGGAAAAATACATTCACTTTTTGTGTACATATGTCTAAATTTATTGGTAGTATTTTAGGTTTTTATGTAATTATGAGTTCTTAATTTTTTGGGATGAAAAATGAAATGTATGATACCACCTTTGAGTTTAAATATATCAAGGTTATTTTTAGTATGATTATGATGATTCTAAAATTTTATAAGGATTATGTTAATATAGTTTTATAAAAGTGACAACCCTTATGATGGGTGAAAACCCATAATGTTTGGAAAGGTCTCATGAATTAAACCTATAAGCAAAGGGTTATAAGGGTACATTGACTACCACTGGCCTAAGTGATGCCTGAGTTAGTATAATATTTTTTTAGGTAAATGATTTGATCAATAAAAAAACATTTAATTTTGGAATATATTTTTTATCATATACATAACCATGAGATTGGAAAATGATTTGGTAATTAATTAATTAATGTTATTTCTGAATATGTTAACTATTTTGGAAACCTTATATGATTAAGGTAAATAGAATAATATGGGATTTTATTTTAGAAATAAATAATGAATCATCTTTTGGAATCATATATGATTTATGGTGATTTAGGTTATTTATGGAAATTATTAGTATTTCTTGAAGATTATGTGTAACATACTGTTACCTTGATTGGGTTAGTCTTCCACCTTTTCTAAGTCCCCTTTTGATTAAGAATCCTTAAAAAGCAGTTTTATGGGGTTTACTATAGGTTTTAGTTCATGTACCGGAAGTACACGTCGTGTACTTGGGGGTCGATTCAAGTCGTGATATGGGGGTCACGCTGTGAGCTAGTAAATCTCGTGTACCTGAGGTACAAGTTGTGTAGTGGTTAAATATTGGTTTTTAACCTAAGGCGATGGGTTTTTCGGTGTAACTTATCCAGCATGGACTACATGTCGTGACAAAGAAGTACACATCATGACTTGACCCGCACCTAGGTTAAATTCATGTATTTAGCTATTTCACTAATCTATTCTTTCTATATCTCTTGGATCTCAAACCAGTGCTCTCCCTAGGTGTTTTTCAGAGGCATCTCATATTCCAATTCATTATTGTTCCTACTGAGCCTGTTACCTCACACCATGTGCACTGCTTCGGTGGTGTCTAGACCTTTGTTTGTCTTCCATTGCAGGGAAAGGCAAGGTGTCGCAGTGAGGCGGTGAGGTTCATGTCAGCTGGGATGGGTAGCCGATGGTGAGATAGTTGGATTTTGTCTATGCCATTGTTGGATTAGTTGTTTGTTTTTGAGTCCCTTATAGTTGGACTGGTCTTTTGGAGTTTTTAGATACTGTTTCAGTTGTTCTGTTTCCGCTATTTTCCTTAAAGTTATAGAATATATTTTTTAATTAGTCTTCTATTTTTACATTTCTTCCTTATATATATATTCCATGTGATTTTTTAGGTTGGGTGAAAAATTTCCCTCGGTTTTTTTCGTTCGATGCCTGGGTGCTTGTTGCCATCCCGTGGGGATCGAGAACTCCCTTCGGGTATGTAATGGATCGGGTCTAGTGATGGGTTTGTGGGAAACCTAGGTCAGTTTGTTACAGTTTGGTATTAGAGGTGGTTTTTCATCATGAATCTTTTATTGGGATGTCTATTATACTGTATATAGAATTTTCGGGACTTGAGAGGTATGTTGCGATGAGTGCCTGGCCAACTCGTGTCATAACGAGACTCAAGTTACACTGGGATGTTGGGATATTTGTCTCTAGTGTTGGTTTTTTCTTTTGAAATCTTAGTTTCTGTTTATGGGTTTTCTAGTTTGAACTGAGATTTGTTCTGTGTCTGATCGTTCTTATGTTTCGGTATGCAGCATTATGCCTCTGAGACGTCTTCCAGAGGTTCCTCGGGAAGGTGCAGCTGATGCTCTTCAAGGGAATCCACCTATGGATCCGAATCACATAAAGACTATTGTACATGTAGTCCATGTTATCGATTAGGATGTACCATGAGTTCAGGATGCAGTGGTTGAAGTACAACCAAGAGCTGGAGTAGAAATATATCGATCGTGGGAGTTCTTGCATGAGAAGCCACCATCCTTTAAAGGGACGACTGAACCTCAAGAGGCAGAGGATTTGTTGGACATGATCGATCAAATATTAAACTTCTTGGAGATACATGAGAATATCAGGGTGAAGTGAGCAGCGTTCAGACTCGAGGGTTCTGAAAATAATTAGTGGGACTCTATGTTCTAGGCATATAGACATGTGGGCTTATATTGGAAGGGTTTCAAAACCTTGTTCTTTCAGCAGTTTTGTCCAGAGTCTCTGTTGTTGGAAAAATCTCTAGAGCTCCTATCATTGAAGAAGGGAGTGAATTCGGTGTTAACCTACACCAACTAGTTTGCTGAACTTTTTTGTTTTGCTCCGGATGTGGTAAGGAATGACCAGCTAAAGGAACTGAAGTAACTACAGGGTTTGTGACGATAATTTATATCGCAAGTGTTCATGTTGAATCTTTCTACCTATACGGAGACAGAGGACAGAGAAATGATGGTAGAGATGTACATGGAAGGAAAGTTCAGCACTACTACCTCTTCTCTTCTAACTGGTGATAGCTCGAGTGGCATGCATGGGAAGAAGAGGAAGTGGTCGGACCATCACAAAAGTGGTGTAGGTGGGTCTCAGCAGTGAGCCTCCTCTGCACCGTCTGTCGCAGTTGGCATTGTGCCTATGAATTGATACTAGTGTGGCAAGGGAGGTCACACCAGAAATTCTTGTTCTATGACAGTGAAGATGTGAAATAGCTTTTGATGTGTTGGTCTTATACAGAGTTTCTATCAGGTTATAAATACTCCTCATTATGGTCAGGGTTCATTGGCTCCAAAGGCTACCACGGTGGAGTCAGAAGCTTCAAAGACTATAGGGATCCAACCACGGTCCTTAGGAGTAAAGCATTTAAATGCAGTAGATGAGTGTCCAATAAAAGTTGATGCAGGTCCAGAAATAGTGAGAGGTATACTCCTTATTGACGATTCAGTATCTGATACCTTGTTTGATACTGCTACCTCCCACTCATTTATATTTGTACATTTTTTATATACTTAAACTTCCAATGGATATTATGCCCTTTACAATGTAGTTAGAGACACCTCTTGGTAATAGGAAATAGTATGGGTTCAGGTGTCCGTCTTGTTTATTCACAATAGCTGATATGGAGTTGGTCTAGGATTTTTTCATTCTTAATCTGGATTTTTTTTACATCATCATTGGTATTGATTGGCTTGTTTCTCATCGAGTTGAGGTTGATTTTTATGATTAGTGTGTTTTGTTTTTTTCTTTTGATGGGATCTCTCATGTGTTCCATAGAGAGTGATACCCAAGGTTAGGTCGGGTAGGACTGTCCCACCCAGAACTCAGAATTTTGTTGGTTGCTATTTCATTTGAGTCTGATGATGTTTCTTCTGTTGAGGATCTTCCTGTTGTTGTTTGATATTTTTCAGACATTTTCCCATATTAATTTTTTAGTCTTCCTTCAGAGAGAGAGGTAGAGTTCACGATTGACCTGGTTCCAGGTACGTATCTGATATACATTCCTTCTTATTGTATAAAACCAACAGAGTTGAAGGAGCTCAAGATTCAGTTGGACGACCTATTAGACAAATGTTTTGTTCGCCCTAATGTTTTTCCTTGGGAATACCCTATTTTCTTTTTCAAGAAAGAATATAGTTCACTTCGGTTATGTGTGGAATATCAGAAGTTAAACAGGGTTACGGTTAAGAAAAAATATCCTTTTCCTCATGTGGATTATTTGTTTTATCAGTTGAGGGGAGAAAAGTGGTTTTCAAAGATTGATGTTTGGTCAGGATGTCATTAGCTCAGAGTTTGGGAGCCTAACATACCTAAGACAGCCTTCAGGAGTAGGTATGGCCATTATGAATATCTGATGATGCCTTTCGTTCTGACTAATGATCCTATAGTTTTTGTGGCCATGATGAATCAGTTATTCCACCAATATCTTGACACTTTTTTGGAAGTTTTTGTGGATGATATTATGGTTTATTCAAATTCTAAGTGTGAGCACGAGCACTATCTGAGTTTGGTTTTGGAGATTCTGAGAAATCACCGTCAGTATGGAAAGATTTCAAAATGTAGTTTATGGATTCAATAAGTGAAATTCTTGGGGAATAGAATTTCTAATCATGGCTTATCAATCGATCCAGAGAAAGTAAAATCTATTTTATCATGGAAGGAACCACAGAATGTCTTTGAAATTAGAAGCTTCCCTGGTCTTGCTGGATACTACTGACAGTTTTTCAAGGATTTCAATAAGATGGAATCACCTTTGAAGTCTCTTAAAAATAAATTAGTGAAATTATCATGGGATGAAAATTGACAGTCTTCCTTTGATGAACTGAAATGACTTCTGACATCGGCACCTGTTCTGATCTTACCTGAGCCTGGTAAGGGGTAGTGGTGTTTTGTGATGCATCTGGTGCTAGTTTGGGATGCATACTGATCCAGGATAATCATTTTGTAGCTTATGTATCTCTTTATCTCTGACTACATGAGAAGAAATGCCCCACTCAGGATTTACAACTTTCTATTGGGATGAATTCACTTAAATGTTGGCAGTACTATCTCTTTGGGGAGAAGTTCACAGTTTTCTCTAATCATAAGAGTCTAAGCTATATCTTTTCCCAAAAATACTTGAATCTCATAAAAAGATGATGGGTATAATACCTTCATACATTTGACCTCGATATCGCCTACACCCTGGGGAAAGGGAATGTTGTTGAAAATGCTCTAAGCAGGAAGGTACTACCACAGGCTATTATGGAATCGAAGGAAGAGTGGAATCTTATGGGGTTTTCACTGAGTTTCACTTGGATGATCAGGAGGATGTTTCAGGGATGGTTCTGACTAGTTTTCAATTGTCACCATCTCTCCTAGAGTCTATCTTGAAAATTCAACAACAATATGTTGAGTTTCATAAAATTTTAGAAAACCTTTATCGTGGGGAGACATTTACGGGTTGGTCTCTTTCTTCATATGGCATACTTCACTTTAGGAACCAAGTCATCGTCCAAGCACCTGTGAGAAGTTTAGTCTTGATTTATTTTCATATCTCTTCCTGGGTTGTTCATCTATGCACTAAAAAGATGTATTATGACATGAGAAGATGGTTCTGGTGGCTGGGTATGAAGCGCGACATCGTAGATTATGTGTCCTATTGTTACACCTACCAACAGATAAAGGGAGAGCACTTGAAACCTTCTGGTATGCTTCAGCCTCTTCTAGTGTCAGTTTTGAAGTGGGATAATATGTCCATGGGTTTGGTTGTTTGGTTTCCATAGACTCCCGAAAATAAATACTCTATCTAGGTGGTTGTTGATCAGTTGACGAAGTCTTGTCACTTCATTCCGATCAAAGACACCACTAAAGTTGAAGATCTAGGTAAGCTGTATGTTCCAGAGATCATGAGGTTACATGGGATTATTTTTTCCATTGTTTTAGATAGGGATCCTAGGTTTACCTCAAGGTTATAGAGGATCCTTCAAGAGAAAATGGGGATTTAGGGAAAGTTGAGCACAACTTACCATCCACAGACAGATGGCCATATGAAGCATGTAATTCAGATCCTAGAGGATATTCTTTGTGCCTGCGTCTTGGATTTCGGTGGATCATGGGATAGCCATATGGGACTGGTTGAGCTTTTTTACAACAACGGTTACCAGTCATCGATCAGAATGTATCCTTTTGAAGCGTTGTATGTTCTCCCATGAAGATCACATATTTTTTGGGCATAGGTGGGTAAAGTAGGTTTGGTTGGACCAAGTCTAGTTTAAGAGACTTAGGAAAAGATTCAGGAGGTGCGACGATGTCTGGTTACACCCCAAAGTCGATAGAAATCATTTGTAGATCAGTGTCATTGTACTTTGGAGTTTTCCATTGGTGAATAGGTTTTCTTGAAAGTTTCTCCTCAGTTGGGTCACCGTCGGCTTGGAAAATATGGAAAGTTTTCTCCAAGATATGTTAGACCATTTGAGATCATTAAACGACTGGGGAAAGTTTCTTATCGGTTAGAATTGTCGGCTCAGTTTACGGACATTCATGATGTTTTGATATATCTCAACTCGGGAAGTATCACCATGACCCTGCTCATTTTCTAAGTTGGGAAGATATTGAGTTAGATCCATAGAATTTTGTTTTGGAGAAGCTAGTTGAGTTTGTTGACTCTCAGACGAAAGTCTAGCATGGGAATTCGATTATTTTTCTTAGAGTTCTATGGAAACAAGGATTGTATTCTCATGAGAATTGTGAATGCGAGTTGTTGATGAGGGAGCAGTGGACTCATCTCTTTCTAGAGGATACATATTCCACATGACTTCTTGGGGAAAGAAATTCTTTATGTTGGGGAGTTTGTAACATCCTGTTACCTTGATCAGATTATTTTTACACCTTTTCTAAGTCCCCTTTTGCTTACGAATCCTTAGAAGCAGTTTTATGGGGTTTACTGCAGGTTTCAGGTCATGTACCTGAAGTACATGTCGTGTACCTGAAGTACACGTCGTGTACCTGAAGTACACGCCGTGTACCTGAAGTACACGCCGTGTACCTGAAGTACACGCCGTGTACCTGAAGTACACACCGTGTACTTGGGGGAGGATTCAAGTCATGATATGGGGGTCACAACGTGGGATGGTACACATGTAGTGGTTAAAAATTGGTTTTTAACCTGATGTGATGGGTTTTTTGGTGTAACTTATCCAACATGGACTACACATCATGACTAAGAGGTACACATCATGACTCGGCCCACACCCAAGTTAAATTCACACATTTAGAAGTTTCTCTCATCTATTCTTTCCATATCTCTTGGATCTCTAACCAATACTCTCCCTAGGAATTTTTTATAGGCATATCATATTCCATATTGATCTAATTAACTCTGGTTCATCATTTTTTCTACCGTGTGTCTCTTTGGTTAAGTGTTCTCTATGATTCTTCCTAGTGATTAATCGCGATAGCGCCCTAGCCTTGTATTATCAGATCTACTGATCGAAGTTGGATGTTTCTTTTCATATTCTTCTAGATCTGTCGTGAGATCTCATTATAGAGGCCTTTTTACTTCGTTGGTTGTGGTACGACAGGTGTCCTTCTGTGAGGTATGTGGTTTTCCTTTCTTCCGCCAACCTTTTGTGTTTATGTTTGAATCAATATTGTAGTGGATTGGATCCTAGGGTCTCCGTTGGTGCTGTTGGGTTTCATTATTCATTTTGGATTCTGTTGTCGGCATGTGTGACCCAAACATTGAGGTAGGTGGTTCCGTCTCTAGCCTATGATAATGAACCTATTTTTCTTGCATTTTAAATTGCATTATAAATTGATTTATGAAATTGGTATGATTTTTTTATGTGTTAAAAAATGGTTTTGAAATAAAAATGGGTTTCCCTGTATTTTTTTAAATAAATTATAAATGGGTTTGAATGGTTTTTCAAGACATTGAAATGGGTTTGTGAAAAAGATCACATGGGTTAACTAGGGTACTTAGGTGGAAGGTTTAACATGAGGTCATCGTCCATTGATTTTTGATTATCAAGGAGGTTTTTCTTGGGTATTTACTTTGTTTCCTAGGACTTTTGTGCTATGGAATCGATATTGACATTTTGGGGGGTTTACTCATGGGGTATTCCTCTGATTCCTAGGCTCATTATTCTAGGATCAGTTTTGTGCATTTGATTATTTTGGTACGAGTAGTCTTCTGTTTTGACCTATAGTATTCCTTGGTGTTGTGATACCTTTGATTCTGGTTTATACTGCTTGTCTTTCTGAGTTGGACTTGATATGCATGTTGATGCATGTAAAAAATGATATAGAAATATTCTTTGAAAAATGATGTACTTGCTTGTGTTTAAAACTGTGAAAAAGGGAATGTTTACCATGTTTTCTATAAAACTGATTTATTACTTATCATGCTATTTATTATTTAAAAACGATCATACAAGATTTTTTTTATAGAGACTTATTATTGAACACCTAGGTGGGATCCTACTGATCCTGTTAGCTCACACCCTGCGCACGGCTTTAATGGTGCATAGACCTTTTTTTGTCTTCCAGTGCATGGAAAGGAAAGGCACCACAATGAGGAGATGAGGTTCGTGTCAGTTGGGATGGGTAGCTGATGGTGAGATGGTTAGAGTTCGTCCATGCCATCGTTTGAGTATCTATTTAGTTTTGAGTCCCTTGTAGTTGGACTGGTCTTTTTGAGTTTTATCTATTGTATCAGTTGTTCTTTTTTCGTTGTTTTCCTTATATTTATGGGATATATATTTTTTTTAGTCTTCCTTTATTCCCTTCCTTCCTTGTATATATATGTCATGTGGTTGTTCAGGATGGACGAAATTCTTAACTCAATTTTGTCATTCGATGCTCAAGTTCTTGTCGCCAACCCGTGGGGATTGGGAACCCCCTTTGGGTATGTGATGGATCAGGTCGGGTCCCGGGTTTGAGGGAAAACCCGGTCAGTTCGTTACATTATGTGATTAGGAAAATTAAATTTTTTTTGAGACTTTAAGAGTGATTTATATTATTGGAAGATAAATAGTAAAATTATCATGGAATACTATGCCATAAAATCCTTATAATTTTTGGGTTTTAATCTTTTTCTCTAATAGTTTTAAGGAATTTTAAGGGTAGTTATTTGTTGAATGATCTATATTTAACTTTGGGTATTGCTATTCAATTTTGGAGATTAAAGTAGTTTTCATCTTACAAATGTTTCTTCTTTTTGGATAATTACATTATCTAGTACAATCAATTTTGGTTTTCATTAATTCCTAAAGACAGGAGGAATAGATAGTTATACTTTTTTGGTTTTTTTTGATCCGTATAAGTTGATGGCGATGCTTCATATATGAAAAATTCATTTTGAATACTCATCATTATAAGAAAATATGAGGATGAAATTCGAATTTTCAACTAAGTATATTTCATTTTTTTCATAGTCTAGGTTGTAAAATAATTCCTCAATACTAAGAAATGTTTTTTTGAAGCAAAAATGTTATTCCTTTACTTTTCTTATCGAGAAACCAATTCCCTTTTAACCTATCACAGACATACGATTTTGTTATGGTTAACTTTATAATTCACATGTTCTCTATTACTCTCTATTAGAACATGATAGTTATAATTCTCTTCCATGTCTATATTTTTACTTTCCATTAATTGGAATCATAGTTTTGTGGTGACCATTTCATTTTATATTCCCTCTTTTTAATAAGAATATTTATTGATACTTTTTATGATGTAGGATTTCAAAAATGATATTTTGTAAAATTAAAGCCCCTAGTTTTTTATTTGAGTTCAAATTGTGAGGAAATAATTTATTTAAGGGTGGATTATGTAAAATATTGATATTTTAAAATGAAACACTATGTTCAAAATCAAACAAGATACACCACATCGAGCTTAAACAAATGACTAAATATTATTAATTAATTGTGATTGTTATAATATAACTCTTAAATTGGTGGGTATGAAAAATATTAACAAAATTATAAAATATATAATGGTCATACTCATTGAAAATTTATTAATTAAGTCTTTTAAAATAATCACTCACTTTTTTTAATAGTTAATTTATTTCTCAAAAATAAATTTTCTTCAAAAAAATGGATTTTCTTTCATTTTATGAGTGGATATTATAATTAATTTATGAAATTTTATAAAATTAATTTCATAAAATTAAATTAAATTTATAAATATAAATATCATGTTTTACTTTGGGTGATATTTTGGGATTTTTCGTAAAATATTGGGTTTTCAATGAATAGTGGTAAATACTGATTTTTGTAAAAATGTTATTTCTTTTTAATAAAATTAAAAATTTTACAAGTTCAATTATTTTTTGAATTTTATTTCAAGTATAATGATTATTATTTAGCTTTATTTAGGCTACATAAATTATTTGTAATCAACTTTATATTTTATTTTAGAATAGTTTTATTTTATATTTTAAAAACGGGATTTTTCTGAAAACTTTTTTAAAGAACATAATGTTTTTTATTTTTAATTAATTAACATAATTTTTAATGGGAATGTTTGAAATTAAATTTATATATTATATATCAAAAAAATTAATTTATTTTCCTAAAATAATTATTAGTAATTGTATAGTTATTATAAAAAATATATTTTTCTTGAAAAATACACTTCTTGAAAACCCGATTTCTCATCATGTCTGTGGCTTTTGTTAAAAATTTAATTTTTAAAATTATGCCAATTTAATTTGGTAAAATGGATTAAATATTTGGAATCATATGTTATGTATTTTTTAGAAATTTCATTTTCATTTTTAGGCATAAAAAATTTAATGTGGTAAAAACAAATTTACCACATAATAGGTAAAATAATGAAACCAATTAATGTTAAAAGGTAAAAGCATAAAATAACTAAAAAATAAAAAATTAAATAGGTGTTTTATGTGGTTATATAACATAAACAGGCTTCAAAAAATTAATTATCAATATAATTTTTTGGAATTAGTGCCACCCAAATGTGGTTGGCTTTAAATATAAAATAATCAGTATTTAATCACTTAAAACCACCCCTTCTCAAGTATAAGTACTACTCCTCACTACCCCATTTCTCCTAAAAAGACTTGAATCTACTAAAATATCTTATAAAGACTCTCTATTACACTCTCACCACATCCATGTTCTTATGGTCTCACCAAAATTCCAACTCCAAGGTTCTTAAAAGTGGTGATATTCAAGAAGTAATTATCTCAAACCACCTCTCTTAATTTCATTTATAATTCTATTTTCTCATCACCTATTTCATCCATAATGTAATAAAAACTTTGGTGTCATGTATATATAATAATTTTATGTTTTTAATGTAATATACAATATCCATTCCTTTTCTCATCTCATCTTACTCAAAGAAATAAAACCAATGTCCAAATTAGGGCACTTAATCGTCTCTATGAATAATGATTTTTTGTTTTTCATTTCCACATTCAAGGATGATCATAAAAGTTTTATTCCAGTTAACAATATTTTAATAGGTATATTATAACCTATTTCATGTTCTAGAACTAATATATAGTTATAACATTTAATAAAACAAAACTATTTATGATGTTCAAAAAACCCACCAAAAATAAAATAAATGTTCATCATTAATGTTTTATCAATTGAATCATCCTCATATAAGAAATAAAAATAATATAAAGGAATATTTAAACATCTATAAGTTCATCAATACCATTTCATTTCACTTCTAGAATTTTATTTCCATTTTACAATAATATCCATAATTATAAACAAGTGAACATGCCATCAACCCGTGAAACAATTGCTCCCAAAACAATGAAAATAATGAAATATTATTAATTAATGGGTAATAAGAAGTTATTAAATCATCATATAATTTATTTTAAATATTAATATAGTTATATAATCAGTTAATAACATAATTTAAACCATTATATAGTATTTTAAAGTTCGAAAAAACTAAAGGTAAGTGTGAGTTAAGTTTTTCTTGTCTCACTCTTACTTCTGTGAGATATATATATGCCTTATTCACCAATTATTTTTTTGTGGTATATATATTACCATTTGATATATAATATAATGAATCTCATTGAATTAATGTTATTAAAGGATTTATTTGATTATTTTTTATTTTATGTTTCATACGATTTGACTGATAATAATGTGCAAGGGAATTCATAACTCCATTTACATTCTTTGGGTTAAACATCAACATCATTGATAATGTATTTCTAAGATTATGTGTGAAATGAATTTTTATTTTGTTATAAATTATTTATAATTTTTTATTTATATTTAAAATATATACACATAATTTATTTATATTATTGACACTCACTTCAAAGATATGATATTTGTAAGGGACTCTTTAACTAAAAACCCTCATTTTAGATGTTATAAAGATTTATTTTCTAAATATTTCCCATTAATGTCCATGTTTTTAAAATTGATTTTCTAAATATACTTATATGGATATGAATTATTTAACAAATTATAATTTTCTAATTTCTATCAAATGTTTTCAAAAAGGGATCTTTTATGGCTTTACGTAAGGGACTTCCATGAAAAAACTTCTTTTATAATTTTATTTTAGAAAAGTCAAAAGGAATGATGTTTACATATATGGAATGAAAGAAAAATTCCTACCTTTAGGTAAAATATATATATTGAAGCTTAATTTAAAATTTTATGTGGTTACTTTAAAATAAAATGCTTTCTTTTGTACCTACGCGGTTTTTCAAAATGATTGATTTCAAAATTGAAAGTTTATTTTATTCAAAGAGTGTTTTAGGATGAAAGATTTCATGATTTATGTTTATGTTATAGTTCTTGGGAATTTTATATTATGATGGTTGGTTTAATTATAATCCAATGACAGGTGGTTTCATGATAAAAAAAGGACACATGGTTATATTATTAATAAATGATGGGTGGTTTTGTGATAAACTAATGATGGGTGGTTTCATTATAACCTTAAATTCATTGGGCACTCAGAAGTTGGAGGTTTTCCATATTGGTTACTCCATTTGTAGGAATGATATGGAAAATGACTTCAAAATTTTCCTATTTGTATTTTTTATGACTTCTAATTAGTTTTTATTAGAAATCAATTGATTTTAAAAATTTAATATAATGATATTTTTTGAAAAGATGATTCCTTTTTCAGTGTGAAAAAAGTATATTTTCATGACAATGTTTTTATGGGTTTTCACTGGTCTAATAGTTTCCTTTATTTTGGGTCCCTTACTAAGATTTTATGCTCATCCCAAATTAAAAAAAACATATAATTTAAGGGGGAATAGATGAAGGGATGACATCAAGGAAACGTTGTGAATATTTTTCATGAATAGAGAACATGTTTTATTTTAAAGACTTTTGTTTATGGAAAAAATGGATACTATGTATAGGTGTCAACTTTTAATGTATGGGTTTCCTATATAAGGGCTTCTCCTAGTTATCTAAAATTAAAAACCTAAAATATCTTTTGGAATGAAAGAAATATAATTCTATTTTAAAATCTTTAGAATATATAATGTTTATGGTAGGGTCCTCACATACTTTATCTATATTAATAATCTTTTTATCCAAAATAAACACCATTTTATGAACATGAGGAATTTATTAAGGTTTATCTTCCCTTAATCATTTTTTTTCATAAAATATCACCTTACCATTAAATCACTTTTCTAGGTTATCAGTATCATTTAACATGTTCTTACAAATCCATAATGAAAAACTAATACAAAATCTTTATATATTTCATTATTAATAAAACGTAATTCTTGTATTCCCATATACTAAAACTTCAATCATTCAACTTCAATATTAAACCATTAAATAGGATTCATCATATTATTCCCTAATACCTTTGTCCTATAATATGAAATATGAATCATGTATTAACATTCATCAACCTCAATTTAATCATGCTTTTCTTGTTTAACATAAACAATACTATTAGAACATCCCATACCTTTCATATTCCATTCGTGGTCTCTTCACCGCTAATAGTATATCAATTACTCATACCACATTTATTATTCTATTCGTGAGCTTTCCCATTAGGGAATCGATTAGTATAGTTCGCATACTTCCTATATTTATAACATTCAATCATTGATGATGCCTTAAGGAAAACATTATTCTTAACCATTGTGTTAACCAAACATTTCATTTTTCATTGGTATTTACTTGATTTGTGTACTTTTCCACACGCAAAAAATATATTTGA